>JAZDUA010000332.1:0-1200000 GCA_038098605.1 Gryllus longicercus
TAAGAAGAAACAGGAGGAGGAGGAGGAGGAGGAGAAGAACAAGAAGAGGAAAAAGAACAACAAGAAAAAAACTGCCAAGTGGGTACTTCTGGAATTATTTGAGAAGTCAAAACAAAATACATTCAGTACTGACAATTCCCCCCCCCCCCCCTCATCTTAAGATTTCAATCTCATACATTCATTAACACATTTTCGTTAATGTTACTATAACTGGGTAAAAACCCAGAAAAAACAAGTGCTAAAATAACAATAAATAATGTTTTAAAACTAAATGTTTAAACTGTTATTTATACACATAACTAAATGTTTTAAATAGTTTACAGTCTCTAATGTTACATCCAAGATATTATGAAATAGTTCCTTATAACCGGTTAAGATCATACTTTGGCAAGCATGGTCCTTGCATCTTTAGTGTACTTGGATCTTGTAAAATACCTGAAGTCCTTTTTTTATTATAAATTGGGTAGATTTTGTTCCATGAATTTACATGTTGACTTTGCTTTGTTTTTAAAAGCAATTACATCAAATAAATGACCCACAAACATTTTTCTAGTTACTTTTTATAACTTTTACTCTGCAGCCATATTTCTACCCTACATAATACTTTCACTTAATTGAATCACTTGTAATATTCATGAACATTAAAAATATATACATTCTCACAAACTCTATACAGTATAGAGTTCGTATCTACCTGTGTTTGTACATTAGTGATTGTCCAATGGTCAAATTTTAACCTAATTCATTAAACTTTTAACTTTATAGAGGTCCTTTAGTCAAAGAATATATCTATATGATTATTGCATATACTTTTTTTTGAGTTCTGTTCTATTATGTCATATACGAACATGTTCAAATTTGTTATTAGGGTGTGTTGTTTGCCATTATTTCCTGCAATACATTGATTTGAAAATCTATGAAAACAGGCGGTCACTAGGATTCTCACCCCTTCCACAAGGCTGAGAAATACAGTGAAAACTGGTCTCATGACCTCCACCTACAAAGCGAAGTCAAATGCACTCTCCAATACCCTTTGTGTATGTGTAATGGTATGTTAAGTGAAACTAGTGGAGCTTAAAATATACTACTTCACCATTAGTAATGATTATGTAATACTATTTATACACTAATTTCTCTTTGAATTATTTCTTTTTAAACTCATTTGAAATTGTAGAACATTTGGTGTGAAAAATAAGCAGTGTACAAGAAAGTAAAATATATGTAAATAATATAATATTGCAATATTTAACAATACATAAAAGTATTCTTTTTTACTACCATGAACGAAAAGCAGTTCTCATTATTGCCTTCTATTATCTGTGTGGCGTTACAATGGGTTACAAAAACCAACTATGACCCCTCGTCTGTTCATTTTCACATTTACCACAATTAAAGGATGCTATTTAAAATGATATAACATAAAAACATAATCATAATAAAATGAAATAATATACAAATTCTAGCATACATAGCACCCAACTGCCTTAAAACACTTCTAAAATTATGATCAAGCACAGTATTTTCAGAGTGGACAACTAACTGACAACCAATTACTCCAATACGACTCTTATTTTCGAAAAATTCAACATGACCTTATTTGAAAACCTATTTTTGACGAACATATTTCATTAAGTAAAATGTATCTTCATAATTGTAATAGAAGAATGAAGAAAAAAAAAGAAAAAAGAAAAAAGGGAAGAAAAAAAGAAAAGAAAAAAAAAAAGAAAGAAAAAAGAAAAAAAAATATTCAATTGTCGAAAAACCAGGGTTTTCAACCCACATGACCCCTGCATCATCATCTTAAATGTCCTTCAGACTTTCCAACAACAAAAACATTAAACAATTAAAAACGAAAGAACCATTTGAGAAAATATTGGTTAAACAAACATTACAAATCCCTCCGTTTCATACAAAATTACACGAAAAATACTCAAATTTTTTACCTTATTTCAAAATTTATATTTAAGGAACAGATTCTTTTAAGAGAAAAAAAATCTCTTATCTATAATACTTTAGTTGTAGGAAGATGCAAACATTTTTTTAAAATTTTTTTAATTTTTGAAAAATTAAGAGTTTTTAACCAACAAGAGACCTGCGTCATTCTATTAAACATCCTTCAGACTATTCAACAACATATTTTATCAAAATCTATAGAACAATTTTTTTTGAAAATTAAATGTCCCAAGGGCTTCATGTAAAGTACCCCCAAAAACATGGATTCTGGCTACAGCACGTGGTAGAGGATTTGTGTCCCCTTCTAAATTTAGCAACTGAATTTATCCACCGGTTGATTATCACTGTAGGTTTTCAAGTAAGCACAGGAAGTTTTTCTAACCAAAATTCACAGTTTTTTCGTGCAGCATTACATAACTTCCTCTTCTTAAGAAGTTCCTTCTTAAGCATGAGAAAGTAAAAATAACATCACTATGAACTTTTGTAAAAAACTAATATTCATGAGTGAATTATTACAGTTATTACTACTATTATTAATAATGCTTCCCACATACTCAAATGTGAATATTGAGTGAAGTACTTTTCACTTGAACATTAAGCTTGGAATAAAACATCTAAAAATGTCTCGTTTTGATTAAAACATAGATAACAAGTCATGTCTGCTAGGGAGCACAAAAATTAGGTTTTAAGGTTTACAAACGCTTTGTTTCAGAGCTGTGTGTCATGTATGCTAGTAGTGTTGCAGCATGTTGTGTTGCATCCACACGTTATATTATTTAGTTTTATCGGTCAGATGCATCTTTAACCCCTATTAACATGCACGGTACAAAACTTACAGGTTTGTTAAGTAGCTACCTGTATGTTAAGAAATTGAACATCTTTAGCAACAGGTTTTAGCATCCTAATCAAAGTAAATAAACAACCATCAATTCATCGCAAGTCAAATGTTTATTAAGAAAAAAACTTGGCGATGTAGAAAACAAATCAGATTGAAACAATTGAGAACAAAATTAGCTTATACTAGGTTTCATGATAATAATTGTTAACTGTAATATTAATAGAGAAATTTAAAAAATGTGTCTTAGGTAAATTAACCACATTTTCCTGACATTCCACCAAATGAAACACTATTCTGGTAATCATATTTACTGATGATCTGCAGGTGTCGTCACTGGACGTCGACACACCTACTTTTCACCGAACAACATTTCTTTAGGTATCTTTAGGTTCAGGAGAATTATTCGCAATCACCTTTTCTCAAACCACAGTATATGAATATTGTTTACATTTAATATAAGGCTAGCAACATCTCACGCTATCGAAGTAATGTGCCACAGCAACAAAATTCTTATCTTTATTATCACAGTAATGTTATTGATTTTAACATAAATTGTGAGAATTTATGGTGACTGATAAAATGCTGAACACACCGCAAAATGTTACAGTGTAATTACTGCCCTGTCCATATTAAAAATCTCAGTTCATTCCACTTTACTCTGCCTCGATTTTTAACTTTTGGCCTCTGCAGTAATAACACTCTTAACATTTCGAGGTATGTTAATAGCTACCATTTAATATATTTGCAACTCATAAATTTCAGCTTTTTCCTCTTAACTGTATTAACTTTAACTACCCCAATTCTCATACTCTTTTGTATGCACTAAGCTTAAAATCCATGACTAAGTTTCACTTCACATGCTAATATATAGATGTGAATGTTTGTCAATTATTTTTAATAATAATTATTACCTACTGTTAAAATCCCCAAATAGTAGTGTATGTCTATATGTGACTAAAGTAATTAAGTAATATACTATACATCCAAAATGTACTTTCTGAAAAAAAAGATTTTGAAAATTTAAATTAGATTTTCTTGTATTCTTCCTCAAATCCTTTTTTTATTACACCGTATTTGTAGCATGTAAAAGAAGTAAATGTCAATTTCTGTTCTTTCGTATTGAAGACTCACTTTGCAAACCAATCACTTGTACACACAAACAAACCATACTAAACTTATCGTGTTTAACACAAAAAACATCGAAAATTAATATGTAAACAATTAAGAACTTTAATTATTTAATATTCACATTACTTCAAACTATTCAATTTCAGAAAGCTACATACCCCCATCCATATGTTTCATGGCGTTTTCAGCTTCATTTGGAGTCTCAAATTCTATGTATGCAAATCCTCTGCCAATATTAGGGTGTAATCGGTCAATGGGAAATTCCACTTGCTTCACTGTACCATATGTTTGAAAGATTTCTATAATGTGTTCACGAGTCACATTCCGTGTTAGACGACCAATATGAATTTTTGTCGGTCGAGGAGTGGGAGAACGCTCCTTACGTTTCCTTCTAGGTGATGGAGTTCTGTAATAAAAAAAAATCAGAAGAATCAGAAATATTCAAAATGAAGAGGACACTAAGGACTGAACATTTTAAAATCTGATGATTGATTATTGCTTTGATAAATCATTTCATTATTGGAGAGCATACTCTCACAAATACACTTGTGATAAAATATTTACACTTGGAATAATGCTCTTTAATACACACACACAAAAATCTACAAAAAAATAGCATATTTTTTATTTTATGCACCTTTTCTCAAACCACAGTATTAGTACATGGACGTTTAACACCAGACAGGAAACTTACTAAACTTCTGATACTAATACTAACACGAAGGGGAAAAAAATTGGTTTCCAAACAATGCGAATAGCAACATCTTAAAAAGTACTACACATTATGTTCAAATGTTACAAGGCAACCATGCATGATCATCAATGGAATTTGAGTAAGAGAAAAAAAATTAATAAAATTGAGGGCCCAAAATAAAATATTGTACATCACATGGCATAAGTCTCTCCACAACCCCCTATCTATCTAGTCATGGAAAAATCCCCTTTCCTCTTTTGTAATGAACTACAATACTATTGTTGCCAACCTGAATAGCAAGATAACTAAGACAGTAGTACAGTGGAGATCTTGGATGGAAGGATTGCAGATTTGAGTCCTGCCTCGGGGATGTGTTTGTGTAGTCTTCATGCTGTCCTTACATGTGGCGTTACCCCTAGTTACTCCAATGGAAACTAGCGGTGCTACAAAATGGAACAGATTTTTTCGTGGTGAAGTTTTCTAATTTCCTTGGGGTGGATTGGCTTTACAGTCTAGCCTCATCCTTTTGGCAGCTGCCCAAAGTACATTTTTTAACACAATTTTCTCAGTTTTTCAGTTTTCTAATACTAGAAGCAAAATATTACTTTAAGAATATTAAAGAAGAGTAAAACATTATAAATGGCAATTTTTATTGAAAAATCTGGAGTTGTTTTTACCTAAATTATATTTAAGCGTTACTGTAAATGCAAAACAGATGTAATTAAAAAAAATATATAGAGAAATGACACATTATATCATTTTTAACAGTGCAACTAGCACTACCCGTCGGAAAAAAATTGGAGCCATTTTTACATAAATGGCATTTGAATGTTTCGGAAAATGCAGAATTTTCAGCTTATTTTCACAGAAAATTGTTCAGTTTTTGAGAATCATATGAACTTAAAGCACATGTAGTCAAAAATACAATAGTGTCAACAAATTGGTACATGTAAATATTGGTGCAATGTAAATACTAAAATGAGAGACTAATCAAAAAAATTACATTTTTGCAATTTTTGAAAAGACAAAATAATAGAGAAAATATGGTGTGTATGTCATCTTACAGAGTGCATTTAGCAGTATCCCTACCAAAAGTTTAAAGAAAAAATTTTGAGCCGTTTGAGAAAATCTTGTTTTTGTAATATTTTTTATAAAACTGCATATGTTGCAAGCAATATTGTGCGAAAGCTACCACAAGTTTCAAAAAGCTGTACAAGACCTTTACAAAAGAACTAACTATGGACAACAAATTTCAATTAAAGGAAAAATTTTGTATTTGTATGAAGAAGACAAAAAAAATTCAAAACTTTGCATTTTCCAAAATTCAGAGGTAACTATGAAAATCGACATATGCCATCTATAAGTATTTTTCCATTTTTTAACCCATTTTTGAGAAAATTTTGAAAATGTCAATGACGCTTCATTTAATGAACCCCCCAAGTTTTGAAGTGTTTATCAAAATCATAGCACCTTCAGTGGAGCCAGACCAATTGAGGATTTTGGAAAAAATCCATGATTTAAGCACCAGTGGTGATCACAGATGGGCATTTAGAAAAAAAACAAATAGTTTTCAGTATAATGGTAGCAAAACATGTATTTTCATTGAAATCTCAAAATCTATTTCCTGTAGCATTACATAAATTTGTCACAAACACACACACCCAACAACAACAACAACAACAATTGTTCTTCACATCTTTTTTAGGTTTCACTATACTACTAACTGATACAACTTCTCTTCAATATTTCATTGAACAATAAGAGTAAAGTGCCAGATGAATATACTGTGCATAAAAATTATGAAAAACAGTGTTCTAATGGTTTAATATATGTTTATATTACAGGGCATAATTTAGTTTATGTTTTTGAACTTTTTATTGCAAAAATGCATACATATTTCACAAATATGTAGTGCATATACATCTGGCCACTATTTTTTCATGACTATTTATGTACAGCCATTTTAGTGTAAATGAAACATGTTAAAAGAACTTTTGTGTTAAAATTTAGACCACTATTTGTGATTTTCTGCAAAAACTGACTACCCATAGTTGCAACCCAAACCCAGAGTTAATCGGGAGTTTACTCTAGACTAAAATCAGTTCCAAATGAACAAACTGAAGCCAAACAAGACAGAATAATCATAAACTTAGAAATGTAGTTTCTTTTTCACTTAGTTCATAGCCTTTAGTTTTAAAATAGCTCTTCAAATGTTTAGAGAAAAAAATTGCACTAGTTTTTAATATTGTCAGTTTCTCAACATATTAACAAAATTCATACCCATGTGAGTTCTAACATCAAATCCAGAATGGTGTCTTTAATATGGTGGGGTCTTGCACTACATGCGAAACTTAAACAAAACTGAAAACAAAATGAACAAGAGGCCCCTACAACCACAAAAATTTGGAAGGGAAAAAAGAAAAAGACACATACACACCACCACTTCCCTTTAAAACAAAATCAACAGTCTCCGAAATGTCATTACACAAGTGAATAAAATTATTATGTGAAGAAATTTTTGGCACTTTTCATTGTGGCTGTCCATAATTTAAAATAGGGGACTAAATATCAAGTAAATAAAATCAACAAGTTTTCAGGAAAAACAACAACAACAACAACAACAACAAACCCCTCATAGTGTAATATTTGTATCTGAAGCATCCATGGGACAATCTTGTTAACATAAAGGTAAAAGAAATAAGTGTTCCAAAAAAATATATGTTAAAAATGCATGCAAAATGATTCTGATTCTGTATCAGATAAATGTATGGATTTCTTAGAAGCTTCAATAGTACACACATGGACAACTTGCCTCTAAATTACAGAAATTATTGATTCACAGAAACATGCAAGCACACTGCAAGTACAAATGGAAAGTATTCAAAATCAACAATCATAATATTTAAGTATTATAATATTAAAATCAATTAAAAATAATAATAATTTGTGGACTTCCAGTCTAGTGTAAATATTAAAGGATTAAAAAATAACTGAAAGCATCAACTTAAGAAAAATAATACTCGTGACATCTTAATTTAAGAAAATTTTGTATTATTATGCTTTAATTCAAATGAAAAAGAGACTCACCTAGATCTTGGTTTTGGCTTAGGTTTTTCAGGTTTTTTCTTTTTCTCTTCTTTCTCTTTTACTTTCTTTTGTTCTGCACTACGACTTCGACTGCGGGATTCAGTACCAGGTCTAAACAGAGGTAGTATCTCTGTTACTTAAAATCATCAGAAACTACAGAATTCAAGATTCCAAAATGAATATGATTTGAGTAACTACCCAGATTTAACATTAATTTGATGATCTCTGAATTAAGGAGTTTACATAAATATAAAGAGATACTCAGGTGTAGTATTTGTTAATAAAAATGTTGCAAGTACAAACAACTCACTTTTTTGCCAACTATTTTACTGCTAATGTAGAAATTAGAGAAAGGAGTTGAAATGTGTTAAACATAGAATTAATACACAGTTTTTTTTCAAAATTCAGACTCAAAAGTAACACACAAGTAGTGCCACACAAAAAATACTGAATGTTTCTTCAATTTTCTCCACCAACAAACACTGTTTATGGAACGCTTGAATATTGAATAACTTGTTAGCATCACAAAAATAAATTTCAAAATTCACAAAATCCACTTAAGTATTAAAAACGTTAGTTCTTTGCTTTTATTATCGTATTCAAGGAATACTGAATTTCTTCTCTCTGAATTGCAACAAGGCATAATAAACAAGTATTATGATGGAGTAATGTTTTTTACAGAAACAAGGGTTTGTGTGTGAATCAAAATGCTCCACAATTGCACAAATTACACAGGATATTCTAGTTAATTCAAATCCCCGGTAAGGGCTTTGTTTGTCAAAATCTTGAAAACAAACCCTATTTGTCTTAGCTAATTTTTGGAGATAAGAGTACATGTAAGACAAGTCAATAATCACACATTCCATATTTAGGACTCAATAATATGGGAAGGCAAATATTTTCAGCTATCCTACCTACGCTACACCAAAGCTCATGAATAATAGGATATATATGCTACAACTTTTAATTATTGATTAGGTATTCAACTATAATAAGTAAATTTTAAATAAGATTGTGTAACAACATTCATAAAATCAAAGAATATTGTACCACTTCTACAAAAACATTTCCTTAGTCACATATTTTTAACACAGATGTAAATTTTAAGGGTCAAGAGGGAAATAATATATCAATGACACGTAACACACATACTTTCTTTTGGGCCTAGCCCTTGCTGCTGAGCTGGAACTACTACTTCCTGAACTGGTTGTTGAAGAACTAGAGCTATGAGAACCGCTTGACCCACTAGATCCGCTGGATCCACTAGAACCACTAGATCCACTTGAAGATCGTGAACTGCTATCTGAAGAACTAGAAAGAAAAGGCATACACATAAATAATATTTATACACATATATATTACAAACGACAGTGTCTGTATTGATTGAATTTTCATAAATTAATTTTGTAAATACCTTCTACTACTGCTACCACTTCCACTCGAAGAGGATACACTCCTTTTCTTCTTATCCCTTCCTCTTTCTTTCTTATTTTCTTTATCCGACGCGTCGGATTCTGAATCACTTTTAGCGTTACTATCTCGCCGGTTTCTGGCCCTTAAGGACATAATGTTAAAATATAAGAAAGCCCTGAGAGTTTCTGAACATCAATCCCTAGCGTTCGAATTAAATGTTAATACAATTATACGTTCTCATATTACATTATTATCAGCAATAACAGTCTTACTTACATCTTTCTTTTAACCTCGTCTTCGACAGGCATCAGACCGGAAGCTCTTAAAGATACTCAAGCGCGAATATTTCCAGTGCTTACACTTTGAGCGTCTGTGAAATTACTGACTGTTAAATATTATAAAATCACAAACTCGTAAAACTGGAAGCTAATATTTTTGATGAGTTAATAATATCCAAAAACGATTTATAGTAGCATTAAAATATTCTCATTCGAGACAATAAAAATGGCGGCAAATTCAAGCCGTCGTCTCGTTATTCAATGTACTCTCAAAGTGGCAGATACGCACCTACCTTTGAGATATCACAATTTTATAAAATTGTGAAGTCAGATTTGTTTCTTAACTTTGTATTTCTTTTTGTGTTTCATATCTACATAAAAAATTATCTACATATTTTTCACATGAGAAAGACCAATGTGCCTTTCACAATTTAGACATCTTATTATGTAATAATTATTCATTAAAGAGTTGAGTGCAATTCTTATTTTGTTATTTATTTAATATATATTTAACAAACCCATCCAAAAATGAGGGCATGAAATTGTTCAGTTTATTTTCTTCATTAAATACCACTTTTAAATGCATAAAACCATTACTGAAACAGTTTGCTAACCCTAATTTCTGGCATAAATAATTTATAAATTCAACAAATGAAATATTACTGTAGTTCTTATCTTTTTCAACCAGCATTGACGTAAACATTTATTGTCAGACCACTATATCCAATGTTTGCAAATACCAATGTAGTATTTTGAATTTATAGCTCTTAACCCTTTAATGCAGGGCTTACATTGGTGGGTAAAGCCAAAAGTGTTTGTGTACCAGCACAGTAGCAGGTATCCAGCGTGCTACTACAAGATCTCTCATCTCCACACAACACCCCAGAGAAAACCAGACATGACAAAGGAAAGTCTCTGACCTCTAAGTATGACTCCCTGCATACAAAGGTATGATCCAAAGATGGCATCTTGTGTTGAAGGGTTAATTTTAATAATTTCTTTGTATTGAGAAGTTTCAACAAATTACTCTTGATTTGATAAAAAAAAAGAGTATTATTGTATTTATAAGTGTAAGAATATACTATCAGCAATTGTGAATGACACAAAGAAGTCGGTCCAACAATTTCAAATATTTTTGTGACCATGAAAGCCAAATTCAACATAGTAATCTTTTTTGTATCAAATCAGCTATCACTCTGTTTGAAGAGGTTCAAAAGCATATCCAACATTTGGCATTATGTTTTATCCCTTTCCTGTTGCTTTTTTTAGTCTTACAAAACCAGTGAAACATTCAAAATATCTGATCTCCCAAAAATATATATAAACGTGTGGCAAATGCATAAGCAGACTAATCACGCACTGGCTCTGTTGGATAAAAGGGCCTGATATTTTTAAACAAAATTTATATAAAATTGAAATATTTAATTTATAAATGATGATGCTTGTAGGCTATTTTCATCTATTTTGGTCATAATGTTATGCACTTTCATATTAGGAGGATCCATTGTTTGGTCATGATTAGGAACCGTCACAATCCTAATGATGCATCAAGCGTCAATCCTAATGATGCAGGTGCGTCAAGCTGGAACAGCCATGTCAGTACACCGGAATTAAACTTGTCAAATGATTTATTGCTATTTAATTGTTCATTAATTGCCACGTATTTTCGAGGCGAAAACTGGTGCAAACGGCAACGCCAGCAATGCTTACGTCATAAGCGCACGTTATACTTCGGTTTTTATAATGTGGCCCGCCAAGATCATATTCACGGTGGCGTTATGTCCCTGCTATTCGTGTCTTTTTCGGTCGTGTCCCTATACTTCGGTTTTTATAATATTGCGCGTCAGAGACTGTCTTTACGTCTTCTCGGTCGTGCTGCTAGACACGGTCGCGATCACGAGACATCTAGCGATACGACCATAGATTAACACTACAGATATTCATCCATGATTCGACCGAGAAAGACTCGAAAGGCCGTGAGATATTCCATCGCGAAAACCGCTCAGATGCGCCTCGTAATAAAAAACGAAGTGTAGATGTCACATGATGGCGACAAGCAGTGTAGTATATTACATTGCGATCATGCGACATCTTGCGCCACGACATCAAGCGACTTCATTGCTAAAAAACATTTTCCCCCCTGAAATCGAAAATAGTTTCTAAACATTCTCACATCCAGCAGAGGGTGCAGAATGTATTTCAGAGGGGGCCAATTTCAATTTGGGCCGCCCTCTCCCACTAGGTATTTTTTTAAATTGTTAGCGCGATATAGTAAACAATACAGTTTCGGATGTGATGAGCGGACTTATATATATATATATATATATATATATATATATATATATATATATATATATATATATATATATATATATATATATATATATATATATATATATATATTAATGGTCTATGAAAAACTAGATCTATTGAAAGAATCTAACAGTGGCCTAAAATGTCCTAATACGGTGGTTGATGCCTCTCTTAATATATTTTTGCCTAAATCTGCTTGAAGTATGCAATTTTGATGAATTATCATATTTTGTACTCATTTAATTTGTCTTACCAAAACGCAAATACTTTCCCCAAACGTGAATATTCCCAAATCGATTACGCAATCGACTTCGCACTGTAATCTCTCCTTCAAACAAGACCAATACAACACACCGACCACACGGGGTCAAAGATAATTTCAGTCTCCCATCAGCATACACTGCTTAGGCAATTGCACCTATTCTCGGTGCAGCTTGAGAATGAAGTGTGAAAGAATGAATTGAAGAGAATATAATATGCTTGTAGTCACTTGCAAATATACTAGATTTTCCTGAAAAACTAAAAAGTTCCTAAATGAATCCTTTGTGATGAGTTTCAGATAAAGCTAACATTTGATTTCTGATGATTTTTAAATGTTAGGTTTAATCAATTTGAAACCTATTTTAAGTGCATGAAATCATCAGTTATAATACTGCCTAATCCCTTAATTTTGTCATGTATTTTAGGTGCTTAAATCATCACACAAGTGCCTAAAATTTCGAGGTCTAGTGATGAGATTAATTATAACATGGAAATTAAGGCAAACTGTGAATAAAATACTAGGGAGAGGATTTTAATGCACTACAAAATTTTAAAATATGATTTTATGACCTAAACATTCTGAAACATGCACTTTAATATGCTATTAAAATTACCCATTTCATTTCCTCTTTAAACCTTTTAAGTATTTTATCTATAGAAACAAAAACACTAACAATCTTTTTCAAATCAATTATTGCTCACAAATTAATATTTTATAGGCACTGGCCAACATTAATTTACATCTAACAATGTCATGAAATTTTACTTAGCTAGGCACTGGAGCAATAGATAAAATACAAAACCTAAATTCACTCCCAAAAAATGACAAAGTTAGGGGATGGGGCACAACTGCTACTGTTCACCTTGAAATACTTGGGAGTTTGTCATTTTTGAAATGCCAACAGTCACTTCATTATAACCAAGAACATTTTATAACTTCATCAAATGTGCCTATAAAGTACACTTATAAAACTTTAGAACATTTGACAAGAAATGCATTTATTTTTTTAAGCATTCATGACTAAACGCTTAATAAACTTCCATTCATTGTTACATCATTTTTATTATAATAGTCTGTACAACAAATCTAGTTTAATGTAATAAAGGAATCTGGAGTAAAGGATAATAAGCAAAGAAACAAGGTCCAATGAAACAAAAGTATCCTTATCCTCAGACCAACATGTTATTTTATATGAAACAATATACATAAGAAAGAATTACTTTTTATATAATTCCAATCTTGTTGGCAATATCTAATGCATCATAATCTCTGGCCAGGCGAACATAAGCTTTCTTCTTTCCATCCGGCCTGAAAATCATTACAATAAAATTAACATTTTATAAACTCATATTAGGAATTATATTTGAAGAGTCACTTTACATTCTGGTAGTTACGTCAATTGCAGATGTAGGAATTAGATAAATCAAATGTTGTAACATTAAAAGAAATAATGAGTGTTCATGACAGAATGAGCAAATTTGAAATGATTATTGAATTTAAATTTGAATTAAATTAAAAAAGAAAATTTTAACACCATTTGAAATTAAGGCGTAAGTCTAGTACATGGTACAACTTAAGGAAGTCGTTTCAAGAAGCACTATATTCTGCTTTAGAGGGGGAAATCCAAGGTGGTGGGGACCAGGGGTTCGTAATTGGTCATCAATGTGACGTCATAAGTTAGAGAAAGCAATTTCCAGCTAATATTTTTTTGGAGCTCCACGACGAAATAGTGCTGCAATCGTTGTGGTGCGATAAGCAAAGCTTGTAGCGTTCTTTCTACACAACGTGTTTGCAACTGAAGTTTGAATTCTGGAGGCTTTCTTGAAAAAGTGTTTTCTCGTAAATGTGAATTGGTAACTATGCAGTAAATACACTCAAGCGAGGGCTGAAGGCCTGAGCTCAAACACGCCAAACGCGAGAGCCAAAGGCCTGAGCCTCGTCGTGACATGGATCAAAGCAAGCAAAGTAAGAAAACTTGCCTTTGAAAGTAATTTTGAATCATGTTCCAGCGGGCACATGGCGAGCCATGGAAATTGCTTATCCGTAAGTTTCATTCATTTCTATAAGAGTGTGTAACGTAATTTGCGGGAGGGCTTAGAGAGACCCCTTTTCTGCCCCCTCCCCTGCTACTTCTCTAAGGGTGTACCGTGTACCATACTAGATATTAAATCAGAGTACCACTGGCAACTAAAATATACAGATTCTGTAAACAGTTTATGAAATGTATTGAACTTGATATCTTCCACATCAAATTTACAATAATTCTAATGCATCTCTATGCTACTACAATGTTTAAAATAAAGCAAAATTAACACAAACCTAATCAAAGTGTTCACTTTCGCCACTTCAATATCAACATACAGCTTCTTCACAGCTGCTCGGATATGATGCTTATTTGCTTGTGTATGAACAATAAAAACAAGGGTGTTTGTGTCTTCTATTTTTTTCATAGCCGCTTCAGTAGTCAAAGGATACTTAATGATATTGTGAGCATCCATTCTGAAAAAGGAATGATGTTTAGGTAGAAAACAACCATGTTCACTTAATTTGAAAAACAAATATTCAGAAATTAAAACCATTTTCAGATTTTATTTGAAGAGATACCTTCTGGTTTATAATTAATTTTTAGCATTGTTTGCAAAAGTCATTTTTCTAACCCCTTACCTATTTCTTTTGGGAACTGATTTCCTAGGATACTTTGGATTCCTAGGAGGGCAGAAAGTTTTTGGTCGCCGAAAATGAACCGAAGTTCTAACTTTCCTTGTACGGGTGCCATGAATACCTTTGATTATCTGAAAAAAGTACTCTGTTTAAATTTTACCCTTGACGGAGAGCTTATCTGAAAAATCACTGCGATCTCAGATTAATACAATTATCAATCAACAACTTCAGAGAGATTCCTCCAAAACATTCATCATTAGTAAGCACATATACCTCAAAATATCACTAATCAATGAACCATGAAATTAAGTTTACCTTCTGTTGAACTTTGCGAGCTTGTTGCTCAGGGCGAACAATTTTGGCACCTTTCTGGCTTTTTGGTGCAACACCACGAAGAGGCTTTTCAATTTTCTTTGCACCCTTCTGAACAGTTTTGACTACTGGTTTACCACCAGGTTTAGCTCCAGGCTTGACACCAGCCTTAGCTCCAGCCTTTACTGCCGGTTTGGCTCCAGGCTTAATGGGCTTAGCACCAGGTTTAGCAGCGACCTTAGCCCCAGGTTTGGCGCCAGGTTTGGCTGCACCTGGTTTGGCTGAGGCCTTTGCTCCTGGTTTTGCTGCTCCCTTAGCAGCACCAGCAGCAGGCTTCCCTGCGGGCGCTTTAGCAGAGCCAGGTTTCTGTTGGGCTCCTTGTTTAGGAGCAGCTCCCTTGGCAGATGCAGGTTTAGCTGCACCAGCTGCTGCTGCTGCCGCCTTCGGTGCTGCAGCAGCTCCCTTCCCAACAGAAGTTTTAGATCCACTAGCAGCAGGAGCCTTAGGGGCGGGTTTGCTCGCTCCTGCAGTTGCAGGCTTTGCAGGCCCTGCAGATGCAGGCTTAGCTGCTGCAGGCTTCTCCTTCTTAGATGTTGACGCAGTAGAAGTACTGGATGCTGATGCAGCAGGAGCAGGTTTCTTCTCAGCTTTCTTTTCTGGTTTAGCTGAAAAATGTTAGCATGTAAACGACTATTAAATGCCATCAAGCAGCATTTACTAAGAAATTAAGAAGTAAAGAAATGAGAAATTTGCATGAAAAATGAACATCCACAACTAAAGATTTATTCCAAATTGACTATGCAGTACATGAATTCCACTTGAAAGTCGCATATTCCGCGCCTTTTTTATTTCCGAACATTTGTTTACCTCATTTAAACACCTACTACAAATGTACCAAAACTATAAAATTTGACCGTCATAAAAATACAAAAAGTACGTTCAATGTAGCAATACGATCTCCGGTATTAAAACACAAATTAACAAATTTAAAAGAAGCTAAATCGAAACCTTATTTGATATTCTGCATTACCCTGCGTAAAAGTGACCTGCAATCCTATAACCTAATTTACAGGTTATTGCTCATTTAAAACAAGGATCACATTATAATACGTGGCAGATCTATCTCAAACGCATCAGAAACTTTTATTCACTTAATTATTAGGCATACATATTTATCGTTCATTTTTAACAAGTTACAAACAAGTCATTATACTTCCACATGGCACAATCCCATGTGGGCATGCAAAGCATTTACAGCGCACCATCTAAATACACATTTCTTTACATAAAAACAATAAAATTAATTTCCTCCTCTTAAATTAAATTTGTTCCAATATTGAGAATATATACCACTTGATCCGTTGGTCTATATAATATCACATAAATACTTTACCCGCTTTATCCGTGGGCTTCGGCTTCGGAGCCATTTTGACGGAAACAAGAAATATGGCCGAAAGGAACTGCAAGCCCTCTGCGACAACCCAATGGAAACATATCATTGTGATACTGCGAATGTCATCATACTTTCAAAATTATTTGATATAAATTGTTATAAAAATAAATTTTAATTTATAGGTACATTTTCTGTTTTATTATATGAGAATTAATATTAATTAATTTTCTTTCGAAAATAATTTATCGATTTTTGATATCGATAAATGGTTTGGCAACTTTCGATTCGATCAATCGATCTCTCGACATTCGTTATTTGTTTGTTTGGTGCTGCGAAGGCAGACGATTCAATTTTCCAATAGTACTGGGATTATGAAATGTAATTAAAATTGGGGTGTATAGTTTGAATTAGCGGAGAAACAGCTCGCTATCAGACCGCCTAACTGATCAGTATTTTTTTGTGAATTATTTTTCCCTTTGTAGTTTTGTTCACGCGATACATTAATTTGACTTCAAATAATACCTCTTTTATTAGACGCCTCTTTTTTTAACTGAAAGAGTAATGTTGCAGTCTCGATCTTCCACGTTCAAAATGATGCAAAATGAAGTCCAAGCAGATCGTCAAATATCATCGTTTCCGAAACCGTATCGTTCTGATGCTACACCGTATTCAGGAATAGATTTCGATCCTTACGTCAAAGAATCTTGTTGCTCGAGTACTTCATTAGTGGCAGGGTTAACAATTGCAAAGGTTATTATTTTAGGTGATGTCGCTGTTGGAAAAACCAGTTTAGTCAACAGGTTAGTAGTAGGACGGGAAAATAGGTATCATTTATGGAGTTCTGAGTCCAAATGTGGATAATGAGAGTTTTTTAGTTAAGTAGTAGATTATTCATTCCAGATTTATTTGTTGTTACAGGTTTTGTCATGAAATTTTTGATAGCAACTATAAAGCAACAATTGGAGTTGATTTTGAAGTGGAACAATTCAATATTCTAAAAGTTCCATTTAATTTACAGATGTAAATTTACAGGATCATCATTATTTTCGCATGAATTGGACTAAGTGATCAATAATTTTACTAATCAATTATTTTCTTATTAGCTGGGATACTGCTGGACAAGAGAGATTCAAATCAATTGCATCCTCTTATTACAGACGAGCTCATGGTATTTGGAATATATTATTAATAAATATATACTATTATATAAATAGTATTTAATTTAATAATATAAATTAATTAAATAATATATAATTAATTAAATAATAAATAAATTAATATAATAATATAAATTAATAGTAATTAAATTATATAAATATATATAATACATTATTAATAAATATGTTACTGCCAGGGCTAGGAAATATGTGGAGTACACTGGTAGAAACAAATTTTTCTTTAGATGCTATATTTGCCAGGAAATTGTTTGTAGTTCTGAATCCTTTCTATAACCAAGAATGAAATTTTTGTAGGCATAAGGTACAAATATCTAGGAGTATTTTGATTTTTGAAAATCGAAAAACAGAAGGTGATGTATTTTCACAACAAAATTTATGCACTCTATGATATTGCAGTGACATTGAAAATTTTCTGCTGAGCAATTTATTTGTTGCTTGATATCAGTAAATAGTGTTAAAAAAATATTAGACAAAACTTTATGAGTACAGTCTTAGCTCCAAATTTTTTAATGCAAAAATACTGTAAAATTTATTAAAATTGTTAAAAAATTGAATTATTTTTAGATAAGTCATCTTTCAAAACAAAAAAATTTGTTGTTTTTATATTGTACTGAATCCGAAAAAATATTATTTGCATGATTTCTGAACATTTGATATTTTGCTGACTGTTTTGACAAAAAATGTCCTGTGTATCTAAATACTTTTGTATGTCTTAACTGAACATGTAATAAGAAGATAAAAATAGCAAGAATGTATTAATTAAACATTCAAATTACATAAAGTGGCAAGACTATTTTGTGCTAAGTTTCTTAATTCTTTTGTGAAAATTGGAATTTTTTATAGCAGTGAACTACTAACACTTAAATTTTCAGATGTGAAACTGCACCTTTGGTGTCATGAAATTGGTTTGTTCTTGCTAAAACTGTGCTCAATATCAGAAGTTGTGGGGACCACCTTGATCCTTGCAATATCTTATGGAGTTAAATCTAAATCTAAAATCTTCTAAATCACTTACTTGTTCGAATAAAAGTTAAAAATGATCTTCAGTTTGAAAGAATGTACTATAAAACATATTCCAAATAAAATGTTGAAATATGCAAAGATATGTGAGTTATCATTAAATAGAGGAAAATATGTTCTGTGTCTGATTTAAGGACAAATATGGATAATCAATAAATTGTTCAGGTCACTTCAAAATGCCTAATTTATTAACATTTCATTTGAGAAACATTTGTTTCTCACTGATGAACAAGCAAATATGTATTTACATACAAATTCTAGCCCTGGTTACTTGATAAATATTTTAGCCAAATGGTTAGTTATATTACCAAATACATAGTTGTTAGTTTGTCATTACTTACTATTATTATTACATTTTGTAACAAAAATATTATGTGACTTTATTAACATTTTTAACACTATTTCTACCACAAAAATATGAAGGTTAGTAATAGTAAAAAGTCAAAGAAAAATAGAAGAAAAAAAAGAGAGAGAGAGAAAGAAAGAAAGAAGAGATTTATCATGCATAAATTTGCAGCACAATTTATGATATTTCTGGGTTCTGGTATTAAAAATTGCTTGATAACAACATGTAAGAACTTGCCCCAATTTTGGAAAAGTTTCCATCTCTAAGAGTAAGTAAAAAGGTTATTTAAATAAATGTTACCTACGGTTTTAGAAAAATCTTAATTGCAAAAGTACACTTATTGCTGTTATTGTCCTTTATATTTTCATACTAGAACCTTTGATAATATCAACAAAATTGGAGACAGTAAATTAAAATTTTGTTATGTAGATTTATTGTCATTATCATTTTTTATTATTATTATTGTGCGTCATTATCACATCATCATCATCATCATCATCATGCAATGAAATTCATTCAAATCATTGACTATAGCTTGTTGTACTCCACTGTTCTCTCTTTCAAGGGCAAACTCTTCTTCAGGTTTGTTGGTGGTATGATTTTGGTAGGTATATACATTGCTTGGTCCAGGTTTTGTTAATGATAGTCTTATGCAGTTTTAATCTTTTGTTTATACGGTTTTTCAGTGAAAAAATGTAAAAGGGATTTGAGGATACGTGAATAATCCAAACAAATTCTAATAAAACTGGCTAACAATTTTTGCTTTCTCATATGCATACGTATGTATATTCGGAGTACTATACATAGTAAAGTGAGAGTTATGTAATGCTGCAGGAAATCAATTTTGAGATTTCAACAGATATACACGTTTTGGGGTGCCCTGATATTGAAAGTGTTGATCCCCCCCCCGAACATCCATCTGTCCAGCCAAGTGAACACTACTAGGGCCTAAACCATTATACATAGAATTGTTTCCAAATTGAAGAAACCTCTGTCCATCTGGCTCGAGTCAAAGCTTTGAGATTTTGAAAAACATTCTTTAAAATTTGGGGGTACTTTACAGGAAGCCCCTGGGACATTTTCAAAATTTTCTCAAAAATGTCTCCATATTCTTTTGTTTAAATTTCTTGTGAGAATAGAGTGAAATACCCTCATGAAGGTGACATCGATCTGATTTTCTTGGTTAACTCTGAAATTTCGAATTTTGCAAGAGTGTGAATATTTTTCAGCCACTTCCAGCAACTACAAAATTGAAAATAGAGATTTTTTCCTTAAAAAAATTTGTTCCCTATAGTGAGTTCTTTCATTAGGGTCATGTAGACTTTTTGAAACTTTTAGTATTTTTCGCTTAATACTGAGTGCAATATTTGCATTTTTTTAAAATTACAAAAACAAGATTTTCTCAAAAATGGCTTCAAATGTTATCTTTAAACTTTTGGTACAGATTGTGCTAAATATATTCTATGAGATGACATGAACGCTTTATTCTTCTATTCTTTGGGTTTTTCAAAAATTACAAACAATTTTTTTTTTTTGACTTGTCTCTTACATTGTTAATATTTACATACATATAAGCAGCAATTTGTTGACAGTATTATACTTATGAGTACGTGTGCTTTAAATAATGTCATAAAGTTTCTCAAAAACTCGTCTTTTTTCTGTGAAAACTAGCTCTAAACTCCGCATTTTCAGAAACGCACAAACACCATTTGCTCAAAAACAGCACCAAATTTTTTCTTCAATCTTTTTGAACTGATAGTACTAATTGCACTCCTTCATATGACATTAAGATCATTTTGGGGTATTTATTTGTTTTTTCAAAAATTGCACAAATGTCTTTTATTTTCATATCTCTCACAACGTTAATATACACTTTTCCAGCAATTTGTAAACACTATTGTATTTGTGAGTTAAAGTGCTTGAAATGACTTGATATGAAGTTTTTCGAAATCTCAAAAATTATCTGTGAAGATGTGCTTCAAATTTCGAATTTACAGAAGCGCTAAACACAATGTTCTTAAAAACGCTTCAAAATTTTTCAATGAAAATTGCCACTTAGGATAAGGTTTTACTGTTCTTTAATATTCTTAAAATCATTTTACCTTTCTATAACTAGGAAACCAGATAATTAAGAAAATTATAAAAAATTTACTTTGGGCGGTGATAGATGGAAGCTGGCAAAAGTATGTGACAAGTCTGAATAGCTAGCCAAGACCAAAGGAAATAGAAAAGTAATGCAGGAATGTCAGTGCCATTCTGTAGCACCACTACTTTAAATAAACATCTCACAAAAAAAAAAAAAAAAAAAAAAAAAAAGAAGTGAATGTGAGTGTCATTAACAAAATCTGGAACAAACTTAATATAATATACACAATGAGATAATTAATGTCATATGTATTGTTTTGAAAAGATTAGTACTTTCCATGTAATTTTAAATACACTATGAGCCATGATTTTTTTGAATGGTCCAAAGTATGCTTATAAAAATGGTTCCAGGCCCATTCTGGGTGTTTAACAAAAATGTGACCTGGACCATTTTTTAAATCTTTCATTTTTTCCAGAAAAATCTTAATCAAACATTTAATGAAAATTTTGAAAATATTGTTAAATAATCATGTAAAGTATCTCCAAAAACAAAATATTTGTTTCAAATTGAAGGGGTCATGACAACTATCTGATCATTTTTTGGTGAGAAACCTGCTTATAGTTTACCTGCTAGAATTGTTCACAAACAGGTAGATGGATGGAAGGATGGACAAACAAATATTTTGCAATAAATTGTTTTTTCAGTATCAAGGACTCACAAACTCTAGATTCTGACTACACAATCCGTTAGATGAAGTAATTTACCTTGTGTAGCAACTAGATTTATCCACTTTTTCGGTATCAAGGTCCCACAATTAGAATTTTTCTGTTGAAAACTCTTCCTGATTTAGCTAAAGGTCAGAAAAGTGAATTACAAATCTTCTGAATGTTCCTGCATTATTCATTATTCATTTCTCAGCCTTCGTAGATCTCTCTGTCCTAGTACTTTATATTTTTCATCAGCCTTTGCGAATTTTCCTGTTTTTAATAAGTTCCATCCACTTCTTCTGAATCTCTTTAAATTCTTTATGATATTTGTTGTTGTTAGTCTTGTCCAGCAGCCCTTATTTCTGTGCCAAATCAAACTAGTATAGAGTAAAACATAGGTACATTAATTGTATTTATTTCATTATAATTTTAGTTAGTTTAATTTTCATTTATTTTACTTTGGGATTGTTAAAAACCTTCTAAATAAGTATTACAAGACTTGTACAGAATTTATTACACGTGGGAAACTATAAATTTACATCTGGCTTTCCTGGTTTATTCTCCTTTCTAGATTTCTGAACTCTGTTTAGTGTTCTGCTGTGATTTCTATTTTAAAAAATGTGTAGCTTATCTATGTCGCTGTTGTAACTATGTTAAGAAAAAGTAGGCACAATAATAAAAATAATAATTAAAATAATAACAACAACAATAATAATAATAGTAATAGTAATAATAATAATAATAATAATAATAATAATAATAATAATAATAATAACAATAATAATATCATTATCTATATTCACAGCTTTCTGAAATTGAATACATGATGTTTTGAGTGAAATTTGTTGTTTCCAGCGGTAATAATAACATTTGATATGACAAATGCAATCTCTCTGTCACATTGCTATGAATGGAAGAGAGAGGCAATGTTGGTGAATAACAAATACGTTCATATATTTCTTGTTGGAACAAAAAGAGATATTTTGGTGAGCATTAACTCATTCAAAATTACTTGTAAATGGAAGATTTTAATTATTGTTTTGCATTTTACCTGTGGTTTGTTTCCATTGACATGACAGACATCACCAAAGGCCTTCTCTGAAATGGAATCACGAGGAATGAAAGTAGCAGCAGAACTGGGAGCTGAGTTATGGTGTGTGTCATCAAGGACAGGCGAGAGAGTGACTGAAATGTTTCACAGGGTTGCAGCTCTAACATTCAATTCTACTTTTCCAAGGGGTGATGAAAGAATGAAGCAAGTAGCTTTGGGTGGTAATCTTATGCGTAAGTCGTCTTTTTCTTTTCTACATTATTATGAGTTTTATTATTTACTTATTTTTTGTTTCATGATCTTGTTTCTCAATTTAGCCTTTAAGAACCCATCCAAAATGTCTCATCAAAAGTGTGTAAGTTGCACCTAACATGCACAGAGTTGAAGAGGAAGTCTAGTGAACACATATTCATTGCAACAAAGAGCTAGAATTAAAGAAGCAATTGGTATTCCATTTTATTTCATGTCATCAGATAAGTTTGGACAAATTATTATGAACCCTTCATTTGTGTCATCTTCAATTTTTCCCTTTCATTAAGTTCTTTGTCGTTACACATATTTTGAATTTTGAAATTATAAGAACATATTCTAATGTTATATTTATTAGCCTTAAAAAGTAGAAACTTTTGATTTTGAATATTCTTTATTATATTCAAGAAAGAATGGGTTGTATTCAAGAGTGCTAAAGACGTGAAACAAATTGACATTGGTAGAATATGTAGTTTCTCATTTTGTTTAGTAAATTTCAATTGTTAGGCTGTAAAGCCCGAATAAAATAAAGATGTGTTTGACATTTGGCTGTGGAGCAGGGATGGATGATTTAATTGTGATTAGTACAACAATTTATTATTTTACATGATCAATCGAAAAATGAAATAAATTATTTTATTATGTTTTTGCAAAATTCTTTTTAATATTTTTTATATTAGAAACGAGAAGAACAAAGGCGAGGCTTTGCGCTCTTTATAAATCGTACGTAGGTCAACCAGCTTGGAAGGAAATTCAGATTAGACTAGAAAAACCAAATTATTTCGGCCGAAGCGATCACACCCACAAAATTCGAGCAAGGAAACAAAATTCAGATCTTGGGAAGTTTTCCTTTTGTAATAGAACAATTAGAGATTGGAACAGTTTACCTGCGGCAGTTTTCAAAGCTTTTCCTCTCAGTGTCCGAAGTTTTAGAAATAAGTTAGAACAAGATAACAGTAATTGATATTAAATGAGTAAGTGTTGTGTAGTGCGGTGTAGTGCTGTGAAGTTATGGTCAGTGTAATTCAAAACAAAAAAGTGTAGTGTAGTGAAGTGAAGTGCGGTGAACGCGATCAATGCTCTTTTCAATGCTGCTTTTCGTCTTGTACTGTATTGTACGGTATTATTATTATTATTATTATTATTATTATTATTATTATTATTATTATTATTATTATTATTATTATTATTATTGTTATTATTTTATTATTAATGTAAGTCTTGTAATTTCTGCAATTATTGTTATTTAACTGCCACCGGGTCATACCCATTTGCAGTTCTAATAAATCTATCTATCTATATTACAAATTTCTTAATATTTCGCAAAAATTACCAAAATTTTCAAAAATATATGCTTGACCCTAATGAAAGAGCTAATTACAAAGAAGAAATTTCTTTTGAAGAAAAAATCTATATCTTCAATTTTGTAGTTGTAGGAACATACTGAAAAAATATCACACTTCCACAATTTTAGAAATGTTAGAGTTAACAGTGGAAATCAGTCCTATGCCATCTTTATTAATGTATTTTGTTTTATTCTTACAAAATATTTAATGAAAAAATGTTGAGCCATTTTTGAGAAATGTTTGGAAATATGGCAGGGGCTTCATATAAAGTACACCCCAAAGTTAAAGAATATTATTAAAAATGGCAGAGTTTCGAGTGAGGCCAGATCGACCCGGGAGTATTCAGTTTGGAACAAATCCTATGCAGAGTTTAGGCGCTAGTGTTGTTCATGGACAGACGGACGTTTTGGAATAAGAAAAAACCCTTCTTCGTTGTCAGGGTACACAAAAATGAGTATTACAGTTGAAATCTCGAAATCGATTTTTCCGCAGAGTTACATGACTTTATCTGTACTATGTATATTACTAGGTTTATACGTACGTATACGAGATAGTAAGAAGAGAATTATGTATACATCCAGAGAATATTTTAGGAGAGATTATACTTTTTCATAATAGAACTTCGAATTTTGGAAACAGACGTACATTTTGGGAATATTATATGATTAAATTGAGTAAAATTACAACAAAAAATAAATCTGGAATATCTCCAGTGCCCCCATGGACCAGCATGACCTTGTCACTCCGGTAATCTGTTTTGCCCTGAACATTTCTTCACGAGACACCCGTGCCTGAATGACAGAGCTTAATGTGGACAAAGTGTAACAGCATTGCCTTGTGAATTTATTCAAAAAAATGAACAAAAAAATGCACAAAACCGGAGTTTAGTTGCTTGAGGGTGGAATGCTGATTCCCCACGACATCGTTCGTCTGCACATTGCCAATGTCTTGTAACTGAAAGTTGACTGAATGCGATTGGAAAGTGTTATCATTGATCATCATCACCTACCGAAAGACTGCATATTTACTGGAATATTTATAATATTGGAGTTAACTTCCCAGAAACCTATATCCGATCTTTTAAATCGTACCCTGAAGTAATTTGGTGCTGGTGATGCCCATAATAATGAATGCTTAAAGATTCTCACAGCTTAAATATTCTCACAAATAACTGAAGAGTGCTTCCTTATCGTACGATGGTAGCGATCAAGATTTCTATCTACACTAACAAAATATGAATTTCAAAATGGTTTTGATTCTTTTTAGAACTGTATTGATTGTAAGCCATCTAATCGAACCATGACAAATTGGATGCTAGCTTAACAGCAGTAAGGATTGTATAACTATAAAATCAAAACTTCTCGGTAACAAAGTAAAAGTTCTAACAAAATTATTCATTTATTGTATACGAATATGATTTTTAGTGTTAGGTGTATAAGGGTATTCTATCTTCATTTCTCAAAATCGGATTTTCTTTATCAAGGCTCAGGGTGAAGACAAATGAAATCAACTTATATAACCATAACAGTATTTATTAGATTTCAGTTTGCAGCTAAGCCAATGTTTTCATAAGGAGAGGAAGTAGTTAAACAAATATTTTGTAATTTCAGTGCTTTCAACATTAAAAAACATTGAATTAATAAATATATTAAGATATTTACATTCTCGTCTTACGAATTCTTTGTAAGAAGAGAAAGTTATGTAATCGTGGGCCAGGAAACGCCGAAATTTCGCCTGAAAAACACCTTACTTCCGGGTTCTGGTGACGAAAAATTGGAAAAATCCTGTTGCTAAGTTTATTAAAAAAAACTAACTCGTCGTGTAGCCAGAATCCATGTTTTGTTGGTTCTTTATACCGCAAAATCGATTGACGACAAATCGTCTGTCCATCCGTCTGTGGTCAACGCTAGAGGCTAAACCGTGCTGCCGATTTTTTTACAAACTTCATATTACCCAATCGATCTGGCTGATGTCGCGCCCCCTGAAATTTGAAACCGATAATTTAATTTTGAGGAGTACTTTACATGAAGCATCTCGGCCATTATCAAAATTAAAAGAATAATGGCTCTAAATTGTTTGATTAAATTGTGTTGATCAATGGTGCGAAAGACGTTTAAGAGAACGGTACTGGTCTCATATTCGGTAATATCCCCGATTTTTCGAAAATTGCAACAAAGAAACAAAAATTACAACAAAATTGAAGATAGAGATTTTTGGATCAAAGACTGGGGCAACAAATTAATTCTTTAAAAATCATGTATATTTCTTTGTAAAATTTAGTAGTTTTTGCGCAATATGCACTTGAAATTTACAACAACAAAAAAAAAAGTTTTCTCAAAAACCGCTCCAAATTTTTTCTTTAAATTTTTCCACATGTGTAATAAAGGACGGTAAGCAATATGGTGCTAGTCCCATTTCCGTATATTGTTCGTTTTCTCAAAACTATAAAACTGAAGATATTCTTGCATCAGAAAAATTTTGTTGTAGAAAATTAGCTATTTAAATTAATAAATAAACTAGTGGTGCTATAGAAGGGCACAGACTTTATCGCTCTAGTTGGTTTTCTAATCTCTAGTCTTGACTAGCTTTTGCGACAAGCCTCCATTCTCTTCCCGGCTGCTTTCATTTTGCGGCCCAAAAAACTTTTTATTTTCACATTTTCTCAATTACTCGGCTCGGTAATGTTAGAACAGAAACCACTATACAATTATTACTCTTAGAGAAATAGACATCTCATGACCTGACGGGATGACCGAGGTAGCTAAATTAGTGGCGTACGGGCTCAGCTCTTCGGAGAGAAGGCCACCTGGTTCGAGTCTTGGTCGGGAATTATTATTTGTGACAATTCTGTCTTGATTCCAGAAACTTTACTGAAAACCGTTGGAAGCAAATCTATTCGTGAATACTATTAATAAAGATAAATAAACTGAAAGTGTGTGTATGTGATTTTCGAATTTTTAACTTTTAAACAATTTTTCACATCTCGTCAAATCAATTGTTTTTCGGCGCTTGTGATTATTATTAAAGAACCGATTCGCAATATTACCCAGGTGGCCAAAGCGGTTAAATGTCTATTTCGATCTTTTCGTTTCTTGGAGAAAGGGCGCTGTTTTGAGGATCGTTCAGGAATAATATTTTTTCACAATTGCCTGTTGTTTTTAACCAGTAAAAAATATTTACGTCATTGAGTTAGGCCTTACGAGCTGCAATATTTTTCTGCCCTAAGGACACATTTTTCATTTTGTTAATTTTTCCGCTGAGATTGTTAAGTGGATGTTCGGAATTTAACATTTGAAACCAAAAAGTCGACGGTTCGAGTCTCACACGGGGATTTTAATTACATAAAAGTGTTGTAGAAAACTATTAGGGATTCGAGAAACTTTATTGAAATTCATTTGAAGCATTTCTACTCACAAATGTAATCATTTCATACACAAATAAACCGTACGTGTCTGTACGTGCTTTTGCAATCTGTAAATTTTAAACATTTTTTTCAACATTCTTTTGTAAATTTGTAAAACGCATGCCACGTCAAATCAATTGTTGAATTTCTGTGCATTTCTGTGAACCGATTTAAGAAAACTAATGAATCTGTCGACATGAAATTTAAATACATTATTAACACAAGCACATGTGACCAGCTTACATATCCCTAACGATTCAGAAATTATTTTTACTTTCTCTCCTTACGAATTCTTCGTAAGAAAAGAAAGTTATGTAATCTTGTGCCAGAAAACCTCAAAATTTCGACAGAATAAACATTATTGCCGGGTTCTGGCAACGAAAAGTGGATAAAACTTGTTGCTCAACATTTTGGAGAAAACTCCTCTAACTCGTGGTCAGGGGCGGATTAATATTTTTGCCGCCTGTAGGCACATCAAATTTGCCGCCCCCTGTTTAAAATTAATGTTACATTTCTAATTGTAACGTTTCAGTAACAATTCCTCATTAATTTAAACGTTTTAACTTTAAAAGTAACATTATATTTGCACATTGTTTTCATAAATTAAATTTTTTTTTTTTGGATTAGCTAATTTTGGATATAAACTGTATCTTCATAGCAAGTAACGTTCAACATTATTAACGTTTCAACACTGAAACGTTAACATTAAAAGGAAACTAAAACATGACAACTAGAATTGCAACATCTTTTCTTTCGTCAACGGGCCTTAGTTTCAGATTCATATACTTCTGAAATCATAAGGTATACTCTAATGAAGTAGACAAATAAATAGCTTGTATTAAATATTAATATGATATTTTTAAAATAAAAATATGATTTATGCTGTTATAGTTTTTAGAGAACCTAAATTTGTTTTAGAAAATATCAAGAAAATTTTGCGCCTTTGAAAATTTGCCGCCCTTGAAAATTCGCCGCCGTAGGCACGTGCCTACTGTGCCTATGCGTAAATCCACCTCTGCTCGTGGTGTAGCCAGAATCCAGTTTTGTTGGTTCTTCATACCGAAAAATCGATTGACGGCAAAACGTCCGTCTGTGGTGAACGCTAGCGCCTGAACCGTTCAGCTGATTTTCTTCAAAATTGATATTTCCTGATTGATCTTAACGAACTGGAGGCTTTAGGAGTTTCTAGCGGATATTTTGATTGTTCAAGGGTGTTTTGTACATGAATCGGGCATTTACCTTTTTATTCCTTTGGCCGAGTTCGACCCATGCAGCGCTTCTGTGGCGTAGTGTTATGAGTGCCGGCACGAAAACTGAGGATGTGAGTTCGAGTTTCGGAACGGAAAAATAATTAACTGCTTGTCAACGCTTTTGCTGGTTACGTAGTAGTGTAATTTAACGGAACTTTTAGAAATAATGCGAGACAGTATGTGCTTTGATAGCCCCACTAGTTTTCTTTAATAAGCCAAAGATATAAAATCCGTTAGGTACCAGAACTGCTTACCTGGCTGACAGGCATTGGTCCAGTGGAATTAGTCGTTCTTCTTACAGACGTCTCGTCTATACATGCCGCAAGACATCCTCCTTAAGGTTAGGAACAGAGCCGTGCCAACCCTAATGCAAGCGGCGCACCGCACAAGGGTAACAAAAATTAAGGCATTTCTTAAAATATGCATTATTTTTACTTCTTTATTTTAAAGGAAAAACGTTTATTATTAGTCACAAATATAAAAACTCTCTTAGTGTTAAAGAAAATTTATAAAACAAAATATAAAACAGAATTTCGGGGGCGGCAAAAAAAATTTGCACAAGGGCGCTAAGGTTCAGTTGAGTGCCAGGAAGATATAGGAATTTGTCCCAACTGTCATTTACGATGTCTGCCGCAGATGTAGACGAAACGCCTGTAAAGAGATTTCGACTGGACCTGGGTCTATCAGCCCGTCTGGCAATATTGATGCCAGACTTGAAAGCTTACGTAGTGTTATTGAAATATATGGTCTTAAATTAAAAAAAAAAAAAAAAAAAAAAAAACATGTCAGTGTATAATGAAATAAGGCAGCATTGAAGTCAACCGCAATAAAAACGGGTATTTATAAATTACTTTCTTAAAGTTGTTAAAAAGTATTTTATAGATCTTACATGTAGAAAAGTTATATTTATTTAAACACATTAAAAGGATTAAAAAGAAAAAAGTAAAAAGAGACACAATGTTAAAGACTTTATAAATCAATAGCAGTTCCGGTGTTGATGTATAGTAGCGAGAATTGGACATTGAACAGCGCAGAGAAATGGTAAACTGAAATGTGCTTCCTGAGAAGTGTACCAGGATATACTTTGGCAGATCACGTTCCCAGTGTGGAGATAAGGTCCACCCTAAAAATGTTCAATCTAAATGACAAAATTAATTAATATACATGCCAATGGGCGAATCATATCAATAGAACGGAAATGTCAAGATTAACACAAATAGTATATAACTACAAACATTTCGGTGTATCGGGATGTAGGACGCCCAAGAAGATAGCAGGATGACCTCTGAGTTGGAAAGGGCCTGCAGGAAAGTTGCTTACCATGAAGCAGACGAAGTAATTTTACTTATATTTTTGTTCTAGTCCTAGGATATTAGTACTTAATTCTATGTTCATATTTTCTTCACTATTGTAAAAATATATAAGTTTTCTTTTGTTAAAAAAATATAAAAACTTCTTCCACAAAAAGTAATGTGTAGAAGTAGATATATGTAGACAAAATAAAAATGAAGTATTTCTAAGATAATTTTTTAAGTGTTTAATAAATAAAAAGTTAAATACTTTTTGTAAAAGATTTGAATAAATGGTTATTATCATTTTATTAGTAGTGCTGATTTCACAAATGCATGTCCAGAAACCAATCATTTCAGATAACACCAATCACTTTTGCCTTACCTTTATGTAAAAATTAGTGGTGCTAGAGACTAGAACTGACTGATATTAGTAATGTTGGGGTTACTTTAGTGTTTCTGAAGTTGGTAGCACCTTTGCATTTGAATACGTGAGAAGTGTGCCGGTCTCCAGTCCGTTGCAGATCGTTGAGGTAGAGAGGCCACCAGCAATGTAATACTATTAAACTCTGTGTTAACTGTTTATCTCATCCATTTCCATGTCCAACTCTTGTTATGCGCCCAGGCCATGTTAAAAACTTAAGCGATGGGATTTAGTAGTGCTGACGCGAGAAATCCGCGAGTGAAACAGTGCGACGTGGAAGCGCGTCAAGTCCTTCATCACATGCACGAGTAAATTCCCGTAACGAGTCCCAATAGTTCTTAAAGAACTGATTCAACATGGCTGAGCGATCGACATATTGAATTGGAGTTATGGAGTTATTAACTTAAAATGTTGCTGATGGAGTGCGATAGTGTCCATCTTAGGCCATCTATTGCTTCCCTGGAGATGTCCATACCAATTCAATCATTTTGTTCCAAGTGAATCCAAGATTAAAGCTTGCGCGCATATATATATATATATATATATATATATATATATATATATATATATATATATATATAAACAGGCAGAAATGCGTTGACGTACACCGCGATCTCTGAATCTACTGAAGCAATACCGATGAAACTTTTGTGAAGGCTTCCTTTAAAGGGCTGGAGTAATATAGGCTATGATTTATAACCATAAACCTTAATATGTTTACAAAAATTACTTTTCTGGACATTTTCGCCTAGCTCTACATCACAGACACAAGAGTGCATCAATGAGTTTAGCTGCGCCCCACTATTGGATCATGTCTGAGGTCTCCTACTGATTTCATTAATGGACAGACTTGCATATTTAGAGGATTGTTTGTTTATTTCCGTCAGTTGCCCAATCTGAAATAATTCTGAGTTTTATCTATATCCGCTTTATTTATAAAAGTAACTTGGATATTGATTTTAATTGTGTGTAGGCACCAGTGCATTAAGTGTACAATATACGAAATGTTTGGAAGAGATCATTTTCTGACGGATGTGATTAATATTGTCGTAAAAGGGTACGAATGCACACGTTTAGTTGTAATAAATTAAACATTATTAATAGAGAGTTTTTGCAAGACGGGAAATCCACTTTCGTAGTCGTAAACATTATCGTCAATAGGAAATTACTAAATTAAGTTCATTATGTTCTATCAAATTCTGTCAGCCTTCATGCAGCTCGTTGCGTGTATTTTGCAAATGTACATTCCCGCCTGAGATATGGTATAAAATTCTGGGGAAACTCATAATGTAGTACTCAGACCTTTAAATTGCAAAACAAAATTATTCGAATAATGAAAAAATGCCAGAGTTATCCTTGCAAGCCTCTCTTCATTGAGCTTGGAATCTTACCACTGCCTTGCCTATATATTTACGAATCTGTAATATTTGTCAAAAGTGACTTACTTAGCGGTGGGAACATATTTTCATGCAATACTGATATTTAAAATTACAACACACGTTGTAAAAATCACGTTCAAGTTTCAGCATCAACAGCTCACTATCAGAAATCTACATACAACACATGTATGTTACTTTATAACGCACTGCCAGATGACTTTAAACAATTGAAGTCGGTTCACACTGTTAAATTAACTCTTGAGAACTACACTGCATTTCACTTTTATTTATAACAAAATACATATACATAAACTCTTATTGAACGTCTTTGACGGTCTTTTACAAACACTACATTGCTGCACAGTAAGACAAAAGGACGAATGAATATGATCATTCGTTTACATACCAAAAAACAGATGACGACAGTGTCAGCGCGTTCACAAACCTCAATCTCTCAATATATAGTACATTTCCAATAATATACTAGACGCAGATGGCGACACTGTCGACATGTTCACAAACTTCAACCTTACAATATAAATGTATATTTCCAACACGCCTCCTTACATTTATATACATACTATCTTAAATTCAGTTAATATTCATCATATTCCTAAAATACACAAACTTGTCTTTACACAAAGCTTTCGTGAAAATATCTGCCATGTTATCATCAGTATTTACTTTGACTATATCAATTAAACCATTCATATACAACTCGTTGACAAAATGATAATGGACTTCAATATGTTTTGAGTTTTTTGTAAAGTTACCATATTTAGCGATACTCAATGCTCCTGAGTTGTCTTCGTACATTACAATCGGTTCATCAAAATTCAAATCAAAAATTTTCATTACATCTTTTAGAAATTTCACTTCACTCACAGCATCTGATAGCGCAACATACTCTGCATACGTCGAAGCTTTTGTTACACTTGATTGTTTGCGAGACTTCCAAAATACAACATTGTCAAACATACGGATCACATAACCTGTCGTAGATTTACGATCTATATTGTCACCTGCCCAATCTGAATCTACATAACAATCAAGAACTTTTGCATTTTCGTTTCTACAATAATTCAATTTCAGGTTTCTTGTCAAATACAGATATTTTAAGATTCTCAGACAATACTTATAGTGTGTGCCGTCATAACAATTCTGAAACCTGCTCAAATAATTAACAGAATAACTGATATCTGGCCTTGTTCCTGAACTAATATATAACAACGCACCAATCAAATTTCTATACTTTATATCATTACGCAATTCCTGAGTTGGTTCTAATTTCAAGTTAACTTCCATCGGTGTAGCATATAATTTTGAGTCTTTAATCTTGTATTTTTCGGCTAATGAATTAATATAATTTTCCTGACTCAAGCTCATTTTGTTTTTCTTGTATTCGTAATTTATATCAATTCCTAAATAACGTTTAACCTCACCTAAATCTTTCATACTAAATCTATTTGACAACAAATTTTTGATTTCTTTAATTCGACTTTTCTTTACACAACAAATGAGCAAGTCGTCAACAAAAATTATCAAGTAAATCAGGACATTACTTTTTCGCAAAACATAAAGGCAATAATCATATTCACTTCTTTGGAATCCTAAACTTTTCAAGAAAGTATCTAAACACTCATACCAAGCTCTCGGACTTTCTCGTAAACCGTACAGTGCTTTCATCAATTTGCACACTCGATTTGTGCCGTCTTCGTAGCCTTCAGGTTGTTTAACATAAACTTCTGACATGATTTCGCCATTTAAAAAGGCTGTTTCTACATCCATTTGTTCAATAATTAAACCAAAATGACAACAGTATGACAGTAAAATCTTCAAAGTTTGCATTTTAGCTACTGGTGCATATATATCATCAACACATTCCTTTTGTTGAAATCCCCTAACAACTAATCTTGCTTTGTACCTATTATCAAACTTTTTAGTAAAAACCCATTTAACATCTATAAGATCTTTGCCCTCTGGCTTACTAACTAACTCCCATGTGTCATTTTTCTTCAAACATTCAATTTCCCTATCCATAGCTTGACTCCAGCTTTTCGATTCATTGCTATTAATCGCCTCCTCAAAACTAACCGGGCTATCTGCACTACATACGTTAATATAAATAAAGTTACTTGTATTATCATCCCTATAGCGTTGTGGAGTTTTAACCACTCTACCCGACCTTGTTGTTTTTCCCTTTAGCGCTGCTTTTGGAGATTCGATTTCGACTAACCTTTCTTCGTCCTCGCTGTTATCTTCAGACCCAGTTTCCCAATTTTCACACCCAGATTCATCTAATCTTTTACTCACGGAACCATTATCCTTTAAACCTACACATCTAATATTTTCTTCAACAACCTCTACATGCCTGGCCACAACAATTTTATTATTTATGAGTACCCTATATCCAACGTCACTGTAACCTAACAGAACTCCCAAATCTGCTTTTCTATCCCATTTTGACTTTCTCAATTGTTCTGGCACCCTTACAAAGACTCTACTTCCATACAATTTTAAATGTGTGACATTAGGATTTTCTCCAAAAAATATTTCATAAGGAGTTTTCAATTCTGCGGTATTTGCAAGACATCTATTTTTCAGATACGCGGCAGCACAAACTACTTCTGGCCAAAACCTATTGTTAACTTTTGCTTCGGCTAATAAACATCTTGACATGTCCATGATTGACCTATTGAACCTCTCAGCAGTTCCATTCAACTCATGCACATATGGCGGGCACGCATTTAAAACAATCCCCTTTTCCCTGATGTATTGATATATATTATTATTCATGTATTCTTTTCCATTATCACACCGCAATTTCTTAATCCTTTTCCCAGTAAGATTTTCAACCTCATTTACATACCCAACTAAACAATCATATAATTGGCCTTTAGTTTTAATTGTGTAAACGCGTGCAAGTTTACTATAATCATCAATAAAAGAAACAAAGTATCTTTCACCATGCATACCTACTGTTGAATGTGGCCCATTTAGATCTGTGTGAACAATTTCTAGGATTTCTTTAGCCTTATTTCTGTTGTTTTTAAAAGGAACATTATGCATTTTATTTTCTATGCACACTTTACATTTCATAGGTTCAGACTCGACGTTTTGAGGGATTCCATCTACTAATTGATGTTTGCAAATTTTATCTAAATAATTGAAATTTACGTGCCCCAGTATCCTATGCCACTTTTCCTTTATTGTCATATTTTCTTTATTGCAGAAGTTTATGTTAAATTCCCCTTTGTTGATCACACTTGTCACTTTAAATAACCTATCTTGTTTCCATGCAACTGCAATTAAACCCCTATCTTTACTAAAAACTTTTGCGCTGATGCCTTTTGCAATAATATCATGTTTCTCTGTGACTCTTGAAAAACTAATTAAATTCCTATCTAGATCTTTAATGTAAAATACATTTTTCATTTCAACTCGTTCTAATCTGTCAAACACTAAAAAATCGCTAATTACATTACCAACTTTAGTTGCCGTTAAAATCTTTCCGTTCGCGATTTTTACATTAATCGGTTCTTTTAACGTTACGCATTTAGAAAAATATTCCTCGTTATTAATTATATGATCTGTACAACCGCTATCTAACAACCAATTAATTTCAATCTGACCTGAATCCTGTGTTACACTGTTTACTTCCTTGGCGAAGACCTCTGTCACGAAACTGCTTGCGCCACTTACATTCTGATAAAACTGTTGTTCTCCACGGTTCCTACCACCATGGTCGTCCTGTCGGTAATGTCGGTCTCCTTGCTCGTTCTGTCGGTAAGATCGGGCGTGACCATAGCGACCGCCTCTGGACCCACGTGGTCCTCCTCTGCCTCCGCGATGTCCATTTTCATAACTTTGGTTGACATAACCTCCATAGTTACCACGTGCTCTTCCGCCACGTCCCCGGGAACCTCGATGATTCTCAGTTTGTCGACATTCCCTCTTGAAGTGTCCTGGTTTACCACATCCGTAGCACACTTTTTGGCCGCTCGCACTAGGTCTCTTCTCCGAGATGAATGCATTTGATTTTACGCCCTCACTGTCCTGGTTCTCCTTGATGCTCTTCATCCTTATTTTTGCCTTCACGTACTCCGCAGTCCGGTCTTCCTTCTTCAAAACATCCACTAGATCTCCGATATAACTTAGTGACTCGGGCAGCGTTTTGAGCATGTAATTTAGTTTCTCTTCTTCGCTTACCTTGGCCCCGGCTGACTTCAGTTCGTTTATGTATTTCTCAAACACAGTGAAGAATTCATTTATGTCGCTGTAATTCTTTAATCTGAGTCCATCTAGTTTGTTCCTGCAGACAATCTGCAACGCTGTTGACTCTTTGGAGTATAGCTCGTCAAACTTCTTCATAACCTCGAAAGCACTTACTTTATCATTCACGAACTCTAGCTGCTTGTTAGTAATTGCACTAAAAATGCAATGCATCGCCTTCAGGTTCTGTTCTTCCCATTCTACGTCCTTGTCTTCTTCTCGCTTCGACCTCGTGGTCACCTCATGGCATTTTTTTAATTTCAAATAGATAGTTAACCTCGTTTTCCAGTTTGCGTAGTCCTCTCCATCAAAAGCTGGAATGTTCAGGTCGTCCATGTCGCAAACTTCCTCGAATCGACGGACACTGGGCTGAACTCCAATATAACCTCTTCAGCAATTCATCTGCATCCGGAAACCACGCTCTGCTACCATGTTAAATTAACTCTTGAGAACTACACTGCATTTCACTTTTATTTATAACAAAATGCATATACATAAACTCTTATTGAACGTCTTTGACGGTCTTTTACAAACATTACATTGCTGCACAGTAAGACAAAAGGACGAATGAATATGATCATTCGTTTACATACCAAAAAACAGATGACGACAGTGTCAGCGCGTTCACAAACCTCAATCTCTCAATATATAGTACATTTCCAATAATATACTAGACGCAGATGGCGACACTGTCGACATGTTCACAAACTTCAACCTTACAATATAAATGTATATTTCCAACACACACATTTAAGTTAAAAGTAAAATATTTTCTGCTGAATAACTGTTTCTATACAATTAGACACTATACTGCTTATCAAAAAGAAAGATAATGTTTATTTTAACAAAACAGTGATATATAATGAATTAGTTTACATTTGTATTGTATAATTTTTTAAAAGACTTAATATGTTTGTAGCATATAATGTACTTAAGCTTCCGGGTCAATGACCCCCATCTCGATCAGGTTTTTGTCCAGTTTCCCTGATGCATTGAGCAAATGCTGAGATGGCCCGTTGTTTTGATTCTGGACGTAAATGTAGCTTCACTATGTTCACGTTTTGTTGAACTCTCCTTTTGCTTGTAATGGTAAGAGTAGAGGTAAGGGCAAGTGGCTATTTTCTTAGCAATGCAGAAAAAACATACTTACAATTCGTATACCGATGCAAATACGTTTTCTACAACTCAGAAACGAAAATAACTATTTTTCAAATATTGCTAATCTTGCGATTTTTAAAATTGATTTGTATTTTTTTATAAACTTTTACTAATTTTTCAACTCTTTATAGTTAAAATGGCGGGAAGGGATTCTGGAACTCAAGAAAACGAGCGCAGATAATCTTTCCCCCCCTACGTCATTCAATTTTTACTGTGTTTTTTTGACTGAATAAATCTAAATACCTCCAGAAAAAGTTTTTGCAAGTCGTATAATCTAAAGCATACCTTAAACCTAGGAACTAATTAGAACTGAATACACTTCAGGAGTAGGATCCAAAAGCTTATATTAAATATCCGTGTATCTCTGAGGGTTTTTTTTTGAGGGGGGGGGGTTATAAGCACTACTAGATAGTAAAACGTATAATACATGAAATCTGATTCTATCATGCCAATATGTAATACATTTCTCTATTTTCAAAGATAACTAGCTTCCTAGGTAGTCTTAGAATGTAATCCCGCAATTTTACTAATGCATATTTATTTATTTTGGGGATTGGCCATTTTATGGTAATTATGGGAATAAATAATTATGTTTTCGTGACAATCAATGTAGCCTCGTATACATAACCTTAAATTCTGTTAGTTCATTCCAAGCATATTTGAATTACCTTGAGAAATATTAACCATTAAGTTCTTTTCGTATTATATTGGTACTATGGATATTGCATTTGTCCATGTTCGTTGTGTGTTGGTGTTCATATCGTGTTTAGTGATGACGACGAAAAATACGTGAACTGTAAGTTTGCCTTAGACATTTGTCATAGACGACAAGACAGGAAGAATCATGGGACCCGTCAATCGAAATCCTGCCATTTGATGCCGGCGCGTGCGCAGTGCGAATTCTCTCCAGAGTAGTCGTGTTACGTCATTCAAATCCACGACCAGAGAGTACGACTTGCAAAAATCTCTATTATGCATTTGCAAGTTGGGCGAGCGACAGTGAGAGGGAAAACATATTAATGATTTACGTGATATTCTCAAACTGACAGATGCATTTTTGTTGAGAAATATTTTAATGTAGTGGACAGTGAAAGCGTACCTTTGGGTGTTGAAAGAATGATTAAATTGATGAAAGTGCAGCAAGAATATAATGTATTGTAAGTAAAGTAAAACAGTATTGGTAAATGGGTATTTGTAGGAATTTAATGTTTGACAATGCTGTATTTCAAGGTTGTTATTTTAGATAATAGAAAAAGTTTTGTGAAGCCGGGACGAGTTTTTAGATATAACTGTCTAAGTGGTTAGTGGCTCCTTTTCATCAGTTGCTATTTGTAAAAAATACTAAAAGGATACTAATTCAATTAAAATTACTTAAATGATTTTTAAACGTCGATTGACGCAGCAGATGAATTTAAAACGTTTCTTTCGAAATACGTAAGATGAAAAAAAAATCAAAAAAAGAGAAAGTTTCATAATGTGGCAATTGATTGAAACAATAGATATAATATTATATAACATTCCACAAAAATGTGAGAATATGCATTTTATTTTTTGTTTAGATTTGTTTATTATTTTCAGTTACGAAGTGAAAGAAGTTGGGGGGGGGGGACCCTAATAGGAATAAAATTAAAATATTTTTAGTGAGTACGGAAGACCGGGTATTTTCAGGTTCGAGCATGGCAGCCGCGGGGTAGGGCGGAGAGGAGATACAATAGAATGGATAGAAGACTCCGCCATAGAGCAGGGATAGATGGAATTCCTCTTTCTGCTTATTAAAAAAGTATGATTAAATACCCCGGCAACGCGCGGTTCTTCAGCTTGTATTACTGAATAAACCTTTATTTAGTAATAGTAATAGTAATAGTAATATTTATTGAGTCACATATACAATTACAATCGTGTATGACGAGTCAATATGATGCCTTGGGTGGAGAGAGCGAAGTTATATTACTGTTCAGGAGCAAACAAGGGACCATCTCAGCATTTGCTCAAAGGACCAGGGAAACTGAACAAAACCTGATCGAGATGGGGTCATTGGCCTAGAAATACAATACTTGTTACAGTTAGATTAAGATATTATACAGTAGATAAATTATCTGCTAATAATTAACATTAATAATAATAATTACATTAACAATAATAATTACATTAACAATAATAATTACATTAACAATAATAATTACATTAATAATAATAATTACATTAATAATACATATCAATTATGTTTGCAACTACATCAAATTTTACAATAGTAGTACATTCTATATTTATAACTTGAAATGGTGAGGAGGCAAGTTTTGACCAGTTTTCTTCTTCTTCTTCTATTCTCCCTCTATTTCACAGGATCATTTTCAGCTTGAAACAGTTCATATGAAACAGAAAGTCTAATGGAATAAGAAATTCTTGTTTATTTATATTTTTTAAGGGAAATGTTATTTGAAAATTCCTTTACACTGTAGAACATGTTGTTAAGCAGGAAAGCTTTCAATTTACTTTTAAATGTATGAATTGTGTTTATGTCTTTGATATCATTGCCTAGTTTGTTGTAAAGTGTAATGCCCTCTATTAGTGTACTTTTTTGATAAAGTGTAGTTTCAGAGTGGGGAACATGTAGGTTATCCTTTTGACGGGTGTTGTAGTTATGTACATCAGAATTTAAAGTAAAAGTGTCTTTGTTTTCCATGAGAATTTTCTTTGTGAAGACCACTATTTCAAATATGTACATGCATGGTAGAGGAAGAATCCTTAGTTTATTAAACAAGGGTTTGCATGACTCCAGCTTATGAGTGCTGGTCATTGTTCGCAGTATTCTTTTTTGGATAATAAATGTGCGAGTGCTTTCAGGGGCATTTCCCCAGAATATTATTCCATATTTTAGGTGTGAGTGCACATTTGCAAAATACATTGTTCGAAGTGTCTCAATGTTGGAGCTTGACCTGAGGGTGTATAGGGCATAGCAAGATTTGCTAAGCTTCTTGTTAAGATTTGATATGTGAGTGTTCCATTTTAGGTTTTCTTGAATTGTTAGTCCGAGGAAGGTAGTTTCATGAGATATTGTTACAGGGTTATTGTTTATGAGCAAATGCTGTGAGAGTTTGTCTTTACATCGAGGATTCATGAAATTTAGAGAGACTGTCTTGCTGGTGTTTATGATGAGTTTGTTGTCTTGAAACCATTTTACTAGTGCTTGCAAAGTTTTGTGAGTTTCTTTTTCTAATGATTGTTGTGTTTTTGCTTTGATGATGATGTTTGTGTCATCTGCAAACAAAATTATTTTGTTGTTCCTTAAAGCCAAAGGCATGTCATTTATGTATATAAGGAATAGTATTGGCCCAAGGATGGATCCTTGCGGGACTCCACAATTTATTATTTGAGGACAGGAGTAGTATGAGGAGATTTTGTTTTCTTTAGTGTGTTGGAGGGCAACTATTTGTCTACGGTTTGATAAATATGATTTGATCCATTGGCCTGCAATGCCTCGAATCCCTAGCATTTCTAGTTTTCTTAAAAGTATATGATGGTCAATGATGTCAAAGGCTTTTGACAAATCTAAGAAAAGGCCAATGGGAATTTCCTTCTGATTTAGGGCAACAAGTATGTCATTTAAAAAGGAGAAGATGGCTGTGTCTGTGGATCTATTACTCCTGAAGCCATGTTGTGCATTTGTAAGGACATTATTTGCATTGAGAAACTGTTTAAGTCTATCATTGAAAAGTCTTTCCAGAATTTTTGAAAATCCTGATAACAGGGATATAGGCCTGTAGTTCATTGGGTCATAACTATTGCCCTTTTTAAACAATGGTTTAATTTTTGCTGTTTTGAATATATCTAAAATTTTGAAATTTTAAATTTTTTTTTTTTTCTTTGAATATATTTAAAAAAATCAACATCAATTACATTGTTTTTATTTTTGTTTGATATTATGTAAGTACTAAGATACATTTATACATATTTTTAACAAATAAACACGGTTCATTAACAACTTTCCGTCAAAATGGAAAGGGTGGGGATTAACATGCGAGAATTTTTGCACGTGTGCTCTAGTTATCTAAATAATTCTGAAAAGAATCAATAACATAAACAATCTATAAATAAATAACTAAAAGCAGATGCAAAAGATCTTAAGATCCAAATCCGAGCCAAAATCACTTGAATTAAAAAAAAACAACTCAAGTTACAACGGTCACAAAGCCTCCGTTTCAGATAATCTTGACCAATGAAATGTTGGTATACTTCGGGTGTTACAACGTGGCGCGTCAGGGTCTTCTTCACGGCATTTTGCGTCTTTCTCGGTCGCCATAGTTTAACACAGTATTCATCCACGGTACCTCTAGACACATCACACTACTTGATACGTTCGCGATCATGCAACATCTAGCTGCACAACCGAGAAAGGCGCGAAATGCCATGCGATATTCCATCCCAAGGACCTCCTTGTTCTATCGCGAAGACAGATCTTGACGCCCCAGCTTATAAAATCAAAAGTATGGCAACAAGGCCCGCTAAAAACCTTCCATTTTTGCTGCCAATTTACCTTCTAAATTGTTCCAAGTTCATATGTTACTTTAAAAAAAATCAAGTTATATAGCGTATTCCTATTATAAATTTACGAATGCTATTACATGACATGACGTTAAATATTTTTCACTTGTAGACTGCCCTTTTATGATGTGTACATTCAAATAAATGTACGAATTTGCGGGAAATACTACAAAAGTTTTCAGGGTTTAGTACCACTCGTGTCGAATAAAAGTAAGTTTAAGCATTACACGTAAGCTTCCGCGGCTCGAATCCGTTAGTTCTCGGCTATCCGGGAGACGCCGCGTCGGCTGGGGTGCCGACGTTTCTCCTGACATGTCGCAGGCTTCCTCAGGGCAGTAACTGCCAACGACGCGGCGTCTCCCGGATAGCCGAGAACTTAAGTTTAAGCATATAATACTTTTACAAGTATATTCTTAGTGATTTGTCATGTTCTCTAATACTGGAATTTCAGGATGGATTCTCAGAGATGGGGCCCTTAAACTCCAGTGCCCGTAAAATAAAATACTTGCCAACTCATTCTCTGTGACGTCACAAAAATGTTCTGCTCCGAGCAAAGCGGCCGAGCTAAGGCAGTGCCCAACGCGGCGCCGGGAATTCAGTGTTCCAATGATGGCACGGAAGTGGGGGGAAAAGTTCGCTCGATAATTATGTTTTTAAATCCTATTTATTATTTAAAAGTTAATGATTAAATAAAAATAGGAATGATTTAAAAAATAGAACGTAAATTATTTCATAACACAAAGCAATATCCGACTCTATCGTAGCCAGTAATTCCATTTCCATTCTTCTCACATGTTGGAGAAGACTGCTTTAAAATTATAATACAATATTTTATACAATGTTACGTAATATAACCATTGTAGTTCTTCTGAACCAATAACAGAGGCACACAAAATAAAATAAAAAAAGTTGTCAGGCCCGAAGTCTTGGCACATGTTTCTCAATATATATGTCAACGTGCTCAATCCGAACCTGAAGCCAGAATTGTGCCACCACCCTTCAGTTGTGTTTTTTAAATAGCGAAAAACAACTGTGAAATTGTGTCTTTTTCGGGGGTTGTCAAACCCAAAGACTTGACACATGTTTCTCTATGCATATCTATGCGCTAAGTCCGAATCCAAATCCATAATGGGGCCAGCGCTCTCTAGTTGTTTAAAATTGTGAAAAACATATGCGAATAGTAGATTGGTGTCTTGTAGCATTATAATGTACAGAAGCCAAAAGTTGTTACATCCAAGACTTGATAATATTTCTCTGTGTGTGTCGACGCGCTGTATCCGAAGCCAGAATTGTGCCACCACCTTCCAGTTTTTTAAAATTGCAAATAAACACAGCGAAATTTACAATTTTACGGTGATTTTTCCGTTTTAAAAAAACTGGAGCGTCGTTGCGCAATCCTGGCTTCGGATTCAGCGCGTGTACATACATAGAGAAACAAGTGTCAAGTTTTTGGGTATGACAACGTTTTTATTTTGCGTGCCTGTGTAATTAATGTTAACAAATATATACCCGGGATGCGTTGCGTGGGAGAATTTGGACTCCAGGCTTGATTATTTCATGAACAGTTTTGTATGAGAATGTTGTAAATCCTCGTGATTTTCAGTACCTTTCCCTTAACCTATCTGCAAAATCCCTTTCTCACGTCATGATTGCAGGCTATCTGTAAATTCTCAGAAATTATTTTCATCTCGCGGGTTTCTCTGGGTTGCAAATGAACATAATGCGTTTAATGGTTGAACTGTTTAATATACTACAGTTCTTTCGAACGCGCTGAACATTTCACTTTTGTTACGGTATCTACAAAAAGAAACATTTCTTCCCAAATCGAAAAAAAATTAACGGGTGTAAACGGACTCTCATGTTGCCTGAAACATCGACAAAAGCCCACTGCCAAGGTTTTCATCACCGGCAACAGCCCTCTCTCTTTGCTCTCTACTCGCGTTCCTCTTATCGCAAGCTCGCGAAGGGGAATGGAGCACCGACGTCATTTCTCCGCCAGTTGGCAAAAGCTGATATAGTGATTACTGTTAAATTAACTCTTGAGAACTACACTGCATTTCACTTTTATTTATAACAAAATACATATACATAAACTCTTATTGAACGTCTTTGACGGTCTTTTACAAACACTACATTGCTGCACAGTAAGACAAAAGGACGAATGCTTATGATCATTCGTTTACATACCAAAAACAGATGACGACAGTGTCGGCGCGTTCACAAACCTCAATCTCTCAATATAGAGTACATTTCCAATAATATACTAGACGCAGATGGCGACACTGTCGACATGTTCACAAACTTCAACCTTACAATATAAATGTATATTTCCAACACGCCTCCTTACATTTATATACATACTATCTTAAATTCAGTTAATATTCATCATATTCCTAAAATACACAAACTTGTCTTTACACAAAGCTTTCGTGAAAATATCTGCCATGTTATCATCAGTATTTACTTTGACTATATCAATTAAACCATTCATATACAACTCGTTGACAAAATGATAATGGACTTCAATATGTTTTGAGTTTTTTGTAAAGTTACCATATTTAGCGATACTCAATGCTCCTGAGTTGTCTTCGTACATTACAATCGGTTCATCAAAATTCAAATCAAAAATTTTCATTACATCTTTTAGAAATTTCACTTCACTCACAGCATCTGATAGCGCAACATACTCTGCATACGTCGAAGCTTTTGTTACACTTGATTGTTTGCGAGACTTCCAAAATACAACATTGTCAAACATACGGATCACATAACCTGTCGTAGATTTACGATCTATATTGTCACCTGCCCAATCTGAATCTACATAACAATCAAGAACTTTTGCATTTTCGTTTCTACAATAATTCAATTTCAGGTTTCTTGTCAAATACAGATATTTTAAGATTCTCAGACAATACTTATAGTGTGTGCCGTCATAACAATTCTGAAACCTGCTCAAATAATTAACAGAATAACTGATATCTGGCCTTGTTCCTGAACTAATATATAACAACGCACCAATCAAATTTCTATACTTTATATCATTACGCAATTCCTGAGTTGGTTCTAATTTCAAGTTAACTTCCATCGGTGTAGCATATAATTTTGAGTCTTTAATCTTGTATTTTTCGGCTAATGAATTAATATAATTTTCCTGACTCAAGCTCATTTTGTTTTTCTTGTATTCGTAATTTATATCAATTCCTAAATAACTTTTAATCTCACCTAAATCTTTCATACTAAATCTATTTGACAACAAATTTTTGATTTCTTTAATTCGACTTTTCTTTACACAACAAATGAGCAAGTCGTCAACAAAAATTATCAAGTAAATCAGGACATTACTTTTTCGCAAAACATAAAGGCAATAATCATATTCACTTCTTTGGAATCCTAAACTTTTCAAGAAAGTATCTAAACACTCATACCAAGCTCTCGGACTTTCTCGTAAACCGTACAATGCTTTCATCAATTTGCACACTCGATTTGTGCCGTCTTCGTAGCCTTCAGGTTGTTTAACATAAACTTCTGACATGATTTCGCCATTTAAAAAGGCTGTTTCTACATCCATTTGTTCAATAATTAAACCAAAATGACAACAGTATGACAGTAAAATTTTCAAAGTTTGCATTTTAGCTACTGGTGCATATATATCATCTACACATTCCTTTTGTTGAAATCCCCTAACAACTAATCTTGCTTTGTACCTATTATCAAACTTTTTAGTAAAAACCCATTTAACATCTATAAGATCTTTGCCCTCTGGCTTACTAACTAACTCCCATGTGTCATTTTTCTTCAAACATTCAATTTCCCTATCCATAGCTTGACTCCAGCTTTTCGATTCATTGCTATTAATCGCCTCCTCAAAACTAACCGGGCTATCTGCACTACATACGTTAATATAAATAAAGTTACTTGTATTATCATCCCTATAGCGTTGTGGAGTTTTAACCACTCTACCCGACCTTGTTGTTTTTTCCTTTAGCGCTGCTTTTGGAGATTCGATTTCGACTAACCTTTCTTCGTCCTCGCTGTTATCTTCAGACCCAGTTTCCCAATTTTCACACCCAGATTCATCTAATCTTTTACTCACGGAACCATTATCCTTTAAACCTACACATCTAATATTTTCTTCAACAACCTCTACATGCCTGGCCACAACAATTTTATTATTTATGAGTACCCTATATCCAACGTCACTGTAACCTAACAGAACTCCCAAATCTGCTTTTCTATCCCATTTTGACTTTCTCAATTGTTCTGGCACCCTTACAAAGACTCTACTTCCATACAATTTTAAATGTGTGACATTAGGCTTTTCTCCAAAAAATATTTCATAAGGAGTTTTCAATTCTGCGGTATTTGCAAGACATCTATTTTTCAGATACGCGGCAGCACAAACTACTTCTGGCCAAAACCTATTGTTAACTTTTGCTTCGGCTAATAAACATCTTGACATGTCCATGATTGACCTATTGAACCTCTCAGCAGTTCCATTCAACTCATGCACATATGGCGGGCACGCATTTAAAACAATCCCCTTTTCCCTGATGTATTGATATATATTATTATTCATGTATTCTTTTCCATTATCACACCGCAATTTCTTAATCCTTTTCCCAGTAAGATTTTCAACCTCATTTACATACCCAACTAAACAATCATATAATTGGCCTTTAGTTTTAATTGTGTAAACGCGTGCAAGTTTACTATAATCATCAATAAAAGAAACAAAGTATCTTTCACCATGCATACCTACTGTTGAATGTGGCCCATTTAGATCTGTGTGAACAATTTCTAGGATTTCTTTAGCCTTATTTCTGTTGTTTTTAAAAGGAACATTATGCATTTTATTTTCTATGCACACTTTACATTTCATAGGTTCAGACTCGACGTTTTGAGGGATTCCATCTACTAATTGATGTTTGCAAATTTTATCTAAATAATTGAAATTTACGTGCCCCAGTATCCTATGCCACTTTTCCTTTATTGTCATATTTTCTTTATTGCAGAAGTTTATGTTAAATTCCCCTTTGTTGATCACACTTGTCACTTTAAATAACCTATCTTGTTTCCATGCAACTGCAATTAAACCCCTATCTTTACTAAAAACTTTTGCGCTGATGCCTTTTGCAATAATATCATGTTTCTCTGTGACTCTTGAAAAACTAATTAAATTCCTATCTAGATCTTTAATGTAAAATACATTTTTCATTTCAACTCGTTCTAATCTGTCAAACACTAAAAAATCGCTAATCACATTACCAACTTTAGTTGCCGTTAAGATCTTTCCGTTCGCGATTTTTACATTAATCGGTTCTTTTAACGTTACGCATTTAGAAAAATATTCCTCGTTATTAATTATATGATCTGTACAACCGCTATCTAACAACCAATTAATTTCAATCTGACCTGAATCCTGTGTTACACTGTTTACTTCCTTGGCGAAGACCTCTGTCACGAAACTGCTTGCGCCACTTACATTCTGATAAAACTGTTGTTCTCCACGGTTCCTACCACCATGGTCGTCCTGTCGGTAATGTCGGTCTCCTTGCTCGTTCTGTCGGTAAGATCGGGCGTGACCATAGCGACCGCCTCTGGACCCACGTGGTCCTCCTCTGCCTCCGCGATGTCCATTTTCATAACTTTGGTTGACATAACCTCCATAGTTACCTCGTGCTCTTCCGCCACGTCCCCGGGAACCTCGATGATTCTCAGTTTGTCGACATTCCCTCTTGAAGTGTCCTGGTTTACCACATCCGTAGCACACTTTTTGGCCGCTCGCACTAGGTCTCTTCTCCGAGATGAATGCATTTGATTTTACGCCCTCACTGTCCTGGTTCTCCTTGATGCTCTTCATCCTTATTTTTGCCTTCACGTACTCCGCAGTCCGGTCTTCCTTCTTCAAAACATCCACTAGATCTCCGATATAACTTAGTGACTCGGGCAGCGTTTTGAGCATGTAATTTAGTTTCTCTTCTTCGCTTACCTCGGCCCCGGCTGACTTCAGTTCGTTTATGTATTTCTCAAACACAGTGAAGAATTCATTTATGTCGCTGTAATTCTTTAATCTGAGTCCATCTAGTTTGTTCCTGCAGACAATCTGCAACGCTGTTGACTCTTTGGAGTATAGCTCGTCAAACTTCTTCATAACCTCGAAAGCACTTACTTTATCATTCACGAACTCTAGCTGCTTGTTAGTAATTGCACTAAAAATGCAATGCATCGCCTTCAGGTTCTGTTCTTCCCATTCTACGTCCTTGTCTTCTTCTCGCTTCGACCTCGAGGTCACCTCATGGCATTTTTTAAATTTCAAATAGATAGTTAACCTCGTTTTCCAGTTTGCGTAGTCCTCTCCATCAAAAGCTGGAATGTTCAGGTCGTCCATGTCGCAAACTTCCTCGAATCGACGGACACTGGGCTGAACTCCAATATAACCTCTTCAGCAATTCATCTGCATCCGGAAACCATGCTCTGCTACCATGTTAAATTAACTCTTGAGAACTACACTGCATTTCACTTTTATTTATAACAAAATACATATACATAAACTCTTATTGAACGTCTTTGACGGTCTTTTACAAACACTACATTGCTGCACAGTAAGACAAAAGGACGAATGCTTATGATCATTCGTTTACATACCAAAAACAGATGACGACAGTGTCGGCGCGTTCACAAACCTCAATCTCTCAATATAGAGTACATTTCCAATAATATACTAGACGCAGATGGCGACACTGTCGACATGTTCACAAACTTCAACCTTACAATATAAATGTATATTTCCAACAATTACTATAAGAAGGGATCGCTTTGACAGCTACAGCTTGGCCATATAACTGCAAGTTACGACCATGCATTCATTTTGTCAGTGTTCTTTTACAGTTAGCTCATTTGTAAATGGCTTAATCACCATCTCTTGCACTATCATTGTCCTGCATGCAATCCATTTCCCTATCCCGACCTGTCAAAGGGGTCCCATCTCAGAGTAATTCCTCTATATCAGGGTTGTCCAACTGGCAGCCCGCGGTGCCATTTATTGTGACCAGTGAAAGGTTATGAGTCAAAAGGAAGTCCCTTGTATCCATATCGCGCGATACGTTGTGTGACTAGCGTACGCGCTCTGCCGGGGTTAACTCCCCATTTCTGTGAAAATTGGTTGTCCAGATTGAAGGATTTTTTTCTAGCAAATTCGAAACCATCCCAAAGTTGCACTACGTTATGCATAGTACGGCTTCATATCACTCATGGAGAGGGAATGGAAATGCCCCTCCCCCTTCATTTCAGAACTGCGGAGATTAACAGAACGGGTAAATCAGGTGTTGATTGCCCAGGTAATGAAGATTATAGCCTGCAACCATTTTAAAGGTGTTGGTTGTGATCCTTTAAGCCTTGCAAGTTGGAAACCCCTGCCACTACAGTCAATTCCAGTAATGGGAATGATTACAAACCATTATCATGAAGCGAAGATTGTCAGTCATCATGATGTATGGGATAAATAACGATGCATTTTCCTAAATTTCTATTGAAGTCAAAATGATACTATTGGAATACCAGATGAGTATGATGCAATAAATATCTTGGGTCACGGATGAGTTACAAGTATTACCTTTGTTCATATTTTAAGATATTCCTGAGAAAATATTATTCCAAAATTTCCTTCGTCCTATACAATTTTACTTTTTGTCAGAAATAAATCCTATCAAAAACACTTTTCTAGTGTAATTGACACTTTTGTTTGTAAATAATATCTAACGTTTTGGGAAGAACTCAATATTACCCTTCATGAACATTCTTTATAAAGATTAATATAAAGCACCTCCAAAATGTCAGATGCCATCTGAACCCCCAAATTTTTGGATCACCACCCCAAAAAATTGATTTTGAAAAACTTTATAAATTGCTTAAAAGCTTGTGCATATGAATTAACCAAATGGTAAAATTCACCAACAAAACATTAACAATGAGAGGTTTAAAAATTAATTTTTATAATGAAAATACCAGTTCCACTTAACTGGGTTCTTCTCTCACACACAAAAATGAAAATTGTTTTTGTTAATCTTGTTTAGCATTTTTGAAAATTTCACGCAATTTAGTTTATGTGTGTTAAAATGTATTTTGAAATACCTTGACATATTTACATTTCAATACTGTAGAAGCTAGTGATTTTAAGGCATATTTAGCTTCTGGAATCTCTTCTTTCTCCAAAAAATATCATTCAATGAACAAGTATTTTGCAATGGTACCTATTTTTCATTGTAAAGATTTTCTTCAATTCAATTGAGATTGCAATACATGTACAAGTAATGAACTGTACAAAACGTTCAATTGTTCAGACAAGGGTCAAAATTTGCCATTTGCAATGAGTCTTAAATGCACATTTTTAGGCTTGATTCCTTTAATGTTGTTGAACAAAAACCCTTATCTAAAAGGGATCATGAGGTTCCCTCTAAATCATGGAAAATGCAAAAGATGCATGTGCCATTTTCAGCATGAAATTTCACCTCTAGAAATGTGAAAGTCAAATCACACACAAATAGAGCAGTTATCAATCTACATGAATCTTTCTTGAAATGTTGAAAGAAAAACAAACACACCCCACACACAGAACAATTCTAAACCAATAAGAAGTAGGTATTTTATTAGTTAGATTTCTGTCAATTAGTTTCCAGCCTGTTCAATAGAAAAACAGAACCAGATTAACGTGACCAAATGAGTCAAAGCATGAATGAACCTGTAGATTTGTCTTTTGGTGCTTCAGTGTAATACAAAATATAATTTTCCTTTAAAGTCCCTGGCCATATTATTAGACGCACTCCAAATTTTTAACAAAACGTTAAGTTTTGAAGTTTCTCACTGCAGTACATTACATCTGGCATTGTTGCGATTCAATCAATAAAAACAAAGCTTCTTTTTCTATTAACACATTATTTGTCATTATGTAGCATTGTTGTGACACCTCATTGTTGCTTAGACGCACAAATTACAAGAGTTGAGTAGAACAAGAGGTGACATGAGTAGTGTGTTGTTGCATAAAGATAGTTTATTTTCCATTTATTTGTTTGTGAAATAGTTATAGCCGTGTTTTTTTAAAAATTGTGAATTGTTTTATACGAAAAACTGATAGTTTTGAATAAAAATAATGGGAAAGGCAAGTGATTTGTCTTCTCGGAAGATCGCAGCAGTGAAAGCTCTTGTCAACACAGATAATTATTCAAATCGTGAGATATCTCGAAGTTTGAACGTATCCGAGACATCTATTCGGCGAATTAAGAAAAAAATTGTCCTTGGTGAAGAATTATCCCCACAAAGGAAGAATACATGTGGACGGAAGAGAATATTTTCACCAAAATCTGAGAGATGTTTGAGGAAGATTTGCCATGAAAACTGGTTTGCTACTACTAAACAAATTAAATTTAAATTGGAAAGTAGTGGAATCTGTGTATCTGAAAGGACAGTAAGGCATACACTACTACAAATGAATTTTAAAGCTTGTAGACCAGCCCACAAACCCAGATTAACAGCTGGTATGAAAGAAAAACGTCTTGCATGGGCTAAGAACCGTAAGAATAAAGATTTGGACTTCTGGAAATCGGTAAAAATTTAGTCTAGTGCTTTTTGTATTATTATAAATGGCTACCAAAATTAATTCTAATGTCATTTACTTGTATTTCAGGTTTATTTTAGTGACGAATGCACTTTCGAAATTCTAGCAAACAAACATCAATTTGTGAGAAGGTGCCCTGGTGAAAAGTATCATCCAGATTGTGTCATCCAGACTGTGAAACATCCAGTCAAGGGAATGATTTGGTCAGTGATCAGTGGCAAAGGCACGGGGTGCATGCATTAATAGCATGCCAAAAAGAATTAAAGCTCTAATGGCCTGACAAAGTATTAAAGATGTACATGTGCATGGAGATTTTTTAATGAAAATTAGTTTATATATTATACTGACAGTCATAATTTTGCATATAATATCTTGTTTGTATTGTAAGTATTCAATTATTACTTATGTATTTCGTTAGAAATAAAAAAAATACATTTTTCGTCACAAAAACGTGATTTTTATTGAAAATTTAGGGTGCGTCTAATAATATGGCCAGGGACTGTAAGTACTGTACACAGAATTAAATGGTGTATGCAGTACTATACACAACATTCAGAAAAGGTCAATGAGAGTGTTAAAATTCTATTTTTGAATGTAAATATATTTTATAGTTCTGAATTCTGATTAAAAATGGAATTCAGATTACATATTTACATTCCTTGTGAGACAATCATATTGTTTCCATATTGGATCGATTGTAATTAATCATTAATTTTTTAATAAAAAATTAATTATTAATTAAAATATTAAAAATTAATTAAATTAAAAATTAATGATAAAACCAAAAAACGAGTTCCATTCAGAGTAAGAAATCCTACAAATTTGCTGACTCAAGTTGGATCAGACAAATAACAGAAATGTGTACTTACATTAAAATTTCAAAAATTAAATTTCTTTTCATGATTACATAGTGCTCTTGACCTAAACAAGAAATTAAAAGTAATTGATCTTCTTCTTCTCTCTTGCCAGGATTAGGCCTGAGGTCTGTTCCAATCTGACCTCGGTCCTCCCACACTTCTTTTGCAATATGCATTGTATTCCATTGCTTGCTTTGGAATTCTTGCTGGCAGCATGCGAAGGACATTCTATCTCCATTTTTCTTTATGGTGGTTCGCCTTTTCAGTTATAGATTGCATCCATAGTTCATTCCTGATTGCTTCATTTCGAATTTTTTCTCCAGTGCAACCTTTAACCTATCTAAAAAATTTCATTTCTGAGGCTTCTAGTTGTTTAAGATTCGTGACTCCTCTCCGTATAGTAAAGCGAGGACTGCCATGGTAAGGTAAAATTTTAATTGCGTTTCTTTTCGTGTTCTTGTTTTTAAACTTGTAATTGTGCCACATATTTGTTGATGTATATTGATATTTTTCTTAATATCTTGGTCTTCTTCATAAGACATGTCACAGCTCAAATACTAAAAATGAGACACCTATTCTGTTGGTTTGTCATTTATGACTATTTTTGTGCTTATTGGATAAATACCTGAAAAGGCCATTGTTTTAGTTGTTAATAATATTTTTAGGTTGTAGATTTAACTTAGTTCGTTGAACCTGGGTAGTGCCATTTGCAATTTATTCTTGCTGTCTTATATGATTATTTGATCATCAGCGAAAAGCAAGGTGTTAATACATCTGTTTGTTCTGATTTTAATTCCTGGTGGTGTTCGACCTCTTTTCCATCTCTAGTCATATCATCTGTATAGATGTTGAATAGAGTTGGTGACAAACTACATCCTTGTTTCACTTCTTGATTTATCTGTATTTCAGATATCAATACTAATTCTGGTGTTATTAAAGAGACTTTTTGACACTTAGATCAAATGTTTAGGGAATTCTCTTTTTTTTCAATACAGCTTATCTCTTTGGATCCTATCAAATACTTTCTCAAAGTCTAGGTGTATTTCTAAGTTAAATTTTCTTTTGTACTACTTGTTTTAAAGCAAAAACATCATCTGTGCATGATCTTCCCTCACGAAGCCTGCTTGTTCTGTTAAAATTGTATCAGAAATATTTTAAAGTCTTTCGTTGACTATTTTACTGTAAAGCTTGTATGCTGAATTCAGAATACTGATACCTCTGTAGTTGGATGTACTTCATAGTAATTGACATTGAAATAAAATAATTGAAAGCAGGATTGAAAGAGCTGAGAACTGAATGGTTTGACTTTAAAGTAATTGATATTGAAATAAATGAATGCACAAATTTACAATATTAGCAACTGGATTTGGCTTCTACACAGATCCATTTCTAATTTCTCACATAATTCATAAAAAACAAATTGGTAAAGAGCATCAATAATGCATTCCTTAATAATCTGCCTTCTCACAGTGGTGTTCTACAGTCTAAATGAAACTACTCTGATAAGTGTTGTGCAATCACCTTTGTTCGGAGACATAATACGGGAGCTAACCATATTCATTAAATGGTGAGTCTCTGAGCACTGTCTCTAACATCATATTCATATTACTGTTACAGTAAATAAAGCTCTATGTTCCCTGGAACTGAGTTTATGCAACCCCAAAACCTTCCAGTCCACCGATATCTTATTAACTCTTTATAAAACTTTGATACATGCTATTTTAGAATACACTCTGGCATTTAGTCACCTCACACTAATTTATCTATCAATCATTTGGAAAAAATACAACAGAATTTCTACGACATCTAACTTTCAGAAACGGGACACCAGTTCATAGATTCGATCATGACCTTTCCAAGTTCTACAAATTATTTAAATTGGAAACTCTTCAGGATAGGAGAAAAATCTTTGATTTAATTTCCTTTCATAATGTACTAAATAGTCTCATCGATTGCCCTGACCTTCTTTCTCCACATTCCTCGGATTAGAACGAGAAATCCTACCTGCTTCTGGATTCATACATCCACTAATTACAGCTATTATGATATCTTCAATCGATTACTAAGAACCACCAATTACTATGCCAATAGGATTGATTTTTCAATCACGACTTTAAAAATTGTTGTAGTTGTCTTAAAACTTCTTTTTCAATCCTGACTTTATCTAAGTTTGTTGAAAGACAACTTAAAAAAATACTTGACGCCAAAAATTATATTATTTTCTTTTTACAACACTTATCCTTTTCATCGCTAGGACTATTTTGATCTTTTATAGTTGTATGTTTTTGAAATTATGTATGAATTTTTTCTTTTTGAAAAAGGTTCATCACATTTATTGCAAATAAATTTACAGTATGTATATCTGAATTTTTTTTACTAGTACATGTTGTAAAGTCAATTCTAAAGTACAAGCAATTGAATTGCACTCAAAATCTCGATTACTTCAATTTCAAATTGGATCATTTAGCTTAATTTACTTCTTTGATCTGCTTTATCATTTTATGAAAATTTGAACTTGATACTAAGTTATATTTTGAGGTGACACTGTTCTTTATAGGAAAACTAAATAAATTGCTCTTGTAGGTCTTACATGTTACAAATAAATCAATAATAGATCATTCGAGTTAAAATTTCAATGAACTCTCAATGCAACCCTGAAGCACCAACTTGCCACAATTCACTTGTCAGTTGTCTATACAAAAGTACAGCTAATGAATAAGCTCAAAAAACAAGATCTGCAAATTCTGAGTGGCATTGCTGATGAACAATATGTACAAAATACAAAGTTGTTCTTATAAAAATGTCAACCATTTTTAAGGCTTTTGTTCAACTATAGCCACAGCCAATAGATTAAGATTGCAGTCAAATTTCATAATACAATAAAGTCTTCTAGGTACCAAACATCTGGACCTACAATATTGTGTATTTTTTCCTACCAATTGTTCTTTTGGGTCCATTAGATTGGCAGTCCCAAATTCGTCAAATGATTTTCAAATTTTTGTTTGTTTGTACTGTAGACCATGACCATTGTCTTTGCAATCATAGATATTGGACATGAGGTTTTGAATACAAGTTCTAGTTTCAAAAATTTCAATTTGGACACAATATACTCAATACTGTAAGTATTAATGTTACGCATGGCTATGAAAATTTGTGGTTGCATGCAACAATGCACAATTTCCTTTTAAAGGTGAAAGTTTTTGAGGTGTTTTGAGCATAACCTTGGTTGTGTTGGAAGTTGACTCTTCATAGACAGAAAGGCCTCGTTAGCATTTGCCTTCTGATCACTTGTCTAAAAAAGAAAAGATGTATTTAAAAAATCTTCACAATTCCAATTTTTTTACCATTAGGATAAACACACAATGGCACATGTAACCACAAATGTAGTCATAAAAAGGCCTAAGTGTTTGGAGTGTGTACACTTACTCTTAAGTAGTTTTTTTACTTCAACTTCTATACTATTATCCATATTTCAAAACTTCACGAACAAAATCTGCGAGCAGAGGTCCCTAATTACAGCATGCATAAAAATTACACAGCAGACCACATCCAGTGTTTGAGATCTACAATTAGAGCATTGATTTGAACTACGGTTTTAAAACCGGTACTGCATACGCAGTACCGTGATTTCTATGCCATTGAAACTCTTCCTACAAAATAAAACTTAAGTAGAGTCTGATGTTTCATGATGAATAAAGATAATTAAAAATACCAAAACAATTACTCCATTTTCCCATAACAGAACCTCAAGTGTATCCATAGGGTTTGTAGAGATGGGGGCTCAAGGTGGTCAAGACGATTCACAACTCCCTGCCACTAATTCAACAGTAGTGAGTAGGGTCCATTAATTCTATGTCAAGGCAAAGGAAAGAAAGTTTTAACCCCAGCCTTTCTAGCACATGATCTGAAACCTCTTCTCAGAAGCTAACCTTGTTCTAAAGGAAATTATAAATGTTTAAGTTAAACTATTTCTTTGTCCTTGCCTTTTTAACTTCCAGATTTATGTAAATTGTATTTATTGCCTTAAAAAACTGAAATCTTGAAAATATGTTGACTTGGGTACAACTATCTTTATTGTTTAAGTCTAGTACATCGCTTGAAAAGAATTTTTACTTGTTACATTCACTTGATGCACATACCAGAAGAATCAAGATCTTTTCAGCTCGTTTGATACACTTAAATATTTACATAAAAACAGCACAACTTAACGCTAGAAAAACCAATTGATATGAACATAATATTAAAAAATTCAGTCTTTTTCTGCACATTTTTATCAATCACTTATTCCTGGGGAGCCATGGCACGAGCTTGGGCCCGGACACGCTTGTCATATTCGAGACGATTTTGACTGTAAAATGAAATAATATTCCATTATTAATACTGAAATATATTCTGGTTAAGGTAAAAAGAATATTATCGATGCTACATCATATTACCAATAAATAGTGTATGCTTCTGCCTGTGCTGGATCTTTTATGTTAGGCTCATTCAACAAATCCTGAATTCCGAGTAAAATTTGCTTGATGGTAATTGCAGGCCTCCAATCCTTTTCTTCATCCAATAGAGAAAGGCAGACTGTTCCTGATACACAACTTATTGTCAGAATGTAAAAAAATTCATTATAAATCATATTTAACTAAATACAAAATTTTAAGTTACCTGATGGATAAACATTAGGGTGAAACAAGGGAGGCTCAAACTTGCATTTTGGAGGGCTTGATGGATAATCGTCTTTAAAAATCATTCTCAATTTGTACTGACCGCCCTCCCAAGGAGTCTGCAAAAAACATATTCTCCTCAAATGCACACCCATTAATACATGCACACCCATTAATACATATTTCCACTTTCTTCTAACTTTTACTCACAGATTTTTTTCCTGGTATGGCACATTCCCAGCTCATTAAGTTCAAACTTCCATCGGGATTTTTGCAAGGGCGGGCAACAAACCCCTAAAGATAAAAATTACGTTACGAATTTCTTAGTATCTATGACTTGTAATAAGTCTTTAAGGGCAGCTATACGCAATTTTGCAGTTACTTGTCTACTGTACTCACAAATGGATGATCCTTTCGCCAAGCCTTCCGTTCTTCCGCCAGACGAGCTATTGCGATTCCCGACATTGTCACACGTACAGTAACAGAACCTCAACTGCAAAAGTAGAGCAAAACGTTTTTAAAGAAGTGTAAAAGAGGGGGCTTCTGAGTTTTGGATTTTTAATGTGCAGAATCTCGTTAAAATAAAATAAAGAGTCAACATCTCAAAACCATGGGGGAAGCAACTGAGCATTACAACAATGAGACACGGATTAACCTGTGGAAATGCAACAGCTTCCCGCATAAAAATTCAAGTGATTGTAAATGAACGAAAAGGTTTGAGAGCCTGCTGAGCCTTATAATTGCCCTATTCGAACCTATATTCAAACAGATACGTAACCCTCAAAATTCCACAGCAGTCACAAATACAACCAACAACTCAGCCTTGCGACGCGATTCGCGATCTCAGCTCGGCGCACGCCTACTCTGCCCGCGCGGTCGCAGGTTTCGAGTGGTTACTTTAGTGAATGATCCTAGGGACAGTGACCGTTTAGCTGCTGACCACAATCAACTACTACGATGAAGGAATTGTTTACAAAAATTGTTTGAAAAATATGTACGACTTCGCCAGTGCATTCTTTACGTCTTTTAGCGAATAACCTCCGTTATTTTACTGAAATAATTTAATTTCCGGAAGGGATATTTCTTTTCTGAATAAGTTTTTTTTTCAAAGAATGTAAAATTAATTACTACACTTGTACAATTAATATTATTAAGTCTTCAATTGTTCCTGAAATCACTGGAAATGAAGTTCAAGCAGTGCTTTTTCTGATTGCATATTACTGGATAGTCAATGTCGCACGAAAATAACATTTCTCTAGGCGCCACCATGTCTTCACTGGGTGGCCACTCTCCTCATTGGGTGAAAACAATATGGCGGATCAATTTACGTGGCACGCTTTTAAATTTAATAGATGGGGTTGTCCATAAATTACGTAACGCCAAACACGGGAAGAGGGATTTAAGGCTGTGTTGCATAGGAGAAGGCGGGATTAGCTTAGAATTACGAAACACAAACTTTCTTGATATTTATTTTCAGTACTTTTCTAAAACATTTAAATATCAACTATTAGTTTTAAATAAAATAAATTAAAAGTGTTAATGCGTAAATTGTAACAATAAATGGAATTTTTTTTGATTGAGTCTGTAAGATTACGAAGAAAATATTCAAAACTGATTCTGGAATCCAATTAAATTGTCAAGGTAACTCTCCCCAAGTGACATCCAGGAGAACGTGTGAACGACTTGTTGTCAAACATTTTCACGTCTGTGCGTTCTTCCTATACTTAAACATTGTTCTCAGTCTTATTGATAGGTGTAGTCAATTAATTAAAATTTTAATATGTAACACAAATAAAAATAATACAAACTGTTTTACTCTAATATTATTTATTTTTACTTTCCCGTATTCGTACAAATATACGAAGTAATTGTACTACAGGGAAAAATGTATTGCTGCGGAAAATCGATTTCAAGATTTCAACGCAAGGACACGTTTTGGGGACCTCTGATACCGAAAAGTGGTTCTTTTCAAAATGTCCGAACGTGTGTCGGTCAGTCTGTGAACACCACTAACTCCTAAACAATACGTGCAATATTTTTTTCAAAATGGATAATCCCTTGCCAATCTTGCTCCACTTTAGGCTCCGCGATTTTGAAAAACTTTCTTTAAAATATGGGGGTACTTAGCCCAGGCATTTTCAAAAAATTCTCAAAAACAGCTCTAAATTTTTATATGTTTTGTAATAATAGAGTAAAATACACTTATAATGTTGACATAGGTCCGATTTTCACGGCTAACTCTAAATTTTCGAAATTTGCCAAAGTTTGAATTTTTCTGCGTCTTTCTATAACTACACAATTGAAGACAGACATTTTTCTTCAAATAAAATTTGCTCTCCATATTTAGTTCTCTCAATAAAGTCATGTACATTTTTTTGAAAATTTTAGTAGTTTTCGAGCAATATTGCACGCACTATTTGCAATTTTAAAGAATTACAAAAACAAGATTTTCTCAAAAACGGCTCTAATTTTTTTCATTAAACTTTGGGTAGTGAGTGTACTAAATGAACTGTATAAGACGTCATTAACGCCTTATTTCTCTATTATTTTGTTTTTCAAAAATTACAAAAATGTAATTTTTGACTTGTCTCTCACGTCGTTAATATTTACATTAGCGGCTATTTTTACACATTATTACATTTCTAAGTGCATGTGCTTTTGCTTTTAATAATGTCAGGTAAAGTTTCTCAAAAACTTAACAGTTTTCTGTGAAAAATGAGCTCAAAATTCTGCCTTTTCTGGAACACTCGAAGACCATTTTCTTCAAAGCGGCTCCAAATTTTTCAACGGATAGTGCTGATTAGTGTGTTAGATGGGATAGCATTAATTTTGAGGTATTTTTTGTATTTTTCAAAAATTAAGGAAGAGTATTATTTTTAAAATATCTCAGTCCTTTAATATGCACATTTCCAACAATTTGTAAACACTATTGCATACTTCTTAACCATCACTGTCAATATAATCACATGTTATGTTCATGCATTCATTTTGTCAGTGCGTTCGTTTACAGTAAACATTGTGTAAATAGCTTCATCACAGGATTTCTGCTTTCAGGATAGCTGCTTGTTATGTGCACTGGCGGATCCAGGGGGGGCATGGCCTCCCGCAAAAAGCCTAGTGTTTTCGTTTACCTTCCTTTATGAGAAAAATTTGATTTAAATATTCATTTATGTTCAAATTATGTAATTAATAAAACAATAATATTGTGTAGAACTCTATACAGGTACATAAATAATATAAAATATATAATAATAAAAAATGTTTATTATTTAACAAAAACCTACAATGCACCCCTCCTCCAAATGATCTCTTGGATCCGCCCATAATTACAATATGTGGGATTACCGGATCCATTTATTGATCCTGAGCAGGAAACTGATTTCTATGTAAATACATATTTTTCTAAATAAGCTAATGTCGATTCTAATTTGCTTTATTTTTATGTTTCACACTGTGTAGATTTGAAAAATGTTTCTTTTATTTTCCATATTTTGGGTTTTGATACATATTTGAAGTAAAGTCCACATATTTCCATTTTTCGTATAAAATCAGTATATAGCGCATGTTAAGCTTAACACTGAATTTTCCTAAATATAAAAATGCATCTCAACAAGAAGAGATTAAACATTTTCAGTAATTGATTATTCATTAGTTTTTTTTTTTTAATTTTGGAGAGCTGACAATGAGAAAGCAAGTTAAGAAACATGTTTTAATTTTTGTAAAGAATGGATCCACTCTCCGGCCCTGAGGCCATGTCTGAGGGGGTCTGGCAGTGGCGGCTGGTGCCCCAACAGACTGAAGGTTCACCTTCATCGTATGACGGAAATGTTATTTCCAAAATTCAAAGTACGAATATATAATAAAAATGTAACCAATTCAAATTAATTAAAAGTAAGTTAAAAGAAAGTCTATACTGATTATTGAAACATTACTCACATAATAGTTGTAGTGTCCATTCAGGTACATACACCTCCCACGCACGTGGTCTCTTTGATTTTCACTTGGCACTTAAGCAAATACGAGACAATGGGTGGTATGAATAAAAGTAAGCAAGTACTCTTAGCTCCGAGTTTCCGAGATTCTACTCAGTTTCGTATGAATAAAGAGGGTAAGCAATTGCTCAGTCTCTGAGCACTTGCTCCAACTCTGAGCATAATCTCAACTGGCGAGCAAATGCTCAGAATTGGTATGAATAAAGTTAAGCATTTACTCTCTAGAGTGAGCACTTGCTCCAAAATTTCGGAGGGACCTTAGTAGCAGACTCACTTTTGAAAAGTAAGGTTAAATTGACCGATTTTTTACCGTGTGTTGATATGCATAGGCAGTGGACTAAAAAAAATTCAAGATTAGGCGAAATTCTCGTGATGTAGACTATTAGAATCTTTGCCGATTCGAAAAGTACAATGTATAGTTGGTACGATTATTATCGGCGTTTGCTTTCAGATGCTTTTTCATATTGCATATCTTCTATGTTAATTGGCCTTCGCGCTTTTCTACTTGGAATTTTTCGGGATACTGTTTTTTGAAACTTTGTAATGTTTCGTTTCGGCCACAGAGTACTTCCGAAAGCTGGCTCTTTTCAAAAATAAGTTTATATTCACTTAGCATTTCGGTAAAAATTAGCTGGGCCACTAGCGCCTGTTTTTCGTTACTGCTATTCATATTCGAATTTAAAGAACGAGACAACAAACCATTGCTCTTTATTCCGCACAAATGTGTGCGCGACGCCAGTAAAATATGTAACATCTTTGTTGCTCAAGAACCCAATTTTTAAAACTCTTAGCCTGCACTATCACTTGTTCACGACGAGCAAATGCTCGCGAGACATGGGAATCCTTCAGTTCACAGCAGATGCCCGTGACGTCACGGTGACGGCCCCGTGACGTCACGGCTGGGTGTTTGCTATTGGTCAGCCAAGACTGCGACCTGCGACTGCTTGCGACTCCTGTTGTGTGAACGCGACTGCCTGCGGCGACCACTTCCGTATAGCGCGGTGTAGCGAACGCTTTGCCTTGTGTGAACGCGAACGCTTTGTGTGCTATTTGTGTTGTTTGTGTGTTGTTTGACGAATTTCTGTTGTTTTTTTTCAGTGTTGTTGTAAGATTTGGCAATCTGCATTAATCTTGAATGGTAAGACACGATTTAATAAGTATTTAAGGTATATTCAATGCTCATGATTTTGGCACGTGGTAACAAACCGTTCTTCTGTAGAAATATGGCTAATTCTCTCGAGGAAATTATGTAGAGGAGACTGAAGGACTACTTGCAATCCTCTGGAACTATCCTCTGGAACTATCGGTAAATATTTTTAATATTAATTTACCCCAATTTAAGTTTATCCTGGAACATTCTTTTCAAAGTTTGTGTTTATTTTGCAGGCATTAAGTTTCATAGTAAAAAGCTAGATAAAGCACCTGAAATCAAATATTTTGGTTCTCCCTTCCAGGCTGTAAAGACTACTTATTATAAGTGTTCTCTTGGACATAAGTATTATGATAATTCCCAAAAGGATGAACAGGTATGTCTGGATGTAGACATGTATTTCATAAAATTTGTACATGCCTAGGATGAGAAGTAAAATGCTATTTTGTATATATCTGTGTGTTTAAAATAATATTACTATTATGCTTATGAAATACGTGGATGTGTTGGGCTGCCTTTATTTGTGACGGACCACTGTGATTGCATGCAAACTTTTTCATTTGTGTGTGTTACCATAAGAGTTTGTGGGTAGTTTTAGGTTATAATGGTATGAAGAGTGTCGTAATGAGAGTACTGCTTTTTATTCTGATGCTATGATCTTTGTAGGAGAAACAAAATTGGTTCTGGCCTTAGGTAGAGTATTTACTATTATGCTTATGAAATACGTGGATGTGTTGGGCTGCCTTTTTTTATTTGTGATTGATTTTTGGGGGGTTATTTTTTTATAATAAGATAATAACATTTTTTCATTTAAGAGGTAAAATGGTAAGCACTGTTGAAACTATCTAATATCAATGATTTTGAAGAGGTTATTAGAAACCAAAAATTCATTTTCGATTTTGTTTGCAATAACCATTCATTTTTTCTATGTGAAATATTAATATTAATCTTTCTTGTCCTTCTAGTTAAATATTAAGGTAGTTTTAGTTTTGGAATGTTGCTAATTTAATTGTTTTCTTGCAGGTTAGAAGAAGGTTGAGGAATAATGAACAGTTTTATGTTCTTGTTTAGGAAGGAAAAGAAAAAAAAATTATTAATGTGCAGCTTATGTGCCCAGAGTGTAAGGATACATGCCTGAAAACATTTCTAATGGGAAAAGAAGTCTTAAATGTGTGGTCACTTGAAACGGAAGTGTAATGGTGCGGTCCATTTAATGTACAAGGGATTGGATATTTTGTTATGTATTAATGTGCAGCTTATGTGCCCAGTGTGTAAGGATACATGCCTGAAAACATTTTTGATAAGTGTGGTGTGGTCCATTAAATGTCTTAAGGGTGGTGAGAATTGTTAGGTACTAATGTGTAGTTATTTATAGGTACATGGATTAGGCCTCCTGGGGAAACCATGTATAAAAAAACACACCATGCATTCTACCTCATAGGTGGTGTGGAAATGAATGAATGAATTATTTTGAGAGAGCATGTCATTAAACTTCTTTTGCATTTCTGATCATGTCTTGTTTGCCTTTCGTGGGGTGAATATCCCACACAATCCAGGAGTGTGGTACCTCATGTGTCTTGATATTTCCCTAGCATGGATGACACACCATTGTGTCTTTCCTTTCATTTATCGGAACTAGTGAGAGCATGTGGATTCCCAAATATGACACCACAACTGTGATGTCTCCTTGCAGTTGCTGGTTTAAAAAGAAAATTTGACTTCATTGCATTATATTTTATATTGAAATTAAATGTTGTATTTGTTGAATGTGTATTTTATAGAAAATGTATTTTGCATTCTGCAAAATTTGGAAGCTTTAATAAACAACAAATTGTAAGATGTTTTTGTTTTTATTATATTTTATGTTTCCCTATTTGGTTTTCCTTTACATTAATCCTGGTCCAAGACAACTGAATCTGGAATAGGCAAATGACGACTCCACAAGAAATTATTTTGCATTTACTTTGCTTGTTAATAAATCCTATTCAAGATTAATCATTCATAAACAATAGGTGAAATTTAATTAGAACATTACTCATGTATTACCTATTTTCTTTAGAATATCCTGCCCCTATAAACTATTTGTATTTTGCGGGTTTTATGACCTCTTTGGTCACCACGCTCTAATTATTCGCAAGAACCTGGGAATGCTGTTCAGTGTTCTATTCTAAATCCAACACAAAAATGAGTGAAATTAATATTACTGAGAAACCTCTTTGTATTTCTATTCGGTATATCCGGAGTTTAGGGTGTCGTTCACTGAACCGGTTCACTAGAGGGGAATCGACTCACTGAACTGAATCCTTGTTTATTGTTCGCATGTTCTAATGGTCACTATGTTATCGCAAGAATTATAATTTCTATTCAACACTCACATGCTACTTAAACTATCATTACTACTCAAAGCCAAAATTTAATTACCAAAAAAGGCATCTTATCTACTTAACACTTTTTTATACGCTCTAGAATGCGCAATAAAATAATAAAAACTCACATATTTGTATTTGTATTGTTCACTTCAATCATATTGTCCCCGCCGCATTGTAATGCAAATTTAGTTTCAAAGGCAAGTTTTCTCGCTTCGCTCGCCCGGATCCAAGTCACGGCGAGGCTCGGGCCTTCGGCCCTCGCGTTCACTATAAACAACCTTGAGTCTATCCAACGCATAATTACCAATTCACTTTTATAAGAAAGCACTTTTCAAGAAAGCCTCCACAATTCAAACTGCGCAGTTGCCGCGAAACTATAACCTTGTGAATCACGAGATTAGTGAACCGAATCAGTGAACCGAAGGTTCAGTGAACGACACCCTAAACTCCGGATCAACCTTTCTATTCAAGGAGAAAAAAATGTTAATAATAGATAGTGTACCCCTTCTTTCATATGAAACAATCACAGTTGAAAAAGTATCACTCCCAACATATCTTATCACAGGTAGACATTACAACCATAGAAATATTTTGTATAATGCCCCAATCGTGATATTCTATTTTCATTTCAACCAGAGCAATTCAAAGCAACAATTATAAAACAATGCAAAAAGGATTTTAAAGGACAAAAACAACTTTTGCATGAAAATCTCGACTTTCATGTGTATTATCTTACAAAATGCTTCCTAATAAGTGCTTAAGGTGGAAGAAAAAATTCTGAAAATGTAAATAAAGAAAATGCATGCCATTAGGGGGTGAGAATCTAATTCAGACTTATTTAGCTTCTGGACATAAATGTAGCTTCACGACGTACAGTTTGTTGAACTCTCTTTTTGCTTGAGGTAGGAGTAGAGCTGGATGTGAGTTACTGTTATGTTTGTAGCAACAAAATTAAAAAGCAATACAATCATTAAAAGGAGAAGCCACGTACCCTTGAAATCAAAAAACCTTCAAAATATTTACATAAACCCTTATGGTAATACGTACCAATAAAATTCAATCAACAAACTGATATCTAATCTTTTTTCATCATTCGATCAAACATAAACATATATAACCTTATAAACTGATTAAGAACCCTTCTAGGACTAATAATCATCCCATCGATTAGGAATTAATTAGTAATAAGAAGACTAGTAATTTGAAACTCCAAATTTAAGACACTGCTAATCGGAAACAAATATAGGAAGATCTTTTTTATTCATTTCCCTATTCTCAATTATTTTATTCAATAATTTCCTAGGACTATTTCCATACGTTTTCACAAGATCAAGTCACTTAACATTCACACTATCTTTAGCATTACCATTCTGATTAACATTTATATTATACGAGTGAATTAATAATACTCAGCATTTATTTGCCCACTTAGTTCCTCAAGGAACCCCACCTACTTTAATACCCTTCATAGTGTGAATTGAAACAATCAGAAATGTAATTCGTCCATTAACACTAGCCGTTCGATTAGCCGCAAATATGATTGCAGGTCACCTCTTATTAACCTTATTAGGTAATACAGGACCTATAATTATAAATTCAACTATTTTAATCCAAATCTTCATCCTATCACAAATTCTATTATTAATTCTTGAATTAGCAGTTTCAATTATTCAATCATATGTATTTGCTGTATTAACTACATTATATTCAAGAGAAGTAAATTAATGTTAACACATCAAAATCATCCATTTCATCTAGTAAATGCCAGACGATGACCCATTACAGGAGCCATTAGAGCTATAACAATAGCAGCAGGATTAATCGGTATATTTCATCAATACAGATTCATTATTATTTCAATTGAAACTTTAATTACTTTACTAACTATAATTCAATGATGACGAGATATTACATGAGAAGGAACATATCAAGGTATACATACATCCGTTGTTAATCTAGGACTACGTTGAGGAATAATTCTATTTATTGTATCAGAAGTATTTTTTTTTATTTCATTCTTCTGAGCATTCTTTCATAGAACAACATTGATTTAGGTAAATTTGACCACATATAGGAATTACACCAATCAATCCTATACAAATCCCCCTTCTAAATACAGCTATCTGACTAGCATCAGGAGTTACAGTTTCATGAGCTGATCATAGTCTAATAGAAAATAATTATAGACAAACCACAAAAGGATATTATAATAATAATAAAAATAAATATTCAAAACATGAAACTCAATAAATAATACTTAAAATAATTAAACTGATACACTTGATTAAAAACTCTTATCTTATATAAAAATATAAATAACCCTTGACCTCCAAATTCATCTCTTCAACCACAATCAATCACACGAGCAATATTTAAACCTGCATATAAAGGATATGATCTAATTATATAAGTTGACATATAGGGTATAAATCATATCGATCCTAAAAACCCTACAAAATAATAATTTATTAAGCTAAATCTACAATAATTTATCAATATCGTTAGTTCAAAACCAATTCAACCACCAATAAAACTAACAACCAACGCCAAAATCTTTATATAAAATGGCAAACAAATTAAACTAGGAGCATTAAATATTACTCAAGATAATAATGAACCACCAATTACAGACTTAAATACTAATATAAACATAGGACCAATAAATCCATAACTTTCATCACCCAAACAATGTATTCTTTTAAAATTAAATTCACCCACCATTACATAATAAAGTAAACGAAAAGTGTAACAAACAGTTAATCCAGTAGAAAGAAAAAATAATATAAAAATTAGTAAATTAAAATTTCTTATTAATCTTAACTCCAAAATTAAATCCTTTGAATAAAAACCAGATAAAAAAGGCATACCAAATAAACTAAATTTGAAATTAAAAAACAAACAGAAGTTAAAGGCATCTGATTCACAATTCCACCTATTCCACGAATATCTTGAAGATCATTCATCCCATGAATAATAACACCCGCACATATAAATAATAAAGCCTTAAATAATGCATGAGTTAATAAATGAAAAAAGCCAAATCATAATAACCCAACCCAATAGTTCTTATTATTAAACCTAGTTGACTTAAAGTAGATAAAGCAATACTCCTCTTAAATTCAAATTCAAAATTAGCACCTAAACCAGACATAAATATAGTTAAACAACCAATAAATAACATAAAATCATTCATTGAATACATTTAAATAATTATACCAAATCGGATAAGTAAATATACCCCAGCCATAACTAAAGTTGATGAATGAACCAAAGCAGAAACAGGTGTAGGAGCAGCTATAGCTGCCGGAAGCCAAGAAGAAAACGGAATTTGAGCTCTCCTAGTCATAGCTGCTATAATAACTAAGACAATTAAATATCACATTTCTACATCCAAATTCCCAAAATTATTTACTCATAAATAATTTCAACTACCATATCTTATTATTCAAGCAATCGATAATAATAATGCTACATCACCAATACGGTTAGATAAAGCTGTAATTATACCAGCATTATAAGACTTTACATTCTGATCATAAATTACTAAACAATACAAAACTAATCCTAAACCATCTCATCCCAAAAAAATTCTAATTAAATTAGGACTAATTATTAAAAACATTATAGATAACACAAATATCAATACCAAAATAAAAAAAAAGAGATAGATTATGATCACCCATCATATATCTATCTCTATAATAAATTACTAAAGGAGAAATATATATTACAAATCTCATAAACAGTAATGATTTATAATCTAAAAGAACTCTTAAGACAATATTACAAGAATTTAAAGTTACAATATTTCAATCCAAAAAATCACATAATCATTAACACAGACAACCAACCCCAAAAAATATTACTATTGACATTGAAAATAAAACAACAAAAGATAATTTACAAATAAAATTATTATAATTAATAGCCTAATATACTAACTATCATATACCTTTGATTCCACAAATCAACATTCTTATTAAACTAAGAAAGCTAAATACAATTAAAAAAATAATCCCCATGCAAAATCAAAATATTTAAAGGAAATCAGTGTAAAAATAACAATAAATATCACGAAAATATCCATTCACATAACTAAATGAACCAGAAAAGTTCATACCATGCTGAGTATAAGAAAATAAGAATAATCTATAAGCAGCTCCCAAAAAAGATATTAAAGCAATTAAAAATATTCTTAATCATTTTCATGACATAATTCTATTAATTAATCTAATTTCTGCCAATAAATTTAAAGGTGGAGGAGCCGCTATACTAGATGATCTTAATAAAAATCATCATAATGTTATTCTAGCTATTAAACATATTAATCCCTTATTAATAATCAATCTACGACTCCCTAATCGCTCATAAATAATATTTGATAAACAAAATAAACCAGAAGAACATAATCCATGCCCAATTATTATTAAATAACAACCACAAAAGCCCCAAGAATTCAAAGTCATTAAACCACCTAAAACTATTCCTATATGCATAACAGAGCAATTAATGACTTTGAATCCACTTGACGTAAACATACCAACCCCATTAAAAAGCCTCCAACTATTCTAATTCTAATTCAAATAAAATTATATTTTAAACAACAAAATACTATAATACCAAAAACATGCATTAATCCATAACCACCCAACTTTAACAAAACACCCGCCAACCCTACAGAACCAGAAATAGGAGCTTCAAGATGGGCTTTAGGTAATCATAAATGAACCATAAATATAGGTATTTTAACTAAAAACGCTATATATATTACTGACTTCATCACCTCAAAATCCATAAAAATAGTAAGTTCCATTCATCTTATAAAAATTTAATAAACCAATCAACAAAGGTAAAGAAGCCAACAACGTATAAAATAATAAATAAATACCAGCCTGAACACGTTCAGGCTGATAACCCCACCCTAAAATTAAAAATAACGTAGGAATTAATCGACCTTCACAAAAAATATAAAAAGATAATATATCAGTTCTCGAAAAAGCACATATTAATATCAATATTAATCTTATTAATATCAATCTTAATACAAATTTAATATAAATAATTATAAGTAATTACATCCCAAATAATTATTAACAAACTCATAAATAATAGATAATTAAAAGCTCACATAACGTATCCAACTAAATTATGTTTAAATTATAAATCCAAGCTTATCCCCAAATTATTAAGTATATAGACACACACACACACACACACACACACACACACGCACACACGCACACACGCACACACGCACACACGCACACACGCACACACGCACACACGCACGCACGCACGCACGCACGCACACGCACACGCACACGCACACGCACACGCACACGCACACACACACACACACACACACACACAGCAGACGTCTGTGCCAAAGAGCATGGAGCCGGCCCGACTCTGAGAGGTTGCGCGAACAACACCGGAATGATCGCAACGCCTTGAAAAAGGCCATCAAAGCGAGCAAACGTCTCTGCTGGCGTGAGCTGTGTCGAGAGGTTGATGAGGACCCATGGGGCAGGCCGTACAAAATCGTTATGACCAAGCTGAATGGCGCGGTCAACATGTCCCCGACCTGTCCAAACCTACTGCAGAACATCGTGGCCACTCTCTTCCCGATCCAGACGGAGACGAACCACGCAGCTCCGATACATCGACCCACGGACGTGCCCCCAGTCAGCCCAGATGAACTTCGGAATGCTTGCCGCCGGATCCGGGACACTAAAGCTCCGGGTCCGGACGGAATACCAAATGCGGCTCTGAAGGTTGCCATCGAAGCTCGCCCAGACCTATTCTTGGGCGTTCTAGACAGATGTCTGAGGGAAGGTTCCTTCCCGCGCTGCTGGAAACGACAACGGCTAGTGCTCTTGCCTAAGGGCAAGAAACCACTATGCGATCCGTCATCTTACCGCCCGATTTGCCTGTTGGACACAGCAGGTAAAATCCTGGAGCGAATTGTTTGCAGCAGACTTGAGACCTTCGTCGAATGCAACAGCGGTCTTTCCGATAATCAGTTCGGTTTCCGAAAGGCGCGCTCAACAGTGGAGGCAATTGGTAAAGTGGTGAGCACTGCTAGAGAGGCCATATCAGGAGCACGCTGGAGAAGGGGTACTAAGAAGTACTGCGCCGTCGTGACCTTGGATATTAAAAACGCCTTCAACTCAGCGAGGTGGAGCTGCATTCTAAATGCCCTTCATCTCCTGGAAGTCCCAGTGTACATCAGGACAATCATCAGCGACTACTTCAAAGATCGAGTCCTGTTGTACTACACAGATGACGGTCCGAGGAGCTATGACGTGACGGGTGGTGTTCCACAGGGGTCGGTTCTGGGTCCCTTACTTTGGAACATCATGTACGATGCGGTACTGAGATTGGAGTTACCACATGGCGCGGAGACCATTGGCTTCGCTGACGACGTGGCGCTCGTCGTAGTGGACAAGCACCTGGAGGACGTTACCCGCGTGGCCAACCGCTCCATCGCGATAATTCGCCGGTGGCTGTCTTTGGTCGGGCTGGTCCTGGCCGATCACAAAACTGAGGCAGTGCTGATTACCAGCAGGAAGACACGGGAGACCATCACCCTCAGAGTGGGGAGACACGAGATCCAGTCCGGGCCACACCTGCGGTACCTCGGCGTATGGATCGACGCGCGTCTTCATTTTGACGAACATCTTCGACTCGTTAGCCAGAAAGCGGATGGTGTGATCTCTGCCCTGTCGCGCATTATGCCGAACACCGGTGGCCCCAGGCAAAGCAGGCGGAAGCTCCTCGCGACCGTGGTTAGCTCGACCCTGCTGTATGCAGCGCCCATTTGGGCCAGCACCCTGGCAACAGCAGCATACGCCAGGAGGACCATATCCGTCTACCGTCGGAGTGCTCTGAGAGTGGTCTGTGCGTACCGCACGGTGTCATATGACGCCGTATGCGTAGTAGCAGGTACGACGCCTATAGAGCTTCTGGCGGACGAGCGCCGACGGATCTACTACCGGGGAAGACACGGCTCGCGAACAGAAGCCCTCGCTGCGCTGAAAGAAGAGAAGATGGAAACGATGAGACAGTGGCAAAACCGCTGGGACGCAACGCTGAACGGCAGGTGGACCCACCGTCTAATCCCACGGATCAGCGAGTGGGCGTCGAGGGTTCACGGAGAAGTGGACTTCTTCGTGACTCAGTTGCTGACGGGGCATGGATGCTTCAGAGCGTACCTGCACCGATTTAAGCTCGATGACGACCCGACGTGTCCAGCTTGCCCAGGACAGGAGGAGGATGTGGAGCACGTGATGTACAACTGCCCGCGATTTATAGGAGAACGGAACCACCTGCAGGAAATCCTGCAACAGCGCCTGACACCGGAGAACACCACCCCATTGATGATGTCCACGGAAGACAGATGGGCCGCAATTGCGACGTACGCTGCCCGGGTCATGCGACGCCTCAGAACTGAAGAGCGTGCGAGAAGTGGAAGCCAATAAAGGCTTAAAGGAGGAGGGCTAGAATAGCCCCACCACCCCACCTAACGAAGTAATGCCTGACGGCGGTTCCGTAGGTGGGGCGAAGGAGGACGTAGGGTTTTAGTGGGTATTATCTACGGATGAGTCCCACACTCATCGGCCCGGATATGTGAGTCTGGGCCGATGGTGCGTAAATGCATTTCCCCCGTCGTTAAAAACACACATACACACACACGCACGCACGCACGCACGCACGCACGCACGCACGCACGCACGCACGCACGCACGCACGCACGCACGCACGCACGCACGCACGCACGCACGCACGCACGCACGCACGCACGCACGCACGCACGCACGCACGCACGCACGCACGCACGCACGCACGCACGCACGCACGCACGCACGCACGCACGCACGCACGCACGCACGCACGCACGCACGCACGCACGCACGCACGCACGCACGCACGCACGCACGCACGCACGCACGCACGCACGCACGCACGCACGCACGCACGCACGCACGCACGCACGCACGCACGCACGCACGCACGCACGCACGCACGCACGCACGCACGCACGCACGCACGCACGCACGCACGCACGCACGCACGCACGCACGCACGCACGCACGCACGCACGCACGCACGCACGCACGCACGCACGCACGCACGCACGCACGCACGCACGCACGCACGCACGCACGCACGCACGCACGCACGCACGCACGCACGCACGCACGCACGCACGCACGCACGCACGCACGCACGCACGCACGCACGCACGCACGCACGCACGCACGCACGCACGCACGCACGCACGCACGCACGCACGCACGCACGCACGCACGCACGCACGCACGCACGCACGCACGCACGCACGCACGCACGCACGCACGCACGCACGCACGCACGCACGCACGCACGCACGCACGCACGCACGCACGCACGCACGCACGCACGCACGCACGCACGCACGCACGCACGCACGCACGCACGCACGCACGCACGCACGCACGCACGCACGCACGCACGCACGCACGCACGCACGCACGCACGCACGCACGCACGCACGCACGCACGCACGCACGCACGCACGCACGCACGCACGCACACACACACACACACACACACACACACACACACACACACACACACACACACACACACACACACACACACACACACACACACACACACACACACACACACACACACACACACACACACACACACACACACACACACACACACACACACACACACACACACACACACACACACACACACACACACACACACACACACACACACACACACACACACACACACACACACACACACACACACACACACACACACACACACACACACACACACACACACACACACACACACACACACACACACACACACACACACACACACACACACACACACACACACACACACACACACACACACACACACACACACACACACACACACACACACACACACACACACACACACACACACACACACACACACACACACACACACACACACACACACACACACACACACACACACACACACACACACACACACACACACACACACACACACACACACACACACACACACACACACACACACACACACACACACACACACACACACACACACACACACACACACACACACACACACACACACACACACACACACACACACACACACACACACACACACACACACACACACACACACACACACACACACACACACACACACACACACACACACACACACACACACACACACACACACACACACACACACACACACACACACACACACACACACACACACACACACACACACACACACACACACACACACACACACACACACACACACACACACACACACACACACACACACACACACACACACACACACACACACACACACACACACACACACACACACACACACACACACACACACACACACACACACACACACACACACACACACACACACACACACACACACACACACACACACACACACACACACACACACACACACACACACACACACACACACACACACACACACAGTGTATAAATATCATAAATAAATACCAAAATTAAATTTTCATCTTAAGAAACTAGATATCTTTAGATACGAATATCATAACACTACTATTTAATTATTCAATATATTTTTGCTACAATATAAATCATAAATAAATATATACTATTATACCCTTCGTGAAGAAACTATTTACTAATAATTAAAACATAATTATTAAATTATTGTTTTAAATTTTATTTCCCTTTAGTTACTTAATTTTTTATGTATATTTGGAGTTTATTAAAGATAATTTTTCCTCTTTTGTAAGCAAAAAAAGAAGAAAAAAAGGAGAAAACTAGTAGCTTATATTTAGAGTATAACATTGAAGATGTTATGGAGATAATTATTCTTTAGGTGATTTTATAATTAATTGAAACCAAAAAGAGGTATATTATTGTTAATAATATCATTGAATTATAAATTCCAATTAAGGAAATAAGTTGTACAAAAGTGAGCTGATAACTTTTCTTTTTAGCGGTTAAATTCCGTTGTTATTTCTAGTTTATATTGTTTATAATAAAACGATATGTTTTCATTATACAGTAAATGTTTAAATATTTATAAATAGTTAAGGATTAAATAATTTTTCTTTCAGGTCGAAACTGAATGCATAATTGCTTCTTCATTGAGATTAATTGAATGATCAATACTTTTTGAATGCAACCCAAATGTTATATTTGACTATAATCCCTATTCGGCTCATTGTAAGGCACCTTGATTTCATTCATGACATAATCCTATTAGTAAGATGATAATAAAGAATATTAATGTAAATAATCACTGTAATGGGGTTTGGTGAAAGTTGAATGATTACTGTAGGTATAATTAAGGCAATTTCTACGTCGAAGATTAAGAAAATAATTGCAATTAAGAAGAATCGTAGTGAGAATGGTAAACGTGCGGATCTTTTTGGATCAAATCCGCATTCAAATGGTGAAATTTTTTCTCAGTCTAATATGTTTTTTTTTGATAAAATTATTGATAATGATATTAAAATGGTTGTGAGAGTTAAGGTGAATATAATAATAATAGAGGTAATTAGGATTACTTATTTTGATAATCAATCCTTTTAATTGGAAGTTAAATATACTAAATAAGTTAACTACCTCATCAATAAATTGAAATATATAGGAATAATCATACAATATCTACGAAGTGTCAATATCATGCTGCTGTTTCAAATCCGAAGTGATGATTGGATGAGAAATGGAACATTATGTGTCGTATTAAACATACTGAAAGAAATGTTGTTCCAATAATAACATGGAGTCCATGGAATCCTGTTGCTATAAAGAATGATGATCCATAAACAGAATCTGCAATGGTAAATGGTGCTTCAATATATTCATATGCTTGAAGAATAGTAAAGAAGATTCCTAAAATAATTGTTAATAATAATCCTTGTGAGGTTTGTCTATAATTATTTTCTATTAGACTATGATCAGCTCATGAAACTGTAACTCCTGATGCTAGTAAGACAGCTGTATTTAGAAGGGGGATTTGTATAGGATTGAGTGGTGTAATTCCTATATGTGGCCAAATTATACCTAAATCTATGTTGTTCTATGAAAGAATGCTCAGAAGAATGAAATAAAAAAAATACTTCTGATACAATAAGTTGAATTATTCCTCAACGTAATCCTAGCTTGACAACTGATGTATGTATACCTTGATATGTTCCTTCTCGTGTAATATCTCGTCATCATTGAATTATGGTTAATAAGGTGATTAGAAATCCAATTGAAATAATGGTGAAATTATATTGATGGAATATACTAACTAATCCTGCTGCTATTGTTACAGCTCCAATGGCTCCTGTAATGGGTCATGGTCTGGCATTAACTAGATGAAATGGATGATTTTGATGAGTTAACATTAATTTACTTCTCTTGAATATAATGTAGTTAATACAGCAAATACGTATGATTGAATAATCAAAACTTCTAATTCAAGAATTAATAGTAGAATTTGTGATAGAATAAGGATTTGAATTAAAATAGTTGAATTTATAATTATGGGTCCTGTATTACCTAATAAGGTTAATAAAAGATGACCTGCAATTATATTAGCAGCTAGTCGGTCGGCTAGAGTTAAAGGGCGAATTACATTTCTAATTGTTTCAATACATACTATAAAAGGTATTAAAATGGGTGGAGTTCCTTGGGGAACTAGATGGGCAAATATGTGTTGAGTATTATTGATTCATCCATATACTATAAATGTTAATCAGAATGGTAGTGCTAAAGATAAAGTAAATGTTAAGTGACTTGATCTTGTGAAAATATATGGAAATAGTCCTAGGAAGTTATTAAATAAGATTATTGAAAATAAGGAAATGAATATAAAAGATCTTCCTATATTTATTTTTCCAATTAGTAGTGTCTTAAATTCGGAATATAATGTATTAATTAATAAATTTCAAATTACTAATCTTCGGTTAGGAATTAATCAGTAAATCAGGAATAATATATCTGATACAATAATATAATAAATCTTCGGTCAGGAATAAATCAGGTATATATATATATATAAGATCTTATATAACAACGGAATAAAAAAACATCAATCCGCACAAAAGAACAATCTATAATAAAAAAAAAAAGATTATACTTTCGTAATTAGATTGATGTTTTATATTCCTAATATTAACTATATTAAATATTCTTATTAATATAAGATTAAATTGAACCAAGATATTTAAAATTTACATTAAATAAGTAATGAAATGCCTGAAAAAGGGTTATCTTGATAGGATAAATCATGTAATTTAATATTACTTTCATTGAATTTAATAGAATTAAACTATTACTTAAAAATTCAAAATTTTTTGCGCATCATACACCAAAAATCAATAAAAAGATAAGCTAATTAAGCTAATGGGTTCATACCCCATTTATAAAGGCAATAATCCTTTTCTTTTTAATTTCTACATTTAATCCTTCAAAATCATTATTCTTGATAATATTAATTTTAGGTACAATAATTTCAATTAGATCTAATTCATGACCAGCCACATGAATGGGTTTAGAAATTAATTTGCTAGCTTTCATTCCATTAATATCCTCAAAAGATAATATAATATCAACAGAAGCAGCTATAAAATATTTTATTATTCAAGTTATAGCTTCATCTATATTATTAACTTTTGTTTCCTATAAATATCTGTCCTACAAATATCAGAAGGATTATCAAGAAACATGCCTTCATGTAGTAGGTGTGTTTTATATAATGTTTTAGATTTATTTGTTGAGTTGTTAACTTTATTATTTAATTGATAAGTTTTCTCATTCATCAGTTTTACCCTATATTGTTTTTTATACTTTTCATTATAAAACGGGTCCTTAGTATCTCTGAACAAGTCATACATGTTTTTTATTTTTCTAGGAACAAGAATTTCATTTGGAAGCTTAATTTTGGGATTTTTCGCTCCATTAATTTGCCTCTTAATAATGGGACATACAATATTCAATTTTGTACTCAGGAATAAGTTCCATTTCTCATTGGTATCACTACTATTGTGTACTTCAGTCCATTCCTCTTTTAGGAGATGTTCATTTAACAAATGTAGTTTAGTATCGCTGGTGTCACGGGTGAATGTGTATTTAGGTAGTTCACGGCTAATGGGGCAATTGATTATTTCAATGATTTGTGCAGGGTGATCAGATAGATGAAAATCAATATTATAAGAGTATTTATACATTTCAATGTTTGTAATGATGTGGTCTATGGTAGAGCTGGAATGGGTTGTAATACGTGTTGGCCCTAATAATTGTACATCATGTATATTGAAGCTCTTTATTAAATCATGTAGTTCATTATGTTCAATATTAATGTTCAGATGTCCCAAAATAATTAACTTGACTATTGTTGTTGCCTATAAGTTTAGTTAAATATTCTACCAACCTGAGTAGAAAGTCATTAACGCTCGAATTTGGGGATCTATAAATGCCTATGATTTTTGTTTCCTTTCATTGTGTTGACATCTACACCTGCTACTTCAATAGTCCCGATGCTCATATCTCTAATCCAGTCTATTGATTTGCAAATTAAATTTTTCTGGACTAGTATTGCAAAATATTATTATTATTATTATTATTATTATTATTATTATTATTATTATTATTATTATTATTATTATTATTATTATTAACAACACGAATCGTCAAAAACTAAAAGTAATAGTCAAATTCAACTCGAAAAAAATTAGAGACAAAATCCTAAACTGCAAAAGAAAGAAAATGCAAAACAAGGACTTATTTAAAAATGGGGATGATCAACCTTTGTATATCAATGAGAATTTAACGCCATATAACACTAATTTATTATGGAAAGCCAAAAATAAGGCTAGAGAAAAAAATTACAAATTTAGCTGGGTTAAAAATGGTAAAGTATTAATAAGAAAAAATGAGGGAAGTAATGTGATTAGAATAAAGTGTGAGGAAGATTTGGAACAAATTAATTAAACAGAAAGATAAAGTTAAGATTAGAAAACAAAAACTATTATGGATATTTCCTTTATTAATAATTTAGAGATTCAAGAAACTAAAAGTTACAACCTCATTAAGGATTTTAATCACGTAATTAATGCAAATAAAGAGAAATTTAATGTAATTCATTTAAACATAAGATCAATTAGTAAGCATTGGGATGAATTTTGTGGAGTTATAAGAGATAGCTTCCAAAATATGGATGTGATTGTCTTGAGTGAAATTAGTGTCAAAAAGAATGACGACCTTTTAGAATATAATTTGCCAAATTTTAATAGATACATAAAAACAAGAGAAGAGAAAGGAGGAGGAGGTATAATACTATTTGTAAAAGAAATATACAAATTTGAACTTGTGGATTTGGTGGGTGATCAGTTTGAGGTATTAGCAGGTCATTTAGAAATAAATAATAAAATCAAATTAAGCATATTTGCAGTCTATAGACCACCTAACAAAAGCAAAATTCTTTATTTACAAGAACTAAATGAAATTTTAAATACAGATAAAAATATGAACAAAATAATAATTGGAGATTGTAACATAAACATCAGCAATGACGAAAAAACAACGATTGATTACACAGACATTTTGTTAGATCACAAATTAGTGCACTGTATCAAAAAAGATACGAGAGTTGAAATAAAAAATGATAAAGTAGTGAGCTCATGTATCGATCATATAGCTGTTAGTGGGAATGCCAAAGACATAATCCCATTTATACTGGAAAGCAAGATAACAGATCATTATTTAATTGGAATCTCATGTAATTTCACAAATAAAAAGATAGTTCTCGAAAATGAAACAAAAAAATATGAATTTATAAACAAAAATAAAGTACAAAAAGAACTAATGAACTTAAATGAATTTAATCTTCAAAACTTAACAGCTAATGAATTGTACAAAGTAATAAAAAATTTATATGATATAGCGTTAGTCTCTAAAGAATCTAACAACAGCAGAAGAAAGGTAATATTGAAACCCTGGATAAACTCAGATATCAATGAACTGATCAAACAAAGAGATAACTTGTTTAAAAAGTGGAAAAGGACTTCAGTCAAAAATAAAGAATTAAAAGACACACTAAGAATTAATTATAAAAAAATCAGAAATGACATAACAAAAAAAATCCAGCAGCAAAAGAAAGAATATTTTAACAAACTATTTGAAAATAGCAGAAACGACATGAAAAACACTTGGAAAACAATAAATAAACTACTTGGTGTACCAGAGAAAAAATCTTTAGATGAAGTCATAATAAGAAATTTAGGGAATAGTAACTCAATCGAACAAATAGTAGAAAGATTTGCTATCACTTATCAACAACAAACGGAAGACATTGTACATAAATGTAACCTAGCAGTCCTACCAAAAAATGTAATAACACAAAGTAACTCTTTTTACTTGCCTGATATCACATTAGAGGAAACTAGTTCTTTAATTAAAGGGATGGACTGTAATAAAGCTCCAGGAATTGACAAAATAGCTATAAGAGATATAAAAATAAACAGCAACTCAATAACACCAATTATAACGAAAATTATCAACTTAAGCATTAATGAGGGAACTTTTCCAGATGAATTAAAAGTATCCATTATCAGACCAATACATAAAGGAGACAGTCTTTCAAGCTATGAAAACTATAGGCCAATTTCCATATTAAACACAATAAGTAAAATATTCGAAAAATACTTATCGCAAAGACTGACCAACTACCTGGAAAAATATAAAATAATAGATAAAAATCAATTTGCATATCAAAAAAACAAAAGCACCACAGACTTATTGGAAAACCTAGGAGAAGTATTAAATGAAAAATTACACAAGGGATTGCATGTGATAGCATTGAGCATCGACTTGTCAAAAGCTTACGATGTAATAAGCCATGAAAAGATGTTAGATGCACTGGAAAGCGTAGGGGTTAGAGGCAAAGTCTTACAGTTATTTAAAAGCTATCTAGAAGGAAGATCATTTAGAGTAAAAATAGATAATACTTATAGTGAAATAAAAACAGTGAAAAGGGGAATTCCACAAGGAAGTTTCCTAGGCCCCATACTTTATCTAATATTTGTGAACGACTTAAAAAATTATCTAGAAAATGGTTCCTATTATATGTATGCGGATGACAAGATGCTATTATCTATAAACAGAGACCAAAAGAAGGCAGAAATGGAGTTACAGGAAAAATTTGGAATATTTCAAAAATGGTGCCATGATAAAGGTTTAATTATAAATAAGAAAAAGACCAGAATACTGCATATTACAGCTCCAAAAATTGCAAGAGCACAAGTTAAAATATTCTTTCACAAAGCTGACTGCATACACAAAGACTTTAAGAACTGTCAATGTAATAATATAATTAATTCTGTAAGCAAACTGAAGTATTTAGGTGTAACTTTTGATCAAAATCTGAGCTGGAGGGACCACATCTTGGATTTAAGCAAAAAAATCAGAACATGTGTTTGGAAACTAATGAGAATTAAAGATTTCATATCCTATAAAATTTTCAAATTGGTTTACTTCTCATTAATTGAGTCTCTGATCAGGTATGGAATTGGAGTATGGGGAGCTGCAGCAAAATCGCATGTTGATATTATTCAGAACCTGCAAAATAAATGCATTAAAAGCCTTAATGAAAAAATAAGCAGAACAAACCTAACCCTGGAAGTGAGTGCAGCAATGCATGGAATCATGACCGTTAAAAAACTGTATGAATTTCAAATTCTGCAAAAAAACTTTTTCAATGAAAAATTCAGAAAAATCAGTGGGCACAGCTATGAAACTAGGAAAAAACACAATTTAATACTTCCAGACCCTTTTAATAAATTTGGAGAGAGGATGCTTAACACAGCCATTCCAAAACTGCTGAATTCAATGCCAGATGAAATATTAAAAGTTACATCTAAAAGGGAATTGAAAAAAAAATTAAAAGAATGGTACACAAGATACTAGGCATAACATGAAAATAGACAGCTCAGGAACTTTGTTAATTATTTACAACTAAATCTTCACTGATACAGTAAACTACCTCTTCTCAAGATTCAAATTTGTAAGAAATGTATAATGTTCCTGTTACACTCATTCAGTTATTTGGCTTTAATTTAGTTATTTAATTTCTTTTTTGCTTTACAATTAATGTGTAGTTAAGATAATAATTGGATGATTGTGATTTCTTTTGCGTGTTGAGTTTGGTCAATGCAGGATTTTATGTTGTGAATTATGTACAACTAAATTTTCATATATTATAAATCTTTATATTATAAACAGCGGTTAACACAAGATAATAATTTGTAAAAATTGTATAATGCTCCTGTTACTCTCATTTAGTTTCGTTAATGGTTCACGGTATGGATTAATTTTTGTATGGATTAATTTTTGTTTTTGAGTCCAATTATTTAATTTCCAATGATTTATAATTGGACAATTTAACTCAAGTTAATGTCAGCTGCCATTTGTTAATTTAGATATGCCTGATTTGTTAATTTAGATAATAATTTTATTTCGTTTTGCTTGTTGATTTGTCACTACAAATTTTCAAAATGGTAGTTAAGTATAACTTAGTTTTCATATTAACCAGTTGCCAACTAACATATCTTTTTATTTATTTACAATTTATTTGTTATTCTAGATAATTGGATGATTTCTTTCTGCCTGTTGAGTTTTCTTGGAAAAAATCTAAATTCCAATAAAAACAATTAATGTCAAACAGTACAGATAATGAGTGAACTACAATTACAACGGTAATACAAAAAAGATAAAAAGAAAAAAACAGAACAAAACAAGCATACAATGTAACAAAACCCCTCTCTGACAAGTACATAAAGTACTTAGAGAGGGTTTGAAGTGTACTGAATAAAATAAAATAAATGTAATAAATATATTTAAATTTAAACCTGATAAGACCAGAATTTATAATGAAAGGTTAAATAGGATGTATAATGTATGTAAAGTAGTCAAACAAAATTGGTATTCTTTCTTTTTGTTTTTGTTTTTTTTATGGTGATGGTTTTTGTACACTGTCAATGTAATTCTTTTGGAAATAAAATTTTTATTATTATTTATTTTTATTATTATTATTATTATTATTATTATTATTATTATTATTATTATTATTATTATTATTATTATTATTATTATTACTATTACTATTATACTGCAATCACACTCGTGGAGGGAAATACTCTTATAGAAATGCCGAGTCTAATGTCAAAATACCCTAACATGCCTGTTCATAGTTTCTGATATTATTATAATACTTACGTTCAAGAGTATACTGATAGTAAGTAATCTTTAAACATTGGAAGAAAGAACCAAATTATTTGATTTCAGGCATGGTCTTTTGTTTACTACATTCAAAAGGGCGTTCCAGGATTAACTTAAATATTTCGATTTGAATTCCCACCTCCAGCTTGATAAACATCTGAAAAACATAGTCGCACGACGCTTGTGCTTGCAACTCAAATTATACTGGCAACTACTGTGGATCGCATGACACACGTGCTTGGCAAAGAGTGACGTCGATGCTAGTCTTGGCTGGCCAATAGCAGACACCCAGCCGTGACGTCACCGTTAGGCTAGGCTGATGGTGGGGTGAGATGTGCTGTCAACTGAAGGCTACCCGCGAGACATGAGTAAGTTCTTCGGAGACATACGAAGTTTTTATTCATACGAAATGGAGCTTCTGCTCAATGCCGCGGAGTAGACTCACTTTGCTCCGGAGCAAGTACTCATGAGCAAGTGCTCATTTTTATTCATATGACCCAATGGGTGGTATGAATAAAAATGAGCTTATACTTCTTTCTCGAGTTTTCAAAGCAATTACTTCAAACGGTATGAATAAAGGACGTGAGCAATTGCTCTTTTCTTGAGCAATTTCTGCACCGGTGAGCAACTGCTCGACCGCGAAGCAATTGCTTGCTTTTCGTATGAATAAAAACGAGAAATTGCTTCTAGTCCGAAGCATTTACTTCGATTTTTTGGAGCAACCTCTGTAGGTGACTCAAATCGTATTGTATGGTTATATACGTCTGTTGTGAGGGTTAGTGAATGCGAGTGAGTTAAAGATGGAAACATTTGTACGATTTCGCCATCAAAAGGTATACAGAGAGAGAAGAATGACTGAAGAGAGGAGTTATAAAACTTTGTACCGTTTTCACGCAGAAAATGTTCAGTGGCTGGCAAATTATTTTCTCGGCGAATATAATGAAACCAGAGGTGGGGCAGTTAACAATGAAACGAAAATGAGAATATTTTTGCGGTACTTGGCGGATCCTGGTTTCCAAATTGGAGTGGCTGAGGATATAGGTGTAGACCAGAGTACCATTTCAAAAACCTTTTCCTATGTCCTGAACAGAATTGTGGAGAAAAGGAACGAATGGGTTAAATTCCCTACTACAGCTATGGCTCTAGATTCTGCCAAGATGGAATGGCAAGAACGTTATTCTTTTCCAGCTGCTATCGGGGCTGTAGACTGCACCCACATACTAATTAGAAGGCCTCATATGCACGGAGATGAGTATGTGAACAGGAAAGGTCACCACAGTTTGAATGTTCAAGCTACGTGCAATTCAAAAGAGGAATTTACAAGTATAGATGTGTCTTGGCCTGGATCTGTACACGATGCCAGAATATGGAGAAACTCAAATGTGTGCAGAGTAATGACAAACCAGGCAAATGCTCTCCTAATTGGCGATTCAGGCTATCCTATTGCTCCATGGCTCATCACCCCATATCAAAACCCCACCACACCAGAACAAACAGCTTTTAACCGAGTATTTAAAACAGAGAGAGTGGTAATAGAAAGGTGTTTTGGACAATTAAAACAACGGTTTCCCATTTTACAAAGTAGAATAAGATTGTCCACTGAGAAGGTTCCATCAGTGATTTTGTGTTGTTGTATTTTGCATAACATAGCAAAATACTTGCAAGATGATGATTTTCCGGAACCTGGAGACCAAGAGGACGAAGACGAACTAATCCATGATGGTGTAAATGAACAAAATATAAGACAAAGAGGACAGCAGAGAAGAAATGAAATAGCACAAATAATTCATGGAATGAGAAGAGTAAGTAATTTTGAACATGTGTCATTTTTGTTCCAAGACCAGAATGTATTAATCACAAATCATTATGAATTAATATGGGAATTTTTCCACTAATTTTTTCTACTTTACAATATTTACTTGCTAAAATAGTACAATCTTTGCAATTTTGAGCCGATATTATATAGTGTTTTTATTTTTTACAGGTATAATTGCTTCTTCATATAATCCTGCACCAATGACATTAGTATGTGACATTATATTAGATGCTCAGAAAACTAGTTTTAGGCATCCCAGCGGAAATGATTCCTTAAATAGTCAATTATTATAATCTAATGATTGAAAAATTAATTACTTACCTGTAGCAATAAAATATAATTATTTTATAAATAAATAACAAGTTATGTCAAATATTGTTTTGAAAGAATTTTATTCTCATTGAATAATTTTAAGACAGTGTAAAGTCTAAAAATTGTATGAAATTTAATAAAAAATTATTATGTGAATGAATGTTTGCCTAAGAATTTAAAGGACCTTCAAACCAATTTAGAAGAAAAAAAAATACAAAATGAATATTGGTTCTAATCCTAATGAGGCCGAGTAAGAGCAAATCCTAGATGGACATTAGTAACACCAGAGACAAAAGGGACATCAGAGGTGGGTTGAAATAGCAAGAATCAGATTTAAAAGTCAAGAGAAAAAATTAAGCACATTCTTCAGATCATTCACATTTATTCATAAATTATTTACACACTTAATTAATCTGATCCAATTGCCACTGCAATTTCCTGTTTTTTAATAGCAAAACTTCCAACTGCTGAAAGTCCATCATCTGATCTAATTGCCACTGCAATTTTCTTTTTTTTAATTGCAAAACTTCCAACTGCTCAACATATACCAATCTTTGCAGTTCGGCATTAGAGTGTCTGTTCACATTTCTTTTTCTTTTCACAGGCGTAACCTCTTCATACATACTAGATCCATCTTCGAAAATCACACTAACACTTATTGATGCACCATTTTCCTGTAATGAACTTGTAAAATCTGCACCACCTTCATCACTGACTGAAGCAACACCAGCTTCTATTGCTCCTGAAAAAGTAATAAATTACGTATTTTTAATTCACTCGTAGTTTACTAATTGAAATGCAATTACAATAATTAATTGTATTCTATAAATAATAAACGAATGAATAAATAGAAGTTATTCTTACCTTCGATTCGGGTTATAGTTGGATTAGTATCTCCATTGATCAGTTTAAGGTAATCTTTTTCCCACTCCTTGAGCTTTTTTTTCTGTTGCCGGTCTGCAACACGTCGGTTTTTTTCTTTACTCTATCCTTTAAATTGGAAATTTTTTTCGAAAGTTGTCGGGAGGTTATTTCTTTTCCAAATCGAAGTCGGTATTTCTCCGCTGCTTCAGTAAGTGCTTCGGCCTTCTTCCGCCTTGATGAAGGCAATTGTGATTTTTCAAATAAAATCCTATGATCCTTCAAAATGCTAACGAATGCTTTTTGATGGTAGGATTCGGGGCCCTCCTCAACCGATCGCTCTGAATCACTCATACTTAAAAATTCGAAGCACAACTCTGCTCAACTATCACAACTAATGCCAGACTAACACGTGCTATAAGATAACACGGTCAGCTTCGTCAAAACATCGCCCGCTAAACCACAGAGTTTCTACAAAACAGACGAAAGTCGACCAATCGCAGCAGACTAGTACTGAGCAATTGCTTACAGAGAGAAGTAAATACTTCAAGTTTCACGAAACTTTTTATTCATATGAAAAGAAGCAATTGCTTATGAGAAGTAGTAGTTTCTACTTATACTCGTAAGCAATTGCTCTGAAGTACTTTCTCATTTTTATTCATACCACCCAATAGTGGAAAGCCGTAAAATAGTTTTGTGTCAGTCAGAAACTGCGCTATCCAGCGGTTCGAGGTGTAAACTACAGCGCCCGCTGGATTTGAGAGAGCGCGCGAGTGATTTACAAGCAAATAAAAGAGTGTTCGTTGTTAGTGTTTTCTTAGTGTTTGTCATGTGTCATTTTATTATTTGCGAAACGGTCGTTTTTGTATAACTGGCAGGAAGGGCTTGCGTTTTATAGCGTCCACGGATGCAGTAATTACAAACTGCAAAATGATCGCAAATCATTTTACCGTTTTCCTAAAAATAAGCATTTGTAAGTATTGAGTAAGCACATGGGCGGTTTTTGTTATTTCGGTGGATTTTTTACTTTCTGTAAATTGTATTTTATTTTATAGATGCTCCCAATGGGTTGTTAAAAGCAGAAGAAAAAAATTAGACACGATATTAAAGAAGCAAAGACCCGAGCATTTAAATGATTATTATGTTGTGTGTTCTGACCATTTCTAATATAAATATTTTGGGAATAAAAATCTCGAGTTAAGGGAAAGCTTTTCCATCTGTTTTAAAGAGAGATGTAGTGTAAATTATTTAAAAGAAAGATTGTTTCAATGTTTTATGCTGATGCCAACACACTACACAACATAATATATTTTAGTGCATGAATAATTCTGCTTTTCTTGAAAATTAATTGAAGTTACATGGACAGTTTTTCAAAGAATTGTTTTTTTATTTTAGGCTTTGGCCTGGGGCAATACTTTTTTTCCAATGCAAAGCCCCCGTTGGAGTGTCGTGTTTTGAAGAAACATATTAGAAATAGTGAGGAAGGTACAAATTCCCTTCAAGAAACTATTAAAAATGAACAATCTCCAACTGCAGAAAATCACAACTGAATAAATCTCCTTATTGCATAAAATATAGAAGCGTTATAAAATTTACATCACAATATAAACTGCTTGCAAAAATTCTTAAAGCAAAACTAAGTTCGAAAAAACTAAATGATAGAAATAATTTTATAGATATTACTGACGATGCGGTTGCCAATAATTTTCTACTATCGCAAATGAAGTTAAAAAAGTACAGAGTCGAAGTTTGATCAAGATAGAAGTATTGTACTGGCACTGCATTATTGTTCAGCAAATTCTTATAAATTTAGATAGAAATGTTTCTGTTTACCTACCACTAGGTCATTAAGAACCTAGCTGCAGAGGGCAGCTGTATAAATAGGTATCAACAAAATAGTACTAGATTTGCTTCTAATTAAAGCAGAAAAACTAAGTAGAGAGGAAAACATTGTGTCCATTGTATTTGATGAAATGTCATTGAAAACATTATTAACTTACCATCCTGAAAATTATGTATTTGAAGGATATGTAGATTTTGGAGGTATGTGGTGGCCAATTTGCGAGAGCTCAGACAACCCCTGTAATTATGCAACGTTATTCATGATAAAAAGGTTGTACAATGATTTCAAACAAATTGTGAGTTACCATTTGAAAAAAGATGTTGGGTCAGTAAGTGTAGGATTTGTTTTGTGAAATTTTGAGTGAAATTCAGGCAACAGGGCTAATTCCCAGACAGTGCAGTATGTGATCAGGGTGGAAAGAACATTAAAATGCGGAACTTTTTAAGGGTAACTTCTGAAAAGCCATGTGTAGAAATCAACAATAAAAAGGTATATTTCTTTTATGACTCCCCTCACTTGATTTAGTCAGCGAGAATTAAATTTAAAAAATATGATTTCATTTGTGATGGGAAAATATGTAGCTGACCTCACACAAAGATTCTGAAATGTTTCTTCGCTTGACACCGAAACTAACAAAAAATATATTGATGTCCCACAGTTTTCTTCCATGAGAGTATGTTTGGCTGTGCGTACTTTAAGCCACTCAGTTGCTTCTGGAATAATCCTGTCATGCCATCCTGTGCTGTTGATGCAGCAGACGTGTTGGAGATGTTTGACATTTTGTTCGACATCTTTAACTCCTCAAAATACTGTAGTTGCCAAACAATTCCGGAAACCACTTCGTCAGAAATCTCAATATTTGAAGAAAATGAATGAAATTCGAACCAAGTTGAGGAAGCTTTCTGTGCTGAATGGAAGGAAATATCCCATCTGTATACAAGGTTTCATTGACAATATTACTGCGTTGAAATTATTGTGGTGCGAGTTAAGTACAGAGTATACGTTTAATTTTCTTTTTACATGGAAGCTCACCCAAGACATTGAAAGCATTTTTTCAATCATTGGAGGAAAGGGAGGAGACAACATCACTCCTGATGCTGTAAAATTTCGTAGTGCATTGGAAACTGTGATGATGAATCAATTACTGTCACCTCCAGAGACAGCAACTGTGAAACCAATGCAACCAACTTTTTATATGCAGAAAGATTTATTTAAATATAAATTTAATTTGAGCATGTCAGGAAATTGTGGTGTTAGAAATGTGGTTTTAAACCAAGAGATTCTTGAATCTAATGCGGACAATTATGTTGTGGGATGGTTATGCAGTAAATTATAATTGTAGAAAGACACTGGGATCTTTTAGTAATACAGAATGTAATGAATATAATTTGTGTATAGAAGTGAAAAGATACGAAAATTGTCAAATGCTGTTCACTAATGAGAAAGCAAATAAAGTTTCCAATGATATGAAAAACATTTTTAATAACAAAATGGAAGAATTTTTGTGTGACAACTTGTCAGTAAAGAGCAAGCTTATTAGTTGTTTTCTAAAGGGGCAACGTGATTAAAGAAAATGTATGTAGTAATTGTATTTTAATGCTATGCCTGAAATATTTCAATGTTTTAATTAAAGCATATGTTAATAAAAAATGACAGTTTGAGCAAAACTGTGAATACCAAAAATATTAAATTGAAAAAAAAGCATATTTAAAAGTTCAGAGTACTTACTTTTTTTAATAAAAACTCTTATTATTTTTCCCAGAAAAGTCTTGTTGTTTCTCTCCCATTCGAGTTTGCCCTTCATGCTAATAGAAGTCTTAATGATATTGATCAGAGAAATCTAGAAATATTTAAAGTTTTAACTTTATTAGAAAATCATATTAATAAATAGAGAGCAAAAACATCTCCATTTCTGCCATAAAAAGTAATGTCAAAATAAATTGTACAAACGGTTGTGTACTATTGGGGTCATATGCGCCAGTCTTGTAGTGTACACCTTAAGCTGCTAGGAAGCAGCAGGGTCACTAGTCGCTAATGCCGTTCATGCTCATTTGCCCGAGTTTCCACTAATATCTTTTATACTATTTGACTTCAGTTCGACTCCAGCGCATTGCACGGCACGTTTCAAACAAATAAAATTATTTTATTTCGAAAATTTCACTACCATAGTATATTTTGTAATAAAAATCCTTACACACGCATGCACTCACGCGCGCTCGTATTTCTACCAGCGCAGCGCCCTCCATGTGTTACTGCAGGCTACTGCAAGCGGAAATATTATCTACCGAGAAAAGAACTTCTGTCCAGAACGGCCAACTTTACACAAAGAATTCATCAAGAGTACATTTTAAATCAATATATCTAATATAAATGAAACTAAATTATCTAAACATAATAAATATTGCATTAAATGCCGTCAATAATTGACTGGACTTGTGTACTTTCAATAACTAGCGAAATTCGTTAACTTTCGTTCCAGCGAGTCGGACAAAGAATAATGGGATTCCTCAGTCGCCGCGGAGCGCTAGACAGCGCCACCCGCTTGGTTACCCAATCAAAAAGGCATATGTTCGCCGTGTTAAATCGAAGGGCCAAAGAGTAAATGCCAGCTTTACACAAAGAACTTGTCAAATGTACATTTTGAATCAACAAACCTAATATCAAATGAAAACAAATTCTCCAAATATCATAAACAATGCATTGAGTAGTAAATAATTGACTGAACTTGTTTACTTTCAGCAACATGTGAAATTCATAAAATAAAGTTGCAGCAAGTGTCAGAGGAAGACAGAATTCGTATTCCCCTCGGACAGCGCTCGGGGACAAGTCCCTCACCCATTTGGTTGCGTCACTAAAGGTCGTATGTTCCTAGTGTTGAAGCAAAGGGCCAAAGAGTAAATGCAGTAAACCCAGTAATAAGAGCCAAGAGCATGGTGCAACAACCGGCAAGGCACCAAGCACTGGAGAGCGACAGTTGGACGCTCTTTGTTTTCAAAAGTTTTCATATACATCGACATTGCTGCAATATCTTGAATATATAATGTCATTAAAAGGAAAATATATATTCATAATACGAGATGTTATTCGATTATCTGAGGGTTGTGCAACCGTGCAATTAAAGTACGAGCCGCCACTAGGACTGTCTCCCGATATGAAGGGGGGGGGGGGGGCGAGGAAGTGATGAACTGTTGGATTTGTTTGACAGACAACCTCCAAAACTCGATGGCGGGAAACGTATCTTTTCTCTGTATCTACACTACCCCCTCACCGTCCTTCTGAGGCTGACACCTGGAAATCGCATGACGCAGCGACTGGAACATCAGAATTCAACTCCACTCCTTATTGTCGGCCACAATCCAGTCAGAATACTATATGTTGCTTCAGTTCTGTTAATATCTCTACGAAGCCAGCGTAAAATGCCATTAGTAGCACAGTTAGCCAGTGTAAAATTAGAAGTTATATTTCAGAATTTAAAGATGGATTATCAACTGACAATAAGATATTATTTTACCGTAGTCATTTTTTATTATATTAAGTCCATTTTAACTCCATTTTTTTGATAAAAAATAAATACATATTTCGTATATTTTTAGTCCGTATTTATCTGTTCTCTAATCATAAGTATCAAAATAGCATTACGGCTTCGTATTCAGTCTCTAAAACCCTGTAGACATTTGACTCATTTTGATTTTTCTGTTGAAGATTGTGATTGTGGGTGATAGAGATTGTCCATTCTTGTTCAATGAATTAGAATTTTAAAAACCAAACTTCTATTCCAGGAGTAATGAAATATTTAACGTTTTAAAAACTGCACTTCATTGTTAACAACCCCATTAGCATGATGTATAAATCGGCAAATAAGGCGAAAATCAATTTATGCGAACTACAAATTCTTTTTTGGAAAGAGTACAAAGTATATTGAATTTGAATAATACTCTGATTGTTTTTTTACTTTTTTGCGTTTAAGAAGAGAAAGTTATGTAAATGCTGCTCGAAAAAAAACGTGAGTGTTCGGCAGATGACTGTTATTACAGGGTCCTGGTACGGAAAAAGTGGATAAATCCAAATGCGAAATTAGAGAAAGAAATCCTCTGACACGTGATGTAGCCACGGAGTACTTTACTTGTAACCCTTGGGACATCTATAAAAAATAAAAAATCAATTTTGATTAAACTTTGTTGTTGGAGCCTGTCTTTTGTAAGAGAATGGCGCAGGTCTCATGTTGGTTGAAAACTGATTTTTCGAAAATTGAAAAAGTTCAAAATATTTTTCGGCGTCTTCCTGCAACTAAAACCTTAAAGACAGAGATTTTCCCCCTTAATAAAGTCTGTTCCATAAAGAAAGATTTTGAAATAAGTTCACGAACAATTTTTCGAAAATTTGAGTATTTTTGCGTAATGTTGCGTGTAAAATATAGGCAATTTTAAATTTTTGTTTAAAAAATTATTTTTCTAAAACGGCTCCACCGTTTTTGTTGAAAATTTGATTAGTCTGAAGGGCATTTACGAAAATAGTGCAGGTCTCTGATTTTTCAACAACTGAAAAAATTCAAAATTTTTTCCGTCTTCCTACAATTACAATTATAAAGATACAATTTTTTTTTCTTAATGAAATATGTTTATTAAAAACAGATTTTCAAATAAAGTCATGTTGAATTTTTCGAAAATATGAGTAGTTTTGGAGTAATTGGGTGTCTGTTAGTCGCCCACCCTGAAAATACTTTTCTTCTTGATCGTAATTTTAGAAGTGTTTTGAGGCAGTTGGATGTTACATAAGTTAGAATGTTTATTATTTCATATTTATTTGTTTCTTAGATTGGAGCTTTAATGTATGATATGTTTACACATTTATCTCTTAGAAATGATTTAAAATCTATTTGAAATAAATATGAAAAAAATATTGTAATCCTTCACTTGCTTGCTCCCAATTGAAGCAGTTGGATGCTACACAAGTTAGAATTTGTATATTATTTCATATTTCACTTCATTATTATCTATTATATTTATATTATTTTTTATGTTATTTCATTTTAAATTGCATCCTTTAATTGAGTTAAATGTGCAAATTAACAGATGAGCGGTCATTGTCGGTTGTTAACCATTGTTGAACTGCCACTCGGATAACAAAGTCAATGATGAAGTCTGCTCATTCGCAGTAATGAAAATGAATACTTTTATATATTAGTTCAATACTACAATACCATAACGTTTTCAATTACTATTGAATATTTTCAATCTATTTGCACTTGTTTGAAAATGCTATCAGTATTGTATCATTTATTAACTTTTAAATATTTTATTTTCTTGCATTCTGCTTATTTATTTACACCATAAGTTCTATGATTTCGAAAGGAGTTTTGCAAAAAGTAATTCAGAGAGAAATTGTGGTATAAATAGTATTAATAATTATAATAATAATATTTATTGAGTCACATATACAATTACAATCTTGTATGACAAGTCAAATATATATTTAGAGGGAGTACAATTGCGTACATCTTCTTGGGAGCAGTGAGTGAAGTTACATTTATTTTTATTGTCCAGAAGCAAAACAAGGGACCACCTCAGCACTTACTCCAAGGACCAGGGAAACAGGACAAAAACCTGATCAAAATGGGGTCATTGGCCTAGAGATTATACTACAATACTTGTTAAAGAAATATTAAGATATTACGTAGTAGTTATTTTTAGTAGCAAATAGATGAACATTTAACTTCAAATACTTTAACATGTCAAGATTTGTACGTTTCATTTTTCAAAATATCATTTTCTTGGTATCGTAATTTTACTGCTACTTATTATAATAAATATAATAGATAACATTACTTATAAAATAATATTAATAATAGTAATACTAACAGTACATAATAACAATTATGGTAACAGCTACATATGATTTAACAGTATTAGCATATTCCTTTATTAAATCTTGAAATGGTGAGGAAGAGGCAGATTATGGCCAGATTTTTTCTTATTTCTACATCTAGCCCTACTGCAGCACCTGAAATCACATTGCATGTGTTTAGTCATTGAGGTATTCCTGAATGCTATAAAAAAGTTTTTTCCCAAGGAAGTATTTGAGTTTTTTCTTGAAGTTGTAAAAGCCTATTGTGTTTCTTAGATGTATTGGTAATTTGTTGAAGAATTGTATACCTGAAGAGAACATACTCTTTTGGTATAATGTGCTTGTACACATTGGTTGGTGAAGGTTACATGCTTGCCTTGTATAGGGGTGTAAGCTTGAGTTGAATTTGTAAAGTGTGTCATTGTTCACTAGATTTTTCTTTACAAGCGTGGTAACTTCATAAATAAAAAAAAAAGGGCAGGAGAAGTATGTTATGTTTTTTGAAATTAGGTCTGCTGGACTCTGTTCTTTTTGTATTTGTTATTGTTTGAATAATTCTCTTTTGTATTTTGAATGTTTGTTTAACCTCTGGTGCTTGGCCCCATATTATTATCCTGTTACATAACAATTACTAAGAGAGATAAAAAACATGCTGTTTTAGCACCATTTGTTTGTTTTTTGCTTACACTTTTATATTTATTAATATTAAGTTTGTAATGTACATTTTAATTTATAAGTATATTAAATGAATGACTACATTTTGTTCATTATTTTGTAAAATATGAAATAAAATTGCCTGTTAATGAGCAAAAAATAAAGAATAAATAAAAATTTAATTTTCAAAGGATGGATAGTAAAATTTATTCAAAAGATTTGTATCATCATACAGAGTACAAATATTCAGTAATATAACAGGAATATTTTACATTACACACTTCCAAAATATTAGCTTGGCAGAGTACTTTAATTCAATCATTCTAAAATTGTATTCAGTAATATTACATATTAGCCTATCTCGAAGGGTCATACACTAATCTTTCATCCTCTAGAAATAGTCTTTACTTTTCGTTTGAAAATTAAGTAAGGGAAGAATCGTAAATTTTGACAAAGTCCTGCCAGATAATGCATTTTTGAAACTCAAATTAGGTACTTATCAATAAACAATTTACAGTATCACACTAGAACTTTTATACATTAATTGCAAAATTTGATAATACTCCATGGTATTTTGCAATATAGAGGATACTTCAGTCTCTGCGATTACGTTTCTGTTGTTCCTGAAAAAATAAAGGATTCAGGTTAGAAAAATATGAAAAACATTTTGATTCAAATGGAAATAAAGTCAAAAAAGTATATTAGGTATATTACTTTTTTAATATTTACCTTCTGTGTCAGAATTATAACCAGACGACGGAATATTCCAATAAGGTCTACAAACAAATCTACAGAATGGCCAACAAAATCTTTGTCTCCATGTCTACGCTTTTCAATTATCAACTGTGTGTCATACAGTACAAATCCACACATCAATGCCAGCCCAGCATACAAATATAGCTGCAATAAAAATACAACATTAACATTGAACTTGTTGGTTTTCAGTTTGTTTGTTATGTTTCAACAATTTTGTTACAAAATTATATCAACTGTTAAATATTAAAAACAGACCTGGAAAACCAGTGTTGAGCCGAGGAAAATGTTGGCAAGAGAAAGAATAAGCATTGAACTAAGTACTGTCATTAGGGTGCTACCAATATAGAGCCAACGTCCTCGCTCAGCAAGAAGAGAACAAATTGTGAAAGAAGTGAAAACAACACAAGTACCAATCAGAGCAGTGACAATTATGCTTGGGTCTATCATGATGACTTGCTCCAGGAGTGGACCCATCCCCAATCCTGCAATACAGAAAATTAAAGCAATAACAATGCAAATTCAATACAATTAAACATTAAATGATATAAATTACTAATAATCAAAGTAAGCACTTCATTGAATCAGTGCTTATTGAGAGCACTATCAGGGGCCTCAGGGCTCTGCAGAAATGTAGGTATGTATTTATTTTCTTCAAAATTATGTCATATAGATATGTGAAGATAGTGTTGTTTAAATATTATTTTTCATAACATACAAAAACAAGTGCCCAAATTCCGAACTTTTGTAGTGCGGGGGGCAGCTTGTAATTAGTTTTGCATTTTTAATAAAAATACAGTGTTTCCAATGAGTTTTAATTACCAATTTTCACAATTTTACACGCATTATATTAAACATGTGTAAATTCACAACTATACAAGTAAATTCAAGGATGTTCCAGATCATGGGATGTGGTCACGGTTCAATTCAAAACATTGACATGTTTCAGTTTGCTGACATTTCCGTATATCCGCAAACAAAACATTCAAGTTACGTTAAAATCCGATGACTATTCATAAATAAATCACAAGGTGCCAAACTTCTACACAGATTATCAACCTATCTCCAAGAATACTTGGTTGAGAGAAGTATCACCTTTTGCACAAATCCACTGCAGGTTAAAAGATCGCCGAAATGAATGATCAACACGATGCACTGAAGCCGTGCAAAAGTGAACCTTGTGCTGTTCTCGCTGTGGCCTACATTTCCAGTCTAATTGTTAATTTATTGAGCAAAAAACAAAAATTACCAGCCCTCAGGAAATATTGCAAATATTAATTTATATCATTGTTTTATGCTCTGGATCACAGAAGTCGGAAGTGTCAATCATCTTTCCCATTGAACAACAGAACTGATATCGTTTTCCGTGACACCTTGAATAGATTGGCATGCAAGTCCAACAACTTTGACCAAGAAATAAAGTTTTTGACAGTGATGCTGCAAAAGCAGTCTTCAATAGTACATAATTGTCTTTTAAAATTTACTCTCACTTATTGACTGGTTATGAATACCACTTTATTTTAATTTATTATTTGCCCGTATACGTATGTATAGGGAATGCTGTGGAAATTGGTTTTTGAGTTTTTAACAGAAATACACGTTTTGGGGTCCACTGATACCGAAAAGATGGTACCCTGCAAAACATCCGTATGTCTGTCTGTCTGTCTGTCTGTCTGTGAACACCACTGGCACCTAAACCATGCATTAGATTTTTTCTAAATTGAAGAAAACCATGTCCATTTAGCTTGAGTTGAAGCTTTGAGATATTCTCAAACTTTCTTTAAAATTTAAGGTTACTTTCAACAAGGCCCATGGGACATTTTCAAAATTTTCTCAAAAACAGCTCAAAATTTTTTCTTTAAATAGAGTAAAATACACTTATAAAGGTGACATAGGACCAATTTTCAGGATTAACGCTGAATTTTCGAAAGTTTCAAAAATATGAATTTTGTGTCTTCTTAAAACAACAAAACTGAAGATACAGATATTTCCTTTAAATGAAATTTGTTACGTAATATTAGTTCTTTCATTAGGGTCATTTACATTTTTAGAAACTTTTAATAGTTTTCACGCAACATGGCGAGCAATATAAGCAATTTAAAGAAATTACAAAACAAGATTTTCTCCAAAAGGCTCCAAATTTTTTCTTTGAACTTTTGGTAGGGGTAGTACTAAATGTACCATATGAGATGACAAACCCCACATTACTCTATTCTTTCGTTTTTTCAAAAATTACAAAAATGTAATTTTTTTGACTTGTTTCTGACATTGTTAACATTTACATTATCTCTGAATTGTTCACATTATTACATTGATGAGTACATGTGCTTCAAATAATGTTTTATAAAGTTTCTCGAAAACTCAACCTTTTCAGTAGAAACTATCTTAAAATTCTGCATTCTCAGAAACGCTCAGAGGTTGTTTTTTTTTTCTTCAAAAACTGCTCCAAGTTTTTTCTTCAAATTTTTCGAAGGGGTGGTGCCAATTACAATTCTATTATATGACAAAGTTAATTTTTCTTCCGCTCCAAATGTGACACAAATGTAATTATTTTGAAGTATCTCTCACACCACTAATAGCACATTTCCAGCGGTTTGTATCCATTATTGCACTTGTGAGAGGAAGTATTTCAAATAAAGTTGTTTGAAAACTCAAAAGTTTGTCTTGTCAAAAACACCATTTTCTTAAAAATGGCTTGAAATTTTCCAAAGGAAATTGGCATTTAGGACAAGGTTTTACTGTTCTTTAATATCCTTAAAATAATATTTCCATTCTACTAATAGGAAACCAACAAATTAAGAAAATTTCAAAAAAATTGTACTTTGGGCAGCGATAAATGACGGCTGACAAGAATATGTGACAACTTCTTATATCTAGCTGAGACCAAAGGAATTAGAAAACTAATACAAGAAAGTCTGTGCCATTCTGTAGACACACAAGTTTTTAATGCTTTACAAATTCTTTTTTATTGATACAGAAATTTATTTAAGGCTTTTATTTATTTTTATCTACATACTTGATTGATTTATACTAATGCTGTTTTGTCAAATATTAATTTATTGAACCAAAATTGGGAGAATTTTCCATATATGAAAAAAATAAATAATTTTATATATCCTTTTATCAATAATTATCTTAAATAAGTTTTTGAGAAAAGCCAAATATATTATTGTAAACCATCAAAGGTAATTGAAAGGCTAAACACAAAATATTAGCAAAACATTTTTTTATAATTAACTACAATCACAAAAAATACGATAAGTGAAGAATATTAATTTATTGATTGATATTATTAAAAAAATTTCACATTCCTACATTGTCATATCTTTAACAACACTGCAGTATTTTCTAAATGGTCATAACAACAACCATTGAAAATTAAACTGAAAACCAACGAAGTAAGAATTTTATCACAACACTGAATACAACATAATGCAATATACACAAACATTATCGACAATGAAATATTTATTAATTTATTAATCTATTCATCATGAAAAAATATCATAAGCCCATAACAAAGAATTAAAATTTAAAAAATTTCACTAGGCATTAGGAGGGAACTAGAACATAAGGACCTTTTGCACAGCTTCACATCATTTTGTGACTTCATTTTCCACAATGCTTTGGCCTGCACTGGAGATGTGTGAATTGGATTTTATCACAACCAAGTATTGTTGGAGATACTATAAGTACTAAGTTGGAATAAGTAAAAGTATAATACTATAAGTATAAGTTGGAATACTATAAGTGAAGAATATGAATTTATTGATTAGAGATAGATTATTTAGACCAAGTATTGTTAGAGATAGATTGATGTATTATAATCTGTGTATAAGGTTGGCATCTTACAATTTAAAAATGAATAGTCATCAGATTTTAATGTATATTAATTTTTGTCTCAGTCTAATGGATTAACAGTACTGTTGTGTGTATTATAGCCCTGAAGATAGAATTAAAATATTTCAAAATGCCAGTAAATTCAAATGTTTTAAGGCTTTGAATGGAACTGTGACTAATAACCGCGATCCAGAATATTCATGCATTATATTAAACTTTTTTCTAGTTAAAATAAACAAAAAGAAAAGTGTATATACCATTATATCAATATTTTTATTTTATTAGCATTAATCAATAAAAAAATATGAAGATATTATTTATATTTATCACAATAATATGTAGATATTATATTAGACATTTGCCTCAATGATCATGCCCCAACACGGCATGTTGCATTGCTTTGCCCAAGGCCTCTGATGCTAAGAAAGGTGGCCCTGCGTGAAAGTTTTTACAAACCTGAAAAAAAAGCAAATCCCAAGAGATATCCAAGGCGTAATTTTCTGTTCTTGCCATTATCAGGGGTTGCCACAAGGGCAGTAACAAGACCCAGAGCTGCTATAACTGCAAATAGGCCAGCGGAAAGCAATTCTGTAAAGATGTGTACATAAGCACCTACACCTGCTGATATGGTTGACAATGTCAAGCAGGCGTAAACATTTTTCAGGTGTTGTCTCACAGGTTCCTCTCTGGAGAAAAAAAAAATTACATTTACTAAATACCCGTTAGTGCTACCATTAGAAATGCACCAAAATGACTATAATACATTTTTAATGTTTTCGATGGAGAACAATGATTTGAAAAGTCTGCTCTTAAAAGAGATGTTTTTCTATAATCATGAAAACTTTAAACTTTCACGAAGTGAAAAAGAACTAAACCTCAAAAATGTGATTTAAAAAAAGCTGCTGGAAAGAAAGAGTGAATCTTATAAGCTCTTCTAGTTTATTTTATCCCTTACTTGACATTTAATGTTTAATAATATTTAAGTCAAACCTTTGCTTTACTATTCTGTTAAATTTATTAGCACTTTCAATCAAAATTCAACTAATTTTCTTTTTCCCAGCAACTTGATGTGTAGTGGTAGTGGTACTGTAGTCAAAAGGGTCAATAAGCCATTAAGTATTTTTAGTATTACTATATAATAGTATAAAAATATTTACAAATTGCTTAAATAAATAATGTAAATAAGTAATTCTGATTTTTTTTTAATTTTACAATGTTTATCAGTGTGGCTCTGGAGGAGGAAGGATGGAACTTTAAAAAAAGTATACTTGAGGGTGTAATGATGAATTCATCTCTAGTTTCATAGTCTACTTGGTTTTATTAATTATTACACATGTTTCAATAAGCAATACTGGGGAAAATTTAAAAAAAAACTAATACTAAGAAAATGTGTTATATGCTTCAAAAATGTTATTAAAGTAAAATTTATTCATAATTTTTAAATGATCTTAATTTCTAAAAAAGTATCTTTTGGACGTCTCCCCGTAGAACTAGATTATGTTAAATAAATTTAAAAAACCCATTGCTAATCACCACTATAATTAACTTTAGACTTGATAACATTGGTACTATTTATCAACATCATAACTTTCATATCTAATAACTTTAAACAGTTCACCTAGTGTCTAACGATTTATGAGAGAGTTCCAGCACAATGAAATCACTATTAAATAACACTTCTGGTCTTAATTTCTTTAATATGAAAGCACATGTGCACATCAGTTCAACAGAATATTTGGTTAAGAAGTTTCTGCAAGACTTTTGGAAACATTTATCACTTTGACAACAAACTGTAATGTATTAGATTCTAGAATAAAGTGTAAGAGTAGAAGAAATGGAACTTCATTTTCAGCATTTCTGTAACTTGGCAACAATTCAAAGAAACTAAAGATGTTCATGATACACGTTTCATTTTTACATGTGGACTTGGGTCATTATTGTAACACTTTTTTTTAAAAGGTGAATTCATGATTTGCGCTAGGGCCTGTTCCATTAATATCGCAAGGTTTTCTAAAATATATTCCTGGTATGACAAATATACTGATAATTCAATACAAGACTTTTGTTTTTAATAAACGTCAAAATAAAATATAAATAAATACAATAATTCAATACTTTAGTTACTCTTCAACGCAATTACAATTTAACACTCTAGTAATCAACAATTTTGCGCCACACTGACTAAGCACTATTATAGTAGATAATTGCTCTAGTTAGATCAAAATGGCTTCATAAACATCAAAATCGTAAGTCAGTTTTTGAATATATCAAAATTCGTTTTTATTTATACATTACAAGATATAGTGCTGATTAACTTAAGATTATACAAAAAGTGTTCGCCTTGTTTGACGTCTTATTTCATCATTCTCCATATTTTTCATATGACATTCAAGACGTATACTCACAGCCTGTTATTGAACGTATTTAGGAAGGTTTTAATCGATGGTGCCATTGGTACTTCGTAATACCACAATAATCAGGTCCGACCAAAAATATTCTCCAACAACACACGAATATGCGGAGCTGTGCGGAGAATTGCTTCACAACAACGGTGAGTTGTTAAAAATACTCGAAATGGGAGGAGGGAGGACACGTCCACACGTCTTCGTTTACCTGCGTCACAATACTTAACACGTCATAGTTGCGTCATACATGACGACATCTCTGATTGGTCCAAAAACCTTCGGAAGATATGCAAGGTTCATTCATAGATTTACTGTAATTAAAGGGTTTTCTACGCATTAATATTAGACGCCGTTATAGTTCTATTGTAATAACAGATATTTAATACATTACAAGAATTTTAAAATACTTGCATCTGAGGTTACGAAACTTGAATGATTAGGAGTGGTTAATTTTTCCTTCGGAAATGCCAGTGCCGTTGTGAAAAGTTCTTCCTTCGTTAAAGAAAGAGCAAACAATTTTTTTCTCAAATTTCAACCAGAACATTTATGAGGAAATATTATTTTCAGGGTCAGCAAACGTAGTGGACAAATTAAGGACCTCAAGCATCACGAAAGCAAACGAAATGTTTATTTCTCAAGTCCTTTGTTATACATGTTAGTGACGGCTCGTGTTTTGCACACAAAAAAATCTTATAATATGTTATGAAAATATATTTTCTATTTAATGAGATTCAACACACCACATTTAACTCGCCCGATTGTTTTTGTTTTTTTAAATTGAGGGAGAAATGTTCATGAACTATTTTTTAAAATTATCTTTCGCTCAAAATCATATTCAGTCTGGAAGGGAATTCTAACGCACGGCTACTCTGATCGATAGTTTTCCGAGGTTTCTTCAATCAACGCTAGGGAAATGCCGGAGCAGTATCCTAACAAACGGACCACGGATCGCGCGCGACCTTTCCTTCCTCTTCCTTGACCTATCCCCACCCCTTACACTAACATGTACTACAGTGCCACACATGCCGGAAGACCAGTCGGGAGATTTCTCTGTTAATACTACGATTTTTCCAACTATACCCCTGGCAAATGCCTTGGAAGGTTTCAGCTATTGACAGTTTCATCCAATCGGGAGCTTGAACGTCACCATAGTGACGTCACTGTTACAAAGCTTGTGCAAGGCCATCTGCAAATGGGTATTGAAGATGGCCGTGGCTGGGGTGGTGCCCCGCTGGTGGGAGATGTTCTGGAGATATTACGGATATTACTCGCGCAACTTTTCTGGAATGAAGTATTGAAGCAATGCGGGTAGAGTGGGGGTTATTAATTTGCCACTACCATAATCTTCTAGTTTATTGGTAATGTAATTTGTTATGTGTTAATGAGGCTTTGAGTAGTTTAAAATGTAATTTACCTAAATGTTTATTATGAGCAATTGCATTATTATTCAAGTAATTCATTCATTCAGTTTGCATTATTACTGTAAGTTATGTAATCGAAAGTAATTAGTTATAACTTAAATTAATGTGATTGCCTATATTAATCAATGATGTATATTTTTACTATGTAATTTAGAAAGATAATGAAAACTTATTATATTATTACTGAAGTTAATGAAATTAACATACTGTAATTTTAGTTAATTTCTAGACTGACTTTGCTTGATGCTTTATGTAAGTTTATAAGCAATAAAAAGTTATAATAATAATAATAATAATAATAATAATAATAATAATAATAATAATAATAATAATAATAATAATAATAATAATAATAATTATTATTATTATTATTATTATTATTACAAACATATTAAGTCTTTTTAAAAAATGTATACAATACAAATGTAAACTAACTCATTATATATCACAGTTTGGTTAAAATAAACATTATTTTTCTTTTTGATAATCAGTACAGTCTCAGTTATTACTGTATAGAAACAGTTATGCAGCAGAAACTATTTTACTTTTAACTGAAATTTGTGAACTTACGTAAACGATTGTTTAATGTCATCTGGCAGTGCGTTGTAAAGTAACGTACATGTATTGCATGTGGATTTCTGATAGTGAGATGTTGATACTGACACCTGATGAACGTGATTTTTACAACCTGTGTTGTAATTATAAATATCGGTATTGCATGAAAATATGTTCCCATCGTTAAGTAAGTCACCTTTGACAAATATTACAGATTCGTAAATATATAGGCAAGGCAGTGCTAAGATTCCAAGCTCAATGATGAAAGGCTTGCACGAGTAACGCGGATTGCATTATTCGAATAATTTTCTTTTGCAATCTAAAGGTCGGAATACTACATGATGAGTTTCCCCAGAATTTTATACCATATCTCAGGCGGGAAGGTACATTTGCAAAGTACACGCAACGAGCTGCATGAAAGCTGACAGAATTTGATAGAATTCTGAACGCATAACATAATGCACTTAATTTAGTGTTTAATTTTGTTATAAGTACATTCCATTTAAGGTTTGACTGAATTGAGAGCTAGAAATTTTGTTAGCTCAACATCAGCAAATTGCATATTATTCATTTTCAATGGAACATGCGATTGCTGATTTGAGATGCAAAAATGCATTGAAACTGTTTTTCCTTCATTAACTATTAATTTGTTATTACAAAACAGATTTGAAACTTCTAAAATCGTACTATTTAGTGTTTCTTTTTTGCAAAGAACATTTATGTCATCAGCAAACAGAACCGTTCTTATCTGGCAAAACACATTACCCCCTGAAGTCGACGTCTTTTTTACGCCAAATTAATTAATTAATTAATTAATTAATTATATATATATATATATATATATATATATATATATATATATATATATATATATTGTAACGTCGTGCCAAGGGGCCAGATGGACAACACATGTCGGAAGGCCAGCGAGGGGGCGGGGGCAGTCCTTTGGCGGCAAGCGGAAGGCCACCACAGGTGGGCCCCTCCTCAAGGGCCCGGGTGGGCGTGTCTCGGAACGCGGGTGTCAACTGGCGCAGAGGGAATTGATGGGTGAGTCCAGCCGCGGTGCAGCTGGACTCCAAAATTGCAAACAGGCCCACGTTTCAGGATGAGAGGACGCCGCCGGCATGTGAGGTCTGTCACGTGACCCCTCGCGAGGCGGCTGGAGAGTAACCAGCCGTGTTCATTCGAGTTTGAACCGAATCGCGGTGCGGAAGGCACTGGTCACCCGCCAGGGGTTATCGCGAGCTTCGGCTGCGAGGTGTGGCGGTTGCCACGGGACAAAGACCAGGAGCGGCGCCAAGCCGCTGGGGTTTGCGTCAGGCTGGGGCGGGGATGCCTCAGAGATGTGTAGTGCTGGGAGTGCAGCGCGTTTCCGAGGAGTGTGTATATAGTGTAATAAACTTGTAAATAAAATTGTATAAACAACTCCGTGTCTGTGTGTTACTCGCACCCGACGACGGCAAAATATATATATATATATATATATATATATATATATATATATATATATATATATATATGCCTCTTTCTCTACATCTCATATCGAGAGAGAGAGGGGGAGGGAGGGAGAGATGTAGAGAGAGAGAAACACACACACACACAAACACATTTACAAAGTGTGTCCAAAGAGTCATGAAATATAATTTTTTGCAGCGCTGTTATTGGTTGCAGCGCACTCAGAGTGATTAGATTAGGGGGGGGGCAGCTTTACAGCCCACCACAGCGCACTGCGTAGTGCGCGCTTGGCGCAGTCTGCTGAGCAGTCTCTGCTCCGAGCCACGGTAGCATTGGGTAGCATCGGCATCGTTGAATAAGTGCGCCTCTGTTTCGCGACCTCGTCACGACACGCGATGAGTGATTCGGTCGAACTTTGTCCGATCAAGTTTTGCACGAAACTCGATAAAAAAATTTCCGAGACTCGCGCAATGTTAAAGCAAGACTACGGGGAATCTGTCATGAGTTATGTGCAAGTTACGACATGGGTGAAAACGTTTAAGGATGGCCAGGAATGGGTGGATGATGACCCTCGTTCTAGAATACGAAGCTGTGAATCGTGTTCGTGAATTGATAAATTCTGGCCGCCGATTGAGTGCTCGGCTTTTAGCTGACACTCTGAACATTCCAAATTTCCATATTCAACATTGTTACGGAGGAACTGCACATGAGAAAGGTGTGCGCCAAGTTAGTGCCGAAAGTTATGGCAGACGAACAAAGGGTCAATCGAGTGTTGATCGCAAGTGAAATGGTGGAACGTGTGAAAATTGAACCGCATTATTTTGACGAGACATGGACTTTCGTGTACGACCCGGAAACCAAGCGCTAAAGTTCGGAATGTCAGACCTCAGCGACCCCAAATCCCAAGAAGGCGAGGATGAGTAAATCTAAGGTGAAAACGATGCTGATTGTCTTCTTCGACAACAAAGGTGTGGGGCACAAAGAGTTTGTACCCCAAGGGCAGACTGCCACACGTCTCCGCGCGTCCGCGAGTACTTGGGCAAGCACAACCTAGCAACACTGCCGCAGCCACCCTATAGTCCTTACCTCTCCCCGCCGGACTTCTTCCTGTTTCCTAGGATTAAAACCGCGCTCAAAGGATGCCGTTTTGAGACCATTGAGGACATCCAAAAGGCTGTGACAACGCTCTTAAACGAGGTTCCGGTTGAGGCCTTCCAAGGGGCTTACCAATCAAGGGTGAAGTGCTGCAAAAAATATAATAGATGCTAATGGTGACTACTTTGAAGAATTTTAAAGCTTTGTACATATATCGCCAATATATATATATATATATATATATATATATATATATATATATTGTAGCGATACAGATTTCCTCATACGTTTTAAACGAAATTCACCGGACCAAAAATTAAACAAACAGACTCGGCCACCCTGAGTCCTACTGAGAGGATAAACAGATGGCGACACGCGCGCAACTCCGCTTATCGGACAGCCATTTGCGCCCCCGGCCCATTAAGAAGGTCGTTAAAAGGGTCGGCGTCGAAACATTTAACGGAGAGAGGCACGTGGTCGCAAGAACATCTGCTAAAGTTCTAGAACGCATGCTCGTAATCTGGGGAAATCCCTAGAACGACAATTCTGTCATCGGACACCACTCCTTGCGCAGGCAGGGCCGATGTTCTAGAAGGAAATAAGATTAACACTGTGCACTCGCAGCTGGCACGGAGAGCGGAAAGTTCCATGGCTTCTCGCGCCGCGATTGGGTGAAAATAGTGCACTGCGCCACTACCTTTGGCCAATAGCGACACGACTATTATAAGGAGCTGGAGCATACGAGAAAATTGGGTGGGGGCAAAAGTTGACTTGATACAATTTCGACTGATAGAATATCAGAAAGTGCAGAGCATCAGACGGGGCCAGATCATTAGACGGGGAGCAGTCGGGAGAGAATCTTCTCCGGGGGGTAACTATTCGTCGGGGAGAGACCAGTGTGTCTCTGAAAGACTTGTAATTTTTGTTAGAAGAGCTTGAGCTTTAGACGGAGGGCAGTCGGGAGAGAAACTTCTCCGGGGGGGTAACTATTCGTCGGGGAGAGACCAGTGTGTCTCTGAAAGACTTGTAATTTTTGTCGGAAGGAGCCTGAGTTCTAGGCTGAGGGCAGTTGGGAGAGAAACTTATCTCGGGTGGGAATTATTCGGGCGAATGTGCCTATGTGGGACTTATATTATTTCGCTGCGAGCTTGAGCATTTGAGCCGACTGCAGTAGACAGAGAAAATTCTCTGGGGTGGGAATTCGTCGTGAAGAGAGGCGAACGTTTCTCCGAAGGATTGCTAAACTGTCCGAAGTTGTGTTCGACAATTACCATGAGAATCAGAGAGACACATGGTTAATTACTACGCTCCTGAGATCGAGAGAATCCCGGCTACTCCGAGTTCTGCCAGTTCTCCCAGACGCAGTTCAACGCCAGACGCCAGACGCCACCGCCCTTGGTGACGTCACCAGACGGCCGACCAGCTGACGTGCGTGTCTGAGAGGGTGCAAGGGCATCGCCCCGGCCGCGCCCTTTGTGAAGGTTGCCGCCGCCCCCTCGGCCGTGCCGCGCCCGTCTCGGGCCCACAGAAAAAACTTTCCCAAGGCAATACAATTCAGGGTATTCATCCCTGTGTAAATTTTGTAATGCGGTGCCGCGCGATGGCACATTGACTTGTTACTTTTGTTTTTTACCATTGTAATGTTAATTATAATTCTTCCTAGTTTTTAAGCTTTACTCTGAATACTAACTTTTCATCTTCTTTTCTTTTTTTACCTAATTTTCTCATTTTTTATTCTATTTACAAGTGTAACTTCCCTGGGGCATTTTAATTTTATTGCCCAGGAATAAAAGTAATTTTTACCAGTGATCAAAGTGTGTTTCGTACTGCCATAGTACCTGTTTAACGATTCCTTCCATCACCGACTGAGCTACAACCGGGCCGCTAACCGGGCGTTCTCTCACGAACGACCGGGGGTGTTACAATATATATGTATATATATATATATATATATATGTATATATATATATATATATATATATATATATATATATATATATATATACATATATTGGGTTTGTTTATGCGTTGCCTGCGATTCTGAGTTGTCTACGATGGTTGCCTTTTATATTTCAGGATTAGAGAACAAAAACAAATATATAAATATTGAAAATCGCTTTATTGTTCTTCAAAATATTTCCCATGAAGATCTATACACTTTTGCATGCGTTTGAACCAAATGTCGAAGCACTTTTGCCAATGTGAGGCATCTCCAAAACATGCATTCCGAATGCAGCAACCGCTTCTTCAGGTGTCGAAAAACGTTGACCTCTCAGTTTGTTTTTTACGTACGGGAATAAAAAGAAGTTATTCGGTGCCAAGTCAGGACTATACGGCGGATGACTCGTATGATCAAATCGATGTTTTGGGTGCTTAAAAATGCAGTTGTTTGAGTCGAAGTGTGAGAGCTCGCATTGTCGTGGTAAAGAGTGATCCGTCTTCGGCGCTTGGTTTTCCTGATTTCTTGGAAGACAGCTGGCAAACAAATCATTGTGTACCACTCAGAATTGACTGATCTGCGTTGTTCTAGTAGTACGGTTGCGACATGTCCAGTTTTTCCGAAAAAACAGGCGACCATCTGTTTGGAAGTGCTTCGTGCGCGAACAACTTTTGTTGGATTTTGCTCATCTTGAAACACACAGTCGAGTGGTGTTTACTTTCGGGCTCATACGCGTAAATCCACGATTCATCACTTGTCACGATGTCATAGACGTGTTTCGAAGCGATCGTATTTTTTGACCATTCCTTTCAACCAATGGACACGAGCATCTTTTTGAGTGATTGACAAATTTTGTGGGATCCAACGCGAACAAATTTTTTTGACAGTGAAATGTTCATGCAATATTGAATGTATGCTGGTCCCACTAATGCCTAAGGTTGTCTCAATCTCACGATAGGTCACATGGCGAATTTCAATATCAGTTCACGCACAGCATCAATGGTTTTTGGAACAACAACTGATTTTGGACGACCTTCGCGAAATTCGTCTTGGAGTGAACTACAACCACGATTGAATGCACCATACCATCGATAAATACTGGTTCTTGATGGAGCTTCATCGCCCAAAATTGAATTAAGTTCATCCATGCACTTTTGCTGAGTTAATCCACGTCGAAAGTTGTAAAAAATAATCGAACGAAAATGTTCACAATTTAATTCCATTTTTGGGCCAAGATGAATCTTTTAAGTTACTGTAAACAACACAAATAGCGCTCGTATGTCAAAACGTTCTGAGTACGTATAACCTCAAAACATCCAACTTTACGATAGAGCTGTCAGTTGCCAGATTGCAACACCAGGGTTAACATAAAAGGCAATGTTCGTATGTATAGGACGCATCTTTCAAAACATACGTAAATTACAGGTAAAGTCAGTAACTTCAAAAAATACTGCAAATATTTGTAATTGTGGACATTCTCTGAAAAGTATGTACCCAAACCAAGAATGTTTCGAGTTTATATGCTCATCTCATAAATCTTTTATATTACTACGCACGGATTTTGAAGTCTCTGCTTATGTTGCTTCTCACATTTTGCGATACCTTCTCAACTACTGGACATAAAGTAGCAGATTAGCAGCGAAATTGCATTATGCTGAAGGGGAGGTGTATGAATATAATTATTAATAAGTGCACTGGGCATGTAGTTCTGAAGGTAAACGTTACTAGGCAATTTATGATGTGAATGTATTTTGTGTACTTCAAAGCAGCGTACTACCATGGTGTAATAAATATATCTTACACCGTGGTCCAATGCAACCATTTCGCAAATTTCAAATTGAAAAATACATCTGCAGGTGAGTCGCACAAACCTGTCCCATGAAATATTATCGAATATTGTATATATTGCTTCATATTTAGCAGAATTTGACATTTGATTTGAATTAGGTTAAAATGTTTGGTATATTTTCCTCGGCTAACGTGGCATGGCACACTACTTCAGCATGGTTTTCTACATTTCTACGTCACACAACGTAGCGTAGTTTCATTATTTATGTAGGAGTCTGTTGATAGAGTGTGTTCTAGATGGAGCGTGTTTGAAGACTGACTACTCTGCTGCTTAAATGATGATGAAATAATATTTTGTATTTTTGGGAAGCTGCTGTTGGTCCTGCAATTGTGGTTTTTGTGGAACCAAACCGTTCGGTACTGAGAAAATGAACATGAAAGTGAATATGGGAGAATTCGTTTCTCAATAATGCGTTGACGTTTACTACTTTTGAATTTAGTGCACTTAGAATGAAGCTTTGAATATTTGAATAAATGAGATTTCGCATGTTTAATCAATGGTCATAATAAGTTCTAAGTTTCGTTACGATGTTCCCGGACTAATCTCATAATTTATAAGTATTTAAAAACTTGTAAGTTTCGTTACGGGGACGTTCAACCGGGAATCCCACGGAGAGGGAATCCGCCGGGAATTGGTGCGCGCCTTAATCTTCTTCGAAAAGCAAAAGCATGAGGCCCCATTGAGGGAGGGGGGGGCTTTTTGGAGAACGTTTGGCCGTTATTTTAACCAAATTCAGCAAAATGCCCCCGTGCATGGTATACACGGGGACCTTCCAAAGTGGAGCAGACGGGGGCGGGCTGGGCGGAGGTCCCCAAGAACGGTCCAGGCTCGAACCCTAATCCTCCGCCTTTGTTAGGTCTCAATTCTCAATCTCCCGCCTTTGTTAGGTCTCAATCGCCTTTGTTAGGTCATGCGCCACAGGGCACGAGAGACAAAGCCAGTAATTATTCTAAATGAAGACCACAAGCAGTTACGCTCATGTTCCCTAAGTAAAAATGCCGCGAGCAATATGGCGTTTTGTCTAATAGAGTGCATTTAGAACTATCCAAACCAAAAGTTTAAAGAAAAAATATTGTAGCATTTTTTGAGAAAATCTTGTTTTTGTAATTTTCAAAATTGTAAATATTGAACGTAATTTTTCCCCAAAACTACTAAAATTATCAAAAAAAAAAAAAAAAAAAATGTACATGACTTAAATGAAAAAACTAATTATGGAAAACATTTTTTTTTGTGAAGAGAAAATCTGTCTTCAAATTCGTAGTTGTAGAAAACGCTAAAAAAATCAAACTTTTCCAATGAAAATTGCATTTATAACGACGTTTTTCTGTCTTTAAATATTCTTTAAACAATATTTAAGAATTACTACAATTACAAAACTGAAAAATATATACTTTGGACAGTGACAGATGGCAGCTACCAAGAGTATGTGGCAAGTCTGAATAGCTAGCCAAGACCAAAGGAAATAGAAAACTATTACAGGAAACTCTGTGCAATTCTGTAGCACCACTAGTTCCAAGTTAGATACCTTAATAAGATTGTGTAGAATGTTTTCAAAACGTAAATAGTTTTTCACATAATTTTGTGTAAAAAAGAGGTAACTTTTAAAATCTATTTTCCCCAAATATAGATTTTTTTACAATTTTTGAATGGATAGAGCCAAATGCATTGAATATCGTGACAAATGTTATTTTGGTGTAATCTTGTAATTGTTCAGAAATTGCTCAAAAGTATGTTTAATTAGTATATTATTTTCATGTAACCTTTACAAATAAGGCCAAAAAGTACAAGCTGTTGTAGCACCACTAGTTTTAATTTATCAGAATCTGCTACTGCCCCATCTATCATTGCAATGGTAGATTTCACCAATATGAAAGAAACATTATCATTAATACAACTTAAATTTGTTAAAACATTGTAGATAACTTGTTTCACAGTGCCAGAACATAACTTCAACATCCTGTATCTCCATTTGAGACTTTTCAAAAAAATAAATAAATAAATAAATGGGTAATTGATTTCATGTCAATTTCTTCAAAATAACTAACATTAGACTTTTCATGATTAAACTATTCTATTACAGAAAAGCATAATCATGCAAAATTTGGAGAGTGATATACAGACTAGAATTGTATGCAAGTTGTAAAAACAAATTTAATTTTCTGATTCTATTAAGTTCAATTTAAAAAAAAAAATTTCTCGCCCCCCTCTTTAGAATTTCAAAATTTCCTAGTTTCCTGACCACTTAAGCTTATGAATAATGATTAAAACTGAAAAAAAGAATTGCACCATTTGGTTTCACAGGTTGAAAAGTTACTGAATATTTATTAACCTGCATAGACAGTTTTAATTCTTTCAGTGTAATCATTTAATTCTTACATGTTAATAGACAAACTAAGCAAAAGGAATCTCTCAATTTTTATAATATTTATTGCTTATGAAAAAGCTAACGACAAAGTTAACTTAACAGAAACTCTGAGAAATACTAGAAGAGCAGAAAGTTCCAAATAAGTTACTCAATGCAATGCAATTCCTACAAGAACTCAAGAATTAAAATACTGTTAAGACAGGGAAAAAAGTCTACAGCAATAACAGCAGCAGCTTAAGCAAGGATGTGGATTATCACCCATCCTCTTCAACATATATATTAACCACTTAGTGATAAACCGGAGAAAGACAACAAATACAGTTCACAAAAGTCAAGAAGATAGTATCTATCTTGTATGCTGTAGACCAAACTGTCGTAATGGATTCTGAAGATAATTTACAAAGAGCAGTGTTTGAAATGACAAAAGTAGCCCAAGAATATTCCATGTAGATAGCAATTCATAAAACAAAAGTTATGGCAATACAAGGCAAGAAATAATGGAGAGCCAAAATAGTAATAAATGTAAAATTAGTAAATACATTTTCATACTTTAGAAATATCATAAGTGTATACAACCAAACTCAGGAAGACACAGAAAATTTAATAACTACAATACAATATGTGGAACAATGAAGAGACACTTTGGTAGAGACTGGACCCAGAAAGAAAACAAGCTCCACAATACAGCTGCTAAATCTGTATGGCTCTGAAACAGGGTTAATGAAAGAGAGAGAGAGAGACAAACAAAAACTACAGGCAGCACACATGAGATATCTATGACACCTCATGGGAATCACAAGAAGAGACAGACTAAGAAATAAAGACATTAGAAAGAAATTGAAAACCAAATGTTTAGTAGAAGAGATATAGTTTAAGAGAATCAACAACAGATTTCCAAAATTAATCTGGAACAAACCAACAGGGATCAGAGTTAGAGGGAGATCACTAAAGAGGTGGCAACAGCAGGAACACTTGGAAGACTAAAACTACCAAGAATACTGTAATAAACTAATCGAAACAGGCTTTAGAGCACAATTTCCATTCATTTCATAATGATGATGAATACTTTCAGTGAATGTTACCTTTCTCTCTTCCAATACAAGAAAAAGAATATAATCATTTAACAAAATACATATTTTATTGCATAAGAAATACAAATACAGCCACATAAAGAGTATGTAGGCCTACTAGAACATTAGTAAAAACATCTTAAGCTTAAGGGATTACAGGTCTTAGACAATTTAAGTACAACTAAATATCAAACATTTAAATGCAGGATTAATACATGGTTTGACTAAAATAATGGCACACAAAAAATTTCCACCCTGTATGATATGGCATTCCTCTGTAAGAGCAAGTTGAAATACTGCACATATTCTGTCACGATTTTAACATCCCTTTTGTATAATGGAACAATGTTCAGAAATGTACAAACATAAATCCAAACAAATTTTTAAAAAAAAAATGAGGGAGCTCATCCCTATAAATTTTCTTGAATTAGCTACAGCTAGTTGGTCAATAACAGCATTTATAAAATATATTGCAATACACCAACTACTCATCCTAATAGAACTTTAGTATGTTCAGATCTCATGTTTAAGAAATTATGGGCAAATAACAAAAAGGGAATTTAATGTATAATACTAGTACCAAATCCCCTCAACAGTAGCACTCAAATCATCTTAGCAGATAATTAATATGTTCTTGAAATGCTACAATTCTAACTTAATTATAGAGTACCCATTAATGACCTTAAATATTATTAAAACAAATCAAATGCTAACTTTATGTTATATAATATATTACAGCACAGCCAATAAATCAACAAAATAAAAGACAATTGTTTTAATTATCAATTTCATCCACACAGAATCAGACCTTCCAAATCTCTTCACAAAACAAATTCTTAGAGCACCAGTGCACTGACAAATACACAGTAGGATATCAATGCAATATAATGATAAAATAATAGCACACAAAATGCTTTATAGAGACAAACTGATTAACAAAATTGATAGATAAAAGAGCTGGAATGATACATTGCTTGTATTTATATTTCTGGAATTGAGTGATCCATAGTTCCCTTTATTAAGGACGATGCCATCCTGTAAAATAATTAGCAAATGTATTAATATCATCAAATTTTTCTAAACACCTTAGATATTACATTCAAATAATACAAGTCAATTGACTAAACTGAATGTGCAACACGTAAAGAAATGTACTCACTTCTTAACAATATGATCATACACAAAAGATGGTATGATTGTTACTGTTATGATGTTTCCACCTTGGTCAATTAAAGCAGAAATTTCTTTATCCTTCAATCCAACTACATTTTGACCATTAACCTCCAGTAAATGATGGTCAGTAAGTAGACCATTACGAGCAGCTGACAGATCTTTGACTAGTCCTGTAATCTTCCCATTTTTAAAATGGAAGCCAATGTGACCCATGCTGTCCTTATGAAGAGTAACAGTGCGTTCAAACGGCCTAGAAACAAAATTGAAATTCACATGAAGCTCACAAATTTAAATTTCAACACATAAAGGTTGTCCATTGCCTAAATCTGATAGCCTTAGTCTGTTTTCCTAGTTTTCCCACTTTCTATATTTTAAATGTAGGATAAAGTAGACTGTGATGCAGAACCAGTTAGGCATACTCCATAATAATTTATGAACTACCTGTAACAGTTATCATCTCTGTATTGTGTATTACATGATAGTAGTATATTACACAGTAGTATATTACACACGTCACTTCACCTACTACTCACAGCAAACACAATTATTACCTACTGGTCATTACGAAATGAACTGCACATTGCTGATTATGAATTATTTCCAACTGGAAAGGCATTTGATATGAAAATCTCCATGAAGAAATCCAAAACAGAGGCCTGCTAAGAAAAGGAACCAAGGTGATGGTGAAAATAATCACTGAAGGGCAAATAATAGAACTACAATGTTTTCAAATACTGATACGTAGTTTCAACATCTCGATATTTATTTAATGACATATTTCAAAATTCTTAATACTTGCAACTTAAAATTTTGAAATACAATAGAGTTTATGAAATCAAAACATTTCAGAAAAAGCATGACACAGGAAACTAAATAAAAATTCATAGAATTGAAGCTAAGCTAATACTATTATGATTCCGAAACCCAGTACCTGACACCAAAACTAGAAATAACTTGCATGAGGATCCTTATTGTTCAATTTAAATGTAGTGATTTTGTGTGATATCAGCTGTGATGCAGTTATCCAATTGGCAGCACTTAAATGATTGATATTAAAGCTCCTGATTGGATGATAGTGTCCCCCTCTCCTTCCTGGTTCCCACCTTGAGGATTCCCTATATTTAAATCGGACAATTAAGATCTGTCTCTATATTACAAAAACAAATGTAAGACAATCAACCAAAGGAAACGAATCACATTCTCAAGCATAACAAAGTAAGTTAGTACAGCAAGCTAAAAACACAAAGTCGGGGAGCTACAACACCATAAACTTTCTCACATTATTTGTAATGACCACACAATATTACAAAACTAAATGAACCAGCAAAAGTGATTTCATTTGAATTATTTTAAGAACTGATTTCGTTAAAGAAAAAAATCTCAATCATCAAAATTATAGGTTTGCAATATTAATTTTTCATTTGCAATGTCTGAGAATACAGAGTGTTTGCCAAAAATAGGACAAGCACAAATTTTTTAAATATCCCACCACGCGCACGCGCGCGCACGCGCGCACGCGCACGCGCACGCGCACGCCCACGCACACGCACACACATATATAAATTGCATTAATTTCAAGCAAAAATTATTAAAAAACTAGTACCTGTTTTAAAACAAATTGTACATGATAAGTGTAAGATAGTGATAAGTGATAAGTAACTGAGATAAGGTTTCAGCATTGGCATTACTCGACATCGGAAATATCAATAATCCCTAGAATGCCCAGTGGAGTTGTTTCAAACTCAGAGTCTTCAACGTTACTTCTTCAAAAATCTGAATCTTACTTCTTGAAAAATATACATCTACATCACTACAACGTTATTAAAAAGAATAATTTAATGTATAATTGAAGTATTATGCCACAATTTAAATATATTTTAAACAATTATCGTCATTACTGTCCTGCGAAATCAATGTTAAAAAGATATTTTGAACGGAATCTGCATGTAAAAGGGGAAAATTTTATGCTGAAAAGTAAATTTTAATATAGTAACAGTAGTTATAATAATAATAATAATAGAAAATGTTATAAACATTTAATTTTAAATAATTCTAGTTTCACATGTGACCTCAAAATATATTTTCTTGGAATGCACTTCCCATACTATCATGCAATTTGCCAAATTGATTTGAACAATTTTACATATATATTTGTTTCACAATGTCATGTTTCATATAGCAATAGTTCTTGTTCAAAGATTTCATTGTATTTACATTTCTGACCTTACAAGTCATGAACAGTATAAATATGTATAGTTGTAGGTCTACAACTGTAATGACTTGCACAGGCTACAGTTTTGGAGCACATTTTGTAGAATACTACATACATACATTTGATCAACACCTGCTTCGTACCCTCGTGCATGGTTCATGGCTACATTTCGCAGGCATTTCCTCTCGTCTTTCACAAAACTTCAACAATACTTCCAATGTGTGTAAAAACATTGGCACACAGTATTTTAGTGATGATCTCCCAAAATCACAAGTGTTAACGGCTTTTGACCGGTTTTTATCTCTTGAACTCTGTACTACATACATCAAGTTTGGAATGTAAATGCTGGCATTTCAACTTTATTCCTCTGACGCATAATAAGTATAGTTTGTAAAGGAATCGCTTCATACCAAAGAAGAATAAATTTTCAGATGAAAGCAGTGAAATTTGCGGTTGATTTCTTTTAAAACCCCTCTTATTATTTCAAAAATCCACAAGATAAGTGTCTAAAAAACCAAGAATATTTGACCACACCATTACCGTCTGGAGTCTGAAATGCCCTCCTGAACACAAAAAAAATGCCATTTATACGCAATCATTTCTCTTTTTCTGAATTATTTGAAGATATTTTTTCATTCAACCTGTGTGCGATGACAATGCCATTCCTTCATTTACGATCATTTTCATTTTGAATCTTAGTGATACTGGCACGAAAAAACTAATGAATTTACATGTATTGAAGACAAGGGCTACAAGAAAGATGGAGAAAGAATGAAAAAAAGGGGGAAAAAGAGGGAAGGAGGGGAAGGAAAATGTCACATATTTCATCTGAAGGCATCCCAAACACGAAACTAGAATTACTTTCTTTTATCAGCTTTAAAGAAAAAATTTGAAGCAGTTTTTATGGTTATAATGGTTTAAAAATTGCTCATACTTCATGGATATTATGCAAAAAGTGATAGATTCACACGTTCCAATATAAATGCTACATACTGAGCAAGCACAAGTGATTTTTTCTTTCCTTCTTCCATGATTTTTAACTTTTTAATGCTGTTCAAAATTTATTTTGTATAAAAAAAAAAAAGAGAGAGAGGAGAGAGAGAGAGGAGAGAGAGGAGAGAGAGGAGAGGAGAGAGAGGAGAGAGAGAGAGAGAGGAGAGAGAGGAGAGGAGAGAGAGGAGAGAGAGAGGAGAGAGAGGAGAGAGAGAGGAGAGAGAGAGGAGAGAGAGAGGGAGAGAGAGAGGAGAGAGAGAGGAGAGAGAGAGGAGGAGAGAGAGGAGAGAGAGGAGGAGAGAGAGGAGAGAGAGAGGAGGGAGAGAGAGGAGGGAGAGAGAGGAGAGAGAGAGAGAGAGAGAGGAGAGAGAGAGGAGAGGAGAGAGGAGAGAGAGAGGAGGGAGAGAGAGGAGAGAGAGAGGAGAGAGAGAGGAGAGAGAGGGGAGAGAGAGGAGAGAGAGAGGAGAGAGAGAGGAGAGAGAGGGGAGAGAGAGGGGAGAGAGAGAGGAGAGAGAGGAGAGAGGAGAAGAGAGGAGAGAGAGGAGAGAGAGGAGAAGAGAGGAGAAGAGAGGAGAGAGAGGAGAGAGAGGAGAGAGAGGAGAGAGAGGAGAGAGAGGAGAGAGAGGAGAGAGAGGAGAGGGAGAGAGAGGAGAGAGAGGAGAGAGAGGAGAGAGAGGAGAGAGGAGAGAGGAGAAGAGAGGAGAGAGAGGAGAGAGGAGAGGAGAGGAGAGGAGAGGAGAGAGAGAGAGAGAGAGAGAGAGAGAGAGAGAGAGAGAGCATATTTTTGCTTAAATTAATTATTTGCATTCCTCTGATCTTTTTTCAAATACAAATCTATTCATAAACGGAGAGTAAAATATTTTCCCCACACTAAGTAAAGAAGAATGTATTTCATTTATTTCTTCCTGCTACACCACCATTGACACCTCTGACTGATGGAAAGAAAGTAAGGAAGTAACAATATTTCTTAGTCAGCAATATTGAAAATATATTGTCTTGACAGCACTGTAAAAATCTAACTAGTTCCGTCCTCTGTTCTCTTTTCAAAACCAACATCACATTTTGGCAGATGGAAGTTAGAAAATCCAACACAACCAAGACTGTGTGTGTGTGGTGTGTGTAGGGGTGGGGGTGCCCAAAGAATCTATTCCACTTTGTGCCAATGTTAGAGAGTAGTAAGAGATTTAGTCAGAGTAATGCAGTTTTAAGAAAAATTCAAGAAGAAATTAAAAATATGAAGATTGGATTTCTAATTAAGGGACCAAATAATGAATATTTATATAATGGCATTAGCTCAATTATTGCACAGTTATTCACAAATTCATTGAAGTTTATATAGGTTGTTGTGGACCTCCCAAACTAGTTGGCTAGGAATAATTAGACAACACATTTTAACACACACTACATATGTTTTCATTAAAGTTTTCTAATTATTGTGACTACAATTAATAATTTTATGATTTTAAAAGAAACACAAATAAAAGGGGAAAAACCTCTTTCCTCTACAATGTTAATTGTGATAACATACACGTTCTACACAATTATTTCAACTAGAATTTTAAACTTAATTGAAATAAAATTAATTATGAAACGTACAGACTTATTTCTATTACCTTCCTTCTATTCCTTCATCATACATTTATCTTGTCCAAAAACACAATGATTTATGCAATTTAGCAAGATTCAATTGATAAAGTAAAGAAGTACGTTAGTTCTCTCTAAGAGAGTTGAACTCACCTGTCCCTCACCACAACAGATATTCCATTTACAGGACTCTTCCGAAATAAATCATGTACTTTATCAGCTGAAAATCCTGCCACTGTGACGCCATTAACTTGGAGGATTTGATCTCCAAATCTTAAGCCAGCAATTGCAGCTGGGGAATCTTTCATAACAAGACAGACAAAAATTCCATTGCTGACATCTCGCACTCTTAAGCCAACTTTCCCAGAACCATCTTTGCAGAGTGTCAACTGTGGTAAAATTACAATCCATAATAAATAATAAGATATTAGAAAATAAGCACAAATTTCAGATATACAGCAGGAACAATATTTCTTACAAAAGAAAAAATAGATTTAAACCTACCTCTCTGACGCCGTGAGTCACCTGAGCTCGCTGAAGTCCCAATGATTGACCAGAAAGTGGTGCTACCATCCCCATCAAAGGCCCACTTGCAGCGACTAGGTCCTGCTGCAAATAGAAAATGTGTAACAAACAAAAACTAAATTTAAGAACTCATTTCATTGCAAAGTAGGCAAATATTTGTTAGAACATACTGAAGTGGGTACAGCCACAGCATATTCAGGCATGTTAGCAGCAATTGCAGCTTCTGACAGTTCAAGCCCCATGAATTCACTGAGAGCTGGGTATAAGCCACTACCAACACCTGGTCCCATGGAAGGAGCAGAAGGGTTCACTGGGTATGGCAAAGGTGCAGCAGCTGGCATTTGTTGAGACATATAGTCAGCTTCTGCCTGCACTTGGGCCTGCAATTACAAGATTTGCTCATAAGTTTCTGACATCTGTTTAAAAAATTTACTTGAAGGTTTTTCTAACGTCAAATAGTATCTTCAATTCAGATGAAACTACGTACCCGGGCCATCTGATCAACCTTCATATCTTCTAATGAGGGATACAGCGACATCTTAATTCTGAAAGGGATTGAAGAAGTTACGTACCTCTCTGGCGAATAGATAGAACTTCATTATGCACTGTCACAAACGTCATTAATAAATGTTAACTTAGATTATCGGATCCAGTCAACTGAAACTACCTCAACACGCTATTCGTGATGTAAGTGTACTCACTTCGGAACAGGAACGCCGAAATAAACAAAATCGACTTGCAATAAACGCAATTTAACACCAACAAATTCAGGCACGTCACTCTGTGCTTCCCTAAAGCGAAAGAAAATGATGCCGATGATGTCTTTGTATACGAACAGGTATATAACTCCGAACGGTATGAATCAGACACTAGGAAATGACGCGAACGAGAGGCTGATCATATGACCAACCAGGATGTCGTTTTGTGGATAAACAAAAAGAATTGTATTTTGCCACAAGGTTACAAAACATTTACGTAACTGTATTTTGAGGTATCAATATAAGAAAATGATATTCTTTTTATTAGAAATCAAAACTAATCAACAGGCATTGCGAAATTATCACTTCGAGTTTTGTTACGGAGTATTGTGAATCAAATTATTACATAAATTCCCACAATTATTTTCAAATACCGTTGTTAATTCATTATCATAAATTCTTATTACTCATAACAAATTTCCGTACTTCTCCAGAATGATTATTTCGGTCTTCACTTGGATTTCAATTTCTTGTATTGGCACCCCCGCCACACCTTATTGCCGCCTGTATCAAGATTGCGCTGAATGGCGCAGCATCTCGCTTGATGCTGTTGCTGTGGACTGGTTGCTTCGTTAACGTAAAAGCGTTTGCAAAATAACTTTCGTATCTAGGATCAAGGGTTAATAAAATACGAGGCATAATAACAAAATCCCAAATTTAATGCAGCCATCATACATTAGAGTTGAAAAAAATACTAAACATCGATCCACAATGGCTGAAAACACTTAAACTAATATACAAGTGAAAGCATATTTATATGTATACATATATTTACAACATTAATCTCCTTTTACAGAGAATCGGAGATCGGACAGAAACAAAGGGTCTTTCCCACCTTTTCAGGTAGTTATGAAAGGTATTTTTACAAAATCTTGCAAATAACTAATCACAATTTGTAAAATAATTCAATGATTGAGTCATTATTAAACTGACAAAAATTTCACGAAGGACAGTTCTTGAAATAAATCGCTTAATAGTCACACATGGTTTTAGCTTGATCAGGTCTACATATGTCCATATATAAAAGCTCACTCATTTTCTCAACTTGCTGCTCCAATTACTTTCTGACGGAGTAGTACAATACTGTTATACAGTTTTATTGCTGGACCAAGTTTCATGCCTATCACATTAACAAGATCCTCTTGAGCCATCATTAAAAGTGCTTCTCCATCAATTTGCTGTAAGAAACAAAAGAAACATGAATATTTTTTAAAAACCATTGTCAAACACCAAGAAAAAGTTCTACAACGTATTTTACCTGCTCACTAAAGACTTTTGCCTTGTTTTCACAACCTGGTATAGATGTAACAAATTGTACTACATCATCCTGTGTCCATTGAGATGCATCTGCACCTTTATGCTGGACAATGAAGGAATTCAGGTACTGGGAATGTTTTGTCCAGAGGTATGGCATAAGGTTGTTAGGATTAGGTTCATAACCTGGTTGAATAACTGACTGACGGAGCTCTTGCTGCAGTTGTTCTAAATCTGGACCTGCCGGAACTGCTGGAGGAGTGGTCGAAGCATTTGAAACTTGAGTGCTAGAAGGAGAAATACTTCGTTCACCTGATAGATTTCGTCTGCAATCAAAAACATAATTAAAATATACAAACCGAGGACATCTGGAGTGTAAGTCTGTAAAAACCGAAAAATAATACCTTTTCTTTCTCCTTTTTTCATAATTATCATCATCATCAATTCTCCAATCAGGATCCTGAGCTTGTGCCTTGCTTTCTTCAGATGTTTCACCCACACGGCGAACCTTTGGAGGTCGCCCAACAGGTCTCCTAGAATTAGTGAAACACATTGCAGTTTGAAGAGTTCCATTCAACCAAACAAATGTAAAAAATAATATAAAATAAAATACTCAGCTTACCTTACACACCAAACCAACTGGCTTACTGTCCTGCACAGGACAATCATCTTTTTCTTTTTTCTCAATTTCTTTGCACACATTCTCTTTACGTTCAGTTATCTCTCCTTTCTCAATAAGCCTATCAGGAATAACACTCTCTCTGTGAAGATTCTGTATAGCATATGGGCAATTTGCTACTGTATTGTGTGTCATAAATTTGGGCCCTCTGACATTTCCTAAGCCTCTGCAGCCAGGTGTAGGACATTCACCATTATTTGTAGACTCATCCCAAGCTAATACAAATAATAAATAAACACATAAATTAATTAAAAAAATCTATGGGTAAATTCCTAGTACAAATCACTTGAAACAAGAAATAAATCAAACTTACTGAGAGGTGGTTCAAGAGGATGGCCAGTTTTCTGACACCAACCCATAGGGTGAATATCGGGAGATGTATCATCAAGCCAATAGCTATACTGTTCTGGCCATCCATCAAAATGGACTTTAATCTGGTGATCAATTACTTCCACAACGGAACAAACTCTTATCAGCATTGGTACCCATTTGTCCACACATTCTAGTTTCATGCCCCTCCGAAAACCACATGGTGGTCTTTGCTTAAACGCTCGGGCTGGTGCAGCAGATGACTTTGTTTCTTTCAAGTAACTATCCCAGGAAAAGGGCTGGCCCTTGTAATCTACACACAAATATTTTGTTTGTTTTTTCACATCTTGGCTCAAGCACAATTATATTTAATGTCATTTATGTTTCTAAAAACAATAGTGGAAAACCATACATGCAATTTTAAGGAATACCTCTCATACGTTTAAGCATTCCCAAACAGTACAGCTTGATTAACTGAAGTTTAGTAATTCGTTACAGAAATTACACAGAATTTACTATTTGTTAAATTTAGGTGATAGAAATATTCTGCAAAGAAGTTCCTAATGATTTTTTTTTCAAATTCCACATTTTGTCAAAATTTAAAAATTGCGTGCAAAGAATATATTTTGTATGTGAAATCAACACTATGATACTTACTGTTAGGAGGAGTCAAAGCATGACCATGTTCTTCACACCATCCAACAGGATGAATGAAAGGAGATGTAGGATCTGCCCAATAGTCATAAATATCATCCCAACTATCAAAATGAACCAGAATTCTATTATCCATTAGATCAGAAACTGAAGCAACACAAACCAAAGAAGAATTTTTACGATCAACAGCTTCTAATTTCATTCCTAATCGGAAACCATGAGGACAAACAGCCTGAAATAAAAATTCAATTCTTTTTAAAAACAAATTTATTTTTTATCAGACTAAAATTTGAAGAAAATACAAAAATAACAATGACAAATTCTAGAAAGAACTTCATAGAATCAAAAAAACTGAAACACTAACATTTCCAGTTTTATTCATGAAAAGATGTCTAGGTGCAGCTTGTGCTTTACTTTGCTTGAGGTAATTTGCCCAGTTGAAGTTCCCTGTTGTATAACCTCTTGGAGGATGTAGGGTATGGTTATTCTTTTCACACCAACCAGGAGGGAATATGTCCATTGAGTCTGCATTAACCCAAAAGTCATGACTTTCTGAATATCCATCAAAATGTAACCTGATACGGTACCCTAGAAAAATGACATGTAATCAAATTTTCATACACACATCAATTTATTCCCCACATTTTTATATGTAACAGCATACCTTGAACATCTGATACTGTGAGAACACAGAAATATGAAGGATGTTCTGGATCAACTCCTTCCAGTTTCATACCCACACGGAAGCCATTTTTTGTATAAGGGAAGGGGTCTTTGAATAATTTCACTGGAGCTGCTTTAGCTTTACAGTGTTCTAAGTATTTAGGCCATGAAAAGCCACTTTTACCCATCTGCCATGGCAAACGAGTTTGCAAAATGCACAGCTAGAAATACAGAATTTTTGGATATAACGATTGATGTAGAATAGCTAAAATTAAATGATATACTCTTCTTTCCAAAACTAATCAAAGGACCATCAAATCACAAATCATTATGATTTAGTCACTACTTCAATGTACAGTGCAACTGACAAAAAGAAATCAAATAATGTATACCTGAGATCCATCACTGGATGAATTATCATCTTCTGGGCAAGGAGTGGTGGAACTGACTACTGGAGGTGCAGGGGGTAGGGGTAATACAGGAGGTGGAGGTGGTGGGGGAGGTGTGGAGGTGGAGGGGGAGGCGAGGGTGGAGACTCTTCTTTCTTCTCTGGATTATCATCTCGTTCCTGCTGAGCCTTTTGTAGTTGAAGTAACTGTATAAGTCGTTTTTTGCGGCGTCTTAGCCGTAATTGAAGTAGTTCACGCTCACGCTTAGTCTGAGCTGCTTTCTTGCGTGTGAAGGTGGAAATACAAGTAGAGCTACAGAATCGAGTGTTAATGAATTCTGATGATAAACCATAACAACCCACAGCCTTCACAATAGTAAATGTCATCAGATGTGCTGGTTTTCGAAGTTGTTTTTCTTCTGGGACTTTATCTGCAATGCATTCATAAAACACTTCCTTAATTTTTTTCTCTCAGCAATTGACTTCTTTAGTACCATATCATACTATCTTTTCGAGTCCCAGTTTTAGACAGTTTGAATACCTAGGCTTTACTCAGCACTGCAAAAGAAACTGGGGAATCATCTACATTTAGCAAGAAATGAAGGAAAATAGGAAGAAGAAAAAAGAAAAAAAAGAAAAAGAAAGAAAGAAAGAAAAAAAAAAAAAAAAAAAAAAAAAAAGAAAAAAAAGAAAAAAAAAAAAAGAAAAAAAAAAGGGGGTTCAGATTAATGACTGTTTAAAATATGCAAAACCTCTAAGTGAACTCCCCAAGTTTAAAAGCAATGCAATTGGATGAAAGCCTTTATCATGGAACTTTAATAATCATTTTTCTTCCTATTGAATTAACAAATAAAATCAGCTGATTTTGAGATGTGTATTACTTGTCGAAAGTCGACTGTAAAAAGATCACTACAATATACAGTGATGAAATAAGATTAAAATATCTTCAATCAAAAATGAGAGTAAGTATTGAAACTTTACTAGCTTGTCAATAAAGGCAATAAATCAATAATTAAGGAAAGAATAATATTTCAAAAATGTGTTATTGACATAACGAATTCTTATGAAGAAATTTAAACTAAAATCTCAGTTGGTAAATATCCTGGCACACAATAATTATATTACAGGATTTTAATTGGTAAGAAAGCAATTTAAATTTAACATCACTAAAGGATTAAAGCTATCCTACTGTATTTTAATATTATCCTCCAAAGCCTTTCCAGAACCTAAAGATTACATAGTTATTAATTCAATCTTGTATATTAGTACCACTGAATCAGAGATTTGAAAATGACATAAATGACTATACTTTTTCATCAAATATTTTTCTGTTCAAATTTTCTTTCCTTCGATCAGTCCATTATTATGAGCACTGTAACATTTTGTATGTTTCCAGAGCTTGAAATCCCTACTGCCCGTACAGTAAGAGCTAACAATGAGTTTGCATGAAAAAGCTTTATTTTCTAAAAAAAAAATTTTATATTTTTATTTTCAATGACCACTTAAATATTTTGAAGAGTTATTCTAAAAACAATTAATGACCCATTTGAAATACATGTTTAAAACTTGTGTTTACCTTTCTTTAGATCATCTTTATTTTCTTTCCTTATGTCAGCGTCTAACTCAGAAGGTGGTTCTTCCTCTAAACTCACTACTTCACATTGCTCTTCATCTTTAGTATTTTCAATTGTTTCATAACCAGAATTTTTCCTATCACTATCATTATCTACCATCTCCATCATACCAAACTCATTCATCCGAAACTAAAATAAACCAAAAATATTGACAAATCAATTTTAAAGGTTACAAACATGTTTAACATCTCATTTTGCAAAATCTGTATTTAAAAACTCAATATTAAATGTGCAAACAGTAATACAAAATTGAGTACATTAAGTCTCTATATTTTAATTTACAAATTCTCATTACTCACCTTCAATGCACTACCAGGTAGAGTTCCAATGCCATCTTTCCATTCTAAAGCATTCATAGGATCAAAGTCTTCACTATTGATGTCATTGATATGTTCTGATGGTTTGAGATCAGGTCTTATGAGTTCAATTTTCACATCATCATCATCTGGTATGTGCCTTTTAGGCTCCTCGACTTTTGTCGGCAGTACTTTTATTAATGTTACTTCATCTTCATCTCTTTTGCTAGAATTTTTCCTTCCTTCAATGTCTCTGATATCTCTATTTCTTAATTCCTTATTTTCTTTAAACTCATGTACACACTTTTGATCTCTAGTATCAATAATATCTTTCATGTCAGTGACAAAATTAGTGTCATTAGAGTTTTTGGCATCCTGAACTTCTTTAACTTCTTTGATATCCATCTTTTCTTCTTCTTGTAAATCGTGCATTTCCTGATCATCCTCCTTTTTTGGACTTGAAGAAAATATAGCATCAACTGCTTCTTGAAGACACTTACTGAGATCCTGACTCCTCTTCTTTTTCTCTTCAGCCTTGTGATTTTTTGCATTCTCAATTTCAGTTTCTGAATCTAAAATAGGCTTTTTATGTTTAGAAAGAACTGCTGGATTTATGGGTGTTAAAGTTGCATCTGTAAGTAGTATTCCATTGCTTTTTGTAACAGTTTTTGGAGCTAGTTTAGCAATAGGTTGCAATGGTGGTAATTGACCTGCAGTAGATGCAGATAAAGGTTTTTCTCTCACAACTGAAAAAGAAAAAACAAATTGATTGAAACAAAACATAATAAATTACTCATAAAATAAACACAGAGTATAAAGAGACTTACAAGTAACAGAACTTTTACCACCGCCTTCTGCATGGATTTGTCCATTGGCAATTTTCAAATTGATCATTCCTCCTTTGTTGCTACCACTTTGAGTAGGAATAGTCATTGGGACAAGTAAACTTGTAACTTTGTTGGTAGCTGCTTGCTGTGAAACTGATGTATTAGTTCCAGATGCTACAGGAGCGGAAGTCAATTGAGGTAATGGCAAAGGAACATTAGCCAAAAGCAATTTTTGATTGGAATTTTGCATAATTTGTCCAGCTGGAAGAACAATTTGACCTTCTCCAGTTTTTCCAACACCTGGTTTAATAATAGTGCCTAAATATGCAATTGTTGATTTACCAGTTACTGGAACAATTGTTGGTGTACCAGAGGTACCAGAAATAGAATTTCTAGGAGCTTGTATTACAAAATGTTGCTGAGTGGGCCCACTTGAAGAGTTGGCTGTTGATTTATTAACCACAGCAGTAGTTGCAGATGTTGTGGAGTTGATAACTTGTGTGACACCGAGTTTAGGATTAAGAGCAGGAATGAACTGTGTGCCTGCCGCAACTAAAGTTGATCCTGAACGTACTGTGTTGGATATTTTCTAAAGAAAAAGGAGTAATAAAACACAATCATTAAATATTCAAAATAATAATAAAAAATATTACAATTTGTGTGGTTACACATTTTCTTTAAGATATGTTCTACTATTTAATGTATGATTAAAAATATACCTGTGCTCCGGCAGTACTAGTGATTGCTCCTGAAGGAGTTGTAACTGAATTAGTACCCATTCTCATTGATGTTGGAGGTCCTTGGATGTATAGCAATGGAACCATGCGAGTACCAGATTGTTGTTGTTGTTGTTGTGCCCCTGTTCCAGTAACTGCATGACCTGCAGTCACAACTGCCTCAATTTCAGCAGAATTGCTTTCACCAATTTTTGAAACTACTTCACATGAAGTAGATAGAGAAGAAACAGGAGCCGCCATTGATATGACATTAACTCTGCAACTAGAGTTTAAATTGCATCACAACAAATATCAATTTAAGATAGTTTTTATTTTGTAATTTTAATACAACAATCATTTGCATTATGAATTAAACTAAGGTAGTAAATACTTGAACATGCATGAAAACAACTTGGCATTGGTGAACAGCAAAAAGTACAAGTATCAATATATAGCATTTGGATGAAAACTAAGAAGAAGAAGAAACATGCTACACATAGGAATTGGTCTAAATATAAAAATTAAAGTCCACTGAATATTTTAAGTAATTTAAAAATTAAATGCAATTCAAAATTCTATAAACACAAAATGAATGCCCAACCATTTTATATGCATTTATGCCATTCAAAAAGAAAATTAAAAATTTCAATATTTTGCAAACTAACCAGATTAAAAATAAAACTGAGATGCAATGATTACAATGAATATAGTGTATTCACATTTAAACTAATGTAACCTTATATAACGAAAAATAAATATCAAATACAATTTTTACTAGCATATTCTTCGAAAATACGAACACATGATTAATAACTTCCTACTAGTTTTCATCTATTGCTTCGATAAAAATTACATCTCATTACAGTAAATTTAAAATGCTGTTGATCACATTAACATGAAAAATAAATTTTAGAAAATATATTTTACCTTCTTAGTCGCAAGTCGAGTGAATAAAATCATCGTATTTGCACATAAATCGCGCGACAAAATCCGTAGTCCCATCAAAACACGGCCGCAAGAAAACACATTTCCTTTCGCATTGTTTCTTCTCCGCCAATTTTACTTTTCATAAACACGACGAAAAAGTTCTCAACTTCTTCTAAACAGAAATTGGATTGTATTAGAAGAGGTTTTGTTAATTAAAATGTTGTCTAAAAGTACGCATAACATCACGGTGTCTTGAACAAGGTTTGGTTCGTAGCAATACGTTAAACATTGCGCTTTGTAATAGTTAGGCAGATTAATAAAATCAAAATGTTCGGGATTAGAGATCAATATAGAATGAACTAGTTATTTTAAGTCTTCATCAAATAATTGAATTCAGGAGTGACAAAAAGTTAGGGTGATAATCCAACACATTTTTCAAATGAAGAATGAACTGCACCTCAAGCGTAGCCTGTGCCTCCCGTACCTGCACCAATCCGCTGGCGGAGCCCACGAACACATAGCGCGATAAAAGAAACTGGCAAAACACACTTTATATGATACAACAAGTACGAAAATAAATAGGAAATGTTAAAACAAGCGTAAATTAAAATACTGTTGTTTTTCTTTCCCTCCCACTCATTTTACTACAAATAAAATGTCATATTTCGCAGCAGTAACCAAAGCTTCTTACCTTCAATGGGTGGCGGTGTTACGAATCTATGGTCCGCCTCCAACATGACGAGACACGAGAAGGCAGTGAGTGGCAAGCGGTGGAAAGATGATTGTATGACGTCATTTGGTTGCCGCGCCAGAACTACTACGAAGGGATTGTATTTTTCTCATTATTCGAGCAATTCCCATTTAAGTCAACTTTTTAAACAGAAAACTTAAACATTACGGCAATAAGAGAACGGCAGGGGACTGTCTAAAACAGTTTTCAGAGAGCTACCGGAATGCAACCGCGCAGCAGAAACTTCAAGATCAATAATTATGTAGGATTTCATTTTTACTCTAAAGTGCTTCAACTCCACCTATGCTTAACGCTAATACCAAGGAATATTCTCATGAATAATTCTAATATAGTTTTCTTTGCTAGTGCTGAACAAGGGCGATTACTAAGACTTACATTGTAATAATATTGCGTGTCACTTATGATTTAATGGTAATTAAAACGATTCATAGATTCAAGCAGCCTCAAACTACTGCATTTGGCTCGTAGACAAACATACTGTTGAGAAGTTTCGACGTGAATTTCAATAACTGGGAATTTTCATGGAACTCGTACAAGAAGGACAACTGCCCCATAAACTCGCACAAAATGAGTTGTTATTACGTTTAAATGCGCTTTAATCTCAATTATCGGTTCTTGCTTGCTGCCTTGAAATTAATATAACCATTATACTATAGATTATAGAGAAAGTATAAACTGAAATCCTAAAATAATGTCATTTTGAGTCACCGTCCAAAACATTCGTAGTTAATAAGAAAATTATGGTCTTTTAAGCACGAAATATCTTAGGCAAATAAGAAATATATCGATTGAATTGTATGAATGACATTGTAAGGCAAAAGGAAGAGATGAATACTTCGAATCCGCCTACAATTAAAACGCAGATTGTTCAAGTCACTTTCAACGGGTCGCCATGTTGTGCTGCCATCTGCTGGTGAAAGGACAAAGCGGGTTTTTCATTTGAAACGACAAGCACAGCATAAAACTTAGAAATTTTAGTCATTGCTTATTATAATTTCTATTGCATTTCGCCTATCTCGTACCTTGTTTGGCTAAGGATAACAAATATTTGGAACGTATGAATGTTAAGAATGCACTATATTTATTCACCTATGCCCGTCCAGGAAAGAAACAAGTGACACCCGACCTGCACTCCTTTAAAAACATATATTTAGGATACGAAAAAAAACATTTCCAATTCCCAACCCATTAAACAATGTCATTGCCGTGAAGTATTTATCGACATTCGAAAGTCAAAGTAAATGGGTCGCATTTAAGTTTTCGGTAAATAATTTCGTATCGGAGATAACTGTATACTGTGGACAACAATCCCAGTCTCATTGCTTAATAATAAAATACGATTGTTTGATCAAGAACCACTAAAGTAATCCAACGTTCGGTTTCACATTACCTCGACTGATGTTGGCCACTCCCAAGGCATACATTAAATGCAACTTTTAAAATAGGGAAGTATGAAGCTGAAATTCATATTTACTAATGAGAAATGATAATTGCCTTCAGAAGATGGATTTATTTTGATCAAGGTGACAGGTCCATAAAGTTGGTTTTAATTGTAATATTTCAAAATGCATTGAAAGCAATCTAGTCATAAATACTAATAGATAGGCCTATAGGTTTTTATTAAGGAAACACAAAGCTTAGATAATGCACTTTATTGACCAAAGTAATGAAAAAACTGATACAATCCCATTGCTGCTCAAATCAGCTAAAGCAAAATAAATATCAATGACAAATTCCACATCTATTTGCACTTTACTTACCCTCAGAAGATCTGCTCACAAACAAAATATATAAGAAAAATCATTTTGAAATGTTTAAAACACAAGTACCAAGACTAACTAATCAATAATTACTTGAAAAACGTTCAAACATACTGGGCGATACCAAGTTCATGCTCCAAAAATAACAAAACAATCTAATACCAGTTGAACTCGAGCAAGTACTTTTGATCAAAGCATTCAACAGATTTTTTAAAAATGGATTGCAGTGACACACTTAAATGTTTAGTCAACATATTATTATTAAAATGTTTTTAGAGTTAATATTTACCCTGTTATTCAAATCTTCTAGAAGACAATAAGTGAAAAATGGATATTATCTGTACACTCCTTCACCAGTGTGAGATTTATGAGCATTTACTTGTATCCAATCACACAGTGTTGTGTACTAAGATTGTATAATTGAAAATATCCACCTACTGACTGTATATAGGTACCCTATATCCCCTCCTTCCACATCCCCCCCAAAAGGAAATTCTGGAAGGACAGTAATTTGTATTTTTGTTAAAAATTTAATTTTTCTTTGACTATTTAATTAAAATTCAAACTACAAAGTTAATTCACTCCACTGAAATCTGCAGTAAGTTTTCATTAATTAAATCCTCCAGCAAATAATGTCTGTATATTTATATTTTTATATACACATAAATTTTTAATTATATAAATGTGTAATCACTGCCTTTCACATATTTAACATTGTCCTTTATCAGCAAAGGCTAAATACAGCTATATTATAAGGAAAGCAACAAACCTACCGCACAAAAAACATCTAGCTAATGAATTTATTAGGTATTTATAAACAATCTTAATCTAACATGTTTATATTGAAAATAATATTCTACAACAATATTCATCACAGATTTGGTAATATTATCAGAAATCTCTATACAAATTAAGAAAATCTTTGAGACTTGGAGGAAGAGGAAGTTCTTGGATCTTGAGACGCATATACATACTGTAAGAGTGTGTATCATCAGATTCAGATTGAGTGTCCATTGTTGGATCTGTTGCAGCATCAGCTGAATCTTCTGACTTTTCATCACTCTCATCATCAGCAGCAGCAAAAGCAAGTCTCTTCCAGATCACAGCTTCTCTCGGTCGACGGCCTTCTCTTCTCTGTGGTGGTCTGCGAACATCATCATCCTGGGTGGGATCAGAATCTGCTTTGTCCATTTGTTCCATGCTTCCCTGACCACTTGCATCAGATTGATATGTTCTCTTCACAGCAGGCACTGCATCCGAAAAATCTGAATCAGAATCTATTTCCATATATGTTCTATCTTCTTCATGATCAGAGTCAGAACTCAGACCTTTTCCATTTTCTATTTCATCCCCTACACCACTATCAGACTTCTTTCTTTTAGGTATCTTTTTGCGAGGACCCATAACATTCATAATTTCATCATTATTGGTAATCTGCGAATCTAATTCTTGGGAAGCTGAATTTTCTAAAGGATCTTGTTCATGTGTTTTGAGATCAGTGTCTTCTTGTGTTGTTTCAAGCACCATCATCATGTCTTTATTTTCATCTTCATGGCTAGATGTTTTTTCAACTTGTTCTGATCTGCTAGCAACACTCTGAGTGGTTTCTTTTTGTTCATCAGATGAAATAGATGGAACAATTGGATCCGTTTGTGGTACCTCATCATCCAGCACAGAAGAGTTTCGAGTTGTATTCTGACGATGACTGGCAGGTCGTGTGCGGCCAAGTTCAATTACAGCAGTGATTTGACCAACACGTTCTCTTTGAACATCATAAATAAGACCTCCCCTATCCCCAACTCTTTCGCCTACCTCCTCATCATCAGTGATGACTGGCCCAAAATTTTCATCATCCGACTCCTCAAAGATTGGAATTACAAAGCGTCTTAAAGCTCTTTTTTTCATCTTTTTTCTAGGCACACGTCGCCGCCTATTTTTAACAGATGGATGTTCCACTTCGATGTTGCGACGTAAAATGTTTCGAATTGATGACCGGCAAGCATCTTGCAAAGACAAGGGCTCACTGTCAGCTACAAATATCAGAGAATAATTTTCAATTAATGGTACCCAAATTACATATTATTTAATACATATGATATTTCAAAAGAATTTACAATATTAGCTTAATTATTTTTTCTAATCGTAAGGACATCTACTTACGGAGAAGAATGACCCCTTTCAAACCATTTTGTTCAGGTTGCAACAATGGAGCAAAGGAAACTGGAAGAACTGATTTAGCATCCCAGCTTGTTTCTGATGTCCGAGTAATTTGAAGAAGTTGATCATTTAGAGGCATAACCAAAATACCACCAATCTAATTTTAAAATAGTAACCATTTAGAGCAAATTATTCAGAATCTTCATTAAAAATCTGACACTGAAAGAATTCAATACAAGACATACCTTTATGAGATTCTTCATGTAGTTTTCATGGTTTTCAGGACAAGCAGCACCACAATACACTCTATCGTACTGATGTACATCAGACCCAAGATTCAAACAATTACCTAGAATCAAAACTATGTTTCAGTGATAATAGAATAAAAATATTACTGAAATATGAAAAAAAGAAAAAAAAAGAGAAAAATTTAATGTTCATTATATTTTTATTTCCAAATGTCGAAACTGAATCTTGATATCTGTTCAGAGGCTCCCTTGCCAAAAGAAACGTTAAAATATCTTCATACAGGTCAGTATACATAATACAAGGATATTCAATTCTTAAAAACTTATTATTACCCTTTGAACATAACAAAGCCTTTCATAACTTGAGAAATCCAGAGAAATGTAACACAAATGTGTCAAAACAAAAACAAATGCATTCAGCACAAATAACTGGACTTAAATTACTTCATTAAAAAAAAAGTATTCCTTTACTACACAAACTGTTTAAGATTGTTTCAAGTATAATTAGCATAAAAAAGGAAAGAAAAAAAAAAGGCAATAAATTATTCCCTAGTTTGAAAGAAAAAGGAAGATTATAATAAATGAATACAACTGATAACAATAATTACGAATACCATTTATGAATTTTGGTTCACAGAATTCATATTCATCCAGAGCAGTAGATGTTTTTTTAAATTCCTCTAATTTACAAATTGCATAATTAACAACATCTTCATGGATTTCTATACCATGATTTGTACCATATGGACCTGAAAAGTATTATTAAAATATTAGAGAAAAATAGAGCAACAATATATGACAGAATGTGAAAAAAAAAAACTCTCACCCAGTATTAAACCTGCCATAGTACTCAAATAACCGGTTCCTGAACCTAAATTTAAGAAACTCAGTCCAGGAGAGAGACATAAACTTTCCATTACTTCACTATATATGCATGGGGCTGATAAATGTAAATTGCCACTTTTCCATGCTAAGTCCTTGTAAGCATTGTCTTGAAACTCAGGGGTAAAATAATGAGCCCGATCTACAGCCCGAAAAACACGTTCTACACATGGGCTTTTTATGTAATCAGCTTCAAGTAAATTATCAATAAGTTCATCATTATCTTCTCCAGCACTAACAGCACCACCCATTTTGACAAAAACAACTGTAGTTATAACTTCCTAGAAATTTACTTTCACTGTACCTGAAACAAATGTTTTAAATGTTTTTTTAAAAAAAGTCATTTGTTGCCCGATGCGGTTACTTCTTTTTTGCGTCGGTCGTTGTTCTCCATTACTGCAGCTGAATATAGCTCATAGTAGTAAATAACATCACGCTAAAAAGAAAATATTGGCAGTATTTCAGTCCAACATCAAAGATAAAGAAGTTTCTTCAGGTAAGGATGGCATGGAAGGAATAAGATGAAACAAAAACGTAAACAACCCCTGGGGGGTTCAAGGACAATCAGCTGAGGTTTTAACAAATGTATTTCAGGAGTCACATTACATATCACAAAATAGTAATAAAAAAGCTAGTTATTGCAATACACATCTTTAAGTAATCCATAAACATACCGAGAAAGGTGAAAAAGTTCGGCAGCTGGAGCTCGAATGAGTGGTATTAAACAAAATCGTCATTGACATGTACGCACCGCCTTACGTCGCAAGGTCTTCATGGTTTTCTACGTAGGCCTGCTCAATGAGACTTTCGTTTAAATAATCATTCCAAATAGTGTTTTCATAGAATTCCGCATAAATAAAATTACAAAATCACAGATGAATGCATTTAAACGCTTGTTTACTCTATATCTAATGGTGGTGTACGTATTATTCGAGTATAATATTTATGCCCAAGACACGACAGAAACACAGCTGACTTCCCAGCTGATGCTCAATTACCTACTTCGGCAGCAACTAGATGTCGTTGAATTTACGTGTTGCATTTCAAGCGTCCTTCGCCAGAGTGCGAAAAATCAACCCTTAGAGCTTTCGAATGGTCGAATGCACACGAAAAAGCCAGGGTGAAATTATATCACGAGTGAAATGTCGAATACACTTGATGGTCGTCCATAATTACTTAATATAGAATTTGGAGTACTTTGAATACCCTCTCTTCCCTCTGTAACGCACCCGAAGGCGCGCTTGAACTCCTAACGCTTGCGACAGCTCCCCTGTAAATGCAAGAAGTGAAAATAAATTATAGTTCACGAAAAACAATGTGTTCATTTTATTTTTGGTTCTGTATTAAAATTTACGATAATTAAGGTATGAATTAATTGACGATACTGACTGTACCAAGCAATTAGATTGGGGAAAAGTTGTGAGTCAAGGAAGGAGGCGTTTGCGACAAAAATATTGTCAGCAAAAATTTCGACTAAGTAGCCTATTCGATTTCTTGGCTCAGAAATTGTAATATCAGCCGTTGTGAGTATGTAATCTAAGATTTTATGACGCCTATCAATGCCATAGTCGGTTCAGCCGATTTCGGGATAACTAAAGAGAGAGGTTTCCTGATAAAGAACTGTACAAACCAGAAGTTTTCAAGTGGAGTTCACTTGAACGAAGAGGAGCCTGGATTTCAACAGTAAATAATGCGACAGTTAGAATTGTTCATCCAAACTTGTTTTGATCACATTTTTTCGTCATGTTTCTTGCCTTTAGGGCATTTTAAAAACATTTTAAGAGCATTTTATTGATCACATTTGACTATTAGGTCATCAAAATCCACCCCTAGTGGGTGGAAATATTAAATATCCCCGACGCGCGCTAGTGATGTACGTCGATGGTAAAGGAGCTACAGAAGCTTATTGGTAAAAGACTTGCCAGTTTGAATTAATCCATACTTAATTAGTAAACTAAATCACACATAATACAAATAACATGTGCTATGATAGCACAAAATTATTTTGTAGACATTAAAGACACAGGGATTCAAATAAATAAAATCTCCCACCAGCAGGGTACCGCCCAGCCGGGACAAGTCCGACCGGTCCGACCGGCATGTGTGGTAGTGAAGTGCATGATAGTGTAAGGGTGAGGAAAGGAAATGGAAGAGGAAGGAAAGATCACGCGCGTTCCGTTGCCCGTTTGTTAAGGTACTGCTCCGGCATTCGCCTGGTGTTGATCGGAGAAAGCACGGAAAACTACCTATCAGAGTAGCCAGCGGCTAGTATTCCCCTTCTGACGGCGGCTGAATTTGACCTAGCTACGTGGCTATTGCCGAAAATTCTGCCGCTGTTGGGACTCGAACCTAAGACCTCCCGGACAGAGATACTGCAATGGCATCAGCAGATGTTCTGAGTCTCCTCTGCCGGTAAATGTTAGTTAGTATTTTAATGTATTAGTATAAGACTAAAAAATGAATTATTTCAAAATATAATGAAAAATGTTAAAAAAAAATCAATGTTACCTAGTACTAAACTAACACCTCCTATCCCTATGCAATGCAGCATTACGCACCTTCACTATTCCCTTTTTAGCGTTACGCAAATTTATGGACGACCCTTATACCATACTTAAAGCTGCCGTTTATAACTCTTAACCCTAACAACATCGCCCACAGTGTAAGATACTGTGTAGGCTCTACAGTGTTGCTCTTAGCCCTTATCGTAACTAACGAGACAGAAAGGGTTCACTTCCGTGAGAACATGGCGAACATCGCCATCACCATTGCGCTGCGTCAGCGCGAACGGAGCGTCTTTTTAATCTCAAACCGCATCAAACTTAATAATAATAATAATAATAATAATAATAATAATAATAATAATAATAATAATAATAATAATAATAATAATAATAATAATAATAATATTTATTGAGTCACATATACAATTACAATCGTGTATGACGAGTCAATATGATGTCTTGGGTGGAGAGAGCGAAGTTACATTACTGTTCAGGAGCAAACAAGGGGCCATCTCAGCATTTGCTCAAAGGACCAGGGAAACTGAACAAAACCTGATCGAGATGGGGTCATTGGCCTAGAAATACAATACTTGTTACAGTGAGATTAAGATATTATACAGTAGATAAATTATCTGCTAATAATTAACATTTCAATATGTTATTTTAATGCTACTACTTATAATAATAATATTAATAATAATAATTACATTAAAAATAATTACATTAATAATACATATCAATTATGTTTGCAACTACACTTACAAAGCGCAGAGCACGGTGTGAGATGCAGAGCGTGAAGACTTAGTCTTCATGGCGCAGACACCACTGAACCATCATTGCACCTTTTAAATTACATTACCGTCATTTGATGGAGCTGCAACCCTATTCATGGGTGGCACCAGCTGTCAATATTGTCTACCAAAAGCTGAAATCTTAGTTAAAATACCTTCATTATTACCAGTAAAACCATCACAGTCAGACCAGATATCACAATAGTGCTTAGAAAAGAAAACCTTCCTTATTGATGTTTCAATGCCCAATACCCATAATCTACAAAACAAAATTCAAGAAAAGGCAACAAAATACAAATCTAGCCGTAGAAATTAAATGCCCTGGAAACAAGAAGTTATCAGCATCCTACCACTCGTCATATCGGCCCCAGGAGTTGTCGCCAAACAACTGAAATCAACACTACTACAACTAAAAATACCATACATAGTACATCACAAACTACAAAAATCAGTAGTCCTAGACAGTTGCCATATTGTGAGGAAGTTTTTAAACTCCTGAACAAAGGTAAATACTATGTACATATTTGTAAATAATGCATAACCTTATTGAGCATGTCTGGGATGCCTTGCAACATGCTGTTCAGAAGAGATACCCGTCCCCTCGTACTCTTACGAGTTTGTGGACAGCCCTGAAGGATTCATGGTGTCAATTCCCTCCAACGCTATTTCAGACATTAGTCGAGTCCTTGCCACGTCGTGTTGCGGTACATCCGTTTGCTCGCGGGAGCCCTTCACGACATTAGGCAGGTGAACCAGTTTTTTTTGGCTCTTCAGTGTACATGTAAAGTACTAACGTTGTCGCTTAGGACGTTTAGGAGCAGTGACTGAAACATTTTGAGCCTACGAAGAATAATGATCTGCAATCAATTAAGATTCAAGACCTCAGCACTCAATTCCCATTCTCCGAAAGAGGGCAGCGGTTTAAGTCAGGCAAAACTTCACTAGGGATTAAAATGTTTTATGTTAAAAATCGTAAATGTTTTACATTGGATATCGTAATTGAAGTGTAAAAAAAAGTATTTCGGCGATATAAATCAATTTATCCGGAGTACTTTGTACAAATGAAAAACTAGTGGTACTACAGAATGGCACAAACTTTCCCGTATTAGTTTTCTATTTCCTTTGGTCTCAGCTTCGGACTTGCCACATACTCATGCCAGCTGCCATCTACCGTCGATGAAACTACATTTTAAAAAATTTTCTTTGTTTTTCGGTTTCCAAATAATAGAACGGATATATTATTTAAAGAATATTAAATAAGGGTAAAAGCTCGCCCTAAATGGCAAATTTCCTTTAAAACTTTCGAGCCGTTTTTAAGAAAATGGCGTTAAAGCGCTACCATACATTCGAAATTTGAAGCTCTTTTTCACAGATACCGAACGACATATGTTCGTTTCGAACGCATTAAATATTGTTTTTATAACCGTGTAACTCAAGAACCATGATTCATACACAAATGTGAATGACCTCATATTTCAAAATTTGATCTTCCCTTGTCATTTCATCCGCTGAATATTTAAACTTTTTTAATAATAAAAAAGTTTCTCGCATTTAAGGAAATTGAACATTTAAGGACGTCAAAAAGTAGAAGTAAACTCTTGACAATAATTTGTAATTATATTTTTCGAAATTTAACCATTAAACTCAATTACAAAATAACCATTACATTCATAAAAGTTCTGGGAATAACTGGTAAAAAACTCAGTTGTATAAGATCAACACAATTGAAGCTCTCGTTGAGTAAACTTGTTAAACATTAACGAGTGAAACGGGATGGACGAGCTGAATAACCCTTAATTTTGTTAATTGGCGATACATCTTGCGGCAAAAAGAGACAAATCTTATGTAAAATTGTATTAGATAGAAAAAGAACGGGCAATACTCCAAGGCCTGGTGGCTCTGTGGTCGGTCGGTAATGAAGAAAAGTACTCGTATAATACGGAATACAAGGAAAGTTATGTAATGCAGCGAGGAAAAAACGGATTATCGGCAGAAAAATATCATTGCCGGGCCCTGATAAGGGACTAGTGATGCTACAGAATGGCACAGACATTCCCGTATAAGTTTTCTATTTCCTTTAGTCTCAGTTAGCTATTCGGACTTACCACACTTTGCGACATATTAAAGTGTGCAATTAGCACTATCCGTTCGAAAGTATTTGAAGAAACAATTTGGTGCGATTTATGAGAAAATGGCACTTGAACCTTTCTGAAACTGCTGAATTTTGAGCCAATTTTTACAGAAAACTTTTGAGTTTTCTAGAAATTGTATTTGACATTATTTGAGCACTCATAAATACTAGTGATGCAACAGAATGGCACAGAGTTTCCCGTATTAGTATTTTATTTCCTTTGGTCTCGGCTTGCTACTCTGACTTGCAACATACTCTTGCCAGCTGCCATTTTTCGAGTTTTCGAAAAACGTTATTAGAAGTCATTTAAAACACTTTAACTCTCAAATGCAATAATACTTACAAACCGCTGGTAATGTGCATATTAAAAGTGTGAGATATATTAAAACAAACAAACATTTGTGTACATTTGTTTTTGAAAAAAAAACAAACAACAATACAGCAAAACTAATTGTATGTCGTCTTAAACAGTGTAGTTTGCACTTTACGCTCGAAAAGTTTGAAGAAAAAAATGAGAGCGGTTTTTGAGAAAATGGCGTTTGTTTCTGAAAATGCGGAATTTTGAGCTAATTTTAACAGAAAACGGTTGAGTTTTCAAGGAACTATATGACATTTTTTGAGCACATATACTCATAAATAAATTAATTTGAACAAATTGCCGTTAATGTAAATACTAATGATGTAAGAGACAAGTTAAAAATATATTTTTGTAAATTCCGAAAAAAAACAACAGAATAGAGCAATACGGTGTTTTGTCGAATAGAGTACATTTAGTACTATCCTTACCAAAAGTTTAAAGAAAACAAATTGGAGCTGTTTTTGAGAAAATCTAGTTTTTGTAATAAAAAAAGTAGATATTGCTTGCAATATTGCGCGAAAACAACTAAAATTTTCGAAAAAATGTATATGACAAGAAAGTTTTCAAAATCGCGGCGCCTCGAGTGGAGCCAGATCAACCGGGGAATATCCATTGTAAAATCGTGTGTTCGGTTTAGGCGCTAATGGTGTTCACAGACTGACAGACGTTTTGCCGTCAACTGTCACGTCGTTACCAAGGACCCACGAAACAAAGATTCTAGTTATATCACGTGTTAGACAATTTTTTTCGTAATTCAGCAACTGGATTTATCGAAGTGAAAGCAATGAATTTTTTCTGCCGAAAATTCGCTTTTTTTCTCGCGGAGCATCACATAATTTTCCTTATACTGCATATATTACTCCGTATATACTTATGTATACGGGAAAGTAAAAAGGTCTAAATACTAATTGTAGCCCTGTAAATTTTTCACACTTTCCCAAAATTTCAACATTAATTTGCACCCGGCAGCTCAATATATATATATATATATATATATATATATATATATATATATATATATATATATATATAAATTATTATGTATTAATAAATAATAAATTATTAAATTATATATATTATTTAATACTTTATTTATTTTCTTAAAATTAAGTTTTGGTTTATTAATTTTCGTAGTTTTTATGTTTTATGTTAATTAGAAAAGATAAATACCAATAACAAAATTGTTAGAATAATATTTTAACATACTGTAATTTGAATATTGAACTAATTAAGATATGAACTAAAAATAATGAGTTTTGATACTTTATCTACCTTACCAGAATACTTTCGTTTCTTTGATTATTTAATAATAGCGCTAACACTTGTTTCTCTACTTGGCACGAGTACGAAAATGCTCTGAAATTATGCAAATGTAAACAACATATTTCGAATGAAGTGTGTACCTCAACTGCGATTTATTTTCGGTATAAAAACGCAAGTCGCTACGAATATGAACTAAGGAAGGACATTATTTAGGTCTCTGCTTGATAAGCACAAGAAACAAAATTATACAATGGATGAACCAACTCCTCTTTCCCGCCCACGACCCGCGTTCTTTCCATGTTGGAATAGCTTGATTTATTTTCGTAGTTCGCCCTTCTCCCGAACACGAATTTACTGCGCTAGTGTGCCAATGTTTTTGTTAGTCGTCATAATAAAGCATTTCTTTTATACTTTGTAATTTTATGATGTAATTAAATAAGAGGGCAAGATGAAGGTGAAACCATGACTGTAATATAAGTATGATATTAGGTGCATTCACAGAATTTCCCCTTCGTTAGGTTTATTTCTGTTTTGAGTGCTTCAGTTCTTCAGTCTGATACCACGCAAATTTCTTTTAAATACAATGTTTGCGGAAGACGAAACTAAAGCATACACAAGAGTTCAATGTGACAGTAGTGTGATACATAAGCGAATAATTCAGGAAGGCGCGTGGGGTTCAAAAGCCACCGAAAACGCAACAGTCAAAATTGTAATAAACGATGTTACGTGTACAGGCGTGCCCCTGCAAAGCCTTCAAGAATCAACTACCATATCGCAAATTTTAGACCCATCATTTAATGGTTCCTTTAAAGTGGGAGACGTGGACAGTGTTATTGACAAGTCATTAGAAACTTGTGTGCAATCGATGTTGGTAGGAGAAACCAGCAGCTTCAATATTAAATTACCTTCTATTAGTAACCTCAAGCAGGAAGAATGTTCTGTGTTCCCTTATGTTATTCAGTGTTCTATCAAACTAGAAGACTTGACCAATGATACCCCCATATATATGTGGACAATTGAAAAAATTCATGACTTGGCACTTAAACACAAAACGGAAGGTGTGAAATTGTTTAATAGTGGTAGGAAAATAGAATCCTTTCTTAGGTTTAGCAAGAGTTTTAAGATACTGAACATAATTAAAGTTACTTCTGAAAAAAATAAAGATTCTGAAGACTTTCTCTCTTTAAGAATAGCTCTTTTAAACAATATGGCAAATTGTCAACTTGAATTTCAGAATTACATTCATGCCATTACTCTTTGTAGTAAAGTTCTAATCCTAGATCCAAATAATATTAAATCACTGTATCGTAGGTCAGTGGCATATATGAATATTAAAAAACTGGATGAAGCAAAGGATGATTTACAAAAAATATTACAAATAGAGCCATGTAATGCCATTGCAAAAGAAAAATATTCAGATTTAAAGGTAATAATGAAAGAAAAAGATGCAAATTATGCAGCTGTTATAAAAAAAATGTTTTCTAGCTGATGTGTAATTGTTGCCAAAATAATTTAGAAATTGTTAATTGTCAAGGTAGTAGAGACCAAGAATTTACATTTTTAATTAATTGTTGGAGAAGAATCATCAGTTAAAAAGAGCATTATTTCATAGATTAAAATTTAATTGTGTTTTTTAGTTCTATTTATGAAACTCGATCCTGTTGTGATGGATTGACTTTTGACAATATAACATAATGTAAATGAATTATGAAAAAAATTTTTTAAACTACGTTTCACATAAATGAAATTGTTGTGGAATGAATTAATCCTTTCTTACTAGCTGTACCATATCTATAAATTACCTTCAAAGATAAAACTAATAAGGTGTGTTGAAAATTATGTATTATCCTGCGATTCTTTTCCTTTGCAGGTTAGTGCAGAATTTGACAACTGCTCTGATTTAAGACAGATCTATAATTTTTTTCTTTTTATTGTAATTTGAAAAACATTATAATAAAATTGTTGTGATTTGAATTTTCATTTGATAATCGCAACAAGTTTTCAAAACTGACGTACAAGAAAATAAGACATGGATGAATATCTTTCAATTCATTTGAGGTTTTAGATTCTGGAAGGCCTTACTTTGACAAAATTATTTTAAGGTTTTTCAGGCATCAAAGAGCCTCTTAAATAATTTCATTGTCACCCAAGTGTATTTGGCTCTCATTGGTCTTATGAGAGTGAAGCGCACAATACATCATTTTAACCATATAGGTAAGGGTGTATGGAAGAGATGGTTCAACTATAATAGTGAAAAAATTTCTTATCAATTACTTAGGCCTAATTTATTTTTTTCAGATTAACTAGATTTACTCTACATTATGTAAAACAATACAATGATAGGATACAAATATGTTTAATAAAAAATATGAAAGTTAAATAAAATGCAAATGTTTTTGATTACCTCTGAACTAATATTCCTATTAATATTTTGACCTCAATTTGGCTAAAAATTGAAAAAAAATAAGAGATACCTGAGAAAATAGTATGAGTATCAGTTAACTAGCATTATTTATTAGCAGTGGCATACCCGAATAGAAAACAAATTTCACATATTCACAAATCTATTTTTGACAAAGTTTCTGTAGTAATGTCAATCATTGAGTGTGTTTTAAATATAGTTAAATAGGCAAATAAAAATAAATTTTAAATTCAGCATAAATGAAAAACTTACAATCAGCTGGACAGTACACTTTTCGGGTTAAATTAATGACCAGTTTTCACAGATAATGCAATAACATAGTGTAGAATATGCACAGCTCAACAGGTTCTTTACAAGTATATAAAAACTAGTGGTGCTACAGAATGGCACAGACTTTTCCGTATAAGTTGGTTTTCTAATTTCTTTAGCCGTGGCTAATTTTCGATTTTGTCCCTCTCTCTTCCCAGCTGCCATCTCAAGATTAAGTCAAGAGATCTGTTTAACGTTTTCTCAATTTCTCAAATTCCTAGTAATAGAATTGAACTATAACTTAAAGATTGTAGCAGGATAAAACCCTCTTTTATGTACATTTTCATTTAAACATTTCCACACATGTTACAGGAAATGCCACTTGAAAGTTTCCAAAAATTCGCCATTTTGAGTTAGTTTTCACAGAAAACTTGAGTTTCTGAGAAACTACAGATATCATTTGAATTATTTCTATGCAAAAATGTAGTTATGTCTTAAAAAACGTCTGTAATGCAAACATTAACATTGTGAGATATATCTTTCCAAAAACGTATATTTGTGTAATTTTGAAACAAATCAAGCGAGTAAATCCAAATGGCATTAATACCATGTTATTCAGTGTATTTAGCACTGTCCCAACAAAAAGGTTGAAAGAAAAACTTGGTGGCTATTTTTGAGAAAATCACGTTTTAATATTGCCTACATTTCACTTAAATTTATACAAAAACTACTATCATGTTCATAGAAATGTACATGTCATCACTTGAACAAATTGTGGAGAACATCTCATTGAAAAAAAATTCTCTTATCTTCAATTTTGTAAGTGTAGGAAGACAATGAAAAAATTTTAAACTTTTGCAATTTCCGGAAATTTTGAGTTAACCATGAAAATTCCACCAATGCTATCTTGGTAAGTGTATTTCCCTCAATTCTTACAAGAAATTTGAAAAAAAATAAAAAATTTTGTAGTAATATTTAAATAAATTGTTTCAAAATTTAAATATAGTGTTTCAAAATCACAGATCTTCCAAGTTGTCCCTGTCCCCTGCATCACACGGCAAAGCTCAGCAACAATGAAGTTCAGGTGGAGTGCAGTTTGAATGGGAATTGAATTAAAATGAAGCACAATTTTGTTCCGCAGTGTCATTGAGTGGAGTTACAACAAAATTAATAGCACAGAAACCTGTGTGAAAAAACAGATGTGCCAACTTTCATAGAGTTTGGTCACATGGTGTCAGACTTTACCAGTCTTGTATACACCAACAACCATTTTTATATATAAAGAGTTAATATTGCATTGGAAGAGTTCTATTCATTCTCTTTTAACTCATTATCAAAACAATCTGAAATATTGATAAGGGTTTTGGACACTAAGTTTGTCATGTATACTCAGTTTGATGTGTGACTGTAAGGACGTACTTTCATTCATTATTGCATGTAATAATTTTCTTGGAACGTAATCAAATTCCAGAAACAGAATTAAAGAAATTATCAGCCAAAATACGTTATATAGATAACTGAAGACACAATTTTAAGGAAACCATTTCTTTTATTATGAAGATTTTGTTAATATCTATCCAATTTACAAGCACGGTTTGGTGCGCATACATGAGGTTTCCTTGGTTTTTGTTTTAATGGTGTATATGGTTCACAAACAATTATTCTTGGTAATGAAACATCGGGGGCACACACTACAACTTTTGGCATAATATCTGCTATTATATTGAATTGTCTAAGATCTTCTTTCTTACAAACACATTCTTTATCTTCACGTACTTCTGGAGTATGTGGAAAAAGATCAGGCACTTGTAGGTCATACCAACCACCTGGTATATAAGATTTTGGCTTATCACAAGTACACACCTCATCTTCACAAGTGCAAATAACAGGGGGTAGGTTTTCATCACCAGGTAACTGGCACACGCATTCTTCTTTTCCACACTTGGGACAAGGTTCTACTCCTGGTTTGACTGCACCTGAAGGTCGAAGTGACTTTTCCAGCAGTTCTTTCATTTTGGCTGTCAGCTCTTCAAATTCTGCTATCATTTCCTTAATTTCAAACTGTTTTTCTTTAATCTGATCCACATCTGACACAGTTAATGGGCCTTTCTCCTTCAATTTTAGAATTTCTTCCTTTCTTTCTGCCAATAATTGAGCTAGCTTTGCAGCTTGTTCCTCAGTTTCTTTCAGTTCACTCAGTACAAGAGAATCAAGTGACACTGAATGAGCAAGTTGCTCAGTGCTCTTTATGATCATCTCCATGATACTTTCAGCGATTTGTTCTGGAGTTTCCTCAACCTCTGCCTTACTTCCTTTTTCTTCTTGGTCTTCATCTTCAACTTCTTTCTTTTCTTCTTTTCCTTCACCTGGAGCACCTTCTGTGGCTGAAACAAATTCTTCCTCCTCCTCTTCCTCATCTCCTCCACCACCTTCCTCCTGAGGAGGTTCTGGAGGTTCTGCACCTTCTGATTCAGAAACACGAGGCTCTGAGGCAGGTTCATCATCAATTTCATCTTGTATTCCCTGCGCTCCCCCAGAAGATTCTTGAGGTGCAGGTGTTGGAGGCCCACCAAAAAGGCCAAAAATATCTACTGATACACCAGACTCTTGAGTTTCTACTCCTCCACCCTCAGCATGGGGAATATCACCATCATCTTTGCCAGCCATTTTAAAATTTAGATCAGGTAAGTACCTTCAAACGTTTCAAGATTCTGAACTTGTTGATTCAGGCAGACCACTAAAGGAAATCAATGAACATTGTAAGTGGGTAAATGTTCAGACATCAAAATGCACATTGTAATTATTGAAAGCATGGGTCTAGAGAAACTGCAAAACCTACAATAGGACTATATAAAAAGTACTCTTTCTTCATTAAGGGGAGACAAAAAGCCCCTTCTCTCCATGTTAATTTGGCTGTTTACATAACCCATTATCTCAGAAACTAGTGCTGTAAAGTTTTAGGAGTATGATTAAATACAAGCAAATATACATCTTTTGGATGTTTTTTGTAATTTACAGCATGAAGAAGTAAAAAGGACCAATTTTTACTTTATTTTTTATACTCTTACACCGAAATCCTAAAGTATGAATCTTATTGTACTAATTTTGATATAAGATATTCAATATTACTTAATTCCCCCCTATGAAAATTGAAAATGATCACTTGGGTAGTTTCCGAGATAATGAGAAAAATGTGTCCAAGAATGTAAATACAGCATGCTAGGAAAGTCTCTTCGCACTGGCACCTTGCTGGTGAGAGTGGTAGCAACGGAAATGTTTCCCACTGATCTGGTTGCTACCAACATACAATAAATGCAATTTTCAATAGGAGGCCCTGTCTTGGCCCAGTGTGGAGAGACTTCCTGCCACACTGCTTAGAAAATGTATAATTACTTGGGGGAAGGAAAGAAAGAAAGGAAGGAAGAAAAGAAAGGAAAGGAAAGGAAAGAAAAGACAGGAGACAAAAGAAAGAAGAAAAAAAAAAAATGGAAAGAAAAGAAAAGGAAATAAAAGAAAAAGAAAGAAATTCTAATTATATCTTGCACCATTTTTTTTAAAGACTATGAGTAAGAAGTAAAATTGATCATGAAATGAATTCAACTCTAATGAGAGTAGATTTTCACTATTTTCTTATGTTATACAATATTTATTTTAAGCTCGGAGAAACTAATGCTCTGATGATGCATCATTATATTAAATACATACTGAAACCTCTCCTCGAGACCACCCCTTTTTGTTACCAGTTTTCTATGGCACGGAATACTTATTCCATAAGACCAATGCATTTTTACCCCTTTAAAGTTGACTACCCCTCTTCCCAACCAAAGACCACAATTTTTTGTCACTATTTAACATTGCATTCTCTTTAAGATGAACAGAAAACCTTGCACTGAAATAATAAACCTGAAAGTTTGCAAATAACTCTGAGTCAAGCCATTTCGGAGTCTTTCAGATAAGCAACAACGATGAGGTGCACGAGTTTTCACGATAACTCCAAAGGAGAGACCTCCCAGGAAATATAGAGAAACTATTGTGTTATAAAATTCAAAGATAATTTCACAGAAGCAAAATAATACCCCCTGGATTATGATAATCAGGAGATCACCTTATGTCAATGACATATTATCTAAAGAAGAACAAATCTTTTAGTACACTATACTATTAGTTTTTATATTCATATTAATTAATGAATACAGTTGATCAAAGTAATTTAATGATGCAGTACAATAAAGTTTTTATTTGAAACCAGAACGGTGTTACAATGTCTATCATAGTAGTCGTAGCAGCAGTAGTGAGTACAGTTTAATAGTGTGATAGTTCCCTTTAAGACGACCACCACTCTAAAAGACCAATTTTAAGATCTTAATCACAGGGTCAGCTTAAAGACATTTCACTGTATTTCCAAATAAATCAGAAACTAAAATAACTCAAAAGAGTCAGCTCATACAAACATGCATTTTCTAATTTGAAAGAAGTATTATATGAAACCAGAAAAATGATGCAAGTGATTCAAACTAACAAATTAAGTAAACACAGAATGGCACAAATGTGTTACATAATATGTTACCTACAGTTACATCAAAGATTTATTTCATTGAGGCAACTTGTTTAGACTAGTTTTCAATTTCAAAACCAAAATAAGTCTCACTATTCTACTTGGCTACTTTTGTCCACTCTCACCCAATGTTAACAAAAGCTATTTCATTACAAGACTCTCAGACAATTTGTTTACTCATGACATACAATATAAATCACTACTCTGTATCAAAAATAGTTACAGAGAGGAGTTATAATAACTTGTGGAATGTATGTACACATCATACATAGTCAATACAACTAACACTAGAGAAAGAGATAAAGCCAATAACTACATAACAGAATAAGTTCCTGCATGTTAACTGACATTTACCTCGTGGTTTTCTACTTCCTGATGTGTTTGTATGGATCTCATCTTCATTCAATCAGTGCCACAAATAAAATCCACAAATGTTTCCATTTTATGCAAGTACATTTATGCTTGTCTGATGTTCATATATGCAAGCTTGAAAATTCCAAGAATATGTTTAGAAACCTTGAGATGTTGGAGGTTTCTTTGTATGATTTGCCATTTTATAACCTAAATCTTCATTTTAAAAGCATTGTTTACATAAAAATCAATAGGTAGCATTATGGAATCAAGGTTAAAATAAACTATTATAGTAACTATGACAACTGAACATAAACCATAATATGTTAATTTGTATTAATCTGGCAACAAATGACTACTGTAAAATAATGTTTATATTCAATGAAAACATTTAATTAACACTTCATACAGTATTTACAAAACAAACACACACATAATTTACACATTGAGAATTTCTTCCTTGAGATGTAAGTTATCACAATGGTGGCCAAATGTTAATCACATCATTGTGTGCTGATTCAGGCAACCATTTCTTATATGGTTCTAATAAATCTGCAAAAACATAAAAATAAAGAAAAGCACATTTGATTTTAATCTTTTATTTTGAGAACTATTGTTCACATCATGGATATTAAAAAAATAAAAAAAATACTTACATGTTGCATCTTGCTTCCACTGTTCGAGTAACTTTGCTTTTGTGTCAACTTGATACGCCATCAAAGTTTTTAGAAAAATTTCTGTTCGCGGTTGCAGACTAAAAAATAAAATATTATAATTTTATGTACACACTCTTTCATCCTGTTAAAGCACAAAAAACAACAACACAAAACAAATTATCTTACTTAGCCCACACTTTAGTTATACTGGCTGGAGTAGAGAGAAGTTCTGATGTGTAGCTTGCAAGTTTGGGGCATACTGATCCATTAAGGAAGAAGACAGCAAACCATTTGTATCGTTCTAAGCCAGATGGATATTCAATTTGAACAATAGGTAAATTCCACGCAGCTCGACCTAAGCAGTGAACAAAATCAGAAGACATGTTAAACAACAGAAACAAATGTTACTCTCTTAATAGTAGCATTCCAATGAGTGGAGGTTCAATGATGGATCTCAAAACAGTTTTTCCCCTATTTCATCATATTGGGAAGGAGCTACATTTCACAATTTTAGACTTTTAATAATAGAACCTTTCTGAATCCTAGTGATAGTATCAACTTTCAATTCTTGCAAATAAAATTTGAAAGTCACAATACATACACCACTTGTGATGTCCTTCAAGCCAGACCAGCCCATAATCACATTGAAATATTTGAGTACTACCCAAGACTGATAAAATTTTGCCATTATTTGAGTACCTATAACTGCTAAAATTTCATTTCAGAACATTAAATGATGTGCTCCAGTTGAAGAAAGTTAATCAACCCTTTTGAGATTTTATTTTTGAACCCATAAAATGAAGTGAATTTATGAACTGGTAATTATATTCATTTCTAAGTAAGCAATCATATTCCTAGCATTAGAGTGCAGTGATCATCATTTAAATTTTGAATATTAAAATATTTCAATAACATCACAAATTCACATATTGACAATAACTGTTAGTAATTATTAGTAATTGAATTTGATGCGTACAAAATCACACACATCTAATATTTGAAACAGACAATATTAAATAAAAAATTCATTTTCCCGCAGTGATAAATTCTGAATGATGTTCTTACCATAAGTGCCAGTGATGTGGCATTGTATGCTATCTGTTGAGGAATCATAAGTTGGAGTGTACTCAGGTAAAGGTAAGGAAAGGTGACACAAAGCAGGAGCCAAAGAGGGCAGCCACTCAGGCTCAATGGCAGTGACTCCTCGCATAAATAAGCGCTGACCTTCTACTTCATATACTTCTTGGTAAATCACCCACTCAGGATACTCCCTTCGGAGCACAGAAGTTGAATGAATGCGGACTGGTTCTTCCAATTCTCCACACCTAAATTACAACATTTACACAATCAATGTGAGTTTATGAACCCAAATTTTTGCATTTCTTTTAATTTTTTCAAGTTATACATAGAATGAAAGAGTATTTGAAACAATACAAAAATTTGAAGACAACAAGTGGTGATGTTCTATTTGAGAGTCTTCGAGATAAAAAGAGAAGAATTTTACTACGACATTATATGGACAAGTATGTATCTTGTGCATAACTCAAGTAGTTTACTTGTTTTTGAACATTGCCTTGAGACTTGTGTAAAAGAACATCCAAAATGCTGATCTAGAGATGATCAAAATTTATGTAGGTGACAAGGATGTATATTTTTTTTTGACCCCCCCCCCCCAATCACACAGAAAGCAAAAATTGTTAAAATTAATTCTTTAGCCTAAAGTCCAAAAGCTGCTACAGCAGGATATGGTGTTATACAGTAGATATATCAGTCTCCACTCTAATCTGAACGACACACGAAAACAAATGGGAAAATACATTTTATGTTTTAAATAAAAAGTGAAGAAACCATTAAATTCTTCAACTTTCCTACTGCCCCACTTCACATCCCATCAAACATATGTGGTGTACTTGGGTTCAATAGATGGAGAAATGAATGCTATTTTTTAAATTAAAAGTGCCAAAATCTGTACAATTCTTTCATTTTTCCTAACACAATCAATCAAAGTGAAATCACCTGGGATGCAACTCAGTTTGGGCCAGTGAGGCAAAATCGACTGGACCTTGCTGTACCTTAAATGGATTAATAAATTTAGCTGAGCTAAAATTGTATTATTAGGCAACTTACTACATACTTATCCAATACACGCTTTCCTCTGAAATTATCATTACTATTTGTTTGAGCCGCACAACCAAGAAAAAGAAGAAGCAATAGAATACAGAGATATCCCTTTTCTTTTTGGTTGAGACTATCTTCTAGTTTTGTACAGCTCCCTTCCTAGCTGCTGTCTATTTAACCCAAGTCAAATTAGACAAATCAAGTGAAAAATTCCCGAAGTTTTGAAATTTGGCTTGATTGTATGTTGGTACCTACCCCACGTTATGGTAAAAATCCTGAAACGTGGGGGATAAGCCAGAGGTGGGGTGGGGTTCGTTTACAGGTGGTTATTCTACATCTTCATAATTATCAATCCTACCTAAAATTATGGTCTACTTAAAATTAAAGTAGTCAAAATTTCCTACAAAAAAGTTCTTATAAGGTTTTGATGTAAAATGAACCCTTTTGAAGTTTTATAATCTTAAAAAATACTTGCTTTTGTTTACAAGGCCCATTTTTAGTTCTCTCCTTTATATAAACGAATAATTATATATTCAATGCATTGAAGAAATTCAACATTTGATCAACATTTATCAACAAAATGTATTTGCTTATTTTGTGCAAAAAACATGAACACATTTAATTAAATTTTATTCTGAAGCACATAAACCTGAAAGTGTCCGAGATTATTGGTTCTGCAATGACATCAGATACGAAAACAACCCATAGTTTATTTGATAAAGATTGAATACAAATATTTGTTTAAGTTCTGTGCTTTGCGATAAGTTATTCTGTTGCTTTTCCTAATGACTGTCTTAGTTAATCATGACTGGGATAGTCCCAAGCCTTCTCTAGTATCAAATCTTATCTTAAAGTTTCAATTAACATTGTTTTTATAAATACATTGAGAATTAATAGTGGATTGGAATTTTCACCACCCCTCCATAAACCCAATAAACTTTTCTAATTGATTAATACTTTTATGTGATACGTTGAATGAAAATCGGTAGTTTACAAAATATTTAAATTGTGGACTGTAATCCTTCATTTAAAGAACATTAACACTAATTACACAAACTTTATGTATTAAATCACCAACATAGAATTTCTGTTCTTTGCTCATTTCCTCATCTTCTGGTGGACGGCCATTGGTGCATGTTTCTTGACAATTGGCACAGATTGACTTGCATCTTACACCAACCGTATGATATCTGCATCGTCGCCCATATTCAGTAATACATTTGCTTACTGCACACTGTTACAAATACATAATATACTCAATATTACTGCATCAATCAGGGTTGCCACACCTTTCTTGAAATAAATTTCTCTGATTTTCTTTGTTTTTAGTGGAATTAGTGGTTTTTAATGGAATCTTTTCTCAATAAGATTTTTTTATTTCACACTATTTCAAGAAAATAATGAAGCTATTCTGATGCTAATTAGTCGTCTCTCATGCCACAATGAGAGTACATATTAGCAATATTTTTTCAACAAATTAAAATCAATCAAAATGTAATTTGTACTAATGTTTTTAATTAATGATATTTAGCTTCATAAGCCTCTGAAAATTTTTCTTGATTATTAATGTTTCTCCTACAAATTCCCTGATTTTACCCTTACTTTTCCAGAGCAATGAAATTCCCCCATTTTTCAAAGTTTTCCAGAAAGTTGCCTCTCTGCCAATTTTACAAGTGTTATTTTCAGTCCAAAAGGACAGAGCAAATAACAGCAAGAATCATCACAACCTCAACAGACTTCCTCCTGCAGCAAGCCAGCAGCACTACTATCTTCCACCACCACGGCCACTCATGCAATCTACAGTGGTAGCAGCTCTCCAAGTAAGTGGCTTTTGCCCTGCTATGCCTGGCTCATTATATGAGGACAGTGCCCAAGTTCCAGGCACAGTGACACAATATGTATACAGTAAAACTTCACTTATACGTTATTCAGGGGACTGATGGGAAAATTTTATAAGTGAGAACAATGCATAACTGAAATTAATTATTATGATCAAAATAAAAACTCAATTTTTTTTACCAGTTTTCCAAGTTATTTAGCAATATCTAATTTTTTATTGCCTTTCTCTCTAACAACTTTTAAATTTTTTATTTTATCTGATATTGAAAGGGATTGCCTATTCCTACCACTTTTTTCGTTTAATATGGCAAAACCAGATATAAGACTATTTACACTTTGATTTAAACACAGCCTCAAAGCCACAAATTACAATGATGGTCAGCTTGGAAAAAATATTGTCAGACGAAGGTTGTCATCGAAGAAGTCTCCCCTGATGTGGAGATAGCGGACACGCAATGGGGACCTCATTAATGATCTTTTGTGACACTGTTTCACTGCGGAAACGAAGGGTGTGTCCTGCATGGGCTACAACTGGCGGCGGCGACACACGGCTGGTTGCTTCGGTTTTAAGCTTCATGTTTACTTGAGATTCCACGGGTCAAAGCATGGAGTTCTACGTGGGTGACAGGAAACACATGACTGCCATAGCCGCACAGCCTGGTGATATATATTATATATTACGAGGGTTCCTGAGCGAGGTTAGCAGCCTGCACAGGGTTAAAAAAAGATACCGCTCAGAGCTCCAAGAATTTGCCTCGGATCAATCTTATATGTACGACAACTCTGGCAAGAAAAAGGACTACAAATTGGAAAAGGAAGAGCATTACACAAATCGGAACATGGAATGTAAGATCGTGGAATGTAAGCGAATATGGAAGTTGACAGGAACAAAATTAACACATGCTGCCTCATAGAAACTAAGAAAAAGGGGCAAGGAATTACACAAAAGGGTCACTACACGCTTATATATAGCGGACCTCCAAAACATCATAGAGCAAAGAAGGGTGTGGCAATCATAATTCATAACAAATATGTAAATAACATAATTAAACATAACTACATCTCCAAAAAAAGTACATCTGTGAAATTAGCAAATAAATCTAAACCAATATTACATCCGTATATGCACCAGAAAATAATAAACCATCCCACGAAAAACAATGGCTCCAAGAAACGATCAGCGAAATTGATTCTAAGGAACCAGTAATAATAGTAGGTGATCTGAATGCTAGAGTAGGAAATCACATCATCCCGGGAATTAAGAACTGGTTCAATGAACGTGATCTCAATGAAAATGGAGAAACTCTTAGAGATTTCTGTGTTGAAAACGAAATAAGAAAAAACAATACTTTCTTTAATCATAAAGAACAGCATAAAACTCCATGGATGTACACAAGAGGACAAAAATCCACCATTGATTCTATACTTACCAATCGTGAAATTCACCCATCCCAGATTCTACATGTAAGGAGCTTACCAGGAGCGGATATTGGCAGTGATCATAATCCGGTATTAATAAAACAACGAATGTTCATTATATAAAATTCAAACACAATAAAACACCAGAAACACATAAAAAATCTAAAAATATCAGGAACAATGTTAATACAAGGATTAGAGAAATAAAGAAAGACTACTGGATCTCCTTCACCATGCGACTTCAACATAAGTTCTATGGGCGACAAAAAGGTATCTGGAGATTCAGAGGACAGAAATAAATGAACTTATTAGCACATATAAAGTATCCAATGAAACATGGATAAAATACTTTAGAGAACTACTCCACGATGACACACTGGAGATAATAGACTTGGTTGAAGATTTTACATCCAAGGAACAATGCGTAAAATGTGAAGAAATATGAAAAGTAATTGGAAAACTATGAAATTGGAAGTCACCTGGAGAAGGAATATATAATGAGCTCATTAAATATGGAGGAAAAGCCTTATGCAGAAAGATAACCAAACTTATTAATAAAATTTTAAATGATGCAACAAAACCAAAGGAATGGAGACGATCCAGATAATTACAGAGGGATAAACCTCCTAAACAGCTCATTGAAATTCCTCACGCAATGTATAGCAAACACACTCGTGAATATGATAGAATGAGAAGAAAAACAACAGGGTTTTAGACATGGTAGATCATGCACTGACGCAATTTTATATCCAACAAATCGTGGAAAAGGCTCTAGAATTTAGCAAATCATTTGACAATATAAAACAAATTGATGTCATAAGAATACTGAAACAAGAAAATGTGTCCTCTAACCTTTTAAAACTAATATGTGTGTGATTAAAAACCAGGGGAAAATATTACCTGCTATACCTGCATCGAAAGGAATAAGACAAGAGGATTCATTGAGCCCATTGTTATTTAATGTAATAATGAATAATATTATAAAACAACTAAAAAAAAGAGAAAAGGATATAGTATGGGAAAATATAATATAAATATCATATGTTGTGCAGACGACACATTGTTAATTGCAGAAAATGAAGATGACTTACAATGATTACTGTAAGAGTTCAGTAAAATTTGTAAGAATTTTAATTTACAAATATCTACCCAGAAGACGAAAGCTATTACAATAGCTAAGAATCCGATTAGGTGTAAATTGGTAGTGGATTATCAAATAATAGAACAAGTTCTAAAAATGAAGTGTTTGGGAATAACTTTAACAAGCTCAGGACAAACATGAAAGAAATAAAAGAACAAATAAAAATGGGTAATAGGAGCGCTGGCTGTCTCAACTACTCAATATGGTAAAATAAACATCTAAAACAGGACTTGAAGGTTAGAATATATCAATCAATAATTAGACCAATATTAACCTATGCAGGAGAAACAAAAAGCAAAACGAAACGTACCCAACAACAACTTGAGGTCGCCGAAATGAGACTTCTGAGAAAAATTACAAATCACACTCTACTGGATAAGAAAAGAAACAGAAACATCAGAAGAATCATGAGGATTATTAGGGATGAAAGGCCGAGGGGAAGAAGAGATGCTGGCAAACTAAGGAGAAGATGGAAAGACTAGTTATAATTCTTGGAAAGGAACATGTCTTAGACTTTTTATGAAGATGAAGATTTATTACGACAAGCAAAAAGGCCTTCGGAGAGTGGGACAGTCAGTGTACAAACTTTCTCACCTATTGGTCGTCTCCGTCATTACTCTCTCCCAATGTCGCCGTTTGATCTTCCCTCAGAGCTAGCCGTCGTCTCCTGATATTCTCAGAGAGCTCCCGTACGCAACCAACTCTGAACTTTTTCAAAGTTCTGCTGCTGGAGGTGGCCCGGGATATATGACATTTTTCTTCTGTATTACAAGGTTTATTAGCCGGAAGTCGCCTCAGAGGTTGCTCTGCAGGAGTGCTCTGCGGTGTGCTGACTTGAGTAACATACGAGTTCTGGGCTCACGGGGGCAGTCGCCTCGCACTTCACTGGGATCATTTGAATGTTTTACAGTCTAAAAGGGACTTTTATTATGAACGTATAGGTGCAAAAAATACATAAACGTGAAAGGCATAACTGAAATAATTTATGCCTGGGAATTATAGGAATTTATTCTGGACTTACCAAAAAACCCCAAAACGTATAAACGTCAAAAACATGTAAGTGAGAAACGTATAAACAGAGTTTCACTGTATTCATGGCTTTGGTGCCAAATGCAGTCAGCATTTATTAATGGCATTAAATTAAGCATTAAATTAATTATCATTAATTATAATTAATTAGCATTAATTAATGGCATTAAATTAATTATTTAACTTGCCTATGCCAAGAACATGTTCTGAATATACCACATTAACTAATATAACCAGAACCAGGAAATCAGCACATTGCACTCCAAGCTTCCTTATGGAGCCTTGTTTACCAGTCACAGAGTAATAAGGGAGACAAGATTTCATTTTGGATCGCCTCCAACTGTAAATATTTTTTTAATTGAAAAAATAAAAAGCATGAAATAAAAAAAGGACACATTGAAATAAAAAAAGGCACATTGATCATGGGAATAATCCTTTGGAGATGTGACATGATCTATTTGTGATGGAGTGTCCTCCATTCTTCTTTAAGAAAACAGAAAAATTTATACGGTTTTATGAATAAAAATTTTTGATAATTTTTAGAACAAACTTTCCCTTCACTTGCAACTGAAAGAACTGGTAATGCAGAAATATCTAATAATACATTTCACAAGACAATGTTATCTTTTACATAAAGTAGTTTAACTTTCCCATCTAGACAAAGACATAAACAACATATTAGACATTACCTATATGCATGCTTCCACTTCATTTTATCTTCCTCATCTTTTATTGTTTCAGGATCAACGCGACGTGCCACTTGGTCCCCTAGGCCTGCAAGCAACAACTGTCGCAGTAATCTGGCCTGCTCATCAGATGGTGGAGGCATCTGGGGGTCCACCACCAGGTCAAGGTCTGGAATTGCTGAATTAATTTCAGCAGTCAGCTGGAGGCGGAGTTTCCTTACTTCCACCACTGCCTTGAGCCTCAAAGCATGCTTTTCGCAAAAGCTTGCCAGGCCCCCAGTAGTGCCAGCATGTTCAGCAGCACCCACCGCACGCATCAACACCATAGGATCTCCTAAAATCCAATCATTAACAAACACATATTTTGAAACCTTGAAATTACATTCAGAAAATACATTGATTTATAGATGCTTGATGCTTCATATACATGATTAGGGGGGCGGATTTTGATGACCAATATCCAATGATGACACATTGTCAAAAATGATCAATAAAATGCTCTTAAAACGCCCTAAAACAAAGAAAAATGACATAAAAAAATTCAATCAAAACCACTTCAGATGAACAATTCAAGCTATTGGATACGTTACAGATGTAATCGAGGTTTCTTCCTTTTGTTGAAGTAAACTCAGCTTGCAAATTTTGGGTTTGGACCGTTCTTCAAAAGAATATGCCATTATTTATTGTGAAATTGGCCCAACTGACAACGGTGCCGATAAATGTCACAGGAACCTTAGATTACACAGTACTCACAAAGGCTGACATTACAATATATGAGTGAAGAAATTGAATAGGCTACTCAGGAATTCTGTGGTGAGCATTTGTTACATCTCGTGAATATTCGTGCGAAATTCTGGTCAGTTAAGGCAGAATTTTTTTGAAATTTTTGTGTCTCTTGAGGCCGAATGTATTCCAGGGGCACACCACTGCATCAAATAATAATAAATATATAACAAATATATTGGCTTACATAAATTATGTTTATTTCAATTTTTCACGGTACTAACTTTACTATATGTGTGAAATTAATTTTTTGTACGAAAAATTATAAAAAATGGAATGTTAATACTTATTTTCAAAATAACTTTCTATGTGTAAACAAAGCAAACCCTTTTTTCATTGGTACATCAACTCTGCTCTTTTTCTTCAAGCACACACTTCATTTTTACCTTCTTGTGCTTAACAAGAACGTTCTTAAGAGAAAGTTATGTAATGCTATGTGAAAAAATGGCGAATTTTCAGCAGAAAAACTAGAAAACGACGATGAGGATGAAGACGATGATGAAGAAGAGGACTAAGAAAAAGAAGAACAACAACATGTGGTGCATTCAGAATTATTGTTTTGTGGGTCCTTGATATAGAAAAATTGATGGCAAAACGTCTGTCCGTCCATCTGAACTATGCAAGCAGCTAAACCGTTCAGCCTAGTTTCTCCAAAATTGATATTCCCCAATCGATCTGGCTGAGGTCACGGTTCCTTGAATTTGAAACCGATATTTTTATTTTGGAGGGACTTTACAGAAAGCCCCTGGAACATTTTCAAAAAAATAGCGCATTTGATTTGATTAAATTTTGTTGTTGGATAGTCTGAAGAATGTTTAAGAGAATAGCGCTGATCTCCTGTTGGTTAAAAACACTGATTTTTCGAGGGGGGGGGGGGATATATATATAATATCTCCATGCATTTTACCTTGAGGTTACAGAATGACAGCCAAGCAGTTACTGACTCCAGCCACAGATCTTGAATCAGATTTAAGCGATTGTTCATGGTACTGGAGAAAAACTACTGTCAGTACGGTGGCTTCTTAATGGAGGTTATGACAATATGGAAAAGGACATCCAGCCTGATTTTTCAACTTGCAATGAAGTGACACCGAAAACATGTTATGCAAGTGAGATAGTGAATGAGTTTCATTACTACTTAATACATATTTTTAATTACAAATAATCTAAACAATTCTAGAATTTTTGCTGATGTGCACTTAAACAATTCCTATACAAAATCATTTATCTCATTTAGTATTTGCACCCTTCTTTTTCATATCATGGGTTGTTTCTTCCCATTTGTGGACACGATTCCCAACTGCATGTGAAGCAGCAGTTCACCTTGAGGAATTTCACAGCATGCCCAAAAATAATTAATTGTTATCAGACATAAGTTAATTACTCTGCTAGATAAGCACCTCACTGAGCTACATTGCATCCTCCTGCATGGAGGCAATGAATAAACCATAATATTCACCAGCGTCTACTTGCTATGTTATGAATCAACACCACAAATTTTGTGCTTAGTCATTTACTGCAGGGCCAGGTGAATTAATGAAAAAGGGACTATGTACTTGTATCATACAGGTAAAATAGTTTTAAATGGGGGTGATCATTTAATCAAGGTGTCAGTTTCAATAAGTTTCATTTATATTCATAAATAGGAAATTTTTTTGTTTGAACAAAAACATGCTACAACTGGCTTCAGCTACCACTGGTAAAAGTGTATTTCACAAATACTCAGAAAAGGACAACTAAAAATATTTTGTGTAGAAGTGACAAGATGAACACAACAAGACTTTTATAAAATAGGGTAACTTGAAACAGCTTTGACTGCAGCCATAATTACTTACCCAATAAAAGGGAGTTGCCTGTACCAGCCCACATTCTTCTGAATGCAGCAGTTTCTTTATTTCCAGCTGTGTCTATAAGAACTTCTGGCACAGCCAGAGCTGCCACCATACATATTGTATAAGCCAATAAATCTTGTTGATGACTCAGAGCAAGCATTTTGGCAAAACGGGGCGCTACAGGAAATGTAGCCATAGATTGCCCAAGAGATGTAATTCGTGCAGCCCAGTCATCTGTCAATAATGGTTGTAATTCATTATTTGAACAATATCAGAAATGGGGTTCCATTTCTAATTACATCAAAATTCAATTCACGATTACTTGTTAATCAATATTAAATTGAACTTGATTTTCATTTAACACATGGACAAGAAAACTCACAAAAGAATTAAATTTAATGAACATTTTACACAAATCTTCTTTGAATCAATTTACATTAGTGTAATGTTAAATAAAATACTAAAAAAAAAATACAAATTTAATGACTGATCCACAGTACAACAGCCCACTGGAGTTATATACCTTCACTGCTCCCCTCTCTTCGCTGCAGGGCCCCTAAAAGAATGAGCCTCCTCTCAGATGCTTGCAGTTGCTCCTGTCCAGGAGGTGAAGGAAATGGGAAGTTAATCACTCTATGGATGCCCATCGCCTTCATTTGCAGCACCAAATCATCTACAGGCTTTCTTTGCATTTCTGGTATCGAATATTCTTCGAATTGATCATTGAACATTGCTGAAGAATAAAGCCTACACAAAATGAATCACTTTATACTCACACTGGCATTCATGTCTTCTAAAAATGTATAAACAATGGTAAATATGAAAAGGATTCAAATGAAGGGATTAGAAGAAATAAAATAAATAAGAGAAGAAAAAATTCTATGTGGTATTCTATTATGGTCATCATTCTTTAAATGCAGCAGCTTCAAATGATTCTTAAACATTTTTTTTTCTAAACTAGAGATGTTATCGTTTCTATAGTGCATACTTTCTTCCCTTATTGTAATAGAGTGTAATACCATGTTATAGCACTCACACATTAAAATTTTTAGTCTATTTTTAAAAAGATACTTTAATAACATACACTTATGTAAAAATATCTTTAATTTCTGAAACTTTAGTTTTAATGAAAATAGCACTTATGCCATATAATTCAGATCATTGTACTCATTTTAATACTTTTTACGTACTTAGAATAGAGTGATTCTTTGGCATTAAAGTGAAACCTCAGACAAGATGACAATAGGAGCAGAGTCAGGCATTTTGAAATGAATACGTCAAATATGCTTTCGTATGTGTTGTAAATAGGCTTTTGTAAGCAAAGTTAATTGCAGCCTTGTTAATTCATGATACCCCAGTGTTTTGTTTATTTTGCAGTACCCAGTTATTTTATACGGCCATGACTTCTTTGTGGTAAGCTTATGGCATAGTCTATAGGCAAACTGACTCTGTTGTATGTGTACAGCCAAGTTACACTTTCCAATCAATAAACAGTGTAGGAAAGTACTAGTTTCCATGCATGAGTGTGGAAAATCAATTTTCAATTTTTTTAAAATCAAACTGAACATAATACGATTTTTGAGATAATATTTGCATTCAGAAAGTAACTAATGGTGCAGGACAAATTTGAAAAAAGTTCAATTTTTGTTCACAGCCAGGACAAGGGCAGACAACTGCATTTTCTGAAGAAAAAAAAATACCCCCCCCCCAACCAACACACACACACACACACCATCTTTTTTTGGTGTCAAAAACTCCCTCAACACAAGTATTTGCATCAAAATTTGAACATCAAGTTTTGCTTCATAGCAACTTTTTCATATTACACAAGAAAGTTAAAATACAGAATTGTTCAACATTACAACATTAATGTTTTAGTAACAATGCACAAAGAAATACAAAAAAGGATGCAAAAATACACCAAATGTAGGAAAAGAACTCCTTTGAAAAACTCCTACACTTGCAAAATAAATACACAAAATATCACAAGATGGAATTAAAAAAAAACTAATATTTTTCATGAAACAGTACCACATTGCATGCATCATTTTAATTTTAAACTCAAACTTTTTATACGAACCTATAGCAGTGACCCGGGCCTGTTCGACCTGCACGGCCTGCTCTCTGATTGGCAGAGGCTTTGCTAGTCCATGTAACCATAAATGCTGACACTCCAGTAGTTTTGTCATATCGACGCCTCTTTTCTTTGCCACAATCCACAACATAACGTACACTTGGAATGGTCAGAGAAGTTTCAGCAACATTTGTGGCAACCACACACAATCTACTTCCTGGAGGCGGTGGCTCGAACACCTGAATGTTGCAATTTTATTTGTCATGTCATTCTATAGATGATTCACATTAACCCTTAGATGCATTATTATTTGATTCTACGTGAATACACACGGGTCTATCAGGCTTAGGTGTATAACTTATGATATTCCAAAGAAAACGATACTAATGAATTATATTTACTTGATTTAAAATTAGCAGGTGCTTTAAGAGTTATTGTGTTAAACAAATCAAATCATTAAACACTTAATAATTGTTTTATTATAATGTATCTTAAGTACCGAAAGATTAGTTAGATGTTGTTTTTTTTTAAATTGTGAAGCTTTAATGAAACATCATAAAGCCATAAGTAATGAAAACACTTTGTTACCAGCAACTATATAAAATTAAATGATTTGCATTTGGAACATATGAAACACGTAACTTAACTGTAATCTTTGTATTCATTTGGCAAATACTGCTCAGAGTTAAAGATTTCCAATTTCATGTAAACATTGTATATTTTTTCTCTTATCTATAATTTTACTTCTTTCACCTAGCTTATGTAGAGTAAAGACCAATACTTAACATGACCATTGTTAGGTTTGAGTTCTTTTGAAGACCATAAGAAGTGTGCAGAGAAGTACTAAGGAACGTGTTGTCTTACCAAAAAATATTCTCATGCAATGAGTTAGTTTTTCTTTCGTTAAATAAAGAATGTGCTATTTCAAACAATAGAAATGCTTTTATCCCTGCCACCTTCAGAATACTGTCAAAAAACAAGAATCTGGTTTGCCATTCAGTTTTATATTCTTTGGCCGTTTGGTCTGTACTCTCTACTGTTGTTGTTCACTGGAAATGGGACCAACACAACTTTCTTTGCCACACATGAAGAAAATATTTAAAGAAGAAATTTGGAACTGCTTTTGAGAAAATAATTGTTTAAACTTTGTGTATGTTTCATACAAAATTACACAGGAACTATTCATTTTATCTAAAAATTGAACATGACCTTCTTTCACGATCTATTTTCAATGAACAGATTTTATTAAGAAACAAATTCTTTAATACTGTAGTTGTTGGAAGAGGCTGAAAACATTTTGAACTTCTGCAATTTTCAAAAATTCTGAGAGATCAACGAAATCACAACCAATGCAATTTTTTTAAACCTTTCTTTGTCATAAACAAGTACAAATTTGAAGCTATTTTCAAGAAAAATATTGTTTAAAAATATTTTAAAATTCCGTGTAATTTAAATAATGCAAAAACTACTCATATATTCAAAAAAGTGATAATGACCACACTTGAAAATCTGTTTATGATGAACGGATGTTTTGAAAAAAATTAATATTTTCAATGTAGTTGTAGGAAGACATAGAAAAAATTTTGAATTTTTGCTAGTTTCAAAAAATCAAGGATTTAAAAAAAAATGAGACCTGTGCTACATTTTAAAGTGTTCTCTATGCTATGTGAGGTCAAAGTTTAATAAAAAAATTTGGAGCCATTTTTAAGAAAATTTTGAATATGTTGAGGCATCATGTAAAGTACCACTAAAGAGTTCATTCTGATCGACTAGGGAAAATCAATTTTGGGGAAAATGGCTGTACAGTTTAGGTGCTAGCATTGACCACAAACAAACAGATGTTTTGCGAGCTACTAATGTTTGGAGTCATGGACTCACAATGCATGGATTCTGACTACACAATGTGTTAGAGGAAGTAATTTACTACACACATGAACAAGATTTATCCATTGTTTTCTTTACAAAGGTCTGTCAATAAGAGTTTTTTGGTCAAAAAGCGCCATTTTTTTTCTGCAGCATTACAATACTTTCTCTACACTGCACAGTGTGCGAGAAAGTGAAAATTAATTCTCGCAATAATTAATAATTCAATAATAATATTATTCAATAATTAATAGAAAAAAAATCCCAAGCTTTGACACTCTCTCCCACACTATCCATGGAACAGAGGGGCAGAATGTACAAATTCGCAGTTCACAACGAGATCACATGAAAAATTAAAAAATTCAAATTTTACGTTAATGTTGGTTTAAGAATCAGAGGCCATGAACTACGGTGCAATAGGAAGAAAATCTGGAGATAAAGAACAGAATATTTTTAGGTAGTGTCAGATGAATGATGAAAGGCAAAAGTTTAAATGCTCAAAACTTTCTGGGGTCCCAAAATGTGCAAGGACAATATAGCATGAGGGAGGGTCAACAAGAAAAAAACAATGCAATATTTCAAGATGGGAACAGTAGTACCAAAAGCATTGATGATGATTATTTTTAAGAGGAATAAGAAATACGTTAATACTGACAATTCATGCAAAAATAATTAAACTTATCATGAAGACTTTATTTCTGGTCAGAATCTCTAGTGAATTCGTGGTTTTATTTTGACTAAATAGTAAGAATTAGTTAAAAATTAAAAATCACAAAAAACAACACCTTTCAAAAGAGGGTGGTCATATAATCAGAGTCATCTAATGTTCAGGTAAATATGGTAACTTTATGTAAAGATTGTTGAATTAATTCATTAAATAACTACAAAATACAAAAATATAACTGAAAGGATAGCTCATCCTTTTGAATGGAAATGAATTGAATTTGCCTTATTTTATGTGGCGAGACTCGGGCCATCAGGCCCGCTCTTCTGTCTGACCACGCAAATTTCGCTACGCTCCTTTCATCAACTAGCAGAGAAAGGAGGCATTTCTTGGGCGAGAAACAGGCGATTAGAATTTAGCTCAGAGGCGTCATTTAGGCTTGAGGATCTTTTACATGCAAGTAAATCTGCTAATATGGGACAGCCGGCATTACTTCCCCTCCGAAGGAAGGTGTACGAAGGATTTTTTCGCCCTTAAAAATCCACGACTTTGATCGGGTTTGAACCCACAGCCTTGGGTACAACAGTCCGGTACGCTAACCATTACACCATCGCCGCTGCCCTGCCATCCTTGGCCTGAGTAGAATGCACACTAGCTATGGCTTAACTTAGGAGGTGTGGTGAAGCAATTTCCCATCTCCAGGAAGGGGAATGATTCACCTTCAGAAATGCCATTTTTGGAAACTGAAAAGGCAGCCAAAGTTGTGTTTTTGTACAAACATTTCATCCCTAAGAATAATCTGAGTAAATTCACCTTTGTTGCATTGATTTTCAAATATACCGTATTTACCCAAATATAAGTCCACCTCGAATATAAGATGACACACAAGTCGCATTAATGCCTAGAAAAATATTTTAAATGAAAAATCTACGTTTTATCAGTTCAATGCTATTTTCTTCATCATCGTCATCAGAACCAGCATCACCACTGTTGGTACTTTGTTCATCTTCACTTGTATTGTTTTTAACTTCCTGGTCCTCCCTCAGTAGGTCATCTTCTGAGCCATCAAGTGCATTGGATACGGAGAACTTTTTGTAACCCTTCACGATAGATTCACTGGAGATCCTATTCAGAGCAGTAGCTCTCCATTCTCCCCGCTTGTATTCTGAGGACTTGCTTAATTTCCCTCCAGGAGTGAGGGCATGGTTTCCTTGAGGCCAGTAGTTATAAAATTGTCAGAAATGATGCTTGAATGGTCTGAATACAACAACATCCATACTTGAATATAAGATGTCATCTCACCAGGAATTATCCAGTCATCAATTGCGAACTCATAGATACCTGTACCCTCACAGAATTTCTGCCCCAACTTCCAATCACTTTTCTGTTGTGTTTAAACTTACAATGTCATTCGACAGATCTCACTTCAAAAAAATATTGGTTTGAAATGGAATGTCTGCAGTGCACACTATGAAAACGTTCAGGAATATAAATACATAGGTCTATTCAACACATGCCTGTGACTGAAACATGTCTTCCCCAGCGTGCACTGCGAATCTGTAGGCCTCATGATGGAGAATCATTTCAGTTTTCATCGCTAATGTATTCCGGGGCAACTCTGGTCCTCCTTTTTGTTAGCAACAGTGTTGAGAAACCGGTGATGAATAAGAGTGCAATCAGGATGTATTTGTCGGCAGCTACCCGCAAGGCACCCACATGCTGTCTTTTACACTCCATTTGTTCTCCCAATACCCTCTGATAACTAACATTGTGCTACATTGATTTGATGTTTCTCAGCACATTATTGGAAGGGTAGACTAGTGTGGCTTATGCAGTGGGATTTTGCAGCATATTGTTTCTTCAGCATACAATTTTTTTGGCAGGAACAGACAGTGACTCTCACCAACTAAACTTAATCTGCGAATATAAGATGATCCCCCATTTTTTTAACGAATAATTTAGGAAAACCCCTCATCTTATACGGGTAAATACGGTAGTTTTTTTAAAACTATTATTGTCCTGTTTAAATTTTTTAGCTAATATCAGTCTTATTTATGCCCACATTTTTAAACGTGTTTCATAATTCTTATTTCTTTGAAATTAACACAACAAAATTACTATTTATTTTAACAATTTGTAAGGAAAATAAGTAAATTAATTTTAAAATATTAATTTAAATCAGTGATTTTAATAATTAAAACACTAATTAAATGCACAAAGTGCGAGAAAAGTGAAGTTCAAGAATGTGCAAAGAAGTGCAAGTTGTGCTCCTAAAATTCAAATATGTCAAGCAAACCCAAACAAAATAATGCACGAAAAAAGAGCTTATTAACAGAACATAAATACTGGAAATACTAAAGCTGAAAATGTTTAAACGTTAACCAAGTGAAGCATCTTTTTTTATGTATTATTTACATCAGGGGTGTCGAACTTGCAAGGCATCAAGGACTACATCTAAATCTTTAATACGGTAGCGGGGTATATTTTCATTACTTGGGCGATCCACATTTGACTTCCCAATGATGCTCATTTTGGAATTTTTCCCTGTTGCTCTGAATCGCGCAGCGGGGGGTATTGAACCATGCGTAATATTGTGTTGTACAGTGCATAATACAGCAAAATACATAGGAATGATCTTGAATTAAACAGGACAAAAATCCTTAAATCTAAACTTCATCTATGTTACATTAAAGAGGGTGTAGGACGAATATGTGGATGTAAGCCCCAAACTAGATTGCAGCACAATTGGAAATTATGTAAAGAATGATTAGAATTTTTACTGTTCTGCCTCCATACACTTAAGTCTATAGAGCAGCTTTTACTGCTATGTTCCACTAATACAGTCATAAAGGCGTAAGTTTCATTCCTTGTCTATACTTAGTGACCAACTTTGACTCTCCTTCTCAAAGAGCCACAGCCAAGTTTCATGACAACTGTCTGCTCCTACATTTCATATAGAAACAATAGCCACATACCTTTGCTTGTTTGTGGCCAGGAAGCAACGAATAAAGAGGCAATACCCACATGGGAGCCCGAGTTGCTTTTGGATCATCTATTTCTTCTTCCATATCTCGATTATCATCACTGAGGACAAGTTCATCTTCGTCCACATCTCCAGAACTCACAACAGGATATTCATCAAGATCAATAATAGGTAAATGAATTTCATCTGATCTCTTCACTTTTGGATTTTTTTTGTGTGGAAAATCATCCTCACTCTCACTTTCCTCTAATTTTACAGAATTGGATTCCTCCTTTTCTGACCCGATTTCCATACGTCTATAGGGGAATGCCTTACGGAGATTTCTCACCAATGCTCGAACTTCTTGCTGACCTAGGAGGAAATTATTACGATTAATACAAAAGGACATTCTACTCACTTCACAATATGAGCATTTGGTGCAAAAATAATATAAACTAGTTAAACCAAGGTTACTTCACACTAAGCTCAAGTCAGCGCAAATGAAGATAAGTTTTGTTTTGTTTTCACAAAACAAAAGGTTATCATATAAAGTATATTCACATTGAAACTTTAAGAAAAATGTCACACTACAACTCAAGAAATTGTTCATTGAACAATTCAGTCTTTTAATAATTTAGAAACAATTTGCAACTTAAGTTATAGTTACAATGAATATTATTTATTAATTACAATTATAAATTAGACTTGATAGTTCATTTACGCAAGCAAGTTAGTAAAGCTTCACTTTCATAATAAATGAATTGGTTATTTTTAAAAACCAGCAAGTCAGGAATTGTAAAATTGTGTAAAAACAAGAAAACCGAATAATTTATAGAGAGTATATAGAGAAATTTTCTGTTTTTTTAATTTCTGATGCAAAAATCTTGATTGCGAATGCCAGGGAGACATTCTGGACTTATTTAAAAGTACATGACTTACAGGATTTCAAAAATTAATCAGGAAGTTTTTAGCTTAACATGTAAATAAATACACATTTACAGATTCAATTTGTTATTTGTCATACGTATTACAATATTACGTGAAATGGCAATGTATATCTACATCAAACATGATTCGTATGATAAAAATGATTACTTGAAATATGTTTCTATGATAGTGCAAAGGAAAATTTCTGCATTGGACATCCCTTTTAACCAATCTCTCTGTCAATGATATCTTAGCCATACACACTGTATACATACATACCCTGCAAGTCAAGGACTCACTGAGTTTCAAAACTAAAACAAAACTAAACAAACTTTGCAGTCTTCTTACGGCCATTCTATTCATCTGATGTACAGGATTTACACATGGAACAATGAACACATGCTGCAGCATCTATTTTCTCACAAAAAGCGAAAATGCAAAAGAGAGTGACTTACAGAGTTTTAAAACTAACCAATTCAAATATTGAATGTTCGAGATTTAGTTTTGTAGTATGGTATCTTATAGCAACAGGGATGCCAAATGTTACATTAAATTTGTCATTTTCCTTCACAGCTAGTTTTTAGAGTTGTGATGACCCACAACAAGCAGCAATTACAAAACCAAACCCATCAAAGAAAGCAGGTGTACACCTGAAATGCATCCTTTCCTTAACACAGCACAATATGCCAGCCAAAGCACATGGCAACAAAACTGTGGCTCTTCAAATAACTCAGCTGTATCTCTTCCTAAGACTAGTGGGCACGTGCAGCATACGAAAACTTTTCTTTCCCTTAGTGTAATTACTCAGATGTTAAAAAAAAGCGGGCATAATGTCATTTAAAGATCTACAGCTTAATAAATGTATGCAGAAAATATCCATCCCAAAATAATCAATATGGTTGACAAAAGGTTTCAAAATTTTAATAAGGGGATTTATTTTAGAGGTTTCGGGCACCAAGATGCATGCCGAAATTTAGATATGTGGGGGATGTGGCTTTAGAAAAGTTCTACATATTCGCTATACATAATATAGAATAGAAACCCCCCTGAAACGGGAAACATCTTCAAGATATTATTGTTGAGGTTATTTCAATACTTTTCAAAAGTTAAAATAAATGAATTCCTTGGGTATAAATGAACATCCTGTTGTTACAAATTTAAAAATGATCATACAAAAATTCTTATTGAAGAAAATTAAATTAGTGATTACTTAAAAAAATTGAAAATCTTGCAACAACGTTTATGTTCCTTTGCTGAAAAAGTCTGTCCAGGATTGTACTACAAACTAATATGCTAACAGTTCATAGTAAAAACCATCAAAACATTTAAATTCTCAGTGCAATTTTGAAACTTTCACCCTGATAGATGATATTCAAACAATTAGATTTACAATTGTATTTCAAATGCAAGAGAATGCAAAATGAGAAAGTACCTGTGACAAATATTAATATGCCTCCTGGAGGCAGTCGAGTATGAATTTTACAAGCTTTGAGGTAAGCTTCTTTCAAATAATCTTCACGAGTGTACTTATTAAAATGTACAGTAACAGGAAATTGTCGTGATTCCACCTACAACACACAATATTCAAATAAAAAGATTTAAATCAATTACAAAGTTGATGTAAAGAAAATATTATATTTCTTATAATTTATTTCACATAATTGAATAATTTCGAGAAAATAAAATACAATAAAATGAAAAACTAATGAATTGAAGAACAATAAACAATTTATAAACATTAGTCTTAAGATGGTCAATTAGTTTTTATCCAGCATTTAATTGTCTGAAGGTAAAAACTAATTTAGAAGCAATACCACCCCAACACACCAAGCTAGTTTTGAGAAAAACACGTTCAAAAAACGTTCAAACGTGTCCATAATTCTAGATTTGTATTAAAATGTTTGCTAAAGCCACTTAAAGTACATCTTAAAGATGATGAGTTTTAATAGAAATGGAATTCCATTAATACTTATTTAAAGAACAAAATTAATATTGATAAAACTAATGAAAACAGTAGTTATTCATATTAGTTTTAATAATAACTTTTTCATTACATGTACATCAATAATATTCCATTTTAAGTGGAAAGCGTACTTTCCGCTGACTATTAAAGTGTTAATGGGAAAGTGAACAAGTAATGACAATTATACCTCATATTTTTTTGTAACAGGGCAACAATTAAGAAGAATTTAATATTTCAAAAACTGTCTGATAGTGTTAAAAGTTATTTGGTGATTTAAGTTGTTTTCAACAATAAGTGCTTTTTGATTAGGGCGGAACTGCACAAATAATTATAAAACTTCTTTGAATGAAGAATGCCTTTTTTCTAAATTCTTCCTAATTTCTAAATTTTTCCTAATAGATGGTCCCACAATCTTATCTGGTAATGTAGACCCAAGAGAAGTGATTCAGGAGCACGAAATTGTAAGTAAATTAAATCTACCCACAAAAGATTTTGTGGGCTAGGTTGGTATTGCACTGGACCATGCAAATATATAGTATCTTTATTTTTCAAATGCAAGTAAAACAATTTAAAGATAAATTTAAAAACTGGTTTCAATAAACTCTTTTCTGGTTTTAAAGAAATTAAGAATAAATAAATCATTTAATTATTTTGGTTTAAAATTAAAAACATCTAATACAATTTAAAAAAATCATATTTAAATTAAACAATCTTATTTAAACAAAAAACAAACAAAAAACAGACTTTTTTGCTTTTCTTTAAATAATCAAGATTTCCCAGCCCTAATAATATTATATATAATTAATAAGATTAATATTTAAAAAATGTTTTGTCTCTATAAAAATTTACAATTAAAATGATGAAAAATGTAAGTAGCAAATAAAATAAATTATTAATGAAGTACCTATATCTCATTCCATATTATTATTTATTAAAAATCAAATAGTTCCTGTCTATATTTTTTCTGGAGATAATTTTTGCTTAAAATAATTATTTGGTAATAGCGATCTTAAATATATAATCAATATAGTGAGATCTTCTACTTGTTTTAAGGTTACAAAAATAAGCATGGACCACATGTGCTCAGACAAGCATAACAATAATAATTTTACTTACATTTATTACTGGTGGTGGAATTCGAAACAGTTTCTCATTTTGTACAAAATCTTCCAAACGTAGGGTGGCAGACATTACTATGAGTTTCAAACGATTTCCTCGTCTTCTGCGCAATGGAACGATTCGAGACAGCAATCCAAGTAATATGTCTGTATATACACTGCGTTCATGAGCCTCATCAAGTATGATAACTGCATATCGTGAAAGAATGAAGTCCTAAAGGAAGGATACTTTATAAACTTAAAAATCTATTCAAAGAAATAATAGCGTATGTTTAATTCTTTTAGATTCAACCAATTGATATGTGAAAGTTTAAAAGTTAAATCCATGTCGAAATAGATTTTCATAAATAAAATGAAATAATTGAGTAATTTCATCAAAAAGTCGTTACCACAATATACTAATTAATATTTATAATAATGAAACTGATTTCATTTAGAAAAATGATGAAACTTACAGAAGCTACTCAAATCTATGAATTCACAATTACTAATTTATAAGAGCAGAAAGAACAGTAGCAACATCATTTTGTATTCATGTAGTTTACAAATTACAATTTCTTTTTAATACAGGAGGACACACTACACCGAAATTCAAAAATATTTCCTCATTATCACAGTTCATTGCCATTTTCAGTATGTAAACAAACACATCACAAATTATACAATTGTTATAGTACAATACAATAATAGTTTATCAAACAATGGGTATAATACACCATAAATTTTGAAGTTCTCTCTACTTAGGAAACAATTTGCAACAAAACAAAATGGAATTTGAGAAGTTAAAAAATGTGATAATTACCACACTAACCATTACAGAGCATCCAATATTACTTACACTTTGTATTTCCTTTAAAAGAACACCATCTGTCATAAATTTAATTTGTGTTTTTTCTGTCACATTTCCTTCATAACGTATCAGGTAAGAAACATTTTCTGAAGATAACCCCATCTCAAAACCAACTCTTCTTGACATAGATATTGCTGCAACACGACGAGGTTCTGTGATTCCAATCATTTTTCCATCTCTACAAAAGGAAAAGTGATCAATATAATAATAGACAATGCCTATCCATTTAAAGTCATTTAACTTTCAATCTCAAGTCTTAACAAAAATTACCAATTATAATAGAATAAAATAAGCAAAATGTTGAATGAGCACTAAGCATTTGCTACCACATTAAAAAAGACTAATTTCTCACAGAAACAATATAAATGGGACTTTAAAATACACAATAAAGACAGTTACTAATGAAACTCTCCTATCAGATTGATATAGAAATTTTACAAACTCCTAAAAGGATGGCCCTAATGATTCCATGATAGCTATTGTTCTCATCAGGCCAATAAACTGCAAATAACTGACATGGTTGAGGGTTAAAAATGAAGTGATAGCCCATGTTTAAAACTGAATCTTATTTGCGTTATTGGACATGTATTGTTCAATACATTTTAATATATAATATACCACCATCATACAAGAATAAAATCATATCAACAAGATGTACAATGTCTCAGAAATAAGTGTACTAATATGTTTTCATGAATTACAATTCTTTTGTACTGACTATTCTTAACAGCGTCACACTGTTAAATCATTAATGAGTGGCTTTTCATTCATCTGTTTGATAGTTTTACGATGATTTAAACATTACAGTATTACAAAATATACAGATGACTCCGGCTATGGTAACCTCGGATATAGTGAACATCAGTCACTGGACCCATTTTACTTACATTACAAATTAGCACAAGAAGATTCAGTTATAGTGAACTTTGAACCTTGGCTACAGTCAATGAAGCAAATGCAACGTTCTGGAAATTAATTGCTTGCTGGGAAAAAATATGTTGCCTCAGCACTACAAATTCCAACACTGGGCTGCTTGGAAATAATGTCGGTCAAAGGTATCACGTGCATAAACAACCAACATTCCTTACAATTAGCGTTAAATGTGTTTGGTAAATTGTGTAAAGAGAATGATCGTGTATTAAATGTTTCCAAATGCAAAACTATTACATTCTCTCATTCCCGATCAGTAGCCTATTCCCAATACACCATAAATGCATTACCTCTCGAGTGTGTCTCTGTGATTAGGGATCTGGGTATATACTTTGACTCTAAAATGTCATTTCATAATCATATTGACTACACAACTAATAAAGACAAACAAATTCTTGGTTTCGTCCAAAGAACGTGTGCTGAACTCAAAACGGTAAACATTTTTGAAATATTATATACAATGCTTGTTAAACCTATTTTAATGTTTGCATCTGTGGTCTAGTCTCTGCGTTTTCATATTTATTCTGCTAAAATTGAATCGGTCTAGCACAAATTCTTCAGAATTGCTGCAATATGTTAAGGCATTCACGACCCTTACATTGTCCACGATAATCGTCTCATATCTGCCATCTTAAACATGCCCCCTATTTCGTCTCTTAATAACTTTAATGAAATCTTGTTTGTGTTTAAGTTAGTAAATGGCAGAATTGATTGCCCATTGTCACTCAAAAAATTGAATTTTAGAGTCTCTGCAATTCGCTCTAGAAATAAATATCCTTTATCCTTTTCCCATGGTGACCTATACAAATACCTGCACTGCAAATAACACTACCTCTAGAATGACTAGAATAGTAAATGAGTGAGATTACAACATTTCGAGTCCGGCAGAAAATTTGTTAACTGAATTGTGTATTTGTATTTTATATTATGAGAGATTATAATATTTGTATTATTATCGTGATATATAGAATAAATATATATATATATATATATATACATATATATATATATATATATATATATATATATATATATATATATATATATATATATATATATATATAAAATATCACGAGTCCATATTTTTCTAAATTTTATTTCTGTATTTGTATATGGACGAAAGTCCATCAGATTATAAAGAATTTTTTTTTTAAAAAAAGTAATCATCGAAAAAGTTTTCCCTGAGGAGGAGGTATAAAGACAAGAAATAAAGACCTCACTGATGACCTAATGTCACTCAATTTCAGTGCAGAAACAAAGGTCATGTCCAGCATGGGCTACAACTGGTGGGGGCGACACATGCTGCTTGCTTTAGTTTCAAACTTGATGTTATTTGAGATTTCGCACGACAAGACAAAGCGCATGATGCTCTAGCCATTGCTCTACTGAAGGGTTCTTGTACGCTATAAGTGAGTGAAAGGCCTTCCAAAGAGAAGGACGATGAGTGCACATAAGACATGGATCCTTAGAGATAGAGGACAATGTAGAATCAGGTATGGAGAGAGTACAATCTCTGATGTAGGATCTAGAGAATTTAGCAATGGGGAAAGTACACACCAAACAATTGAAAATAATTGATTTTCTTAAGATCAAATTAAGATATTGAAATTTTTAGTTTGTGCTGTTAATGTATTTTGCTTAATTTCTATATTAATAAAACCAATAATTGTGGAAAAAATCTATTTAATTTTGACATCGGATATAGTGGACCAAAAACGTATGTCCCCAGAAGTTCACTATAACCGGAGTCAACTGAAATTTGGAAAAAGCTGAGCTAATGTTTACCTGGCATACCCAGCTTCATACAAAAATTGAGGTAACTGAGTTGTTTTTCCAGATCCTGTTTCACCTGCTAATACCACAACATCATTTTCGTTAATCGCTTCCATGATGGCCTGTTCCTCCGCCAGAACAGGCAATTTCATTCGAGCTTCTTGTACACCAGGTGGTCTGTTCACTGGCACAAACACAGCTGGTACATTTGGGGCTGTGATTTTTGGTCCTCCTATTGCAACTTGAGGTAGCTGCTCAGAATTTTTGTCAACTGCAATCACTTCCCTTTCAACTGTATGGCTTATTTCACTTTCACAGCCACACTTTTCTTCCAGGGCATTCTCCTTAGATTTTCCTGTACCCTAAAACCAAAGTTTCAAAACACAGATAAATAAGGCAAAATAAAACTCCTGGACAAAATAAGAAGAAATATATGACTTTTTTAATTGTAAAAGGAAAGATTTTTACATACCATTTCAGTGTTTCTCATATTATGATCCTCACAAACCAAATGATTTTCTTCATTACCATCCTTTTCTTCTTCCTCTTCTTCACTAGTTTCATCATCACTGCTGGATGAAGACTAAAATAAAATATTCTGATAAGAAAATTCAAGCAGATGATTCCAACTGTAGAAATGTATTGGAACTTTGATATCTGAAACATAACTAACTAGGAATTTGTTTTAATTTTATTTGTTTCCTTTCTTTTCCCTCTGTGAACAACATTCAGTGCCTACAGTACCAGCAGTGTATAAGTGACTCTGACAGTTTGATGCGCTATTGCCACATTACTACATTCATGACACCACCTACATGGCAGATAAATTAAATCTCAAAACATTAACACTTACTAACAGGCAATGACACATCTTAGTATCATGATCAACACAACATTCGCCAAAGCTGAACCTAATCACCTCCATGACTTCATGTGAGTCACCTGGGTGGCAACACGGAATGCTAGCTGTGAGAAACTAAACAAATCCTCGCAAGCTGACTGCTTCAGAGCAAGTCACATGACATATCACAGGTCATGGCGAGAGAACTGTCCGAATTGCCTATACGCTGTCGGTACTGTATATCCTCTCTAATCACAATTCTTGATGGCAGAGAATCTTGTCCTCCTCTTTCAAATCCATATTTAGAGGATTTAGTGTACAATCAAATAAAAATAACTACCCGAATTTTCAGGTTTTCATTACCTCAAAACCCACAATATTAGGATCTTTAGCAGCTTGTTCATTAGTATCCTCATTAAGCAGCATTCTTCGTTTACGGTGCCCAACTAATTTGTTAGTAATGCCATTTTCTCCAGAAGTATTTTCTTCAGCAGTGCAAATTTCTTCCTCGTGAATTCGTTTAAGTCCTTTGGTTTGGTACTTGGTTATTGAAACCAACTTCTTCAGAACTTCAGGAGGTGCTTGCACTTCCGCAAGAGCATTAAGCAGAGAAGCTCGCTAAAAATCAAGACTTCCACAATGATATCGATAACAGCTCAAAATATTAATACACCTAATAAAGTACACTTTACTTACAGTTTCCTTCTTCTTTTTCCTGTCAACTATTTGTTGCAATCTTTTTCTCTGTTTTTTGGACAATATTTTCTGTGGAACATCATTCTGTACTTTCTTCTTGGTTTTTCGTTTCTCAGATGGAATGACTAATGCATTGCAGTCATCATATGTATCAGATCGTAATCCTTGAATGTCAACAACAAGCTAAAAAAAAAATAAAAATAAAAGTCTCTTATGTAAGATTATATGGCATCACACAATACAAGTTCTCTTTAAATAGGTTAATTTAGAGAAAGATTTCCTAACAAAAACTGCCTCCAAAGAGATCAGACTCGATAACTTTTGTGGAGTTCAAGGCTGTTTTTGATCATGATGTGAACTAATTTTTTAACAATCAGTTTCCAGGATTTATCTTTTATAGGATTTAATATTCACATTTGGCTAAATCTTCTTTACTTTCATAGCAATTTTGAGGTCTGGTCTCATTCTCTGGATTAAGATATTAATACAACAGAACACACTTTTCAGAAACAAATATAGTATGAATTGCAAGGAAATTATAATTAATATTCTTTTTCAGATATTGATGTTTACAAAGTTACAAGTAGTTATAGAACTATCAACTCAATATAACATTTTATTTTACCTTTTTTGATTTAGAATCATCTATTGTTGTCTCAACTACCTGCCTTGATTTCCAATTAAACCCTTTCTTATGTTTTCCCATTGTTCATTCGAAAGATTACGTAATGAAATCACTTCAAATCTGTTTTCAAGCAAATGACAACTTAAAAAATAGGCAACATATATTGAATTTTCTCTTCCTCTCATTTATGGGCACCCTAGGCAAAACCTGCGTTACTCATAAGCACTTTTCACAGATTAAATTCACTGAATTTTCCAGTGGGCACCAACAAATTCACACAGATAATCCAGAAGTAAACTGCTTTATCTATGCCAAAGACTTCGCACCATGCTCCAACAGCTCGTTATACTATTTCTCTGGCGCCGATTACTCGAGACACCACCAATTTAGACAACTAAATGTATACTCGTTCACCAACATACATTTAACCTATACCCAGGGACCAACGAGGTTCATGCAAATTCTAATAATTACAGAAGTTATCCTCTCCGCCTATAACTAATCTACACTATATCAAGGCAAGTTCGTCAACTACGATCCTGACAAGTCCATCCATTGCATTATCCGATATTTTCAGCATCCGCATATGCAACATGGCATTATCACGGCAATGTTTTTACCAAGCAGCATGGCACCTGCATGGCACTTCAACCTTCATTTGTTAATGATTCTAATCAGTGACACCAACATACCAAATTCAAAGTCTCTAAGGTGTACCCAAAGAGTATATTATCAGAGACGGCACTCAATGTTAAAAGGAAAACCCTTATTTGCACAACTTCCGGTGCCGCCACATTGGACTGTATGTTTTTCTATTGGGTAAACAGACAGCCAATAGCGAAGAAGTAACCGGTAAATTTGAAATAAACCAGCGACGCGGGAACTTTAAAATTTCACTCCCATATTTCCACGCCTTAATTCATTAAAAAATTCACAATAATAATTATAAGGATTTTATGGAACAAAAAAGTCAAATTAGAGTACTAAAATCTAGTATTTATTGAGCATATTGATATTATACAATTTCGTAATTTCATTAGTAATAACAATTTTGAATTACAGAAAGTAATAAACAGTACACCTGCATAATTGCCACTTTAGTATTTGCTTGTAGATATGCCAAATTAATACTCTGAAATATAACATTATTACAAGCATTATGAATAAACAATAAGAACAGAATTGAAAAGAAACAAATGAAAATACTACTGCACATTTGCCCAGGTAAAAGAAATAGTTACGATACAAGGGGTAAAAGTGCCATTTTATTTTGCGAATTACTTAAGCCATTAAGAACATGAATTACATAATTATGTACTGTTACATAAAGATCAATATTATCTGATTAGGTCACATGAACGTATTTTGTTTTCTTTGTTGCTTTCAAAGTTTATCAGAACATTTGAGCGTTGTCCCACTTTTAGCAGTAGTGCAAAAAATTGAGCTTTTAGCATGCTCTGCATGCCTTGAAAGAACCGCTTTTACTAGTTGCAACCTAAAAATGTTTTTCATTAGTCAATAAATATTTGACAAAATTATTTTATTTACCCATGCTAATCTCACACATGCACAGTTCAGAGCGTGGCTTTTTTATAATGGGATCCACTGTGAAAGTACATTCACCTTTAAAACAATGATTAACAAATAGTGGAATTCCATCAATGCTTATGCACTACAATTTAATTCTGAAACTGGATTGTCGAAGTGCAAATAGTTGATTGCACCAGGAGCCAAGCCTGGGACCTTCTGATAACTGGGCAGATGTCCTAATAACAGCTATAGAATCAAGCATTGCATTCACGACTCACAACAATTCACAATCCAATAAGGATCAGCATTCAAATTCAGAATGTAATTGGCATGACGTTGAACAAAACACAATGATACACACATACTAGAATATAAATTGAATCAAGATTGTGTTTGTCATGAGAAACTATTATTGTCAGAACAGTATAACAATACATAAGCAACTTATATAATACTAATAATAAAAATTAACACTAATAAGAAAGAAACAAATTGCAGACTAGATAATAGACATTAAAGAAATTCTAAAATTGCATGAAAATAGCCTCTGAAACTCAAAACCTTTGTATTCATAATATTCAAATAAAGTGTCTTAACATAGCAAGAGGCATTCCAAAATTCAGAAAATGATCATGCTTTACAGAATTAATTTTATCTTTAAATTTTATTTAATTAGAACTTTCCAAATCAGATGTGGGAAATACAGTTTATATAATGGATCTGTACCCAATGACAGAATACACACTGATTTTAAAACTCTCGTTGTTCATACCTTTATAAACTGTCAGCGTAAAAGAGATATGTTCAGAAACTTTGTGCACAATGAAGCAAGTCATTCACTGCACATTACAATAATTCATTAATATTATCTCTCTGAGTTCTGACTCCTCAAAGTGAACATTAATTTAAAGCCACTTAGGGTCAAACTCGTAGGGCCTAATATGCATGCTTCAGAAGCCATCTCTGGAAGAGGATCTGAAAAGCAAAAAATGCTGTTAAGAAAGATACTATGTCCTCAAATGAATGTTCTGAAAACAAATCTGTATCAAAAAGAAAGATGTTTCTTTTAATTCACAATCTATAATTACGAAATTAGAAAGCACAGGAATATCTTGCACTTACCACACACCGAAGGCGCAGATTCATCTCCCAGAATGGCTTGTTGCACCTGTCCAGAAGTACAAGGATCTGTAATCACCAAAAAGAGTTTTTTATTTACTATAATTCGCCCTCAATTGGCACTAATAACTGTATATTGAAAGGAACATACCATGAGAAACGTCCATAAAAACTTGAGGTGACACCTCACATGGGTGAAAAAGATCTGAAAATGGAAACAAACTTGAAATCTATCCCATCTTCAATAAATGCAACAAAGTAATAATTGAGATTCTTAAAGATTATAGCAAATATTTACCTTTCACAAGGCTAGAATAAGCATCTGCTGCACTTGTAGCAGCATGTTCAACAGCACTAGAACCTGTATTAATAAACAACAAATTATTGCCAATACATTATGCTTTCAATAGCATGCTTCTTTTTGCATCTTACAACATACAAGAGACTTACCATTTTCAGTTTGAAAAGCTGCCTGTGTACAAGGATCTGAAAATTAAAAAGAGCTGGTATCATAGCCTCCCATCAAACTATATATTCCACTAAAACTAAAAAAATTTATTCTATTAAAACTATATTCTAGTAATATTCTATTAAAAAAGTCTTATCAATTACACCCATAGCTGCAGTGGGTGTCACCTCGCTTGGTCCAAACAAGGTATTTGCAACTGAACATGAACATTAAAAAAATTCCACTATTTGTTACGCACCCATCATCTTCTCGAAGCCAAAATGCACGCTTCAGATTTCAAACAGCAGTAAATCACTTCATTTCTTTAAATCACTGACTGCTATATGGCGTTAACAGCCCTACGAACAGCACGTGTATATACAACGATATATCGGCGAGGAAGGAATCCAACGGTAACCAACTGGCTCGTTTGCGAAACAATTTCAAAATGAAAAAGTAGTTCACCGATTCTCCGCTTGAGCGAGCTGGTGTAGTACAGTTGCATATGGCGTCGCTGAACTCTGATTGGCTACCGTATGGAATTTGAATAAGGACCGGATGTGCCCTATCTAGTGTCATACCACTGGGTGTACCAACAGTTTGCAGTAATTTGGGGGAAATTACTATCACGTGACTGCCAGCACTGGATGAGAACAAAGCTATAAACAAACAAGTGTACGCTCTATGCGAAGAGGACTATTCTCAACGAACTAGAATATACCACGATATCCTGTATATCGTGGCTGAAGCAACGAAGTTATAATATGGAGGTATTATAACCTCCCTGGCAGCTCCATCTTTGCAGCAAATTGAAGCCATATTTTTTGCAGTCAACCCAGCGCCCTTCGGAGAAATAGAGTGTTCTAGTATTCCGTTTGACGCTGGTTACGGCCGGGTGGGCGTGAGCCGCGCGTTATATAAATCCTCTTCCTCTGTCTTTCACGAACAACACATTTGACACATATCTTTGATTAAGAACTTTGATTAAGATTTGATTTGATTAAGAACTAAGGAACTAACTCTTTGATTAAGAACTAAGGAAGTTCTTTGAACTTTTAGGAAGGAACTCTGACAAAGAAATTTGACGAACGCATTACATTTCGTCCAATATTTTATCTAGTTTTGCTACACCGTGATTTTGTTCGCGATTCCAGATGATTGATGCACAAATAGTTGGATTTGTGCTACTATATGCGTAATAATAACTAATTTATGTTTAATGCTGAAGAAATGAAAGGTAGAGGAAACGTTTGAGAGTGAGGCCATAGAATAACTCCATGCTATTCATCCAAGGTGAGGCTATGGATTGCACATTGTGAAGCATTAATTAAAAGAACTTTGAAATGAAGAATTATTTGAGGATGAATGAAACATTCTATTTTCTTTGTCGTCCTTCCTTCTTTCGAAAATGGGAAAAAAATTTTGAAGTTAAAAAAACCTTAATAAAATTAGCATTTTTTTTAAAAAAAATACGTTTTCCACTTCTCGGGAAAATTTGTCCTTTGCGCCCATTCGTTTAGTTTTATTTTTGGACTGCTGTACTTCATTAATCTATGCTGGAGCTATTGTCAAATACCAGAAGAGTGGATAGTGTCTATTGTTGAACCCATTTGTAAAAGAGGTGATATATCAGTCTGTGAAATTATAGAGGAATAAGTTCGCTAACTGCTGATTATAAAGTATACACTAGAATACTCCCCGAAAGACTGAAACCAATAGCTGACACCATCATCAGTGAACAACAAAAGGGGTTTAGAAAAGGACAATCTTCTTAAGATAGCGTATTTACACTCAAAATACTAATAGAAGGAAGAAGAGAATACAATCTTGAAACACACATAGCCTTTGTATGAAAGCGTTTGACAAAGACGACCACTGCTATGGGAAATTTTTATAAAAAAGGAGATACCTTACCATCTCATCCAAGTAATTAAAAGCCTGTTTGCTGGAACAAGAATATGTATCGACATTGTTTCAAAATCGGCAAAACGTTTCTGAATATAAACCTTGGATTTCGACAGGATTGTAGCTTATCGGCAACGCTGTTTAATCTATACGTAGATAAAATGCTAAATGAATGGAACTGTTATGTTTCTCGTGGTATTGAGAATGGAGAAAACTGTTCTATAAATTCAATCTTATACGCAGGCGATCAAGTCCTGATTGCTGAAGCAGAAGAACTTCAGCTCAATATCTACTTGCTCAACAAAATAGGTAGATATTATAGCTGTGAAATATCCACTTCTAAAACCTAAATTATGGCGTTTTGTGGAAATGAATCAGTAAGATCTAAGATAGTGGTAGAAAACCAGGATCTGTATCAAGTTGACTATCAAGGAAGCTATGTTTCCTACAACTACGACAAAGACCTAGAAAAGAAACTTCATAAGAAGAATCCTTGGTAAGAAAATCTGGAAAGAAACACAGTTGAAATTCTATAAGACGATGACAATACCAACCTTGCTATAAGGTAGCAAATGTTGGTTTTTGAAACTAAGATAAATGAGCAGAATACAGACATCAGAGATGAGGTTTCTGAGGGCAGTAAAAGGTTGTACGAAATCGAATCAGAATCAGTACACTGATCACGAAAGAAATCAAGATATTTGAAAAGAATTGAAAGTTGTATCAGTCCTCTATCAAATCCAAAAGTATAAAAGAAATTGGACCCATCATCTATATAGAATGAAAGAGCAGTGACTTTCTCGAAAGGCATGGAAATATCGTGCACTTGGAAAACGAAATTCCAGGAGACCAAGGAAACGGTGGACCATCGATGTTGAACAGAATGGAGCTTATTTTTGGGTCCTACTACAGTACTCATTTGTTTGAACGATGTATTTAGAGAAACAGGCTCCGTCATAATATGTTTACTCTGTGGTAAGCCAGAACATCCTCTAGTATCCTTGTGAAGTGCGTTTCTCGTATCATGTGTGTGAGCTTATCCGGTACGCTTTTTCTGTTCAGGAGGTCACATGTAGTCAATAAAGACTGCGTAGATTTGTCTTTTGGCTGTTTCAGGTTTTTTTTATTTCGTCTAATAAATTACCGATCGTCTGGAGGGTTATTTCTCTGTTTCCTGAAACCATATTGTTGTTGCGGAATTAGGTGGTCCGTTTCTTTCACAAGTCTCTCCGTGATTAGTTTTGAGAATATTTCGAAATCATTGTTTTCGAGTGCAATTCCCCGGTAAGAGTTGGAGTCAGTTGCATTTCCTTTTTCTTTGTATAATACGTTTATGGTGGATTTTATTCATGATTCCGGTATTTCCCCGTTTTCCATACATTTATTGAACACCTCTGACCTCGTTCCTATTAACTGATTTTCCGTAGCTTTGATATGTTCATTGTACATTTCATTTGGTCCTGCCGCTTTCTTATTTTTTGTCTTCATTATTATTTGTCTTACTTCTTCTTTAGTGAATTGAATGACGTTTTCGGTTTCTGGTTTGTGGTTTCGGCGCCAAAGGTTATGTGTTGTGCGTTTAAGATGTCTGTGAAGTGGTTCTCAAGTGTTAATTTGAATTGTTGAGCCTTGTCTATTTCTTTTGCAGGGAAGTGCATTGAATGGGTTTCTTGATGCATCCTCCGCTATTTGCATCGCTTCTTTTTCTATGTGTGCTTTTCTTTTTTCTTTCAGTAATTTCTTGTACTCTATCCTCTTTTTTGAGTAGCTTTCAAGACCTTCGATTGAGTTAGTATTTTTGGCCTTGTGTAAATCTTTCAGGATTATTTGGCGTTGCTCGTAGAACTTGTTAAATCAAGGTTGTGCTTTTCCCTCTTTGTAGGGGGCAGCTGAAGACACGATGGCTTCTTTCAACGCGATGGCGGCTGCTTCCAGGTTTTCCTTGTCGATTTTCATTGCAAGTCTTTGATTTGTGTTGCCTTATGAAGTTGTGGTCCTGATCTTTTAAGCATTAGCGTAGTTTTAATCGGTATGTGCTTTCTGAGAGGTTCTGAATGTTGATTTCCGTAGTGCCTCTTGAGTTTTGGGTATTAGGTCCCTTCCTTTGATGAGTACTATGTTTTTTGCGCTGAAGCCATTATGAGCAAAGTCTTGAAATCATTTCTGTTTACTAGAAGCCCTGTTCTGCCATTAGATCCATTACTGTTCAGGTTTATCCAGCTTGCAGTTGAGATATCCTGCGATAATGACGTTTTCTTCTTGTTCCACATAGTTTATTACTATAGAACAAGTTTCCGTTGCTTCTTCCAGAGATGCTTGAGGTTGTATGTATAGGCCAACTATTGTTACTTGCGCTGTTGAGATGAAGACCATATTTTCTTCTGTGTGTACTTTGCCGTGTGTTTTACTTTGCCGATGCAGTGGTTGTATAGGCATGATACACCTCCATAGGGACTTCCTCTTTCTTTTTGTTTTGATAACGCATGTGCGTTGTAAAATCCCTAATGTTGCCAATTCGCTATGTGATGAACGTTTCTGTGAAAAGTATTTTATCATTTTCTAGTATTTCTTTCGTGCTTCGTGCGTATTAAATATATCTACTGGTATATTTCTTAGTACACTCTGAAGTGCTTCTTTGTTTTATTTTTGTAACCCAGATGGACAGTACTATTATATAAACATTCAAATTATTCATACTCTGCAATTAAAACTGGTTAAAGGAATACCCCATGTAAATCTATCATCGCTCTCTTTAGTAGATGCTATGATATCTATCGGACGCAACGAGCTAGAATATACTACATAGAGTGGCTGTCTCTCTAGTTTCAGTTCTCTTGGTGGAGGCACGCCGAACCAGTAGCCGCTATGTTTTTGAAGTCAAAACATACGAGTGGCAGTGTAACCTGGGTGTAACAGTCCGTAACCAGCACCAAACGTAATGCTAGAATACTTAGTTTCTCAAAGTGCGCTGCTTTGACTGCAAAAAAATGGCTTCAATTTGCTTCAAAGATGTAAATGCAAAAAATGTAAACGCGCAGTTTTGGTCTCTAACACATTGCACGTTCACGTTAGAGAAAAGTTAGTCAGTCGGTGACTTTCTTGAATCCACAAGTTTCGCAGTGTTGACGTGTTTCTTCTTTTTTTGAAGACCCGTTTAAGAATATCGTTTTACTACAGGGACAATTGCCTAAAGTTTTCCACTTGCCGACCACGCTTCCATAGATTAGAAGGAATGCTGGAAAACACATGACATTTATCGCACCGTGAACCCATTATTTACTTACATTTCCAATCCTCTGCTAATTGAGCATGGGGTCCCGCAAGGTTCGATCTTAGGTCCTTCTTTCTATTATACATAAACGATAAGCCCTCGTGTATTAAAGTCGAAAGAACAGTTCTGTTTGCCGATGACAGGAATGTTCTTTGCAGAAAAGAAACAATAAACAGTACGATTTCAGAAGTACAAAATTGGTTTCGTGATAACAAATTAATAGTTTTTGCATTTCAAATCGGCAATCGCACGCTCTATTGAAAATGAACAATAAGCAATTAGCTGATGTTAAGGTAACAAAATTTCTTGGTCTCTCAAATCAGTCAACCCTCAAAAGGAATGTACATATAACAGAATTAAACCGAAGTTCATTATGTTAGGCATTTAGGATTCTTTCAAATTCTATCAGCCTTTATGCATGTATTTTACGAATGTACATACCCACCTGAGATATGGCATAATATTCTGGAGAAGCTCATTTTGTAGTACCTAGACCATTAAAAATTGCAAAATAAAATTATTCTAACAATGAAAAAATGCCATCCACATGATCCCGCAAGCCTCTCTTCATTGAGCTTGGAATCTTACTATTGCCTTACCTATTTATTTACGAATCTGCAATGTTTGTCAAAACTGACTTACTTAACGATACTGATGCTCATGCAATACTGATGTTTATAATTACAACACACGTCGTAGAAATCATTCATCAAGTGTCAGAATCAACGGCCTACTTCATGAAATCCACGTACAATACATGCACATTGCCAGATGACATTAAACAATTAAAGTCGGTACACAAATTTAAGTTAAAAGTAAAATATTTTCTGTTGTATAACTTTTTTATACAATTAGAGACTATTCTGAACATCAAAAAGAAAAATAACTATATTTGTTCTAACAAATAATGATATGAATTGTATTAATTTACATTTTATTGTATATTTAAAAAAATTAATATGTCTGTAACAAGTAATGTACTTCAGCTTCCGAGTCAATGACCCCATCTCGATCAGGTTTTTGTTCAGTTTCCTTGATCAATTGAGCACATGCTACCTTGTTTTGCTACTGGACATAAATATATCTTCAATATGCGCACGTTTTGTGGAACTCTACTTTTGTTTGTTGTGGTGGTAGTGGTAGGATGTGGCAAGAGGTGAGTTGCTATTTTTTTGACAATACAGAGGAATCAAGTCTAGAGTTCGTTTGCCGATGCAAATAAGTTTCCTATAACTCTGGAACAAAAATATCTAGTTTCTTCAATGTTACTGATCTCTCGCTTGTTAAAATTAGTTAATATTATCGTCTCTTATATTATTTCAGTAGTATACATACCTTTTGCGGCTCTCACACGCAACTAATATTTTTAAATGAGTCTTCTAAAGAAAGAGAATTTTACGGAGACATGACGAACATCACTTTGACTTTAAACACTATATCAAATAAAAATAAAAAAATAATGCAATTTATGTTGAAAATAATTTTTCAATAAAGATTTATTCAGTATAATTGAGAAATTTCTTGGAACAATTCACACCACTTCCTTAAAATTGAAATAATTTTCAGTATTCTTTGACAGCGAGCTTTTCGATTCACGAGACAGTCACAAAAATATTTAAAACGCTCTTTACTCTTGAGATAGCTACATGTCTGAACAAGCTGACTTTAAAGTTTCACGGAATCACTGCTGTATCAGGTCACATGTATCGCGGCTGTTTCAGACGGAATCAATACTGATACAGGCAAAACACAAACCAAACCTAACAAGACATGTCTTCACTCTTGACACCCTTCACACGCCTTCATTCTTGTGCAACTACATCCTCCATCATTAGGTATACAGCACTTGAGAACCTCGTCAAGACGCTAAATGAATGTTTTCACCACACACTACAGAACAGTACTTCTAGTTGTTGCTGCGAGAGCGAATATTGTATTAATAATTATGCAAATAAACCTCGTCAGTCTGCGCGAACGGCGGTGTACACAGAAAGCGTAAATTGTATAAGACAGAGGAATCTTACCCTTCTAAGCTGGACGTCCCAAAAATGGCCACAATCAACAAGGGTTAAAATATAGGTGGCATTGGTAAGATCGATAAGTACCAAACTACAAAAATTTAATAGATTGTCCAAGAATATCTCATGCTGTAGATGGAGGTGTGAAGTACGTTTCTTTGAGGAATTTGACTGCAAAATTTTAGTTTTTTAAGGCCCTGGAACGCTCTGTTTAGGAGTTATTTAACGATAAAGCTGGCTGAGTTGTGCGGGTTGCATTAGACATGAATAATTAGATGCGTTTTTGTAAAACAAATCCTTCATATTTTTAAAGTCAAAGTGCAATTCGTCCGTCTCCATTAAATTCTCTTTATTTACAGACCTCATTCATAAAGATCGGTTGCGTGTGAGAGTCGCAAAAGGTATGTATACTACTGAAATAATATAGGAGGCGATAATAATAATAACAATAATAATAATAACAATAATAATAATAATAATAATAACAACTACCGTACCCGCGCGATAACTCTTGCATGTTAATTCCCACCCTTTCCCAATCCATTTCCCTATCCTTTCCATTAAGAATGAAAGTTGTTAATGAATAGGATGGAAAGTGAATGTGAAAGAAAGTTGTTAATATTTATCTGTTAAAAATGTATAAGTGTAGATTATAATGTGCTTACGGAATACTAAACAAAAATAAAAACAATACAATTGATGTTGGAAACAAATTTTCAGTAAAGATTTATTCAGACACATAGGGGTTTGTCCTACGTCAATTTACAATTCCTTAAAAGCATTTGAATTTCCTTGATAGCTTTCCGCTTTTCTTGATAAGAAATATTAGAAGAGGTTTTTACTCTTGAGAAAGCCAAGTAAAGTTATTTAAACGAAAATACAGGATCGGGTATGTACAATCCCACTCTTTGCAACGTTATTTAACTTTCCTTGATTTGTTTATGAGGAACAAAGGGGGTTTTGGAGGGACCGGGTGCTAGCTTGCTCAGGTGCGAAACTTCAAAAATTATTTATATACTAAAAAGTACTGGATTATTTTCTGCGTCCTTATACGTATCTCCAGTAAAGTAATTCCGAGACAAAATTTAATAAAATAATATTTTTACCTTTGAGTAATAAATCCATTTGTTACCATTAGAAACAACTCTGTAGGTTTAGATTTCATTTCAGTACATGGGAATGTAGCTTAAACGATGTTTACGTATTGAATATCTTAGCGAACATACACCTTAAGTTTATTATCAAATCGTGTCTTATTTACAATATGAGTTTACAGCTTGGCATTGACGTACATACTTCCAGATACCGCTAACATTTAAATCGTGCGTCTGGATTATGATCGTTGACAGGTCTCGAATGACTTACGCTATTCTTTCTATAATTTTAAACTTGATTGCTTTTAAATTAATTTACGGAGTGATGTAGGCTCGCGCGTTTTGATTTTTGTTGCTCATTTATTTCAAACTATTTTACTTTAGATAATTTAAAACGTTTGTTCTTTGTCTCATAGCACAAGTTTTCCACTACTACCTTTGGGTACCCGGGCGAGTTCTCTCAAATGTCACAATTCACAACACTCCCTTAAAAATATTTGAATTATTCAATATTCTTTGACAGCTTTTCGTGATGGTCACAAAAATTTTGGACGTCGTCCTTTAACTACAAAATTGAAGATGGAGGTTTTTCCTTCAAAAGACATTTGTTGTCCATAATTAGTTCTTTCATTAATATCAAGTAATTTGTTTTTGAAAATTTTAGTTTTTTTCGCGCAATATTTATTTTAAAAAACGACAAAAACAAGATTTTCTGAAAAAAAAACGGCTTCAATTTTTCTTTAAACTTAATTTAAATCTAATTTTCTTCACTTGTCACTCACGTAGTTAATATTTACATAAGCTCCGATTTGTTTACATTACTTTATTTATGAGTTTACGTGCTTTAAGTAATGCCATATGAAGTATTTTGAAGTCTCATCACATTTTCTGAGAAAATAAGTACACAATTCCATATTTTCAGAAACTCTCAAACACCATTTTGTCGAAAGTGGTTTCAAATTTCTTTTTCAAACTTTTCCAAAGGATAGTGCTTATTGCACTGTTTAATATGTCATAAAGATCGTTGTGGAGTATTCTTTCGTTTTTCCAAAAAATACACAAATGTATTTTTTTTAAAATATCTCTCACGACGTTAATATGCACATTTCCAGCTACTTGTAAACACTATTGTATTTGTGAGTTAAAGTAATTCAAATGAAGTTTTTCAAAAATTTACTCTGAAAATGAAAACTGAAAAATTGAGAAAATTTCAAAAAAATATACTTCGGGCGGCGATAGATGGCAGCTGGCGAGAATATGTGGCATAGCTACCAGAGACCAAAGGGCTCAGAAAACTAATACGGGAAAGTCTGTGCAATTCTGGAGCACTAGTGTAAAATCAATTACTCGTCTAAATTCGCAGCCAGAACTTAAATGAATCCAAAGAAAGCAAATATCATTGTAAATAATAAATGTGATAAGACACACGCACCTCGACAACCGCTCAATATTTTGTATTTCTCGCCAAATACTCTGTAGGTATCGCTAACGCGCACAGCAGCTTGATATATATATATATATATATATATATATATATATATATATATATATATATATATATATATATATAATTTAATATCATAACGGAAGAGGACGCTGTCTTCTTGCGTCCTCTTCCGTTCTTCCTAGTTAGAATATATATATATATATATATATATATATATATATATATATATATATATATATATATTCTAACCGACCCACCTTTGCCCACACGACTGGTACCTTCACAACAGCAGCATGAACCGTAGGCGGGTTAACAAGATTTTGCTCGTGAAGCGAGCTTAAAATCTAGGGAGCAGGATCTTCAGGGTGCGAGAAAGGTTTGAACCCTTGACACAATAAAATCACACAAATTGCACATAAACGAGCGTATAATTTACCCATAAACTTTGTGGCATAAGTTAATGACAAAAAATCAAGAATAGAATCACACTTTTACAAAGAATGATCAAAAACATAAATAGAAACCTTTACAGCACATTTAATGAATGAACACATAAATTTACTCCAAAATTGATTCTCTGAAATAATTACCCTAATCTACACAGGGAATTCCCTTGAAAATTAATTATATCTAAATTTATGCTATTCTAATTACATTGCACATAAAACCAAATTTCAATTTACAATCTCCTGCTTCAAAAAATACTACATGCGAAGAACAAAATGTGTGCAAGTGCACTACTCTCATTTACAATTTAACTGTGACTGCCAATAGCAGAATAATAAATGTCCCAAATAGAATGTTTTAGGCAGGCAATAGCGCATCAAAAATCTCCTCCTACAATACTGCAATTTGTTGCCACCCGTGTCCTCAATTTCCTAACACTTTCCTATACTAGTATTTTTCCCTGCCGACGTGAACTTGACCTACTTTTCCTCGCCCTAAGCTTTACCTCGTGACTTCCTGCTTTTTGGCCTTGATGGTCATGCGCTGGCCTCTGCACCGACGTCGCTCGGTCCCAGCTTCCGCGTCGTACGAGACGGGATTCGCCTCTGCCGTCTACGCTGTCTTCTTGCGTCCTCTTCCGTTCTTCCTAGTCGGCCTCTTCTCCTGTCTTCTTGCGTCCTCTTCCGTTCTTCCTAGTCGGCCTCTTCTTCTCCCTCGACTACTACCGGCGCCTCTGACTACGCCCACGTTGTGAAAATGTCCCTTGCACTTACCCGAATACTCGTGCAAGTTCCTCGCTCGTTGCTACTTCTACTTCGTTAAACCAGAACTTTCAATGCTTTTCTTACAACGGGTAACTTTTACTTCCCGTGTTGTTAACTGAAGAAACACTTTACTAAATCTTCACTATCTCGCGGACGACTAACTAGAACGTCTGTTCGACGCCGAAAACTCCTACCTAGCAGTCGTTGCGGCGGCAAACAATATCTAAGCTGACGTTAACGAGCGGTGATTAAAATGCTGCTTACTCGTCGACGGCGACAATCAAAAAGAGAGCTTCCGCTTGCGGGTTTGCGTATTTATTGTCCGACGCCTGGGGAAATTCTCAGTGGTGGGGCTACTTCCCCTCTCTCAACCCTTCACAAGGAAAACGTTGCTTGCTAGTTCGCCTTCGATTAGTACTGGCAACAGATACCAGGCTGCGCGTTTAAGCACCTCCGATTTCTGCGCCTTCTATCCTCGCTGCCTGTGGGTGTTCATACATACGAAACGATGGTGTTATGGGGTTGCACAATCTCATAACGCTATATATATACTACTCACTATATATATATATAGTGGCGCCACTATATATATATATATATATATATATATATATATATATATATATATATATATATATATATATATATATAAGACGCGCGGGGAAAACCCGCAAGCCGCAGGTCGGCACTGGATCTCGTCATTCACCGGGAGAACACTGCCACATCCTATGATAAAAACATCCACTACACACGCAGAATGATCACAGCTGGAAACGTCAAATAATCATTACAACTAGACATAAGTAACGCATATTTAATGGTAATTTTTACAAAAAGATGTTTTTGAATCACAGGTTGCATGGTGAATGAAATTTTGGGGGGAAGAATTTCTACCTAATGCTGCACATACAGGTCTATTACATCTTTTACTTTGGCAAAGGTTTTTGGATTACAACCTTGATATTAACTACAAAGGTGACTCTGTACTGAATTTGCCTATAACTGACTACATCACTGAGCATCAACAAATGCTACGATTTCTAATATTTACTTACTCGCTGGTTCTTACATTTCAATGTAACAACAAATTTGACTCAACACACAAAGAAAAAGAGGGCAAATGCAAATTAAGAAAAGACCATCTACTTCTATACATTTTATTTTGCATTATGAATACACAATATCACACAGGTTAAGATTCTGTGTTTTTAGAAAGAGCCTTTTATTCGAGAGAAATTTAAACAAGATCTTACTCCCATCTCAGGAAGTGACAGGTGCCGATTTGTATTTCGAGACATTTGTGCTATATACGTTACCTGAAAGGTAGGTGAACAGTGCATTTTAATTTGAAAATCATCTTCCCATTTTATCATTTAACCATTGTACATTTACTTGATACCTCAACAAATTTTAGTTTGCTACTCCTGGCCATTAGTCATTTAAATGTTTCGCTACATGCTGGCATGTATCATCCAGAAACTTGCAATTCATTAATTAATAATTTTTACTTAAAAATAAATGTTCTTTTAGACAGAAAATTCAAAAAGAATATATTGCAAATAAATACATTTTTATGCCCCATATCTCTGAAACATGCATTGTAAGCAAAAATATTTCAACAAAAATGTGTGCATTCTCTAATAGTAAGATGAAACCATTCTGTTTAAAGAATCACATAACTTATTGCACTCTACAGGTTCTTCTCTTACATGCAAAATAACAAATGAAATTAAGTGTGTTTATCCACCAGGGGCGGATCCAGCTAATGATTTTGAGGAGGAGGGGGGACATCATAGATTTTTGTCAAATAATAAACATTTGTTATTATATTGCATATTATTTATGTTCTACAGATATGATTCTATGCAATATTGTTTAAATAATCACATAATTGATATATAAATAAATAAAACAATTTTGCTCAATAAAGGAAGGTATACAAAATCTCTTAAGCTTTTTGGGGAGTGGGCCTGGCCTGGCCTGCATGACCCCCCACCTTCCTGGATCCATCCAATAAAAAAACAACTTACTGAACTTGCTGAAACCATATGTCAGTGTCCTCCCAGACATTATTTTGGTATTGAAAATAATATTTGCAAAATTATACTTTTGAAACATTTTTTGAAGAAAAATGAGGGTGAAAAAAGTTAATGGGTTAACTAAACTTCTACACTTTTTGTATTTAATTAATTACATTGTTCATAGGGCTATTATATAAACAGATATCAAAACATAACGAACATTAAATGAATTTCAAACAAGAGGAATGTGAATTTATGAATTCTTGCATTATTCCTCTCCAAACTTACAAATACAAAACGTATTGCATTTACACCTTCGGAAAACCTGGTAAATCCAAATCCAAATATAGTGTAATTTATACTAACAAAAAATTGATTTACTGTCCAATATAATTTAAACATTCATTCGTTCAAATGTGATTTCATTTCTATATTCAAACTTCTGAACTTGTTCTTCTTTAAACGCAGATTAAGTGAATCCTTTACAATAATAATTACGCAACTGCAATTACAAACATGAAAAATTCATACAAAGTAAATTACAAAACAAAACATATAATAACACTTGTTATTCAGATAACACATTGTTTAACTCATTCATTTTGTTTTCTTCACCTTTTAATAAAACACACACACACACACACACACACAAAAAAAATTGTGTTCTATAATTTTAGAATGCAATAACTTTGTTAACATTTTAGAGCTTATTTATTGAATGTTCACAGAATGATCATTACTTAATTAGAGTACTACCAACCAACTCGCAGAGTACATTGGAACAAAATCTTATTTCTTGTTAGATTTATTTGAATTCTTCAATTAGCTTCAACTTCAAATGTAAATACTATGGAATGAATAAATATTTCATCATTTATAGAAACTTTTTCTTAAAACTTCCTTCATGTACAGTCAGTCCAAGAAAATACCAATAACCAAAGGAGTGTGAGCAGGGGAACTATGATCCCCTCCAAATTTTGAAATGTGTCCTGTAGCCTTACATAATAAAACATTTTATTTCCATAAATAGGTTTATATCTAATTTCCCCCATTTTGCCCTAACAATTCGTGGGAGAGGCTCTCCAAGCTATTTGGCAATCCTATTTACGGTTCAACATAAAATTGTTTCTTAGGCATTATAGTTTAATTCTAGTTGTAGTATAATTTAATTGTAAACTACAACATATGTAAATAAAAAGTTACTTGAATAGGGGGCTCATTTCCTCCCTCTTGTTTTAAGCTGGGCATGTTTACATCAATAAGGTGATTACATTACTGTCCAAAAGTAACTCTTATTAGTCAAAATCACTACATATGAATATAACATTTCAATTGTTCAATAATCAATTTCAGCTTTTTAATAGAAGAACATTTTCAAACTTACCACAAGAGACCAAGAATGCATTGCAAAAATTATCATATTATTTTAACCAGATTAAAATTAAGTTTGGTCTGTGCTACTGTACATGACTATTCCATTGATTTCTTAAACAAACTGGAAGCATTTTTTCACTAATACATACACTTTTTTAAACTTTACCTAATGCTGATAGTAATAGTATATCTTGATAGCATTGAAAACAGGTTCAAATATGAAGCACAATAATTATTTTTCTCCAGAAAACCATGGTCACGCTCTTGATAAAAAAAATTGGAAGCTGATATTCTGCATGCAGTAACATTCTATTCTCAAACTGCTAATACAAAATTTGAGATTCCACTTGCAGGATTAAACTAATATATATTTCACGCTTATTGTACATGTGTGCTAAAAAATTTAAATTGTTTGTTAATTTTGTTACATTTGACAGTTTTAAATCAATTACTACCTTTTATGAAATTATGGTGGATATTTCATTTAATTTATTTTAATCTAAAACCATAAAAGGTGAATGAAAAGAATCAAATGAAGAAAACATGAAAAAATAATATTTAGAGATATTTAGAACCAATAGATAAATGCCTGGTGAACCATTTTCAAAATTCTTGCCTTCAAAAAGACTTAACTAATAAAAGATGAGTCAGCAGTATCAAATTAAGAGATAAAATTACTTAACTATACAAAAACAGTGAATATTTTTTAAGCTTAGACCAATAACACCTGCCTAAAACTTTCATGTAATACTACATATTTGTAGAGCATGATATTACCTTGTAATAAGATATATTGCTACAATATTTACATCTCAAACACAGGAAGTGAAATAATGTATTTTACTATCTTGCATTCTAAGTATTAAATGTACATTGACAGGACACACAGAGCAATACATTATTCAAAATTTCACAAAGGAATATGTATTTTCATGTGCCTTTGAAGATTATCTTTTACAGTAAAAGATCGAAAGCATATAGGACATTTGTATGGTCTCTCACCGGTATGAATTCTTAAATGTACAGACATATTGCCTTTAGTAGAGAAACACTTCCCACAAATATTACACTGAAAAGGTTTAATGCCTGTATGCGTCAAGTAGTGAGTTTTCAAATTGCAATTAAAACTGAAACAACGTCCACATACGTTACACCTAAAAGGTTTTTCTTGAGTGTGTGATCTCATATGATTTCCTAAATTTCCTTTGGTACTAAAACTTTTGTGGCAAATTTCACAAAAAAACACTTTCTCCATATAAGTCCAAACATTATTTATTTTTGGAATTGGATTAGAACAAGTTGCTCCTGTGGAGAAAAGTACATACATTGTATTACTTACCATACATTTCAAAATGCATTCACGAAAACTTATTTTTACTGATGTTCTAACCTTGAACAAATGTTTCCTGAAAATTGTGAGAAATATAATTATAATTTGATGCAATACTTTCATTTCCATATCTACAAGCATTAGACTGATCTTCAAATGATTCTTTGGTTTCTATTTTCAAATGATTTAATGCCCAAGCATGAGGATCAAATCCTGCAAGGTCATCCGAATAATCCTGAAAAAGCAAGTTATTTTTGCGAACCACTTAGAGCACACATAACTAGGAACGCAAAATATTTTTAATACTAACCACCGGTTCATCTTTAACAGAAGTCGCTGGCATGTCTTCAGATTCTTCGATGCAGAAGTCCGGTTCCTGTTTGATAAAAATACTTTCCGAGTGAATTTGAGGATACTCCATTTCGGCTAATTATGTTGTATTTTCATATAATTTCTTTCGATTTTCATATCAATTCACATGTCAGAGAACATGTTACAAAGGCAACTGTCATTGCCACATTGGTAGTAAGTTTCTATAAACAAAGCGAAAAATTGTAAAAAACGATAATTATTAATTGTTTCAGTTTAATTTTGCTTTCTGCATGTTAATGAGAATAATTCACAACTGTAAGAAATGTGAAAATAATCCACAATCCTACTGTCACACTAAGCCTAATTCGACCAACAGCCTACGCCATACACAGGCTATACAAATGCAAAATACGACTTCAGTCGGGCCGGTTCTTGTAGCCAATCAAAAGGCTTTCTTAACCAACAGCGGATCAAAGAGTAAATCAGCGGCCAGTTTAATTTACTTTTTACCTCGCGCATCTCCACGTCCAATGTGGCAATTTTTTAATTACAATTATAGGTGCTACAAATGGCACAGACTTCAGACTTCCCCGTATTAGTTTTCTATTTCCTTTGGTACCGGCTAGATATAAAAAATCTATCGCCGCCCAAATGATATTATTTTGAAATTTTCTTAATTTTTCAGTTACCTATTAATCGAACGGAAATTTTATGGAAAAATTTGGAGCAGATTTTAAGAAAATGGCGCTTAAGCGCTACAATAAATTCGAAATTTTCTTTTCTCTTTTTCACAGAAAAATTTTTCAGTTTTCGAAAAACGTCATTTGAAGAACTTAAGCTCACAAATACAATAGTGTCTACAAATTGCTGGGAATATGCATAATAACGACGTGAGCGATCATTAAAAAAAATTACATTTGTGAACTTTTGAAGAAAAAGAAAAAAAAACCAACCCGAAATGAATTTTACGTCATATTCAAGACTTCAATTAGCACCATCCGTTCGAAAAGTTTGAAGAAAAACATTTGGAGCCATTTTTTAAAAAATTGCGTTTGAGTATTTCTGAAAATGGGGAATTTTGAGCTAGTTTTCACAGAAAACTTAAGTTTTCGAGAAACTATATCTGACATTATTTAAAGCGCATGTACTCATAAATATAATAATGTGAACAAATTACCGTTGGTATAAATATTAACGACGTGAGAGAATATAAACAAATACATTTTTGTAATTTTTAGAAATACAAAAGAATAAAGCAATGTCGTCTATGTCATTTTATAGAGTAATTTAGCAATATATCTACTAAAAGTTTAAAGACAAAATTTGGAGCAGTTTTTGAGAAACTTTTTAAAAATGTCCGGGGGAGCTTGGGGTATCCCCAAAGTTTAAAGTGTTTTTTTCAAACTCTCAAAGAATTGACTCGAGTCAGATCGACACGGGTTTTTTCAATTTGGAAAAAATCCTATGTATGGTTTAGGCGCTAGTAGTGTTCACAGACGGACGTTTTGAAAAAATATACTTTTTCGGTATCAGAGGACTCCAAAATGTATATTTCCGTTCAAATCTCGAGATCGATTTTCCGCAACATTACGTAACTTTCCCTAAACTACATATAATACTCCGTTTATATGTACGTATACGGAAAAGTAAAAATCGTATGTTGCATGGGTAATGCACTTTTTATGTATTATTTTGAAGCAAAAATCAGGGATTTCCCTGCATACAAGGGGCAGGAAATTGGAAGATCCCCAAATAAATTATACTTTATACTCTATGTAGTTAACATTACTTTGTGCCCCCAATTTCATGTAATATTCCTGGTTTCTCTTGTCCTTTATTGAAGAAAATTCAATCTTGATTTTTTTGTCCTCAGGGCATTGTTTTTACGCCCCCCACCCATTTTTGACAAGTTTGCACAGGAAATCTAGCAAGCATCCTTTTTAACCTAGAAAACTCGCGGAAATTCCCTGTACCAGAAAGGCGCAATAGATTCGCCGTGGATCTAAAAATAATTTTGTTTCACCTTTTTAAAGGCATTTTTTTGTTGCGAAACTGTGATTTACACGGGATACCATACATTATATGAAATAGATAAATAAATCCATCTCAATGCAAAAAATTAATACCTATGTTACACGGAATATGTGAAAGCATGCCGCATATCCGTGAGAACTAACGCCTAGTAATTTAAGGGATATTGGCCGTTCCAAGTAATGAAGTCTTCTAGTCCTGTAACACAAAATAGAACGCGTTGAATGTATATTTCAGCTTTCGCCTCTGTTTGCAAACTTCATCCACGGCCGTAATTTGCTCCCTATACTTTCCGTTTATATTTGGCTGTTCCCCCAGCGAAAGGTGATTGATGTTGATAGTAGCTAATAGATAAGGCAGTAAAGGCGCACGAGAATGCAAAAACCTCTTGTGTTCCTCTTTTCATTCTTACTTCTGTCCATACGTCACATGTTTTTTGTCTAAATAAATAAAATTAAAGTCTTAATTGACACTTTAGTTTATTTAAAAGTGCATGTTGACACCAAATGTGGTCGGGCTTATCTTGAGACGCAATTGAAGATTGCGAATGATAAAATAAAAACTCCATTGTCCTTGTAACCCTTTCTAAAGGGATCATTTTGCTATTCATTTTAAATCAGGGGTTACCAACGGGGTCGGTATCGACCCCCTAGGGGTTGGCGAAATTTTGAAGGGGTTCAATGATGATGAGGGAGTCGATTCTCGGGTCTATAGCCAATATAAACGGGATAGTGACCGGTTCTATCCCGATAATTCCACAAAAATATTAATGAACTTAATAAATGCGTAAATATTTTCTGGTATAAAGAAACTAAACACTACGATAATTACAAACCCTCTCCTCTTCTTTCGAATCCATCGTTCATCCTTCGGATCTGGGGTACAGCCATAGAGGATATATATATATATATATATATATATATATATATATATATATATATATATATATATATATATATATATATATATATATATATATATATATACTCTTAACATTCATGACATTCAATTCACAAGTTAAAAAATTTTTAAAATGCTATGTATTTGCTCAGTAAAAGTATGAATTTTTTCTGTCAAAAGGTAATGAAATTGTAAAAAAATTAGGTCCAAAAATCAGACAGATTTAATAGCAAAGTTTCAATTTTATGTACATCACACGGTAAAAAACAAATAAAATATGAATTTCAGTTTCAAAATCAGAAATTAAATATAGACAAGTGAACAAGACTAGATGAGATATAATGGAAAGAGAGTAAAAATTACAAGAGGAGAAAGCTAAAACCTGACAAATGTAGAATTCAAGAATATTCACAAGTATTTTCCAAGATTTTTCTTGATCTGGGTAGTTTTCTACACAGAAATGAATAAGTTTACTCTTACTGAATAAATTTACTCTACAAAGTAGAACTTTCTGTAACTTCAGGACATGTAATACTACTTTTTGCATACTTAGCATGCTTTAGAATCTGTACTACCAAGGGACGACAAACTTCATAAACCTTAATCACAAATATTTTAGAATTAATGCCTATAATGATATACTTAATTTCAATCATTTTTTGTGATGTTTTTCATCAAAATATGTCCCAGTTTTGTACAATTGAAAAAGAGCAGTATCAAACTTGGCCACTCACTTCTTCGAATTGAGTGCCCAACTAAAACGCCCTATGCATTTGTGACTCAGTCTAGCTTTGTTACTTGTAGAGTGAGCACTGCTGATTGTGCTTGTATATGAAGTGAGACAGCTATAAAATAATATAAGGCACTGTTAAATTTGGCACCATGAGGCCAAAGTAAGTTTTGAGTGCCAGACCCCTGATAAAGAAGGCAAGGAACACAATAGAATTTGGGAAATAAAATATAAAATTTGTTAGTATTTTTGAGTTTGGAACAGATAAATGAAATTTACATTATTTCTTATGGGAAATATTGCTTCAGTGTTCTTCAGACTTTTTCAAATGATAAAAAATCATGAAAACAGTGTCCACTGTAAATATTTTGTTAATATTATATTTGTACAATAACATTAATGAAACAAAGACTTCACATCGCAAAAAACGCCTCAAACAAAATTCAATAAAAATTTTAATTAAAATTTCTTTCATTAAATTTTTATACACAGGACATACAACTAGGATCATCCTACTAAGTTAGATAAACCTTCAACATCAGCTCTGCGATGCGAATGGAATAGTAAAAGACACAAACAATTATATTAAAGAACACTATGTAACAGAAGAAAAATGTGAAATTGCCAATTAACTATATCTGTATTTCAAACTAGTATAAAGATGTATAATCGATCAATGCGTGTTTTTAAAACAAGAACAGTACATAAAAAAACATCATCTCAAGCTTTCGTTACCAATCAGTCAGTATGAAGCTTATTTGGATCAGTAAACTGAGCAGTCAAAATATAAAACACTGCTGGTAAGGGTACTAAAGCTAAGAGAGAAGCATGAAATATTGGATCTTTTAGCTGAGTGATGGCTATAATTCCATAGGCATGAAGAAGCCAGTGACCAATTAAAATTACCATATTTCTAAATTCAACTATAGTACTAAAGAGTAAAAACCGCATTGACTGATCTAACTTAAATGCAAAATGGGTGGCATTTGAAAACACTGAAATCACAATAATTATATAAGGAAATGAGTAATAGATAAGTCCTCCAAACACAGCTTGAATCAAAGCCAAAGTAGGAAAAAAATACAATGCAGCATATATTGACATTTTACCTTGTTTAGGTAGGAAATGTGCAGCAAGCCATGGACGTAAAAGTAACATTAATACAACTGCAAGAGCATAAAATATAAACATTATAGTATATAAGGGATATACTGCTTCTTGAGTACAATGAAGAGTCTCTGAATAATTTGGGTTTGGATTATGTAGCAGTGTGTACCAGTCTGATAACTTTTCCACGTGACATGACCGTAAGTTCAGACTTCCCATTGGGTCTGATAACAACAAAGTTAAAAAAGCTGCAGTCACTATTTCAAAGACAGCTGAAAGATGCAGGCACAAAACTTCTTTTAAGAAGCTTCTTCTCATAGCAACAATGTCAATGAAAAACCAATGTAATATTAATGCTAATAAAACCATAAAACCAAGATATAACCAATCATAAAACACAGGACTGTCATTGCATGGCACACACGCTGAAGAAGCATTTGCTCTAAATCCTCGTGGGCAAGCACTGCAGTTGCCCCAGCTTCCGTCGGGAAGAAGTTCGCGACCACAGTACAGTCCGGGACATTTTGACAAGAGTCCTTTATCCATTGCCAAGCCGTTTCGATACGAAATTTTGTTCCACTTCACAGAAATTGTCATAAAACACGTTTGTCGTTCGTCAAATAACGTTTCAAACGTAATAACGATTCACTGGTACTCTTCAACATTAATAAATAGACATACCAAGACGGCTCCGCACACGTATCATGCCCAATGCTTAAAATCACTCATAACCAACTTTGACTTTTCTCGCTCACCACCACTTCACAGCTGTATATGACATGCATCTACACCACTTTTCACCCCATACAAGAAAAAATAAAACAAAATAAAACCAACAACCAGAAACAATTGCTCATCGTGTGTGTAACTATAGTCCTATTAAAATATTAAGTCGGTTGATACTTGTCATCTGTGATTCTTCATCCAATCGGAAACTTGAACGTCACCGTAGTGAGGTCTCTGTACTGACATTAAACGTCTCGATTGGATAATAGCGTTATTTCAGTATCAATTGACTCTATATTTTAATCGAAGTACTGCTCTCCCGTGTCTGGCGCACACTTTGAATTACAAAGTTTGTAATTACTGTTATTTTCCACCATGGTTAAGAGCAGTAACTGTAACTGCCAACTTAATAGATGAATAAAGATGAATTAAGCGATGTAATAGATGAATTAAGCGAGGGAAACTTATTTATGACAGAATTTCCTTTGAAAATTGTCTGCAAAGTAAAAGTTCGGGGCTTTTGTTTCTTAAAGATAACATACGTGGTATTGTATGATATAAATAAAGGTACGTGTTTCCAGCTGAAAATGAAAGCAAATAGAGAAAATAATAAAGTATTTTTCATTCTAGTTCTCTCTTCACATTTCAACCAAGTTGAAGTTGGTTAAAGGAGAGTACACGGTACACCCTCAAAGTAGCGTGGCGGCGGGGAGGGGTCTCCTTAAGCCCTCCCTTAAATTACGCTACGCGCTCTGATCAAAATGAATAAAACTTACGGATATGCGATTTTCAAGGCTCGCCCTTCAAAAGCTTTGTCCTCACCGCATTGTAAAGCCAATTCACTGTCAAAGGCATGTTTTCTCGCTTCGCTCGCCCGGATCCAAGTCGCGGCGAGGCTCGGGCCTTCGGTCCTCGCGTTCACCGTCCTTGAGTCTATCCACCATATAATTACCAATTCACTTTTATTAAAAAAGCACTTTTCAAGAAAGCCTCCAGAATTCAAATTGCGCAGTTGTCGCCGGAGCGGCGCGAAGTGCCAGTTTAAAAGACTTCCGTAAGTTGAACCGTATACTAGACTTCAGCCTTGAAGTTTTACGTAAATCAGGACCCAGGTTTGGAAATTATATATTTGATGCTTATGTTTAGAACTTGCAATTACAATTTGCATTGGCTAGTTTTTTAATTTAAAAAGAACATTTTTGTTCAATTTGTTTGGTAGTCGAATAGGAAATGTATGAAATATCGCGAAGTCAGTCGTCATGCTTCTCCTCGTAAAAACTCCGTATTACTGGAAATAGCTGTTAAAAGTAGCAAGGTCAATTAGACCACGGCCGTGGTTAGACTCAAATTTAAAAAGGCATCATTCAGGAATTAATTTGTTGAAGCGCACGGATATGTTTTCCAATAAAAAATTGAAAAATCTGACAGTGAAGAACTCTAGGGCAATTTTTATTATCTCTCTTACTAATTGCGCAGTAGATAAAGAATATTAAATTGTAAATTGCTGCGGAGGAAAAATGGGTATTTTTCGTCAGAAAAACTTATTGCCGACCCATGGAAACGAAAAAGTGAATGAATATGGTTTCTGTATGAAGTAAATTACTTCATTAATCTCTTCATGTAGTCAGAATCATAATGCAATGTCAAAATCCACGTTTGGTGGGTGCTTGTTAGTGAAAAATCGATTGACGGCCAACCGTCCAACTCTAGCGGCTAAACTGAATAGGATTTTCACCAAATTGATATTTCCCAGTCGATCTGCGTGATGTCGCGGCCCTATGAAATTGAAACCTATGTTTTAGTTGTTGGGGGTACTTTACATGACGCCTCATGGACATTTTTAATTTTTTCTCAAAAATGGGCCCAAATTTATTTATTTAAATTTGTTGTCGATAGAGTTAAGGACGCATAAAAAGGGCGTAGGCCTCAGTTAAGTTGAAAAGTCTGTATTTTCGAAAATTAGGAATGTTCAATTTTTGTACGGCGTCTTTCTACAACTATAAATAGTATTATTATTTTTTTATAAACAAGATTACATAATGTAGGCCTAAATCATTGTAATGACTATGATTATGTATGCCAATTGGCAGGTTTGCACACAGGCAGAATCTCAGCAAGGCGCAAACTAATATATGATGTATATCTTATGCATTGGGTTAATATTTTGAGAACATTTTTATGATTTCTTTAAGTTACTGACAAAATGAACTACTGAAATGAATGACTACAAATGAACTACAAAGGGATTACTGAAAATCTCAGATCAAAGCTTTAGTGTTTTGCTTCTGCAGGAAAATGAACATTTTCAATTGAAGACATGTTTATATTGAAACAGAAATTCCAGTCAAGTTGTTATTCATTTTTATTGTGTTGTCAATGTGTCAATTTTAAAGGTTTCATTACAAATACAGATAAAAATAAAGTTAGAAGGCTAAAAATATAAAATAATTATTTTGAGGGGTTGCACATAATTAAAAATTAATCAAACTTCACTTTCATTGTTGTAAGAATTGTCATCAACATCTGGATGATAGTCTAAGAGTTCCTCAATTTCATTTCTTAATGATGAAACTTCATTTGTAGATATTACAGTGACCCTAAATTGAAATGAAACATAAATTAGTTTATTTTCCAAACTTTTTATCAGACAACATTTGCTGAAACTTACCTTCTTAAGTATTCTTGTAATTCATTTCCATGATTCCATAAAATAAATGGAGATACTGTGCACAAACCAAAAATGCCTCCTAGCAAACTTCTCTTCAAACCTGCTGGAATTCAGTGGTTTCAGTCAACAATTTCTTACAAATACCTCATATTTTTCTTCACAAGGTACCTGGAGCCTGATAGATGAGTCCTGTAGCAGTGGCTGCTCCTGCAGTAGTTAAGTCATCGTCGCAACCTCTCTGTACCATGAGGCCCATTGCAGCTATACTGTAAATTAGAGCCAGGGTGCCTGCTGTTTGTGCCCATGCACTACCTCCTTTTATGACATGATTCAGGAGACTGCATTAAACAAATTATGATATTAATTACATCTCTAAGGCAAATTAGGAAACTATCCTCGAAAAACTTCTGAAAATTACAATTTATTAATTTCTCTGGAAAAACTCTGAACCGTTTCCAGATCAGAGAATCCATTTCTGAATATTTGGAATGGAATGTGTTTTAGTTTTAGTTTAATTTTTCCTTGAGTTTAAAGAGTTATATTATGATTTTGCATAAATATTGAGAGGGTAGATCTGATGCATTTTGAAGATCAGGTACCCCTTCACGTAGTTTGGGGCATACTGAAGGGGCATAATTCTTACTGTGTTCGGCGCAACCTCCCAGCAAGGGCCAACTGATTTGCTTCTCTGTATCCTTCAAATAATCCACCAAGCACGCCAAGAGCTCCTCCCAACAAATAACTTGCTCCAATTTGTCCAAAGGCCAGTTCAAATCGTCCACGTTCTTTCTGGTTTCCTTTAAGGTTAATGTACTCGGGCTCCAGTTTTGCCATGTAAACTAAATCATATTGATTGAAAAGTTAATTTCCTTATCAGGTAATTGAATTGATAAGAGAGATACTCATAAATTTACAATTTTACATTTTACAAAATACAATTTTAAGTTTTGCAAATTGACCATACCATGATTATCTTTAAGCAATCCTATTTCCATTTAGTATAATAGGTGTACATATTCTAGCTGTATGACAAGAAGTTAATTTGTCTTGGACAGTCTTGGCCCTCCATTGATATACATGTGTTCACCAAACATTAAATGAGGTTTATCTCAAAACAGTATGACTTATGCTTATCTCTCACTGAGCTCTTAAATTACATGTATAATGATGGCATTATTAATGTAAACCAAAAATGATATATGTTTTGTTGATACATACCTGAATCTACCATATTTGAAAATTTCCAACTGTATATAAGTATGAAAAGAAAGAACCCAAATAGGGCATAATGTTTCTATTTTTTCAATGAAATATAATATAGAAAACAAATGACAGTATAACACATTTTCAAAAGAAAGAAAAAAGACAAAAGAAGTACAATTCATAGATTTTTGCAAATGAGGTATGAAATAAAACAAGGATATTTCAGCAGTTCAGCAAAATTATCTTTATTTTGGCATAATACAAAGACAAATATATGTGCATTGAAATATGATTTTTATATCAACAATGACCATCTCAAACAGTCTGAATAAATACTGTTCATAATACAATGTATAAAACATTTGGCAAGTACTAAGGGAAAATTACATTTACTAATTGGAGAATATTGAAAAATTAAATGTTTTACATTCAATTTCTCTCAATCTCCGATATATTAAAGTTTAATTGATAGTTTTGAAACAGAATTATAAAGCACTGAACATTAAATAATTTCCCCCCAAAAAGGAACAAAAGGAGCTGCATGTGACTGCATACAATCAAACACCAAAAATCTACTCTTGATAAATTAAGCAAACTTAAAATAATCGTTTAAAAAAATATGAACCTCACAATAATCTACTTGTACACTGCCAATTTGTTTTAAATAATAGCAAAGGGGCAACAGGAAATTGTAAGTTCTGTTAAATCCTTTCAGTTTTGCAGCGGTTTCTTGAAAACATATTGAGGAATATACTTAAAACTGATTTAGGAAAAAAATTGTACAAAAAAACAACAACCAACAACAGTAAACAAAATTATAATTTAGAAAGGCAGGTGAAAAGAGGAACAATAGTTTTACTTTTTGATAATGTTTGAAAGGCAAAAATAAATGGATACACAACTGCACAGAACAAACAAGGGCTGGCCTTACAAAAAGATTTGAAGGAAAAACCTCACCCTTATATTATGCTGATCAATAGATTATTTTTGGTGAATAAAAAATAAGAAAATTGTAAGCAAACACATGCCATATTCTTTTCTTGATTGTGTACACAAGATAAACACTTTCCCAGAATTACAAGATAACGGTTAAAACAACATCTTGAGTAGTGAAGACCAGTCTCTTGAGTTCAGACACTCACAACACCAATATTCATTTTCTCAACACCTCTGATATAAGAACTACATAGTTTCTTTCCCTATTTGTTTTTGAATACTGGTATATTTTCTTTTACAAGAGGACTTGCTGATGTGACCTCTTACTTAAACACTAATACATATGCCTTCATTTTAGAGAAATTGTGGGTTACAATAACCTCAGGGCATAGAGAACTTTACCAATTTCCCACTTCATTACACTTAAGGTTGTAGGTTCATTTTTGCTACTTCTTGACGTATTACATTTATCAGTTCTTGATTTATTAAAAAGATGAACCGCAAACCTGCCACCTGAAATATATTGATTATTTTTTATATGTCAACTGGATTCAATATTGGATATATAGACACACACATACAAAACTAACTTACCTCTACAACTGAATTATTGTTCAAACGATACTTATTTCCAGCAAGTATGGGACGACCATCTACGTAGATAGCTCTCTTTCCTTCACTTGACAGGAAGAAGTCTCCATTATTCCTAAGTCTTATTGTTCCCTGTCTTCGAGACACTTTCCAAGCTGGGCCTTCCAATGATAAATCAACATCCACTGTATGGTCATGGGTAGATCGCCCAATAGTAATCTGAGAAAAACAATGTTATAATTAAAATATCAATGTTCAGAAGTACACATCTTTCCAGTATTCTTTCACCATCTTTCCAGTAAAAAGAATTCAATGATTATATGGGTGTCTAAATAAAAAACTTTCAAACTGAGTTGATGGTGATGAAAAGCAAATTAAGTAAGAATGATTTATCATTTTGAAACACAGGATACATAATGCTTCACTTGTTGAATTCTTCTTACATTTCTAATGATAGGTTAATTAATTTTAAAGGGTTTTGAGCAGACAAAGTATAGCATGAATTCTGGAAAGGAAAAACCTTTTGAATTGGTGTACATTACATTAAAGAAACCAAAAGTTACATCCAACATATTACCTCTTTGGAGCGCATGAGATAGCGAACTAATCTTCCTCTCAAAACAGCTAGGGTCTGGTTGTCAAAATCTGGAGGACTGATACCAGTTACAGAGTCCACGAGGACTTGCCATCGCCCAAGCTCATTTTCCAAAAATCTTATTTCTTTCTTTGATTGCCTGTCAATCAATCAGAACAAGAAGTTCAACAGAAGAAACATTACACTTACCAAACAGACACAGAAATAAAATCACTAATTGTAAACAAACTAAATATAGTGAACTTAATAAATTTTGTGTTTTTTCATTCACATTGCTTCATCTTATGTAGTAATACTCATTCTATTGCAATTTGTTTTGCACCTATCAGCATATACCCACTTGAATCATCTCTAGAAAAAATTCCTAAACCTACTTATATTGCACTTCAAGGCTTTATTTATTTTCCTAAATAACAAAGCTAAAAGATCACTGGCCTGAGTAGCCAAAAGACTGAAGGGCAGTAGGCTAAGGCTAAAGGGCCGAAGCCGTCTCGTGCCTGAAAGATCATGAGTTTGAATCCTACCTGGAGAATGGATGTTTGTGCCTGTTTGTTGTTTTAGTGTTTGCTATTGTAGTGCCATCAATCTATTGACTATTGTGGACATATGCATGGAGATACTATACGAATCCTCTTCTTTAAATTTTTGATTGTAAGGACTACTCTGTGATTTGTAAAAAATGAAATGTATGGATTGTTTCTTACATTAATCTTCTTTATGTCTTTTGAATATTTATTTTAATTTCTAAATAAATTTAAAAAACCTTGTTCATTAAATAAATTGTAAAATAATGATAATAAATAATAAAGCAATCAAGACATTCTGGCTCTTTTGAGAGGGAAGAGAATTGGATCTATTAGGGGCCATCCATAAATTACATAACGCAAATTTGGAGTATTTTAAAAAAATCTCTCTTTCCCATGTAAGTCATATGTAAGATGCACTTAATTCCCCCTAAATAATTACGTAACATTTGTTACACCCTCCCATTTACAGTTTAAGTAAAAATGTATAACAGGAAAAATAAAGTTTAATTTTATTAGTGATATATATTAAAATGTATGACAATTAAAGTTAGACTTAGTTAGTGATGTTGACCGCACCTAAGAATAAGATAAGAGCAAGTTTCAGAGTGAAGGATGGATGCATAGGACAGACAATTTCTGACAACAAGCTGTGCACCCACTGTCATTGATGATACATAAGCAAGATTTGTACTATTGTGCCAATTTAATTGGATTCCAAAATTTATTACAGTTCAATTGTGAATATTTTCTTCATAATCTAACACATTCAATTAATATAATCATTGATGAAAAAATATTTCCTTTTATTGTAAGTTTCTTCATTTCTTTAATTTATTTATATTTTTTTAAATTTAATTTGTTAATATATTAATGTTTTAGAATGTGTCTGAAGAAAAGGGACTATTTCAGCAAAATGTTGAAAATATCAAAATCTATGTTATGTAAGATCAAGCTAACACCCCTAACCCTATGAAATGCAGTGTAACAATGCCTTAAACCCCCTTCCCCTGCCTTTAGCATTAAATAATTTATGGACGACACCTTATCAAAAAGCAATAATGTTTTCCTAACTTTACAAACCTATCAGCCAAGGCCAGTTCCCGTTCCAAAGCTTCATCGTGCAAATCCAGTAACTCTGCATCATTTATCATTTCTTCAGCATCAGAAAAATTTAGTACATGTTCACCTCTAGGCAAAGGCTGAACTGTAAAGAAAAAAGTATTAGTGCCCACAAGAACATTATTTTTTTCATCCTGCTTTCTTCAACCGTACCTGTCTGATCAGGAAGTAAACAATATTGCTTCATTAATTGCCAATGGGTCATCAGGGCTTTGGCAGTTCTTGCTGGATAGAATACATGACTATTCTGCTCAATCAGTTCTTGAAACACTTCAATTGTTGGTTGTGAACTCTGAACATACAGAGATAAATATTTGAGGATAAGAGTTCCTTAATCTATTTAATTGACTGTTTAAAATGCACATTGTTTTTTAGTGTTCTTTTATGAATGCTTTTACTAAGTTATTTTAACATGCTTATGTTTTTTAACATTCACATGTGAAAAAAAAATAGTTAAGTTGCCTTTGTTAATAAGACACTATTGTCTAGTTATCCAAAAATTAAATATTATAAGCACTTTTTCAATAGACAGTGATCATTGTCAGAGTGTCTAGTGGCCAATGGGTTGAAAAACGATGATCTGCCAGAACACAAAGTAAGGCCAATGTTTCCCTAGATATCTATTTTCCTGCCTACTGGCTGCTAGCCAGCTCTGTTAATGATCCCTACATAATCAAACAGTTTTTATAGCTATCACATACCTAGAAATGTTATGAGTGTTATTACTGCAGAGGTCAAAAGTTAAAAATTGAGATGGAGCGCAGTGGAACCAAGATTTTTAATTTAGATGAGGCAGTAATAACACTGTCCCATTTCGTGGTACGATCAGCATTTTTAAGGTCACCATAAAATCTTACAAATTATGTGAAAATTTACATTACTGCGAAAAATTAATTCTGTTGCTGCAGCACGTTACTACAATTGGAGGGGTGTTGCTAGTGATATATCTATTTTAAAAAAATATTTGAGAAAAGATGGATGCAAATAATTCTCCTGAACCTAAAGATACTTAAAGAAATGACATTCGATGAAGAAGTTGGCGGGTTGACTTCCAATGGTGACACTTTCAGATCATCAGTAAATATGATTTACCGGAGATGTGTTTCATTTGGCGGAACGCCAGGAAAATGACGTTAATTTACCTAATACTCATATCTTAATGCACTATTAATATTGCAATTAACAATAATTATCCCCAACACTAATACGAGTTACTTTTATTCTGAATCGTTTGAATCTGATTTGTACAAAACATCACCAGTTTTTTTCTTAATAAACATATAACTTGCGATGAATTGATGATTATTTATTTGCATTGCTACAGATGTTAAAACCTGTTGCTAAAGATGTTAAATTTCTTAACATACAGGTAGATACAAGTGCACTTAAAAAATGTATAGGGTTGCATGTTCACAGGGGTAAAAGATACGTGAGAGACAAAGATATTAAATTATTAGATATCTAAGCAAGAACAGCATCTCATTAATTATATCAAAGATATCAACCTCTCCAACAACATATTAATTAAAAACACTTCTAGTGAGCTTCAAAAACATCGCTTACATTAAGTAATGCTAATGAACTTTATTATTTTTCTACAATAATGTAGATCCTATACATTGCTAAGCATTTACAAGCTACCACTTAATGTGTGTTAACACAATGTAATGTAAACACAATTACCACAGCTAAAATTAAAAACTTGTACCATTTAAAATTTTGGTGTCTCATATAAGTTATCTACACTAGGAATGCATTTTGTTAAAACAATACGCACAGATTTTACTGTTCCCAGAAGTTGTTCTTCTGCCTTGCTATACAGTGTTTTACTTTGAACACTTGCAATGAGTTCTGGGTGTAAATTCCGCATTGCAGCAACAGCTATTCGAGACACAGCAGGATCATATAACAAAGCATACCAACGTTGCTGCAATTCTTGGACAGTGAATCGACAAGAGAATTTAATTCCTCGATGAACCATTCGCAGGTCATTTGTCTGAAAGAAAAGCATTTCCCTATTTTTCACACATTCTGCTACCAAAGGATTTTGGATATTTTACAGTATTAATAATAATAATTACAAAATATGATAGTAATAAAAAATACATTCTACATTTTTACTTCCTACAGTCTTTGCAATAGAAATTACATTAAAATATCCAAAAATGCAAAAGAAAAAAGTTAATGTTGGTTTCAAAACATCTCAATGCATATGAAACCTCCCTTTAAAATGCACACGTTATTTATCAGTTGCATAACATCATCCATCAACTCATCTCCATGAAATTAATTACCCCTTATTAGTAAGCCTTAGCTAAAATGCAAATGCTCTTTTCAAAACTTGCTGATTTGCAATTGAAATCAACACTCTGCACAAAAAATAAATCTTTGTTTGAAACTATTACATAGACAAAAAAGTTTGGAGACCCATTATTGTGTAACTGTCCAAAAGATACGAACTTGCTGCACTCCGATTATAAGAGCCAAGTCATCTGTGGGCTTCCATCTCCCAAGGTCTTTCGTAGCAACAGAATGAGGATGTCGTGGCCTGCGACTTCTTCGTCCACTAGATGTAGGTGGTTTATTACTACTACGTCGCTGTCTGTTGTCATTTAAAATGGGTTGGGGAGTGGAAATAGAAGTTGATGGTACACTACTGCTAATGTTAATATCTGCAACATTATTAGCATCCAACATGAAATCGTGATTGTTTTTTCAGACACAAAACACCTTTAAACAAAACACTTCATTTGGAACATACCTGTAGCAGGACTTGATGTTGACTGGGTGCGAGCACGAGCTACCTTAGAACCAATGCTTCCGGCCGTTCCTAAGCTTGATTCCACCAGCTCATCATCAAAACGACGTCGTTTGATTGATCTTGAACTACTGCAAATCACATTAATTTATTTTTTTAAATCACACTGAGTTTAAATACATTGACAAATCTCATACTTTGAATCAAATTATTAATAGTGAATAAACAAACTTATTAAAAACCCTGTCTAAATCTGTACAATTAAAGAAAAATTAAGAATAACAAAATTTACAAATTCAACAAACACTGAACTGAATGTGCAGAAAAGTTAGAAATGTCATAAACAAAGAAAAATAATTACCTCTTTAAGTACAATAAAATCAAATCAAGGTGAAGTAATTAAAAAGCTGTTAAGTGAAAAGACCTCCAAAATTTAACAGCATTTACGTTCCATATTTGGCTGTCGACATGTTCATAGTTGATAAATCATCATATATACATCATTAGGCCCAAATTTTAAAAAAAATATGCTAATATGATCAGAATACCATAAACATTTAACATGTGGCTGTCATGTACAATGAATGGAGACTTGCTGGTATAATAAAATAAAACTTCCATAAGGATATACCTGATGTTTCAATAATAATAATAATAATTAAAGAAAGGTGGTTGATAATCCAATAAATTCCTACCTCCTTCGCTTAGTGCCAAGTGCATCTAACTGGTGACTCTGGTCCAATGGGAGGCCCAATAAACCACTATATGCATCAGTGTCACCAATTCCTACAGTCTGTAATGATGAAGATGATGCCAATTCCATTTTTGATCTGCAAATAAGATGCAACAACGATTTTGTAATTCTTTAAACAAATGTACTAAAATGGACTGATACTTGTCATATCAATATATAATAATCATTTATAATGATGCACATCCATAAGTTTTTCTTGTATTTATGGTTCAAATATTCATGCCAGTGAGATCTAAAATATTACATGGTGATAACAAATTAAACTTTGATATCCATCATCCATATAAACTTTGATATCTTCATTCCTTCAATTTTTTAAAAAAACAAATCTGATAAGACGCATTGAAAGTTGCGAAATGTATCACTAACACCATGTGTCTCAAAATGTTCATTAAATGAAGTGTCAAAATTATCTTCTTCTTCACTCTATGATGAGATGTATCTATGTTAAATTACTTAAGTACTTATATTTAACTACAACTAACGGGGAGGGGGGAGGGAGGGAAATGTATTATTGTAACATGGTCCTCACCATTAAAATTGTTAGAAGTGTTGTTAAACTTAAGATTTCCTGTTTACCATATTTTCCAGCTTTAAGAAAGGCTTCACAATCATCATGCAAAACATACAAGTTTCATTTATTTATGAAATGACTGATACTTTAGAACCCACCCGTAATCCTTTTCACTCTTCTTATTAGTATACATTTAGATGACTTTTTAGTTACACGAGTACAGCACATTAACGTGATGGATAGTGTTATATATATGGCCGTAATGTCTTATATGAAAACAGGTTTTTCCCAAGTATCTCAGGTATTTACATAATAGTTACATTTCAAATTTATAAATTATTCCAAACAACTTTGTACTGTATTTATATAGGTTACATGTTAGATATTTACAAAGGTCTGATGATAAAAATCTTAAAACTTCAGTACTATGTTCTCAAGCAAATATACAAAATTAACAAGTTTAATCACATGTATTCCGGTAGTATGATAAATCAGTTCCATGATTTTCATACAAACAAATAAGGAAAGCATCTGATAAAACTTGAGAGGGCTTGGGATAGTCCCTAATGTCAAATCATCACAAGTTCTCAAAATAAATTCAAGGAACCATTGATGTAAACTCCTGAAATAACCTGTTGACGGTTAGAAGGATAGACAAACAACAAAATGAAAGTTGAACTTTTTTTTATTTGTTCTCACTGAAACAAAATAAAAACATGTTTTTCCTCACAATGGAAAACAAAGGAAGTGGGGTTATGTTAGTAGCATAAACATTGCGCACCATGCAAATTTAATTACGAATCAATTACGTAAGTGTTCTACTCCACGCATTAAACAGACCGTAATGTTTTAAGAGCACGTTTAAAACAAAATACTTACAATATACACCCTTCTTTACCTCTTTTCAAGTCGATCAGTCGACCACACTCGACTGCACGAGTCAGGTGGTATGAATGGAACATTCTTCTTTTGTCATACTGTAACAGCGCGCGCTTTTATGAACAAAGTAGTCTAGGGTACATATTGTATTTGGACTTGATATTAAATTTACTTTAATTTTTTTCTTGTACAGAAGAATACTTTGGGATAAAATTATTCAATCTTTAATAAATAAAGCTATTCTATTAAAAAAACACAAATTAAATAGATGATTTTAGATTTCTAGGTATTGGGTCATTACTGGCAGGTAAAATGAATGAGACAAATAGATTTTTTAATTTTTATATTCAACTGGAATGATGAAAAATCTACAAATTTAAATGATGTGTAAATCTTGCTCATGTTTAAACCTTAAGTCATATTTTATTTTAGGAAATTTGTTAAGAACTAATAATTTTAGTAATAAATGAACATAAAAAATTAATATTTATTTTATTACCTTACCTTATATACCTTATAGATATGGATAAATAAATTATATAGTCTGATTAAAGATATGACAGAACCAAAATGACTCCTCTTGTCACGTGTGTGAATGATCAAATAATATTGATCTTATGATATTTCCATGTTTTATTATCATGACCAGAGCTAAGAGAGACAATTATGTAATATCAAGACACAAAGTACTGGCATAAATATAAAAGAAGAAGAAAAACAACAACAACTAAAGATATGTAATATCACTTATTTTTTCTATACTTTATGAATCACATATTTTATACTGTATTGAATTTTTCAGTAATGCTCCTCCTACTGTTTTCTAAAGGTTTTAATTGTCAGAGTGACATTAAAAGGGCTTATGGTTTACCTTGGCAATACAAAATGTATACAATGATTACCTTACCATATTGAATTCACTTAAAAATAAATTAATTTTGTGAACAACACTGTAGGTGGGAAGGTTCATTTCTAAGAAGCTAAACTTGACAGAGTGGAACTAATTCACTGCAAATACTGTAATGTCTGACCCCCAAGGCCTGCAATGAGGGTGAGCCTAAGTAAAAGAGAGCTTATTTTTTGGATATATTTTTATTACTTAATGTACTATCACTACTTGTGTTTGCAATATACTTTTATAACGGGGGCCCGGATAGAAGTTTTGCAGGTGGGCCCACACTCATTTTGTTATGCTACTGAGCAACTATTGTACTTTACTCTACTGTACTTTATTTCTCAGTGATGATAGTAATGATAGGAGTGTAATGCAGTGCGATGGTGCGATGGTGTGCCCTTTCTTTCTCATAATAGTGTACTAATAAGAAAATTTTCAATAAAATGATGAGGATTTTGAAGTAAAATAACAATGTGTGTGTCACAATTTTAAGGACTTTATGGTGCATTGAGGATAGAGGAAAGATACTATATAGGAGAAATATACTCTTTCCACTATACATTGAGTAAATGTGATAAAGATATTTTTTAATCTGTGTTTCATTTCTCTGAGGAAGTTTTAACATTTATTGGATTATCTACAAGCCTAAGAAGATCAACTTTAAATTATTATTTTTCAGGCTTTAGGGTTTTGAACTTAATTAACATTTTCTGAGTGCCTCTTTCCTAAAGAAACCAAGCTAAAGACTAAAATTCTCAAAGTGTTTAAGTGGTTAAGAGCCAAGAATGCTACTTGCTATTCATTTAGAAAATATGCTTTAATAAAATATTTCCAAGTATTATATAAATTTCAATGTTATATTCATAAACTTGAAGGATTTAGGAATGTGTGTAAGGGAGTTCCCTATTCCCTAGCAAAGAGCTTATGATGTCTAGAGCAGTCTCTAGACATCATAATTCAGAAAAGAAACAAATTTTTATTAAATATCATGACTTGATACTGCCCAAGCTAATAAAATAATAATGAAGATTTTCAAGAATGCTCTCGGCTTTTAAGGTTAGATGGATTTTAGACCAACATCGCTAAAACGCGAGTAAACCCAAAAGGTAATAAAAACACATCATTCTATTTTCATTTGTGCTTTGACTTTTTTAAGTAGCCAATGATATCAGGTCATTGTTGCACCTCCTGCCTTATAAAATTAATATTTTTAAGTAATTCATGAACGTCCTTCTCAAAGGGCTCATGGCCTCAGAAATGTGCTTACCGCTGTTGAAAATAAATTCGTTTTAAAAGGCAAGAGGTGTAAGAATGACCTATTGTCATATATATGTATATATTTTATATCATGAGAGGACAACACAATTACTGCAGTACTTCTAAATCTTCACCAAATAAAGGCCCATACAGAAAAGCAATAAAATTGTATAATAAACTCCCAGACTACATTAAGAAAGAAAATGAAAAAAAATTTACAAACCTGTTGAAAAACTATCTAATTGAAATTAATGCCCATATAGTTTAAAAAAAACAACAACAACAACAACTATGACTTTGAGTTGACTTGAAACTTATGTGTTATAAGTCTGTAAGCAATAATAATAAAAGAAATAAATTCCTATATTATAATTTCAAGTGTCTTACCATACAATTTTCATATGTTTATTCATAAAGTAAAATAAAAGAGACATTGAAAAATAAGAATGCTCTTGAAATTAAATTGAATGAAAAAGAAAGAAGAAAAAAATAATAAAAAAAAATAAAAAAAGAAGAAAAAAAGAAAAAAGAAAAAAAAAAGAAAGAAAAATTCAAACAAACATTTAGTATTTTCAGTTGGCAATGACTACATATCTAATGTTTGCTATGTAAAGTCATTGCTGGCTCAAAATAATATTTTTAAAGTGCATTTTTATACTTCAAGCCAGATTTATGTCTTGTTAAATATTTAATTTTATTTTTAACTTTTCAGTGGTGTGATCCACAAAGAAATATATTGTCCCCTTCTTGCAACTTCTCTTTAACCACTGAGAAAAATGGTCATGTTCACTTTTGCCTGCCATTTAAAAATGCATTTAATTAGTACCATTAAAAAATACCATTATTTACATTTTTAAATGGTATTGAAAATAATGGTAAAGGTTTAATGAAAATAGCACTAGTACTAAGAGATTCAGTCATTTATCTCAATTTGGACAAAAAACTTAAGGAAAAATTGTGGAGCCTTTTGTGAAAAAAATCTTATTTTCATGCATGCTTTTTTGGAAAATTGACATTTGATTTGAAATTATATTTAAAAAATACTAATATTTTAAAAAACTGTATGTGAATTCATTTTAAGTGCTCATATTACTGAAAAGATTGTATTAGTAAAATTTCTAGCTTTAAATAATAAAAGTTTTCCCAAAACAGAGTCCATCTTTTACCTGGACCTGTTCGCATTTCAGTCCTTGTGGACCCAAACGTGGCGTCTGTGAATTGGGGTTCATTCATCATTGCTTTGTTCTGGAGTTCAGTAATAAAATGATGGAATGGAAGTGAGGAGAGGTGGAAATAACTCCCTCAAGCACTACATCCTTCAATTCTCAGTATTTCAGCTGAATGAAACACACATATGAATTCCAAACTGTATGTTCATTTATTTGTTACCATTCAATACATTCAAAGGTTCAGTGGTGAAATGTTTACACCACCTACCTAATTTCAGTCAAACATCATCTACTTTGTTTAACTTTAACATTAAGTAAAAAAGACCTTGAAAAGACTATATTAACAAAGAACAGTGAATTCATACAAAAATGGTTGTGAGGGAATAGATTGCTCTTGCATACACTGTTGGAGTGCCTTTTATCAGGCTGTGTAAGAAAATGTCATGTGTTAACCTATTATATACTAATGGATAAATAAAGGAAATTGACTACTGTAATGGAAGTAGGTAAACAAGTTCATTTGGAACTAGGTATTATTTCCTGAGCAAGTTTCATATACTCATCTTACAATACATACTAATACACTTTAAGGTGAACATTAGGCGAAATGCCTGTCCTGCAAATAAATACAGCATGTAAGAAGCTAATGGTGCTTCAAGTTTGTGAACAGAATATAATACATTTACAGCATAGATTACTTTTACAATGAAACACATGTAGGTATAGGCAGTGAATTGAATATTTTCAAGTACATTGTCACTGGTTTATAAAACTATCCCTTGTGATACAATGATTACTCATTCTCCTTTTTAAATATCACTAAATTTTACCCTGATTTTAGAAGCATCAAGCAAGCTCATTGAATACACCTCATTAAAAGATGCATATATTTATACTACAATACAATACTGAAGAGCACTACTATTTGCCCTAAGATTACTGATTTGTCAGAAACTAAAGGACTATATTGCAACACTCTCCCACTCATGCAAGGAAGATCAGCAAATATAAATTTTGCTCAAATTATGTATGATCCTTTCTAAAGGTAGCATTGCATCAACAATTAGTAAATGAGGAAACAAAACAAGATAAAAAAATCTGAACAGAAATCGCAAACAATCTAATGTCAGGATTATTTAATCTAGCAGATAATATTGTTCATGCTCTCTTAGAATGGTGATATTTGTTATCTGATTACATTGCAAATTGTAGCAAACTAATTATATTAACAATGTATGTCAGAAGGAACATTCTTACATAATCTTATTCTACATTTGGCAAGATATTGCAGAATATAGTCAAATCTCAGGAAATAGAACACATGAATATTTATGAGACAAATATATACAAACAAATACTTTATTGTTTTACTTAATTTTCATAATATTGAGGATAAAAGAGATTCTCTTTTCCACTATCTGATTTTGGAGTAACTGTTTGTACTGGGAAATAAAATTTAATGAAGGGTTACAAAAGCCCCTGTATGTGACTACTTGCTATACTGGAATTCCAATTAAATTGCATTTCTAGATTCTGCAAATAGATACACGTACTCATTCAAGTTAGATACAATGGTACTATTATAAATTGTCCTTTAATATTTTGTCTATGTTACACAAAACTGGAAACCTAATGTATTTTATACAAATGAAAATCAGAGTACTATGCAAGCAGTCTGTTATTTATATCATATATTGCTTTAGGCTGTCATGAGCTTATCAGAAATTTTAAAGAACTGCTAATATTTTGATGAAGACATTGGCTTCCTTGATCTACACAAACTATTTTAACATAGCAAAATCATGATATTGTATTAATTCTGGCAGTGAGAAAAATTATGCAACTACCTCAGTAATATATGTATGTGACATTCATTCATTGATCTAATTAGTTTAAATCATTATACATGGTACAATGAAAATTTATAAAATATTACATAATCAAGATGACTTTCTGAATAACACTCACTAAAGGATTTTGTTGATATGATTGTTATTAGGTCAACTGTGGTTTAAACAAGTTAAAATGCCTAATGTGAAACACAGGTGAGCATTGTTCTGAAGCCAGAGTTTTTAATAATACATTAAGTATTTAAGAAACAAATTCATTACATTTATAATCAAGTGTTAGTTATAGATTTTTTTGTTGCTCAATCTGTATCACAGCCCATTAGTATACCTTATGTACATTGCATATTGTTTTATACCTATGAACATCATAAAAACAGAACAGTGATGACGTCTGTTGAAACTTATTAAAAAGTATATATTATAACAACTGTCAATGAAGGTTTAAAGTGAAGTAGATTTAGTTAAAAGTAAATAACTTGTGTATCTGCTGGCAGTGCATTTGAATATCATTTATGAAATATATTTAATACATCAAAATTGATTTCTTAAAGAGCTCTTTCAAGTACATAAGACTAAACACTTGAGTACTTCATGCATTCTGCAAGAAAAATGTTCTTTTTATAGAATTGTGAATAACATCAATCAAAAAGGTGAATCTTACACCATGGCAGTGATTGAGTTGAATCAGTTCTTCAATATACAAACAGGATGAATCACTTGACTCAATAACAATACATACATTTTGTAATTAATGGGCTGTAGTAATTTACTACAGTTATCACATGAAATCTTCAAAACACAGGATGTAAAATGCAAGATTAGTGTGAGAAATTTTAATTTTTTATCTTGAGATGTCTGTTCTTGATCTTCAAAATTGTCATCTTGAGACATGTTTTATTATTAAATAACTGTTTCTGCTTTTAGAAACATTAATTTGTTAAGCAATTTTTGAAAATACATTACAAAATGTTTCCTTTAAAATCTAAATAAAAAATTGATATCTGGAATGTAAATTATATTAATTAGATAATTAACACTCTGGTCTCATATCCAGATAAAATCAGATATCTCTGTGGAGTTGTTGAGCCTCAAACTTATTATTTATATTTCACTAACATACAAGATGCAATTAAACAGATTTTGAATATGAAATTGTTTAAAAATTTTGATACAAATGCAGTACTATAACATTTTTGTTACCTCTTAGAAGTGAATACATAAAAGGCAATTCAATACAATCATTTTCAACATTCATTGTGTTCATTTAACATCATCATGTAATATTTGTCATTGTCAACTTGTATACCATGTGAAACAATTACAGGTTTTTTTATTAAGTATGTAAAATGTATAAGTCAATAATAACATATTCACTTTTTCTCAATAATTTTATCAACTACAAGACAAAAAATAAAAATATAAAATCAAAACTTCACAAGTTATTGAATTTTTAATTCAATATGCATCAGACTTGTATAGTTTAGACAATAATATCACATTTCCTTTCAAATTTGAATATTTCAATATGAATTTTCAACAGTTCCACTTGGGAAACTAATTTTTAGAGGGTTTTAAGAGGTAAAAATGAAAGAAATTTAATTCATTGCTTGAAATGTTTCATATCACATGTTAAATTTCATAAATATAAATGTTTTTAAAAGTCATCTGGCATTCTTTTGTAGGGAAAAGTTTGAATGTTGACCATTCAAATTAATTTAAATGTCCTTTTATGGTGTCGAAATTCTGTTTTAATGATAACTCACAAATTACTTATTACAGTAAAAAGCAATCATCTCACTGTACTGCCTAGAATTTATAAACATTGACGTTTTATAGTTGTGAAAACAATAATACAAGTTTTGGCACAGTAAGTCATATAACTGTTTCTCTTTCCCATTCATTCCACAAACTTTTAACTATAATTTTATTCTTAACATGCATGGAAAATATATGAATTTCTTTAGCAGTCTAAAAAATGTAAGAAAACTTGGAAATGCTTAATGATATTATTCTACAGATATTAGGATGTCATATTACAGACATTCTAGATGTCCAAACTGTAGAACATAGATATTTGGCTGTCATGTTGCCATACTTTCATAAGTGGGAGAACTCCAAGTCATTTAATGATCAATTCTATAAAAGGTAGATTTCAGAAAAAAATTCTAATATAAACTACTCTACAGATAAAGATAATTTCTTACAACAAAGGAAATATCACAAGTAAAAGTGCCTCGTATATAAGCAACAAGTTCACTATTAAGCATGTATAAAAACTAAAAAGTTAGAATTAAAAATTGTGAGAGTTCTTAGAGCTTTTGAAGACTAGCAATTAAGTAAATTAATATGATCTTTCAAAACAGATTTTAAGCAGGGAGATTTCTCTAATTCTTTCAGTTTTTAAGCATGCTTAACCACCATCACTTGTACTTACAATGACAATATTATGGTAACATAATGAATAATGTCAAGATATGCAAAATTCCAATTATTCCAAGCATATGTACCTCTCCAGAGGGCTGGGGAGGCCAAGCTGACTTGTTGCGCCAGCCAACATTCTTTCTGATCCCATTGCTGAACGAATTGTCCCTCTACATATGAAACGCAACTCCAATGGCTGAGTCCAATATCTCATCATAGCAATTTTAAGTTGGTAGAAGACAGGTCCTAACACTTTGTAGCATTTGGCATGTCGAAACATAGTGCGCATTACATGACTATGCATTCTAGTAGGGTGTTCACCCATCACCTCTGAAATCAAATTTAAAGTACGGCAGCAATGTTCATCTAATTTTCTCCGTCGTATCACTCCACGTAAAAACCAAGTGAATGCAGAGCATTGTTCTGAAGGCAAGCTTGTAGAACCAACATTCTCCACACTCTCTACATTTCCACACACAGAGAGACCCAGGGGCCATACAGATGCACCGCCATTCAACAACACTCTAGTGAGTTCCACACTGTCATCCATGTAGTTGATGCTATACGACAAGAGGCTACGACCTTCCAAGTTTACAGCATTTGGGTCACTTCCAGCTTCTAGAAGCATCTTGCTGAGCTGGGCAGCTTGGTCAAATGCACCAGCCTTCAGTAATCTTCTCCCCAATATCAGAAGCGGGGTATTACCTTCTGTATCTGTTATTGATAGTGGGAAGAATGGCTCATGACAGATCTCAGGAGAAATCTTCTGATCTTGTTTGATATTAGAAAGAAATTTCACAGCCTCAAGTAGATTTTGCCAGTTACCCTGAATATCACCTGGAACATATATAGAATAGTTTTAAAACATAAATAAAAAAATGAAAAAGTACTGAAGGAAACGGCATGTTTTATTTTGTAATTTTAAATTACTATTTCCAAAATAATATTTTAAAATATTTACCAGAAACTAAGAAATGCAAAGGTATTTGGTAATTTTCATGCACACTGGTCAGGTCACAGCCATTTGAACATATCTTTGAGAGAACTGAAAAGTTGTTTGCCCATGAGCAAGGTTGTTGTGATGCATCACACTTCTGAAAAACAAAAATGTTAAACTAGAATAAATCATATTTTACATCAATGTTATTACACGTAATGATAAAAATAACTGATTCATTTTATGTATATTACAGAAATATACCTGTTGTTTCACTTTGTCCAGATGAGATGACAGAAGATCAATCATGGGTACATTTCCACATGTCATGCACTCTTGTAAGACGAAATTTACATTCTTCTGATCTGAAATCATAAGCAATTTCAGTTTGTATTCTATCTAAAAGATGTTTAGAAAATGAATTAAATTTTAAAAACATTCTTTTAATTATTAAACTTTTATATATTTCAAGAATGACTTATCCATTTTATTTACACAAATGAAAGCACAAAACACTTCCTTAATTATATCAATTTATTTAACTTTATTAATACTTATCTACTTATTTATTTACTTTCTATTTATTTTATTAACTTATATTATATGAAAAAAGTTTTGCAATGGAAGAGCATGTGCATTCATTGGTGTCATAATTAAGAGTATTCCTCTATTCTCGACTTACAATACTTAAAATTTCTGAAGAAAGGAAAAAGAAGATATCAAAAAGAAGTTAACATTAATATATTTTGTCTTCTTTTACATTTTTCGCACGGGACTTCTTATGACAATGAAACAGAAAATGTGGAGCAGTGTTAGAAAAATTGTGAGAATAAAAACGATCCAACTCTAAATGCACCATGATACATTATCGGTAAGGTAATAATGTGATTTATCTCAAGGGTATAAAAAATTCTAATTCTTGGTAATCCCACAAGAGAAATTTATCAAGAATCTCATCTCAAAAGATGAATATTTAGCAAGCAATGCTAAAAAGCAAACCAAGAGTTTGATTATCCATGAATACAAAAATTATAAGGGAACAAAGTATACTCAATTTTTTACAAAATTAAATAAGAACTTTTCTCTAGAGAGTTTTGTCCATCTCCCACTTGTTCATGAAGCATGGAAACACTAGGGTGCAATGTTTTTTTATTTTTCAACACATGGAGTGCATCTCTCAGTTGTGTCACAAAAGTACAGAAAAGTTCACTAGCAGTTAGATGATGCTGTTTCTCTTTTGCAGTTGTGGTTTAAGCAGGATTGCTGGACTGACATGATAAAAAAGAGTTTATATTGTCACTTGTCAATAAAGACAATCTACACATTTGCACATTTTATGATTTTGATATAATTTGAATAATAGATTTTATTTCTTGGCCAAGTATGTTTTGTGTGTTCTGAATGTTTGTTTTATTAGAACTTTTGAATCTCTTAAGTTTTATGTTAGGAAGTTTTAGAAATTTGAAGTAAATTTTCACTGACAAAATGTTTTCAAAATATATTTTGATTATTTTCATTTAACAATTATATTGTGAAATTACATTCAGAATATATTTTTAAAATTATATGCTTCTAATTAATGATGCTATGAACTGTACTATGTACTGAGCTGAAACTTTTTTTTTTCATTCACAAAAGTTATTATTTGTTTGCTAAGAGGTTTTGCTTTTCAGTCAAGCTACAGTGTCAGTCTTCCTACCTATTATTGAAAAAATCAGTAGCAACATGGAGAAGAAATCTTCAACAACCAACTACCAAGAACCTCCCACTTTTGCAGCAACAATAAACAACAATCCTCAACGACCAACAACAATCAACAACTGACAACAACAAGTCAACAACCAAAGTTCAATAATCTGGAACCGTGGAACATTTATTTGAAAAATAAATTAATATAATAATTTTGAAGAAATTATATATATTATATGCATTATATGAAATTATATAAGTAAATGAAATTATGAAAAAGAGTTCAATAGAATGCTGAAAAAAGAGAGTGCATAAGTGAATACCTTCCAGATGCCTAGATACTCTATCTACTTGAACTGTTAAGAGAGTGGTAAGCTCAGATTCAACTCACATCTCTGCAGTAAGGTTTGAGTCTCAGGGAGTGTTGCAGTGATCACTCTGATGAACCTGAATATTTGCTGGTGAAGACCGAATCATCAACCACTTTGCTATGAATTGTTTCACTTTGGACCATTAGCAGACTCTCAACAACAAAAAAAGTATTGGAGAAGGAGCTGTATGAAACACATCACATAAGAACTAAAGGCTGAAAACAATCAGATAGGACTATTAGGCAAATTTTGAAAATGGATTCAGAATGCTGTGATCAAATGGCTTAGCTGGTATTTACAATAATCTTCAATTACTGGACAAAAATAGATAGAGAATAAAAGTCATCATGGATTCTTTCAGAATGAGTAAATGTGGAAGGTGATCAAAAAGCTGGAGAGTCAAACAAAATGGTTACAACAGACCCCAAGATGAAAAGCAAGATAAATGGAAGTGGAGCAAGATGTGCGTTGCCTGTAAATTCAAATTTTGAACACTTAAAGGGAATGTACAGTTAAAGAAAAAAATTCTGAAAATTTTTAGATGTAAGTACCCCTCAAAATTTTCAAATGTATTTTTGGCATACAACTAGAAAGACCACAGATTTACATGTGTTATACATAGTTTTAACTATATTTATGTCAAATAAATTAAAAAAGCAAATAAGGTTATCATTAAATGAGAATTGGATATGTATTTCTCCTGGTGTAATCTGACATAAGATAAACAAGACATTCCAGAAATTCTTCAGTCAGCTCTTCTCATTCCATGAAAGCAGCACTTGCATTGATACAATCCCAAAACACCAAAGTGAAATGCTCACGTGTAGCCTGGCTTTATGTTCAGGACCGATTTCAACTGTATTCGAATTGCTATTGGGTTCTTGTAGAGTTTTACTTTTTGACTCACTTGCTTTTATTAGTATTTCTAAAGGGGGTTATCCTCTCCTTTCTTTTATGAGGAGATTACTTAAAGTCATTTCAAAGTCAAAATTGAACATTTTAAATAATATTGATGGAAAATGATTATAATTATTTTGATAAAGATTGATCTGAATTCGACTTCAAATTTGTTGTCAATGGGAAGGAAAAGAAAAGCACATCCCCAAATGCATGAAGATGAAGGGAACAAAAAATTTAGTTCTGCCTTTTGAAAATCATTCTGTAAATCAGTGCAACTGTAGGGTTTGCAACACTTCCATACCGACAGGTGGCAGAGGATGGTTAATAGATGTTTAGTCACTGGAAAAAGACTAACGGGTCAATACTAAAGGACAACTAGCACCAGCAGCTCATCCTCAGGAAGGCATGGAAATTTTCACTTCTGAGAAGCAATACCTAGGTCATTGAGGTGATCCTCCTAAAGCCAATTTTCATAAAATAAAATATACATATACAAAATCAGTTTTTAAACATGTCCTCAGTACCTCGAAGTTTTTCAGAAATAATGAAGTTCAAAATGAACTTTTGATAGAACCCTTTAAAACATGAATTACAAAATTATTAAAAAAATAATACATTGCATTTTTATGCTGCTTCCGAAAAAAATACCTGGGACTGACAATTAATGAATTTCCAAGACATTCCAAAGATGTGTTGTATTTTTTGTAAATTCTGTGATCTTGATTATGCTTTTAAATCTATCCATTAATTCATTAACTAAATTCATGAAATATTAAAGTCACTAAATATTAAACTTCATTTCAAGCTAAGAGATTCCTGTCCAATATTGTTAATTGATTTTCATGGTATATTATTAATTTGTTCACGCCAAATATTATGTTTTATGTGTTTAATGTGAAATCTTGAAAAGCAGTCATCTTGATCAAGGATAAATAAACAATTAACAAACATATTGTGTTCATATGCAACGATTTAGAGTTTTAGTTTACAAGAATAAATCTGTTGATGTTGGGTTATCAATTTGAAGAGTGGAAGAAAGTAAGAAAGAAAAAACTACACAACTACACACGTGGCATTTATCTCATTTATTGACTTGTCTCAACGCATCTAGTTGTTGAAGAATTTTGTCAACGTTTATCGTCGTGTCGCGTGCCCCACTCGTGTCTTCCCCACCCCGGGGCTGCTCTCCGAAGCGCTTCCGCATCGTACTGGCAGCCGCGCTGGCCAGGGGGCGGGGCGGGGCGGGAGGGGGTGTTTTGGGAAGTGGGGCGCGCAGGGAGGGCGCGAGGGAGCAGAGTTCAACGGCCTGCACTTCAATCAATACCGCCCGCGCGCCCCGGCTCGCCTCCCTCGGCCGCTCTCCCTTCTCGCCCTCGCCTAGGCCTACCCCTCGTTCCCCTCCCCACTTTCACAGCGAGCTTCTCCTACCGCGATGCGCTGCCGAAGGGAAGGAGAGGGTGTGTGTGTGTGCGAAGAGGAGCGCGGGCAAAGAGAAGGTGGTTTCCCATTTTCAGCATTCGGCGAGTAGCGCGAGCAGCGAGCGACTGCTCGCCCGATCCCGAGTGTTCTACGAAAGTTCGCTTTCTTTTGAAGACTTACACGCATCAGATAAAGGTAGCCCCGAGTGTTTGGTGCACGGGATGTAGTAAGCAATTCATTCCCACTACTCGCGATTCGGCAAGCGGTCGCTCGCCATTCGCCGAATGCCAATGTGTGGAGCTACATAGAGCCGGACGATTGTGCAAATAATACAGGACTGCGGCAGTTTCTGCAACTTTCGAAAATTCAGAGTTCAATGCAAATCAGTCTTACAATTTTCAAGCCAATTTTACAAGCCTACTTTGCCCTACTCGATAAAAAAATTGGAGCCGATTTTGAGAAAATCTTTTTAAAATTGCTTTTATGTCGTGAAAAGTAGGTGAAAACTACTAATAAAAAAATGGACATGACCGCATTTAAAGATCTAATTGTGAAGATCAGATTTCATTGAGAAGAAAAATCTCTATTTTCAATATTTTTGTAGGGAGACCTGAAAAAATTAAACTTCTCGATTTTCGAACATTCATAGAATTTAAAGAAAATCAGATCTGCACAATTTTTAAAATCATAATTTGCTCTATACGATAAAAATATATTCCAAAAATTTGAATCCACTTTTGAGGGACAATTAAAAATATTATTGAAGCTTCGTGTAAAGTACCCCCAAAATCCAAAACATTAATTTCAAATTCAAGGGTGGTAATATCAGGCAGATTGATTGAGGGAATGTCAATTTTGGTGAAAATCCTGCTGATTCTTTAAACGGTAGCATTGTGCACAGAATGTCAGACGGACGGACGGACGGACGGACGGATGGACGGATGGACGGTCGGACAAACGTTTTGTCGTAATCAATTTTTATCAAGGAATCACAAAATATGGATTCTGACATTACATCGAATTAAAGGAAGCACTAATTATTATAAAGGATTATCCACTTTTTCGGTACTATATCCAAATGTCGTATCACAGCTGACTTAATAAGCGGATAGCTGCTCTGGGGCGACGGTGTTCAGAGCTTTGCTCTTTAAGAGAAGCGATTTTCAATTTATGAGTGAAACTGTCAGCACCAGCAAGTTCACCAGGGTTCTGACCTACCCAACATTCCGTGATTGCTCTCTCATCGTCCTCCTGAGTTTGAACCGACCAGGAATTTACACAGGAAATTTAATGTTCAGCCCTACTGTGTGAGTCAAATGGGTTTATTTCAGACTCCGAGGGCTGCAACTAGCCAGAGGGCATTCGCGCTGAAAGTCCACTCTTATGGGCTTTCATTCAAAATACAATACCGCTACTCTGGATGACTAAAGTATTCGCGAAATTGAACTGTTTTAAGAGGATAGTTTAGAAATGGAAGGACTGTACAACTCGCGATGTCATGAATATAGACCTGTGTCGGTTTTCAGAGGTTATATTTGTTGATTTGACAGGTGAACTGGATAAATTTTAAAAAAAAATACATACTACTTCGTAACCGAAATACCATTAGCGACAACCGTTTTGAATGTAGACAAACTGTAAACAAACAACACAGATTGCATTGTTGTCTTATGTCTTTGTCATCATATCTTCGTTAATACAATATTAATAATTTTTAAATAGAAGTTTTACAATCAAACCTTTAAAAATACTTCCACTCTTTAAGAGCAGTTAAAATTGTGAGGACACATACTTCTACCTACTTAAAAAATCATGGAACGATTTTGACACGTCGCCTCTTCCACACTCGTAACTGAGTAGTCATTGTATACTAAATAACAGAACGGAGATGAATACATCCTACAGAAAACTGAAAAAAAAACAACAACAAAGTTTCCTGACTTTACGAAAATCCTCACACTCACCTGACCCGTGGTGTCGATGCGAGTGGTGATGATGGTGGTGGTGATGATGGTGATGGTGGTGGTGATGGTGGTGGCGCGAGGGCGGCGGGGTGGGGCCGTCGGGCGGCGGGGCCGGGGGCGGAGGCGGTGGCGTGGCTGCGGGCGGCCTCAGCTCCAGTTCCAGCTCCAGCCGCAGTAGTTGCAGACTGCACGGGTCGCCTGCGTCCCTGCACAAACACACACACATACGCTGTCATCGCTCACCCAACAACACAAAACACGGAATCCATAACACATTTTTGAAGCAGAATCGATTGATTTGATCGATTGATTTATTGTTTCGTGCTCACGGACGCGCCAACCGTTGTAAACGTTAGTCCCGTAAGGATAATACATATTATATCTCGGTATTTGGCGGAGTTCCTCCTCCGCTAGAACAGGAGATCCGGCGCCAACATACACTCCTGCTTGGGGAGGGTTGTTCCTCCTCCAGGTATCTCTCCGAACAGGGTATCGTATCCAGCTGGGACAAGCTCAAAGCCACTGACTGGTCTCCCGATACGCACGATAGGGTAGAGCCTTTAAGTGTGCGTGTATGTTAAGGGGAATGGAGGGGAACGAAGGGACAAAGATGAGGAAGGAAAGATCGTGCGCGGCCTGTGGACCATTAGTTACCGAGCTGCTCGGGGATTTGCTTGGTTTTGAAAAGAGAAACCACGGAAAACTACCGAAATCTGTCACCGTCGGGATTCGAACCTCAGGACCTCCCGGCCAGAGATACTGCAGTGGAAACAGTTGTTGCTATGAGTTTCCTCAATTGGCGTGTCTCAGAATAAATACTTCAACCGTTTAGGACAGGGAGTTAGGGGGGTTGAAATAGATCACTCTTGGTAATGAACATTAGGTGTGACATTTTGTATAAAGAAGTTACATGGCACTTGATACTGGTTGGTAGGCAACCCATCGTGCATAGATGTTTGGCAGATAAATACACGAAATTTCTTTTGAGTGTGTACCTGCCATACATCAATATATGATGGGATCTTCTTTATTTACAAATTCCTTAGATCCTCTTATACGAAATTTCCTTAGAAAGGTACGTTTGTTGCATGTATTCTGAGAAGTACTTAATTGTCAAAGGTGTAATTCGAACCTTTTCAGTATTTTATTTGGTGAAGTCGAAATAAGCTGTCATGGATCTTATGCAAAATATCAAATCTTGAATTTGAAGAAAATAACAAACTTTTGTTGGACTTCAAGTTGAACCTTCTAGATGAAGAGATACGATTGGAAAGGGAGACAGGAAATCATTTCGCACGAAGTACGTAGGAATTGTAAAATTAAATTATGGACATTTGAATGGTTTCAACTTGAATTATCATAATTTGACTTCTAATTTGGAACGTGAAAATTCTTGTGCTCAGACAGACGATTGGTGGAAGCAGCTGTAAAACACTCAATAGAAAACAACAAATATTTGATGAGATTATGCTAAGTTTGATTAATCTCCTTCTGATTTTTGGCAGTTGTGAATCAATTGAATGTCTTGTAAGGAATAGTGATTACCGTTCTCTACTGTCATTAAAAACTAAAATAATAGGGATCTTGTTCTCTGGGAGGAGGAAGCCGGGGAGAATCGATACGGAGGATACTGGACCATATCGCAGAGAGCCCATCAGGGGGCCCGGACGGCGGTCCTCAAAGCGATCGTCAGCCTATGGGAAGAAGCAGTGAAAGATGCACTGATGCGTCGCAATGTGGCTCAGGAGGGCGATGAACCTGGCGCCCATGGGCGGAGGGGCGGGGCGGGGCGGGACGGGGAGCGCGGCCGGATGGGGCGGGGCGCTGACGGTGCGGGGGAGCAGCAACCAGGTTACGCCCTAAGCAGATTGCGGCCCGCCGCCGTCCCCGCGCGCTGAGAGGATCGAGGCGAGGAGGGCGGTTGGAGCGAATGACAGGAGTAGAAAAAGACGAGGAGAAAGGAGAGAAAGAGAAAGAAAGAAAGAGTGAGCAAGGGGGAGAGGGAGGGAGGGAGGGAGGGAGGGAGGGAGAGAGAGAGAGAGAGAGAGAGAGAGAGAGAGAGAGAGAGAGAGAGAATGAAGGAGAGGAAGAGTTAAACATAGGACGCGTAGGTGAGGAGTACTGGAGAAAGCAACGAAAGAGTTCATGAGGAAAGTAGGGAGAAGTTAGTGTAAAGCCGTAGAAGCTGCAGGGCAGGTGAGTCATAGGGGCGAATGGAATCGAGTGTTAAGACGGGAGATTCAACGCAAAGCCCAATGCTATCTAGATGTATGTATGCTATCTAGAGGTAGAGGCTTACGTGGGTGAAGGCAAGAGGCAGGCCGGAGCGGAACGATTGCAAGACAAGTGATTTGAAGCCAAAATTAAACGGCGGAAAATGAAAGGAGGGAAGTGAGAGCGGAGGTCCTAAAGAGGTTGAACTAAGACGAGTCGAGAGAGATGAAAAGAGAAGAGGCACGACGTGGGCGGAGATAAAAGGAGAAAGAGGAGGAGAATGAGAAGGCGGGAGAACAATGTAGAATGAGTAGGAGGGGAAAGAAAGAAGACCTGGGGGGTGGTGAATAAAGGGATAGGGAGGACGAAGGAGGAGGAAAAGGGGAGTTATGGTGCGGCGGGGAGTTGGTGGAGCGGGAACATGGCAAGGAGAGTAGAAAGCGGGGCGGGGAGGAAGCGTTGCAGGGTGGAAGCGGGGCGGGGAGGTAGCGGGGTGGGGAAAAACGGGGCGGGGAGGAAGCGTTGCGGGGAGGAAGCGGGGCGGGGAGGAAGCTGGACGGGAGGAGGAGGGCCGAGGCATGGCGAGGGGAGGCGAGGCGCAGCGCAGCGATGCGGCTGTCGGAGGTTCGGTGACCCGCGGTTAAATAGGTTGGGGCTTAATCCGATTATTGACCTCTGGCGACGTCGCCGCCGCGCGCACTCGCTCGCTGCCTGCTAGCCGCGCCACGCCGCCGGGCGCTGCTCAGCCAGCGGGGCGAGCAGGGCGCCTCTCTGAGCCTTCGCTTCGCATATCGGCAGCCAGCGGCGCCACCGTATGCTGCCCCGCGCAGCAGCATGATTTCGCATCGCACAGAGTTCCACAAATGTTTTATTTTCAATTCAAGAAGCATAACTCTATTGAGGGTATTCTCTGGGCGGGAAACGCGGAAACTATACAATATTTGCATTATCTAAACCAATGTGTGCTTTTCAGTGAGAAAATACATCGGTGCGTGTTATCAGCAAATCAATCCATATCAAATTAATACCATTGCTGAGCTAACTTGGGACACATGGGTAAGTGAGACAAAGCAGTGACAATTAGCTCCCAGTGGGAAATTTCATCTTGATGTTTCATTGCTAGAAATCACTGTTCCTGCTTGTTTTACTGATACAGAGATTTGCTCAGTCACGGTAGTAGCAGTTCAAATTTGAATTGATATTCGAGAGGCTTAAAAGTCATTTCTCTTCGTTTTGTTATTTTGTTCTTGTTGATATTTACTGATTTTTGTTCATTTCTAATGATTTTGTAAAATGTTGATATTTATATAACATTCACATTAAAAACAATTCTAATGCTTGTGGTAACACTGATGAGGTTGAATCTACTCATTTTGAATGAGCTATAATAGGAACGTATTTCATGAAAACTACAGGACACGTGCAGGAAAAAGCCCCATGATTCAAGTTTCTATACACATAAAATTGTCCCGTCAGGTTCATTGTTTTCACACCAAGTCGAACAAGTATGTTTTAGAGGAGTATTTTCTTGACCGATAACTTTTTTAAACAGTTATAAATTAGTTTAAACAGTTTTTTTAAACAGTTAGTTTTAAACAGTTACCTTTATAAATGAGATTATTAAATATTTATGGAAGTTACCGACGAGGGTTTCTCAAACTAATGTACGCGTTTGCCGGGGTGTATGCGATAGGCTTGTTGGGAGGCACTTGAACAAATCGGGAAATGGAAATATTTTGAAAAATAAGATAGCAACGCCCTTTTCTGTTTCTTTGAGAATTTTCAGTAGCATCAGTTATACCTGAAGGAATACTAAATGACTAGATATCCAGTTACACGTCACATCTGCATGACCATTTATTTAAATTTATACCGGGTGGCGCAGGAAAAACCTGACCACCGTGAGCGGATGCAACAGTTGGGGGAAATGGGCTAATGCAAAGGTCCCATTGTTGCCAGTGTAGTCTTCGCATGATGATCTATTGTTTCAGAGCTGTTGCGACTTTAAATACATGATATTTCTCTTTGTTAATACAAAATCCGTAAAGATTTGATTGAGACTTGATATTGATTGAAGAGTTGATATAAAGTGTTCAGGGAGATGTTTTCTCTTCAACAGAGAATCACAATGGTAGAGGCGTATCGGCTCATGTATGGAAATGGGGCCACTTTTGAACAGAAGCTTTCTAAGTTTTCCATAACAGCAAAGATCAGGATTTTGTGAAACAGTGACACCACAGGGTCAATGGCAAATGCAAAAAATTATCGAGCCCCGTCCGTTTGTACATCTTCTATCATCGCAGATACTCCAAAACGAATAACCCAAACCCCTAATAATACATGTAAATTATCATTGGTAATACCAGGAGTGCTTTGGAAATTTCCAGAGCACTAGTAGCGTTTTATAGGACTATTCCACGAATGAAAGTACGTTCAACAGAGGTCCAAAATGAAATCAAATATTGAAAATAACTAAAAGCATATTAAAATACAAAGAGGTTATTTTATAGTACATACGCGTTTTATTCCTCATCAACACAGCGATCGATACAGAGTTCCAAATGTGCCAAACATTGAAAATATCTGAAAGCATCTTACAATCGAAGAGGTAATGTTATACGAATAGTAGCTTCGTAGCAGCCCTACATACGCGGTTAATTGCATATCGACACAGCGATTGATACATACCGCCTCTTATGATAGATAGGTCGCAGCTTATAGGGACGCGGCCAATAGGGTGGAGCGGTAAGAAAAGTCGGATAAAAAAAGATAATTTTTTTAGATACACCACCCTGATTGGGGATATTTTATATGTAGTAAAACAATATTGGTTTTAATTTCACGAGTGGAATAGTCCCAAGCAGACGTTTTGCTTAGTCTCGTCAGCGTATTTTACGAGATGTAGGTGCGAAGCTCGTCAACATGACACGTGTTCAAGGTCTGATGGAGGATGACAAGCCAAAACGTGCAAATTCCTGGGCATGGATTCTCCGAAGACCTTTGAGTGGGTTGTTGGAACAGCTTCTATATTTTATGACTGATGGAGGTTCCATCTGACAGGCCATATGAACTCTCGTAGCACCAGATACTCATTCGTAACTTTGTGCTTTTTATGACTGATGGGCCGTAACCAATCCCCATTTAGTTTGTGAGAAACCTCTTAACAATAAAGAAAATCAGAGCTCGGTGTGATGTGCCTGCAAGTCATATTGTGGGTCCCTTATTTTTTAAACGACAACAAACTCAAATGTGTATGTGGGATTCTTTGAGGAATTCTACTGTCAGTTGATGTTTAATGAAAGCTCGTGTGCTGTTTTTCGTATGTTTTTTTAAGAGAATGGGGCGATGTGCTACACTTGATGCAGATCAATCTCACGAATACATGGAAGATTCACAAAAGAAAGGACTGTAAGCAAAGGATGATACCACCACGATCGGCGAAATTATCAACTTATGACTTTTATCTCTGGACAAATCCGAAGGGAAAAGCAAATGCTCATAATCCAGGGACATTACTTAATGGACAATATTCGGGAAGAGGTATTGAGAATTTGGCACAGAATTGCTCAACGTGTATGATGAAGCGCGCACAACAATGCATTCAAGCACGAAGTCATTTTCAACACATCTTATAAAACAGAATGTTATAATTGCATTACATTGCAAAAGGCAAATGAATAAAGACCACTGCATTAACTTCTTGTTGTTGCTGCGCATGCGTAGAAGCTCAAAAGTGGTGAATGCTAAATGTGCTTCACGCTGTGTAAACTGTTTCTATTTTGCACAGCGTGAAGAATTTGCATTAACAAACACAAATATCAGAACTATGTATCAACCCTTCTACGTATAATATCGATAGTTTCAATACCAATTGAGATCAATACACCATTTAAAATAAGAAAGTGCTTTAGACTTTACTTCATATTCAAACACTGCTAAAAACTTTTAAAATACATTTTATATATAACAATGCCATGCCTTTAAAACATTATATACTACCATAATTCGCACATGACGATAGCGTGAATATTCAAAAACGAAAGATGCGATTGCAGCATCGCAACGTGGCCGCTGGGTCTTGGCGTATTCCTTGGCCGGCTGAGGGGCGAAGTGCGTCGCGTCGCATCGCATATTCCGTTCCCGCGCGGCGTGCGCATGTGGACGGGACGGGCGCCCGCGCTCTCCGCGGCCGCCGCCGCCGCCGCCACCGCCGCGCGCCGGGGCGTCTCCCCGTTTCGTTTTTTCCTCGCTCCGCTGCAGTGCTAAATGGTGCCTTTGACCCCGCCGTTATAGGCCATTGTGTGGAATCGAGCGGCAGCAGCGGTGGCGGAGGCAGAGGCAGCAGCAGCGTAGCTTTCGACGCCGCGCTTCTCCGTGATCGCGGCCCCTTCCTCCCCCTCCTCCTCCTCATCCTCCTGGGGAATTCTGCACCTCGGTTGAGCACAGGAGTTCCAAAGCATGGTTACTTGGGTCACGCACATGCATTGTCTGATATGCGAATGATATAAAACAGGGTTGTCTAAATGGCGGCCCACGGCCCGCAAGCTACCCGCGGAGAATGAGAGAAAAGGTTGTGGCAAAAGGTTATTAGAGAAAAGTAAAAGTCTCTTTCATTCAGGTCGGGCAAGTACATTGTGCGTACACCCTGCAGAGGCCACATCCCCCTTAAATGTGAAAGTAAGTTAAGTTCATGGAATTTATTTCTAGTAAATTCAGAAATTCAAAATCATCCCAATGTGTTTCACTGCGTTATGTATGGTTCGATCTGATACCACCCATGGTTGCAACTCCTTCCCCTCCCTTTTCAGAGCAGCAGGGCAAACTACCGCGATCAAAAATACGGGAATCAAGTCAAGTGTGGATCGCCCTAGATAGGAAAGTATGGCCTGCAAGCATTTTAAAGGTTTTAGTTGTCTCTTGAAGCCTTGCACGTTGGACACCCCTGATCTAGACAAACGGATTCAATGCCAGTACCAGTATCACCTTTCGTTGCACTATAATACAAGTAGTGCTATGGTGATGTTATTTTATCTTCACATAGATTGTAAATTGAACAGATTCAATTTACCAAGCCAGTTTGCTTCTAAAAACAAATTACATAAAAAACAAAACACGTTGGACCGTCAACATAAAATGTAGCATTTTGAAAAATCGTACCGTGAGATTGCTTCGCTGTGAAGCTGCTACGAATAAAATGAATTCGTTTGCGCGAATACGTGTCATATGATCGAGTGTTTGTCGTGTATCTATCTTAATGGGCAGTTCTATTTGCATCGTGCATTCAGCACAATTTCTGTGAAAAAATTAGTATCTTCGTGCACGCTAAGTTTAATATTTAGTGCACTATTTTATTTATATAATCATTATCATGATATCTATCGACACATAATTTCTGCTGGTCCACATAACCGGAATGGGCTCTGAGGAAGGAGGAGTATTAAGAATGGTAATAAGATTTCTATTTTTATAGTGAAATTCAAGAATAAATCGAGGGAAATTACTGACAAAATGACATTTTATGATAATTAATTGATTCTGAGATGGGTGGCAGCATTAAATTGGAATGGAATTATATAGAAGCATTAAATTGACTCATCGAATTGTTATTCACATATTCATTTCTTTCGTCGAATCGCTATTTTACGTGACTGAAGCATCGAGGTGGCCAGATAGAAAGTGGTCCATCGTATTAGGATTAGGGATGCGACAGTTTAAAATTGGTATTTAAAGAGAAAATCGATGTCAACATGGTGAACATCATAAATGCTAAACTAACATCGCCTAGAATCATCGACATAAAAACCATGAGTGTTTTAAAGAAAGAAAAAAAATGTTCAAAATCATTGACATCCTTGTCGCATCCGTAATAAGGAAATCCCAGAGTTTTCTATCATGTTTTCCGTACTCCTGGAATGGAATCTGCGTATGTTTTCGTCTGCTGATGTATAGAACTCTTCCATAGGAGCTCAGCGTGGTGGGGAGGATGAGGGGGGCGGTGATGGTAGAGAGGGGGGAGGGCGGAGCGGTGGCGGGCGGTGAGGTGCGGTTGCGGAGCAGTGCGGGAAGGCGAGGCGGGGGGGGGGGGGGAGGGAGGGAGGCGAAACTCGAGTGGTGAGCGGCCAACGCAGGAGGCCGTAGGGAGGCGAGGCGGAGAGCGCCTCAGGGGCTTCGCCCCAAGAACGAGCGCGCATTACATTCAGAAATAGCAGGCGAAGAGGGTACTATCCTCTTACTTTAAAACTCTTTGGGGATCTAGAATGAGAGTGAAAGCTTTACGAGATATAATTTAATTGTGATAAAAATTACAAATATATAATTCCGGTAATGGGATAAAAAAGAACCATATCACCTATAAAACTGCAAAATGTCTCATTTGATTCGTTATTAATTCAAGATGTGAAGAAAAAAAGAAATTAAATGTTATAACTTTCTCTGGGGTAACTTTCATATATCATATGATATAATCTAAGTGGGTAGTGTTCTCGGTGTTACTAATTCCGATATGTACTCGTAGTAATGGGATAAAACATGGTTAATGTCAGTTCTAAGAGAATGTCGATGTAAATCCTTAAAGAACGGGCAACATTTCGCGCCCACCCTTTCTTCTCAAATCTGTTCCCATCTCTATTTTAAGGTGTTTTGCTGATTTTTCTTTCCCGTGATGCCCATACCATGATGTAACAAATCTCCGCCAGAGTTCTGAGTACAAGGATGTTAACCTAGGTACAAACTGGGTTGCAACGCAAACAGAAATAGTATAAAGAATATTTTTATTTCAGTTTATTCCATCCAAGAGAACAGCTTTTGCTCTTACATGCCACTCGTTAGTTGTAATGAACCATTTAACTATAACTGTAGTACTCGTTTCTCAGTCTCTGGAATTATTATGTGACAATTATACATTCGTAAACAATCATTTTGTAATGACACGTGATGAAAAGCACTCTGTAACGTGATGGATTATTTTGTAATGGTTTCATTCCGAATATTAAAGAGATATTTTTTCGATTACTCATCATAAAAAATTTAAAAATTGCAAGTAATGAAAAAAATGGAGTAATGTTCATGAAATGCAGCTCATATTTATTTCAGTTCGTTTTCCGAATACATCAAAAACATGTTAGTAGAATGGCTGCTTGGAATCACAAAAGCTGCCGTGAGCGCTTTCCGCTTCGGGTCGTTTGACTGTTGCAGGTAGCAAGAGGGGGGGGGGGGGGAGATGGAGGCGTCAGCTGCCGCCAGCTGCGCCAATCGCCCGCCAGTTGCCAGCACTCACGCGCACAAAGGCTCTGCGCGCGGATTTGGGTCAGCTCAGCCCCCGGCCGCACCTCGCCATCCACGCAGGGCGTTTTGGCTGGCCAATGAGATAGATTCATCATTTTGTCTTTCCGGGCAGCTAGAGTAAGTGGTCCCGTAAGTGTAGTGTATTGCATGATACGGGATGTAGCGGTGAGCTTCCTCAGCAGCATCGTGACATCCGGCGCCGACCTACATGCATGTACCCATCCATTAATCCCCCCCCCCCAGCAGAGCACCGCGCCAGCCGGGGCAAGCTGTAAGTTCCCGAATGATGTCCCGGCATGTGTGGTAGTGTTGTCCATATAAGTGTGTAAGTAAGGGATCACCCCTTATCATCACGATAGGACATGGAAGAGGAAGGAAAGATCGCGCAGGCCGCAGCCCGTTTATCTGAGTTCTGAATTTACCTTGTGCTTCGCTCGGTAGCATCTCCTTGAAGCGATATCGTTATGCTGCATTACTTTACTGTACGGTGGGTTGCATAGTGTTAGGGGCATCAGTGGAAAAATACTTTATGCCATTCTAAGATCGAACTGTTGAGTAGTACCAATATTTTACTTGTTGCCACATGGTTTCTGATATTAATTAACTACATGGGTTATCTTGAATACATAGATTAAATTATTACAGTCATAACCGTCTTTGCGCTTAGAAGATAGTCCAAGACATCCTCTAAGCCCTGATGCAGAATCTTTACGGGAAAACTCATTTCACAATCACAAAACAACGTTTATTTTCTACAAACACCATTCGCGAAAGTATAATTTGCTATCTCTAGAATAACCCAACACTAAATTAATTTCAATTATCCAGTTCTTTACTTATGACTTATATACTTTGACTACATTACACAAAGCTAAGACAAAGAACATTTTACCACTCATTGAACGGGCATTCACAATTTTTTTACATCATGTGACAAAATATTGTGAGTAAAAATTACGCTCATCCATATTGTAAATGTAGCGTGAAAGACAACACTCACTGGGCACCATTCAGAGTATCACTAATCAATTTTCAATAATTGCAAAGAACTAGTCCGTAGGTTTTCTACGTACGTTAGTATGAGATCAGGAAAATGCAACAAATAGGTAGAAGTGAGAAAAGAGGAAGTAGTTGTAGGAGAAGAAAAAAAAGAAGATGCGGAAGAAGTAAAAGAGTGAGTGGACGAATAAGGAAGAAGAAGCAGGAGGAAAAGATCGTACGGATGAGGGAATATACACGCTTTTTAATGGAATCACAGCTATGTCCAGTGCGGCCTATTCCTGCTCGTCGAACCGGCTGAGATTGCTCAGGGAATCAACTATGTCATTGCAGTACCTCTCACCCGAGGGTCGTAGGGTTCGAGGCACTAAGGCAGGATTTTAGAGGAAAAAGGAGGAAAAAGGCAGGATTTTAGGCACTAGCTAGATAGCTAGTCCGAATTCAGCCTCTGTCTGGAGGAGAATTCTGGCGACCGGCTGCTCTGATCCGAGGTTTCTCCGATTAATATCAGGCTAACGCTGGAGCAGTACCCTTACAAACGGGCCTTTGACCGATTTTCCATTTTTCCTTCCTCTTCCTATTCCTCTTCTTAACCCTTACTTACACACATTCACACTTACATTCACTAGACTATCACACATACCAGGAGACCTATCGGGAGCTCAGAGCTTATCCAGGCTGGGGCGACGTCCCTCTTACGGGAGATACCTGAATGGGGAAAACCACGCAAGCTGACATGCAGATCGGTGCCGAATCTCATCATTCAGCGGGGAAAGTACGCAGCCACGACCCATGATAAATATACTCTACACTTACGGGACTAATGACCACGATTCCCGAAATAATCAGTCAATCCGCTCGTGATTTGCGGAAGGGGAGAGGGGGGAGGTGAAGGGAAGCGGAGCGGATGACGGACGTAATCTAGGAAGCAGCATGGTGGAAAGACATTGTGAGCTAGACTTGCGCACCCATTTTTGCTCGTTCTGTCCATCACCAGTTTACGTCACGAACCATGTGATCACAACACAAGTACTTCGTTTGAAAAGCTATTCGCCATATTAAATGGCAAGCGAGATGTGTTGAGAAACATGTTGAAAGTGACAATTGTTAACAAAAAATACCAGAAAGTAGGTGTAATTGAAATAAAAGATGCAATACTTAAAAGATGCTTCAAATATCTGTTTCAATGACTTGTGATAAAGTAATAGTTGATTTTTATTAAAAGGTGGGTTTCTACACACAACAGAAAAATGGCAAATTTAGAATCTTACCGTTACAATTAATAACTGTAAATTGTGATGTAAACGTATGAAGTAATTGTCAGTAATTCGTAATAATACATTTCATATTGAATACAAATAATACATTTGAATCCTTTTAAGCAATTTACACAAACGAAAAAAGCACAAACGTAGTATTTAAAGACATAAGGCGACATCAGTTCTGTGTAAAGAAATTAGTTAAACACACGAAACTTTTGTGCAGTAATGGTGTGACTATCCGACCCTGGGAATGGTATTGAAAACGTTAAGCACAAGTATTATAGGGATATACTAAAGAAGCATAAAATAGTGCCAGAAAATGCTCCCAAAATGCGCCGTTAAAGAGAGATCTTCCCAAGACACGCCGCGATGGTTTGTGTGAAGGACGCTTCTGGAGGATCGACCATTCGCAACGCGGGCGAGTGCAATTGAGATGCCCGGCGCCTTCGGACATCTGGTCGAGGACGAGGACGGGTGGGGCGGGGGAGGGGAGGGGAGGGGAGGGGAGGGGAGGGGAGGGGACGTCGCGTGCCTGTCCGGCCACAATGGCCCGCGTGCCCGCGCGCACGCCGTCGCACGCGAAAGGCGGCCTGGTCCGGCCCGGCCCGGCCCGGCCCGCACGCGCTGCCCCACCGACCCACTGCCGCGTCAGACGCAGCTTCGCCCTCCCGCCGCGGGAGACGCTGCCTGCGCGCTCCTCCCCGCCTCGCCCCCTTGCCACCTGCTTGCACGTGCAACTTGAGTTTCAGGTATTTTGATCTTTTGAAAGTTAGGTTTGTGAAAAAAAAGAGCACTAACTAAATAGTGGCCGCTAGCACATTCTGCACTTCTTAATACTCTTACGTCTTGACATTTCAGATGTGTTCTCTGTCTTAATATCACATATATAATTATTGACTTAGTATTCCTGCTAGGTTGTGTTCACGTATAATTATGAATATCTTTGTGACTATGGAACCCATTCATGTTTTTAAGATCCATCTGACTACATAAATTTGTTAATCTCTCACCGTTTTTATTACATCTTTTACTTTGCTTTACTTTTTCTGAGTCCTCTCTACCCATAGTTTTATTTCAGGGTTTTCCTTCCCTTAGCCTTTGGAGGCTCCAACCCACTCTTGCAAGGCAGCAGGTTGAAATCAGAAAAGAAGAATATACAAAAATAGAAAGAGAGGAGAGAGAAAATATAGAATAGAATAAGGAAAGAATAGAGGAGGAAATAATGACTCCCTAGCCCTCGCAACCTAATAACATCGGGGTCGAAAAACACAAGAGACCAAGATCGGTCACATAGGAAAGAATAAAGTAGTATGGCACAAAGGAAGAATAGCCATGCCATACTAGAGAAGGTTCCACATTTATCGTGCAAAATAAGAATGGAAATACCATTCGTACCTACGCTATCAAACGTATATCCACTACTTTGCCGCGAACTAGTCAGAAATGGAGCAATATAGCGTTTATGTCATCTTGTAGACTACTATTTATAACCATCACTACTCTAAATTTAAAGAAAAAACATTGAATCAGTTTTTGAGAAAATCTTGTTTGTGTTATTTTTTAATACTGCCCATATTCCACGCAATAGTGCGCGAAAAATACTAAAATTTTCAAAAAACTGTCCATTAGCTTCTTGAAAGAACTGTGGAGAACAAATTTCAGTTGGAGGAAAAATATCTACAATTTTGTAGTACAAAGACGCCGAAAAAATTCAAAATTTTGCAATTCTTGAAAATTTAGAGTTAACAGTGAAAATAGGAGATCTGTCATCTTTATAAGTGTATTTCATTCTATTCTTTTAAAAACATAAACAAGAAAAAAAACAACAACAACCAAACAAACAAACAAAAATGGAGCCATTTTTGAGAAAATTTTGAATATGTCCCTGGAGCTTCAAGTAAAGAACCCCCAAATTATAAAGAAAGTTTTTCAAAACCGCAGCGCCTTGAGTCGAGTCAGATCGACCGTGGAATATCTGTTCTGGAAAAAAATCCTACGTATTGTTTAGGCGCTAGTAGTGTTCACTGACGGACAGATGGGTGGGCGGACGGAAAGACGTTTTGAAAAAAAAAATCAACACAAAAACCAATCCTTTTTTGGTATCAGGGAATCCCAAAATGTGTATTTTCGTTGAAATCTGGAAATCGATTTTCTGCAGCATTTCATAACTTCCTCTATACTTCGTATATTAATCCGCATATACGTACGTATACGAGAAAGTAAAAATGTGTATGGTTTTAATTTACACAAAACAGGTTTGTTTTTATAATTAAATTGAAAATAACGTCAGCTTCTTTTCCAGGGAAGAAAATGACTGCGCTAAACGATTTTATTTCCAAGCTATCAAAATAAAATTCAAAACAACTCACACAGACAGATAAGCAAGAGCTTCTATTAGATGTAATAAACGTGTTGGATACTAACATCAGTTCCGATTTACAAAATCTTGTATTTATGTCGCACCTTCCCTTTTTACTTAACTATTTCTTACTTTTAGCAATTCAACGAACGCACTCATTGTAATAATTCATTTTACCTTAGCATATTTGGTTCGTGGAGTTATTAAATATGTTTTCAAGTTAGTTTAAATTCGTGTTTCTTCTTCATTTTAATGTTTTTCTTTGCAGTGCTTCATGTTTTTATTAATTAATTGAAGATTCGACATTACGAACATGTAAAATAGTACTTACACGTAAATACTACATGTAATAGATGTTCTCTTTTACATTTCAAAATATTAATTGAATAATTGATTTATGCTCTTTTTTGTGAAGCTATGTAAATGGATCTTGCATTTCTTTGAATAGTAAACATGGGGGAAATAATATGTTTACGTTTATTAACACCTAACGTAATGGAAGTCCAGTTACATACCAAAATATATTCATTGATTCTTCTCTTTCTCGTGTTTTGTAAATAGATTAGATTTCTGTGAACAGTGAAAAATGTCTTTAAAACGTGTATTTATCGCCATAAGCGGTAAAATCTTAATTTCCATGTAATTATTCCATTGTACACAAATATGTTTTGAATGCTGCTTTGATTTGATTATTCAAATTTTAATCATACTAATAGCAACTTCTTTAATTGAAATATTCTACAAGTACTTGCATTAACTTGTTTTCTGAAACTACCGTGTGTATTAATTTTACTTTCTAATGATCCATTTCATTACCTTGGTATAGGCGATTTTACAAACTTGAGCTCTTAGTCAGGAAGGAGAGTAGCTAGCCAACAAATTTATAGTCCAAACTATACATTAATAAATGTCATTTTTACATTGATGGTACGCTGGCTCCATCTCTTTCAAAATTTGTGAAGCAAATTTTGAAATACAAAGGAATGTTATTACACATAATGATTTAATAAACACGTATATACGAGCGTAGAGGTTTTCAAATTTGAAATGCGTGTTTGTTAATTAAGTTCCTCTATTTAGATACTGTTGAAAAAATAATCATGCCACATTTCTCGTTTCATTTCTGAAACTCTCACTCTTCGGTATTCTATAGGCGCTGTGTGCGTGGGTCTCACACCAATGGCTTCGTCCACTTTTTTGCCACGCAATCTCAGGAGTCCCCCGAATACTCCCGCCTGCAACCTTACGTAAGCGCCCCGCTGACGTCAACTGCGCCCGCCGCCGCCGCCCACGTCACAATCACAAAGGGGGCGTGGCGCAGTGGGCGCGGGGGCGAGGGCGGAGGTGGGCATGTCGGCGGTGGTTTTGGCAATGGTGGCAAGGGAGGTGATTCGAGGTGGCGGGGACGGGTCTTGATCTCTGATGCAACAGGAAGCTTCCCCCGATTACCTTCGATCTCGGAATATTTGCAAGCGAACAAGATTGTTACTCTGTAATCTGTCAACTTGTTAGGATCCCCTATGTTTGGTATCTTTTATTACTATTTAATGAATTTCCGGAATAGCACAAAAACTCTTCTCCCCAGCACAAAAAACAAAAATAAAAAAACAACAACAAAAAACAACAACAACCAACCAACCAAACAAACAAACATACAAAACACCCGCGTACGATATTCCGAAACGAAATTTTAGTCACAACTTTCTTCAAATATCTTTGTAATTATACATGTCGATTGTAATCGTGTAAAAATTACGTTTGTTCAATTAGTTTATAATGAAAAGGTAATTAATTTAGATTAACAATTAATGCTGAGCAAATGTGCCTACAAAAACGGAAATCTGGTAATGAGACCTCGCTGGTGAAATTCTGATGTATCGTGAGGTTCGGTGAAGCAATGTGCATTCATAGTGTTGGCTCTTTCCGAAACTAGGTTTGAAAAAGGCGCACTAATGAGTGTCTAGCAAAACAGGACCTGTAAGAGCTCTTGTAAGCACAGGCGGTGAAAGAGGTCTTTGTTTCTTGCCGTCTAGGCAGAAATAATACGCATCACTACTTGCAAGTGCAGTTTTCACACATTTGGGTTATGGTCCGTGCGTTTTGTTGTGGTATACGTTTGGGCACAAAAAGTTCACTATCTACAGAAATTAAAAAAAATTATGTATTTAAAATAATGGTGAGACTTTAAGCCAAAATGTATCGAAACGAAAAGAGAAATTTGTCTACTGAAAAATTCATATAAATGATCATTTTTGTACAGCGCCGAGAAGGAGGAAGGGTCAAGTTTTTTAAGAAGTTATTAATCAATGTGTTCTTCCGCCTGTTTTAAGACGTGAGTTCTTCTAAATACCCCACAAAAATAAGTTTCTTTAGGAAAACATGTTAGGGAAGGAAATAGAAATAGGACGGATGTCTGTGCGACATTTATGGAATCTAAAATACAGGATCTTCCTTTTTCCTGGTCTGGCACTAAACTTTCGACTCTGCGACCCTCGTTCCGCTCGCCGCCGCGGGGATCGCCAGTCGCTGACGGGGCCCTCGGAGCGACGTGTTCCGGCGCGGGGCCATTCGTCGGCCCCTCGGAGCTATTTTTGCCGCGACAAAGCGCCGTCTCGGCATCTCTTATTTCCGTCCCGCGGACGCGCGTCGCGGCGCGCGCGGAGCCCCGGCGGCGGCGGCGGCGGCGGCGGCGGCGGCGGCGGCGGCGGAGGCGCGGGGCAATGGCCGCGACCCGGAGCACGCGGCGGCGGCGGCAACGGGACCGCGGGCCCCCGGGGCCGTCGATGCCACCGCCGCCGCCGCGACGCCGACCCGCTGCCCGGAGCTGGGAATCGAATCCCATGCAGCCGATCCACGCGGTTACTTCTCGGGAAGTGCCTGTTGCGTGATCCACCCCGTTGTCCTGATTTGTTCGCTTGTTGTCGAAATGTTGACAGGACACAATCACAGAAATGGTAGGTTTTCGTGGTCGGCATGTGTGTTTGCTCTTGGCCGAGTAAGTGACGTTGTGTCGCAGTCAGGCTAGCCAATGTTTTGGCTATTCTTCGGGGTTGAAGGTCTTTTTCAGGCCTTGTAAGGATAGTCAATAATTCGAGAATTCTCGTATTTTACTAACGAACTCAGGATGCTGCTGCGTCCGGTACTTTGGGCAAAATATTTAACTATGATGAGTGATGAGAAGAAGGAAGTGCCAAATTGTTCGTGGAAAATTAATACGAAGGATTTTAAATACACGTTTATGTTTTAGTTGACATCAGTTGTTTAATAATGTATGTTGCATGATATAATAGTCAACATTACAATCTTGGACCATTTCTACTTTATACAAAAAAATATCAATAAAAGACTTCTATGCACATCAAAAGAAATAAATTTTTACAAACAAAATATTTCATAAAAGTACTTGTGGCATAGTTGATCGAAATATGTCTGGGCTATAAGAATCACATACCTACGCGCCTTGAGAATGGTATGTGTCAGGCCCCTGCGGTAGGCAACCCTTCTAGCTCGCGCCCGCTACGGGACGTTGCTCTCACAGCGACTGGCCCCACGTGCAGCCGCAGCCGCAGCAGCAGCCGCAGCAGCAGCAGCAGCGCTCGGAGAAGCGCATTGTAATTATCAAGCACCTCTGCGCGAGTGTTTACAGTTCGCTTTGGGCAGATCTCAACGGGGCTCCGGGTTGCAGCCCGTCATTCTTGCCCCTCAATACTCGCCCGAGCCGCGCGGCTGCATCGCGTGGAGAAGCAAGGTTATCGTTCAATTAAGAGAAGAAACCAGTCTGTCCAAAAAGATGCTCGTTTACAACGTTGCGCCAGTATAACGGGTTCGTAGTACGCATCTTGAAATGCAGCAAATGCAGTTTTCAGGCCACTCCAAAATTAAAACTTATTCTGGTTGTTTGTCGCATATTACGATTTTATTTACATCCCTTGGTTTTTGATTCTGCAATAGTACAGAGTGTCTGCTCTACTGTTATGTTATTAATACCATTACTCGGGTATAGAGCAAATAACGGATCCGGCTGAAGTTTATTAATCGAGGGGATTGTTAAGGTCTATAACCAACCAACTCTCTTATTTATGACATCGGTCGTGTGTTGTTTAAATTTTTTCGTAATGTTATTATGTTATAAGAAAAAAAAAATCTATAAGAAATGCCTTTCCTTGAAATATGAGTCCTCATTCGCTATTTTTGATGGGGTTTAACGGATGGCAAACTGTTAAAATCTTAAACGTACGTCGGCCGTTATGATTGGGTTACTATTCCCTTGGTTGGGTTCAGTCTTTATAACAGAACAATATTATGGAAAGTAACATCTCTGTCTATACCAAACCCATGCTGAAAACATCGTTTGACCCTTCGCTTATCAAAATCTGTTGATTGCTTTCCACGTTGATTGGGTCTACGGTGAAGTACATAATCCTCCTTCTTCGCGCAGCGCAATGAATACGGAATCAAAATATTACCAATTATTTTTTCCTCGCAAGGAATCATCGTCAGTAGATTACGGCGTTTTAAATTTCCACATCACGTAGGGTGCAAAACTGAACCGTCTTCTCTTGGCGCAGGAAGGGGCTTCGCCGGACGGCGGCGTATGTGTCACACGCGTGCGCGCGGGCCGAGAGGAAGCAGCAGCACTTAGGGCTTCGCAAGAGCGACAGGCGCTTCCTTAGAAAGCGGCCGCGCCAACCGCCTGATAGGTGGCGCAGCGCTGGACTGGACGGAGGCGCGTGGTCGCGACGCAATCCGACTGACACGTCGAGTGAAGTCAGTGCCGTGACGAACAGAAGACGCATTTGTAGGGTAGTGGGGTTGAACTGTATGAACGGTGGGGGTGAGGGTGAACGGTTATATAATGCAAATAAAGTTTGTATCTTACTTACAGACAGCATGTTAAAATTTATTTCATTATGGAACTTCTCTTTACTGTAAATATTTGCAGGTACGTTTCACTGACCAGTACATCTGCTTCCTCATATACATACAGCTCATATAATTTCAATTAAAAACATATTTCAAACTATGACGTCGGCACCAGACAATATTAAAATATTGAAATTTTACATATGTAATCCAAAGAAGTACATAGCACAAAATAAATATTTTTCAAAGTTCTTTGATCTGATAATAGTTAAGCTATGACCGCACTTGGGGATATCATCTCTTGAGCTTTTTTTAAAAATACTACTCCTCTACAGAACGTCTCAGATTAAAAGTTTCAGACAGTCAGTACAGATGTCTGAGAGGTCACTTTCCATCGCCGTCAAGATTTCTTATACTTGCCGAACAACTGTGCATGAGTTGCTTAATAATCAGGGGCAAATAAATGCCACGAGCATATCCACATATATCTCCTTTATATGCTTCTAAGGTTCGTGACCTGACGGTGACAGGATTTTCGACACTAACTAGGTGGGTAGGTAGATCATGTTCAGCCGCTGTCTGAAGGAGAATTTTAGCAGCCGCTGCTCTGATCGGTACATTCCCATGGTTTCCCCGAACATTACCACGGGAGTACCGGAGCAGTACCCTAAACAACGGGACACGGACCGCGCGGAATCTTTCCTTCCCTTCCTTGTCTTATCCTCACTATTTACTCACACACACTTCCACTCGCATGTACATGTACTACACCACGGACGTCGAGACAGTCAGAAGCTTAAGCTTGTCCCGTCTGGGGCGGTGCCCCGCTGGAAGGAGATACCTGGCTGGGGAAAACACGTCACTTATGTCACTTATGACCTTAGCAGTTAACGCGCCCGGAAATACTAATCGATCAATCAATCTTCTATATGCAATTTCCCACTATATGCTCTTTGGCAAGAAATTGATTAGTTTTGACCCATTTATATGTCCTCGAAGTTTGTAACGTTTATTCTTAGACTCTTGTAAATGAGATAATAAATTCCCACCTCCATAAGACCGCTGTGGAGGGGAGCAAAAAAGCGTCGGTCGCAGGGTCGGCGGCCGCAGCCTCAACCACGTGCGAGGAGCGGATGCCTAGGGGCCCGGGCACCAGGAGATTGCGAGACGGAGTCCCGCTACAACAATGACGCGAGCGAGGGAATCTGAATGAATGATCAGGAGGAAATGAAATACGTCCAGTAAAACCGTTCACCTACGATTAGTGTGAAAAAATTGTAATAAAAAAGAGATCGAATGAAAGGAGGAGGTAGACCAAATTTCTTAGAAAATGTCAGAAGAAATGTGAACTTTATAAATGTAACTATTTATAAATGTAAAATATACAAGAATGATGAAGCGTCGTAAATCAGATAGTAGAACTGAATCTCTAACGTGGTTCTTCATCTTTCAATCAGGAAATCATCTTTCAAAACCCTACAGCCAGATGTGGACTGGACTGTCTTCACAATTCGCATCCATTCTTGTCTTCTCTCAACTTTCCTACCATCGTCTAGCAATTTCCATCATCGTCAGGTCAATAGAAACATCGTGGGTCCATATTTTCTTTGATATCCCTAATTTTCTTACTCCAATAATGTTGCTTATTTGCATAATTTGGCACTCAGCATTCGCCATTCCCAATCCCATATAAACATTCTTGCTACTCCTAATCTCTGCACATCTTCTGGCCAATAAATTCTGCGAGATTCACTATTTTCTTCTTCCAGTATGTTATTTACTTCTTTATTATGCCATATCCATCACATTCTCTTTAATTCCCGGGTAATTATTTCAAACTTATTCTGCTTCTTTCTTAGTAGCTCACGTACCACCTGAATCGGCTGTGCGTTTCTACCACCGACCGGGATTCCCTGTCCGAGCGGATTCTCCTCCGCGCGACGTCCGGGATAGAGAAGCCAAAAATTACGGTTTTTAAAACCTCGATATTTTTGAGCCAAAACATGGATATTATAACTTGGATGTTTTGTTTTAGACGCTTTCTTCGATTGATATATTTATCCAGAAACATTGTTTTCAAAAAAGTCTAATAATATATAGATACAATTTTCAGTATCTAATATTTTTTTGTGTATTGCTTGCTATCAACAGCCATTGCCAAATGACACTGTTGCCAATCCCCAGGCGGCATGAAACCGTTTACTAATCGCAACCTTTCTCCAGTGTTTTTACCTTTCTTGTTTTCCTTCGCATTAATATCGTTAAATTATTTTGAACCTTGAATACACAGACAATGATTAGAAAATTAAGACGACAGTGAAATTTAAGGCACTATATACTTTAAACTAATATTGACGTGTAGTGTACCACATTTGAACCAGATCATTTTACTTCCAAATGTTTCGTCATATTCAAAACATCGATGTTTTTCGTCGATGTTTCCATCGACATCGAAAAGCTTTTGGTGATGTATCGAAGTATCGATGTATCGATGTTTTGCTCAAATTTGCCATCATTAGCGCGGGCCGCTACGAGGAAGGCTACGAGAAGGCCGCGGAGGCTGCGGTCTCGGTTGCGGCGGCGGCGGCGGCGGCGGCGGCGGCGGCGGCGGCGGCGGCGGCCCGCGGCGCAGCGTGACTCACGGCGAGTTCCGGCGGCGGCGGCGGCGGCGGCGGCGCGGAGGGCGGAGCAGGGGGCGGGGCGGCCGGCGCACCGTTACGCCGCACTCCGCGTCTCACCGCGCCGCGCTGCGCTCTAGGCCAGGGTCAGCCCCGCTGCCGCCGCCGCCGCCGCCGCCGTGCTGCTGCTGCTGACAGCCTCTGAGGCGTCGGGCGTGCGGGGGCTGCAGGTGGCGCAGGTGGGCGTGGCTCTCGACGCATCTGGCGCACGCTGCATCGGCACGGGATACTCAAGGCGTGTTTAGAAGGCTGGGATATGCGAGGCCTTTTAATTCTGATGGATCCGTTGACGGGTTTGTGGTAGTGGTGGTGTTTAATGGTGGTTGGATAATGCGACACTTTGTGAACTGCAAACCTGGAGCGATTTATAACGAACGTGACATTTCGGAATTTCATTGTAGAGATTTGAATCCACGCAGCTTTCCTCCTTACTCGTAAAGGCAATTTTCACTTATGAACATTCTATTTTTTCTTAGTAAATAGTGTGTTTCAGGCATGGACTATGAAGCATTCTTCTGAGACGCGGAGCGCATTACACTGGTGTTTGTGAAAATTGCAACACCAAGAAGGAGACATACTATTGTAAATTTATTCCACATTTTAGGAATATCACAAAATAAAAATGATTAGAATTACAGAACTGCACCTGCATTTTGACCTTGAGTGTTTAGTACGGTGTGAAGGCGCCACGCTCTGCCATCAAAGCGTCTAGCCGCATGTTTTCAAAGAGAGCCTGGATACGCTGCCGAGAAACACACTGCCACGCGGTTTCTTTGCGTGACCACAAAGCAGCGACAGTGGCGACAGGTGCAGGAGCACCATAACAAACAAGTTGCCGAAAGATTATATCCCAGACGTGTTCGATGGGCGACGTGTCAAGCGAACGTGCATACCAGGAAGCGGTTGTACCCATCATTCTTCGCAGAAAGCTTGCACATTTCTCGCTATATGCGGTCGAGCATGTGGAGTTGCATGCGAGAAGGGCAGTACATTGGGCTCTAAACCCGCCCTGATGTAGCGGTTACTGTTCAGATTGCCCTCAAAATGTATGAGGCAAGATCACACATTGTAGCCAATGGCGTCTCAAACCATCACACGGCATTTGTCCGCTATGGCGAGGAACAATGCAGGCTCGCAGGTTGCGATCACCACGGAAGCGTCAAACACGCACTCGGCCATCGCTGTAGCACAAGTTGAAGCGGGACTCGTCCGAAAACACTACATTTCGTCACTCAGAACCACTGAACATGTTCACGTGCCCATTGCTATCTGAGGCGTTGGAGATTTCTGATCAGCGGAATCCGACGCAGTGGTACGCGTGCCACCAGTCCAGCCCTCAGTATATGTCGAACCATCGACGCAGACATGACCACACCCGTTGCCGTACTCGAAAGTCGAGCCAACTTTTCGTATGTGGGGTGCCGCCATTCTGTCAGTTACAGTCATGCGGACAAGATGGCGGTCATCTCGCAGTGTGGTCACATTGCGTGGTCCATTACCCGATCATTCTGCCCTTTTCAAACCAACTCAAATGCTGATATTCCCGCTTAGGCGTCACGAAGCATACCGGCACTTGCTTGCAAGTTACCTCTTTGTTTGACGACTCTCTACCGACTGCGTGCTTGTGGGACTATTCTCCCCCAGGATGGCTTATTGTCAGCCTGCTTGCTTTCCTTGGTGCGATTCCGGGTTCAGTTTCCGGTCGGGGCAAAAATAGTTCTAGCTTCCCTTACAATCACCTCAGTTTCTATAGACGAAAGAAAATCTCTGGCAGGCTAAGTACGCTAGGTGCCGTGAAGCGAATTAGACACACACCACATGCCTCTCTTACTCCCAGGCGTGGATAATAAATAAACAGGGCCTAGATCTAGGATTACCTCTAGTTGGAAAATGGATTAATTCGATCGTAAAAACTCCCAAATACATTCTTACGTCCAAATGTACTTATTTATTTACTAATTCTTCGTTTTCAGTATTTAACCGATTTTGGGTGAGTGTTCTCGGGTCATTTACTTCTTAAGGTATTTTTTCAGTTATTTTTAATGTAGTTAATTTATTTTTTCCTTGCTTTGCGCATTTGGCCGCTTTCGCTTCAGTGAACGGGGGGGGGGGGGAGGGGGCAGGCCGTGACCTCGCGCCAGGGCACTCCGCGCTCCATCCGGCTTCGCCGCGGCAGTGCACAGCGGAGGGGAAAAGCGAGCACGGCCGCAAGAGCCCGGCGCCAAATTAGCGCAGCTTTGCGCACAAGAGCTTTCACGCTCGCCAGCGCTTGGGAGGCACAATGACAGTGGTCACTACGAATGCAGCTGCTACCGCGGACATTCAGTTCTTGTGACCAGGCAACGAAATTAGCGTTTTGTGTGTTGTCGCTGAGGTAGTGTATTGATAACTTCTACCATTACGTTTAATGTCCAACGCCATGGCAATTACTTTATCAGATAGTGATCTACATCAAAGCTCCAAATTATCCTGTACTTTGTGAACCATCTGCTGTTGCTTAGGAAAGTACTGAATTGATTCCTCCTTTATTCTAAAATACATTTCATTCATAAAAATGTGTCAGAATATTTAAAGAACTTGGAATAATAATTAAAAATTGCGAAGGTACCTAGAACTATTTACAACATTAAAGAAATACTTGAATAATTGTCAGTTTTTTGTTAGTTCAGAAGCTTACTGTGTGCCGCTGCAATCAGAAACCCGCTTCCTCTTAACAGAACTAAACAGATACAATTAATTTGACTAATTAAATGCACCTGAAGTTAAAAAGCAACTTGGAATGTTGCCTCTGCGAATAATTATTTGCTAGAGTTATTTCGCAAAGACCCATTGATTTAAAACCCATAAATGTACCTGTATGGGGAACCTGAGCGGGTTTTCCAATCAGATATCTCCCACCAGCGGGGCACAGACTCAGCCGAGACAAGCTCTAAGATTCCGACTGACTTCGTGATATGAGTGGTAGTGTAGCGTATTTAAATGTGTGTGAAAGTGAGGGGCTAGGATAGAACAAGAGAGCGGAGAGAAAGATAGCGCGCGCGGTCCGTGGCCCATTCTTAGGGTACTGCTCCCTGAATCCTGCTCTTGTCAGGACTGCCACCGAACCTTCGAACCGAGGTCGAAAATCCTGCCACCGAGCCCATGACCTCCCGGTCAGAGGCACTGGAGTGGCATCTGAGCCCCGACCGTAGGCCGGCAGCAAGAAGACCTCGGCGGCAGCTCGCGTGGCGGCGCCGGGCAGTGTGTGGCATCGGCCGCAACGGGGGGGGGGGGGGGGGAGAGAAATCGCGCGCGAGCGGCGCTGCATGCGGGGCGCCGCCCCCGCGCGGGCCTTTTCTCTGCGCCCGCCGCCCCGCCCCGCCCCGCCCCGCCCCGCCCCCGCCGTGCCACGCTGCGTGCCGCCGAGCAGTGTGCGGCGTCGGACCTCTCCGGCGCGCGCGGGGAATGACCTGCCAACGACCTTGCGCCGCCGCCGCCGACCGGGGAGGCACCTCGTGGCGCCCGCGATGCGCCGCTGTCACTACCGCCCGCGACCGACGCCCCCGCCGGCGCCGGGCCCAGACACCGTTGGGCGGATAAACGCATTACCAACAGCCCCAACTCAGGCCGGAAACGGCCAAGTCCCGACTGGAATTAGATTATTGTGAGCTCTCAGGATACTATTTGTTTACACGTGTTACTTCATTTAAAACATTCCATAAATTAGGAGTATCTCTATGAGATGTTTCGTTCCCCGTCGATATCATTATTATTGGAAATCACGTGTACCACCGTTTTGTTTCAAAAATATAAACTTCCTTTTTCATCTCAACTTTTCCTTTTTTCCTGAGTGTCTCATCTACGCAAATCGTCGCTACACCTAGAAACTAATGCCAATAAAACGCATGTCACAACCTGACACTATTCGCTCTCTTCTCGTCGGCTATCACCTCCTAGGGTGAGATAGAGATCTCTGAACCACCTTCCGCAATGACAAAACCCAGGCACATGGTAAAGCTAACATACATTTATATACAAATTTTATTTTCAAATCACAGAAAATAAATAAGATGTTATTAAAACTCCACACTTTCTTTCTGTAAGTTCTCTAGAACGAAACTCACAAAACGTAATACCTCTAGAATGCTGAGTTAACTACCGAGAAGTGATGACATCTGATGTGCTGCCATATTTCTTGAGTGGCGTGATGTTGCCTCGTTCATTCGTCGCCCCCGCTCCGTCGCCGTCATCATTCACGCAATCATCTTTCCCCTCTGCTGATCCCACCCGTCCTCCCCGCCGTTCACATTCCTGTTTTCACCGCACTTGTCTTGCTCGCCTTCTCCATCAGCACGTGGAGAACGACTGAGATGGCTCAGTGTCAAGTATATCTGACCAGGAGGTCCAATGGCTCCATTAACGATGGTAACAAGTTAGATAATTAGGTCGAATTGAGCCACGTACTGGATTCTAGTAACCAGCCTTTCTGATTGGCAGTTTTACTTGTTTTTTTCGATCAATACCAGGCGAATGCCCGAACAGTACCCTAACAGGCCGCGGGCCGCACGCCATTTTTCGAGAATCATCTTTGTCTCCTCCTCTTCTGACACACGTACACAATCACACACACATGCCCTTCTAAACATGACGGGATATCAGTCTGCGGCTGAGTCATGTCCCATCTGTGGTGGTGGCTCGTTGTGAATATATATCTGGAGGAGAAAAACTTCCCAAACTGACATGTAGTTCAGCGCTGGATCTCACGAATCAGCGGGGGATAAACACTCCACATTCCCGATTATAGCATGAACTACTCTCAGGGAATGACCGAAGTATTTGTCAAGAAACCCGAAATATTCACTCCCTCCCCCATTGTCCTACGCCGCGCCGCGGCCCACCAGTCGCCGCCCTCGCCGCGTGGCGTAGCAGGCGCTTGAACGCCCCCTGGGGCCCTGAATGGAAGCGCGGGCCTGGGCCCGGGCCTGGGCCCGGGCGCGGGCGCGGGCGCGGGCGAGGCCGGGGGCGCAGGTGCTGTTGACTGCACCGTGACGAAGCCGGTCGCGGGGTCAGGCGGCAGGTGAAGGCTCCGACCATCCCATGCAATGCACTGCGTGACTGGGAAGTCATTAACATATAAAGGACTTTCAACGACCCGGCCACTCGCCTCTTGGAGTTTTGATAGGCGCCTTTTGAGACCTTTTTCATTGTAAGGCCTTTGTGCACAATCAGGTAACGGCCCTTGATTTCACGCTCGATCAAAGCGAATATCCTGGATTGTGCGCGAAGACATTGTTTACATTAATGGAAGACTGTTCACGAAGGCATTGTACATCATATCTTATAGATATTCAGAGGTCTTTGGTGGAAATATTAGCAAAAATAAAACGTGTGTTCAAAGTAAATTTTAACTTCACTTCACTCATCAATGTATAAGATAAATCTTGGGAAAGAATGATGTGGAATGATTGAAACTGCGATCTTCCTATAACACATAATCAGTGTATGTTTTAACTTCTAACATCGTCTCTTTAATGTTTTGAACTCGAAGATGAAGTGTACGGTTATTTTATTTTTTGCTGAACGAGTTGAAAACCGATTTATTTCAACCCGTATTTGAATGATGGTATTAGTTTCATAATGTCTGTCCTAGTTAAAATCAGCCACGTGGAATCTATATTTTTTGAAAAAAATAAAAAGCATCAAAAACACGCACCCAAATACTATTTTTCACATCAGAATTCTCATTATTAAAGAATGAAATCAGTAAAGAAGTCTGGAGTTTCTCCATTCCATCGTTTTTTCTAGTTCACTGAAACAGATTTTTTTCACTATGCTGGGGTAGTTTTCTTCTTTCAGTGACAATCAGTGAAAATACGGGAGTAAACCAATAGGGATTCTTGTGATCGCGAAATGAGATTGAAACAATAAAAATGCAACAATAAACTCGACGGACAGAAGCTTATTTGGTCGAACATCCTTTTCAGCACAAAATGGTATTTAAAATACTATACCCTAAAAAACACATTCATTTCCATTCTTTCTCTTCATGTAGAAGTTGTAACTGTATTGACTGATAACAATACCTTGTGTATATAATGACATTCCTTACTAGCCCATTCCTTCCAAATTTTCTAGCGACCGCCTTCCCCCTGTTTTCAAATTTTGACCCCTTGTCCCCCACGTAGGTATGAAACACGTCTCACGCAAGCGTGACCAGCGGGCGCCCTATCCGCCCTAGAAAAGCACGGCAGGGCTACGTTGAGAAGGGTGAGTGTCGTTAAGTCCTGGCCCCTCCTACTGGCTATAAATACAGGCGGCGCTACGGGCGGCGACGGGCGGCGACGGGCGGCGGAGGCGGCGGCTCTGGAGTAACGGACCGCGAGGGGGGTCAACGCCTGGGCCCTCTCGGCGCGCGAATATTTCGGGGACCCCGGCCCGCGCCCATCGCCGCCGCCGCCATGAGTTTCTCCGGCGACCGGGGGTCATTGCTCGGCGGCTCCGCCGGCGGCGGTGGCGGCGGCGGCGGCGGCAGGTGTCGCGCCCTCAGCGCTGCGCCCGGCCCCCTTCGCAGTAGGCGGACGTTGCGCCCGGAGAGAGCGCCCCCCTCCAGCCCTCCCCCTTCCCCCGACCCCGGGGTGGGTGGTGAAAGGGAGCCCTCTCGGCCCAAGTCACTCTCTGCCCCAGGTATGTAATGAAAATGCAGGCGCACGCGCTGGCGCAAAAGTGCTGAAGGCGAAGGCAGTTTGGAGCCGCCACGTGCACTCTGCTGACACCTACATCACCTGCTTGGTTTCTTTCTTCTGTTCCAATGCTGTGCAATGTTTTTAAATAAACCTTTTAGGATTACGATATCTTACCAGTGAATAACGTTCGGAAACTTTGACAGAAAATAATATGGAGCAAACAAAGGCGTTATATAAAGTATGTATAAAATATTATGATGTTTAGATATAAATTGTTTGTATATTCAGGTAGGGATAAAAAACGATTGTAAAATTTGGTGTATTTGTGGCCAAAATGTAGGCTTTTAATAATATTCCCAATTTTTTAGTCTCAAACTTAGACAATTTCCGATCCTAACAATTTCCCAAACTTTAATATTTTTCTGTTTCTTCCCACCCACTTCTTCAGAGTACATCAACAGAATCCTTATTTATAAATTATTACGAATAAATTACGAAATTTGTTTCTTTCCACAAAATATAGTAAACGAAACTTCTTGTTCTATGGGTATTTATAAATGAACGACCAAAATATCTCGTTTAGCAAAGTACGCGGAGTCCCGCCGCCTTTTATATCAGAACATGACGGAAGCGTGTTAGTAGGTGCCACGCAGCTAATGCTTGTCCCAGAGAGCGAGGGAGATGGCTCCTCGTCTACCCTTTGCTCAGGGATTACTCGCACGGGCGCAGGTGACAAGCTGTTCGCAAGCGGAGCGCCGAATGCCAGGTCCCGCCTCGGCGCTTCTCGCCACGGGCTGTCATCCACACGAGGTTCCGCTCTTTTATCCTCGGAGAGAGAAAGATGTGGAAGCAGTCATAACAAATGTGTGTTTATTATAGCAAACTGCTGCTTTTGACGCGTCGGCCATCATCACCAATTCAACGCTTCTGAAGGGTTCAACACACAGTTCCTGTTTCTTCGCGGATGACGGCGAAACTGGTTGGGAGTGTTTCAGGGGAATGGTGCATAAATGAGAAATAAAGTTGGATGTTTTTCGCTTTGAGAAATCAAACTTATTGTGGTACTTCACATCAGAAAATAAGATTTTTGCTCATTTATCAATCGGAAATTAAATAAAACAAAACAAAGAAATGTTGAAGGGAGTATTTTTCTAACTCGGATTCACTATCATTTTATTCAAATTTCAAGTTTTGTAAACAAAATAACACATCTGAAACGGAGTCGAAAAAATGTTTTATGGGAATGAATAACACCATTGTGAACAAGATTTTTATTAACAATAACCATCTTTCAACATGTCATCACCAGTACTTTAGAAAGAAACATTCAAAATAATGTTTATATCAACATCAACTGAATAATTTATTCCTCTGTGTACATACGAAAATCCATTACATAATAATAATAATAATAATAATAATAATAATAATAATAATAATAATAATAATAATAATAATAATAATCGATATTGTTCGAGACTTTTCGACTACGTATTCACGTGTCCTTTCACAACAATAGTACCAGTACAATGTTACTTATTTCTTTCGTAGCGACTTCCTAATGTACTCTTAATATAATCTCACTTAACAAACAGCCATTCTTGAAGTTGCGGCGATCTACAAGACGATGATCCGACTTCACAGTTCGTTATTCTGCCGACGGCATACATAAAGTAAACAAGTAATATATAAGACGTGTCTCTTATACTTTGGTCCGTAATAGAGATAAAACTTTAGAGTGGGTTATAGGGACAGATTCACGGCACGTAATAACCGAGAGAAAGCACAGATTTCACCATCTCATCTCGACGCGAAACACATCGGCTGTTGCCGCCTTTTGCAAAATCCCAAAATAGCGCCGGGGGCATCTCGGCGTCCCCGCGGCGCTACGTGTTGCCGGAAGGCGTCATCTCCGCCGCCCACCGCGCTCCTCGCGGAAAACAACGGCCGGCGACAGCCGTCCCGCCCCCGCCGCCGCGACTCAGCGCGAGATCAACAATGGGTCGGCCGGCTTTGTGCCTTATCGGGCAGCGACCGCCGCCGGTGCCTTATCGCCGCGCGGTGGGGGGGCGGCGGGGGCGGGGGAGGCGGACGGCGTGGAAAGCGCCGGTGCATGCGCCCAGCCGCGTCGCGACGCCCGCCCGCCCGCTGCCAATGACCCCCGACCGCGCGCCCCTTTTCACCACCCGCGAGGCAGCGACGCGACCATTTGTAAGCGAGGGTTTGTTGTAAATCTGATGCAGAGGACCTCTACAGAGGCAGGAATTTATTAAGTCGCTTTTGGGCGAAGACCTATAGCATTGTGAAGCTGCCTTGTGGCGTGAGTAGCTTAGGGGAGGTCTTTTCTTAAAAAGCTTGCTAAACTTAAACATGAACTGCTAAACTACTAAAACTTAATTCTGGCTTACGAATTCAAAAAGCGTGCTTTTCGATATTCTTTATTTGTATTGTTTTACAATGAAATCTTAATATAAAATGGTTGCTAGAGTTCTCTTTTAGGTATATTTTTTTTCCACTCGATACTCATACTGCGAACATATTTCAATTTTAATACTACTAACATCAAACGCGGGAGACGTCTGTATTATCCGCATAAGAAAAGTGATATCTAAAAAACTGTCATTTCGCAAGAGAGCAAATTATTCTGAGCGAAGCCTGTGTAAGCAAGCAAAGACAACGCGATTTTTCGCTAAATACACACTATCTTCAAAATTATTTTCAAGACCTTTGTATTAAAAAATGTACTTTTTTCTAAACGTAATTCTTCATTTAACTAAAAAAATGATGGTTTTGACACAACTTTTCTTGCGGGTCGTCGATGTTTTCTTTCTTTGCCGAGCGATCACACCTCTCATTGATTTGCAATTGATTTCCACTGAATGAAAGCTGGTCGAGTGAACGTTACCACCCAAACCTCTAGCGGGGTTCGAAAGAGTGTCCTCAGGCTCCGCATTCTCGGACCAAGCTCCTGAGGCACCGAGGTCTGCAAATGAAAAGAGCACTCCGACGAATCGCATAGGCAAAGAGGGCGACAAAACAGTTGGCGTTGTCCGGCACACTTTTAGCGAAAAATTCAAGTAAACTTGACTAGCTTTTTTTACTTTATTATTTGACATTCCTATTTTTGTTACACAATCAAAATGTCAAAGAATTTTCCATTTATTTGAATGTTTTACTATTTTGTTGATATAAAGAAAGAAAACTGATATGATTGTTATGAATGAAACTAATTTGAGAACAGATTTCGTACACAACAAATTTAACGAAAACCTAGAATATAATGAATGTATAAAGAAATGTGGCTATTTCGTAATATGAAATGGTATATTCATCTGTAATCTATACAGAAGATGAATCTGAATCTATTTCTATAAATGTAAACTCTGTTGTGTACCTTTTTACACATTTTATGATCAGATCTTCTTTCTTCTAATCACAGTAATTTATTGTAAAATGACACATTTACCCATCATGTTCTAATTAAGAACAAAAGACATGCTGAACCACTTCTGAAAACATTTCTAAGAGCTGATCACTTCGTCGAACACGGAACGTGAATCGCTACTTGCTGTCGCCGTAGGCCATGATGGTCTTGAACACGACGTAGTGCTTTTAACTGCGCTCTATCCAGATGTAGTTGAGATCCGGGTGTCCACTTTTCACAGACGACTTCGCCCACGGCGAGAGCGCTCCCTGAATGAGGTCATCTCAAGGTTTACGTATAATCGGATTACACCTTAGGAACTCTAAGTGTAATCCTATTACATTTACACACCCCAACTGTTAAAAGGATTGTATATTTTTCAAGAAGCAGTGTTGAACCATCGCGTAGACTTGTCGGATTAAATCCTCGCATGAAACAGAATTTCATTCAATCTAATCTGCCTTACATAGATTTCTACAATCTTCTTCTGATTGTTTCTTTTATTTATACACTTTTGTTTTCCATATTGTAGTGCAACCACGCACTTTTAAATTATTTTTAATTCTCAGTGTAGACACAGAGGAATGAACTAGAGTAAAATTTCCTTGGAAGTCATTACGGTTTCTGACCCCACAAACTAAGCCGCAAGTTATCTCAGCTATATATTCCCAACGCAATAGAAAAATTTCTAATCGGTTACTAAGGCGACGTCCATGAAGGACATTCTAGAGAGAAATGGCAGAGATTTAATTATCAATAAATTTGCGATGTTTATGACTTCAACTGCACTCATCAGTCTAAAAACGGTAAAAATGTGCGTAGTCATAATGGCTGCTGTGATAGTCATGAGATGCATTTTTATAGTCGATAATCGTTCAGATCGTTATCGGTCGAGTATGATTATTTGCAAAAGTTCGGCGCCTATGAAATCATAAGAAGAGAAAGAATTTCCCTTGTCATTCATCTAATGTGACGCCCACAAGAACTCTCGTTGTTTAATTAATAGTTCTAATGTGTACCACACGAATTTCTTTGCTTTACTATATGCAATTATCAATATGCACTTAATCAGATTTTCATTCCTTGGCAGTGAATAAGTCTTGTGATGCGAGAAATGAAAACAAAACTATACTGCAGATTCCCATTGTTGCACGTTTTAGAAAAGAAGACAAAATATTTGCTATATTTTACTGAAATATATAAATAATATATAACAAAATATATACTTTCCCCATCTATTACAATGTAATGGTTATCTCGCATGAAATTACTTATGGAAAATATATATTATTTATAGAAAAATGTGTAATTTATTTAGAACAGTGTGTAAGGGCAGACGAACGTGATACAAGGTTTTAAATTCTAAGAGTCTTCTTCTATTCTAAGAGTTCTGCTTATTAAGAAATGCTGACCTAAACAGGCATCTAATTTTTACTCTGCTAAGACTTTCTTCAGTCCTTTCTCGCAGTCTTGCCCCGCATTCAAAAAGTTATTTTATTTATGTAGGCTCTCCTCAGGAAAATGGGTGAGCAAATAACGCAAGACATTTTTAATTTTCTAAAATATGCTCAGCGCAGTTTTCTGTACAAGGAGTATTACATTAATGCGCTTGATCTACCTGTTTACACAAGTATGAATCTAAATTGAATAAATGAATAAACAAGCATAATGAGAAAATATGAACATAACATAAAGAAATTAAAAGCCGATCAGATGGCGGAGATAGGGTAGACCGGAAGCAAGTTCGGACCAGAAGACCGCGGGTTCGATTCCCGCCTCAGGCATGGGTGTATTTGTGTGTCTATATGTGTGTGCCGTCCTTTCATCCCTCACCATTATCATCTCGTCGTCCTTATTCGCAGGGCTAACAACCGTGGGGGATAAAAATCGGAATTCATATAAAATGCTGATCTCCCCCAGAAAGATACCTGCACCTGCTGAAGCAGTATGCACGCGTGGTCCGAGTTGGCCTATACGCAAAAACAAAAATTAAATACGATAAAGGGTTTGAAGGTCTGATAATGAAACAAATTCCCTCTCCTCTGGCGGAGACAGTCGGGCATCGCCCCCTCAGGGCATCAGGGCACGCGAAGGCGAGGCAGGGGGCGTGGCAGGGGCGAGGCAGGGGGCGAGGCGTGGAGGGGCGGAACGGGCGGAGCCGAAATAGAGTGAAGCGAAGACCTGCTTTCGACGAGCTGGAGGCCTCAGGACTCGAAATGCCTGGGTGATTTTGAGAGACGTCAAAGTCATTTTCCTAAGGCAACAGAAAGCGCAGGTTTGGTACGTGAAAATGGAGATGATTCTTTGAATCCAATGTTAATACGCTAGAAGCAAATAAAACAAAACAACTAATATTCAACGATAGTTATGTATGGACTAAGAGCGTTGTAAGGGTTCTAATGATTGAGCTCGAAAGCCTTTGCTTCGAGGGCCTTTTATCACCAGAGATCATTAGAACACGTAAACGCCCATGGTACATACAAGTTTTATTTTTTACCTAATTTGAATGATTCATATTTACTTATTATTCTTCTAGATGTTAACTCAACTCGGTCAGTCTTTCCCTATTTACCTTTCATAGTTTCCCCATAAGAGAAAGTAGAACGTTGCATCATTCAGCTGTTAATCACAATCCTTTCTATCCGAGGTCCGTATCAAAGGCAATAATAAGCAATAACGTACAAGTAAAAAATAAAATAATTATAATCGAATTGATCTTAAGCGAATGAAACAAGTAGTCTGATTGACAGTCGAGTCGGTTGTTAATATGACATTCCTTCGTAATGCAGTCAGAGGATATGCATTAAAATTTTTCCGATGCAGTGAGGTGCCCAGAATATACAGATGTGAAATAATTATTAACTGTAAGACGCAACGTGGAACAAGGTATGGATAGATCTGCGCTATTCGTATTATCGCCCGCGAGTAAACGTCTAAGAACTCTTAGATGATTCCAAATAGTTCATTTTATTTATCGTACTTATATCGAAATCCCCAAAGTGAGTAATGGATCACGACCCTCTTGTATCTCCTTTTCCGCCCGGCGTCCTCTTGAGCATCGCGTGAGGCTCATGACGGGGGAGATTCTTTCACGCGCCGTCGCGGCTTTTCGGCGCCAGTGAGTAATTACACTGGAGAGATAGCGATCTCGACGGTTATCGGGTATAGACCTCAGATGGAATTGCATCTCCTAACTGCACAATCACAACAGTTATCATGATGCTGTTCGTTTTGATGTATAACTAACGTTTACGCTCAAGTAATCTATAAGATTATATGAATAACGTGTGAAAGGAACTATGTAGAAACGTCTGCTAAATTTCACCGTAACATACCCTTACTTTCTTGAGACTTTTAATATAAATATCATAAATCTATTGATAATTCGTGCATTGACGTACAAAAGCTATTAATTCAGATCAAGTCAACAGTCCTGTATGTTTTCAAATGACAATTTATCGCACAAATGCTTTTTCGAAAATGTTATAATTGTAGCAAACGCTTTGATCCTGTTTTAAAGATTTCTTTTTCGTACGATTCTCATATGAGGATACAGCGTTACGTTTACCCATTCTTCGCACACGTTTGCCTACCGCCTGAATGTATTGCTCTTTTTGATAACATTTCCTTTACTTGCATGTGCTTTATTCATTGTAATTTCTTGAATTATAACAATGATTTTTTCACAGCTCGTTAATGTTAATGTCAACTAAAACAATCATTATCTTATATATTTTCAGTTTCATTGTTCACTTTTTCAATATGTAAAAAAATCTTCTCTTTTTTTAAACCACGCAAATATTCATCAAAACCACGATTCCTTTCATATAGCAAGCATAATATACAATGCTCTCTTTTTCCATTGATATGATCTCTACACATATTTGTAGAAACAAAGTCACTTAATAACAAAAGCTTACAAACGTCTTAAGATTATTGTTTCTTTCGTTGATTGTTGTTTAACCCTGATTACGAACTCTTGCCTCATACCTATACAATTCAGTATTCACGGTGCGGTTGTTTCCCAAGTTGATTTGCTTGAATCTGAACTTCGTAAGGCGTAAGTGTGAATACACTGCCATTAAATGACTTTAATTACAAGTCCCTAGAATTTAATACACGCGCGTTGGAACATACGACGTAAAATCTAAGACTGCATGCATCTACTAGCATTGATCTCATGACTTCCTCTGAAGACTATGCGCAGGTCATCGAACCTACACCGAACCGGATTGAACCCAGAAAAAACAGTTAGAAGGTGAGGGAGGACTGAAAACCGAGAGGTAAAAGGAGATAGAAATAACAATTAAGAACTAGACAGTAATTTGAAATATCGGAAAAATAAAATAAGAACACCTATTGGTATTTATCACAACTATTCTTTGCGTTTCAACAGATAACATTTAATGACTACCTTAATTACATCATGTTACTTACTTTAACGGATCAAAAGGGTCAAAAGAACAGAATATCAAGCAAAACACATAATATAAAAAATGAAATGTAGAGAAAATGATCTCACTACAATTTATTACATAATATACGCATATAAATATCACGTACTTTAGACATACTTTAACTTCCATTTTATAAATTTCTTTCTAAGTATCTGCAGATGAATACATGGTTCTGAACAAAATTTGTATCAAGGGAATGCTAGATTGCCAAATTGTAAATAATATATCACGAGCCTAAAGTTGCCTGTATGTACGAGGTTCTGAGTTTAACAGCTAACAAATAATAAATTCAAATAAATAATTTAGTAATATTATTTCATTTGCATTTTACGTAATAAATTACCATTATTTTTCGGAGTTCTTGTTTGTGATGGAATTGAGGAAGTTGAAGAGTAGTTTTTTTCTAATTCTTTGCTTCCCCGCTCCCCGGGAAACCTGGAATATTTATAGAGTGTAATTTTTCAAGCGTAGAAGAGGCAAACGAGGCGGAGTGGCGGCGTGGGAGGGGGGGTGGGAAGGGGTGGGAGGAGGGGCCACGAGAGGTCACGCGACGCGCGGCGCCGCTCTGCGGACGAGCACGCGCACGCGTCCCGCGCGCGTTTATTTTGAGCGGCGCAAGCACGCGGAAGACACGCCCCGCCCCTCCCCGCCCCGCCCCGTCACTCCCCGTCCCGCCTCTCCGACGACGCGAGTCCTCCCACGCTTTTTGAAATGCAGATACTTTTAGAAAAAGATCGATATAGCATTCAAGCTGATGTCGCCTTTACCAATGTTTTTATTCATGTCCCCTCTGCTAATGATTGCCTAGAGGCTTTACATGTTTTCGACATCGTCTTGAAACCCACCGTGTGTCCGGCCGGAATTCAACTGCAAACGCGAAACCTGCTAATCAAATGAATAGAAACACTGGTGAAGCCAATGTCAACTCTAATTTTATATACGTTGACACCTAACATATATTTTACACAATTCTGATTTTTGTCTTAGGAGCAGCAGGTAAAACTTGAAAACAATCTTACATTTTAAAATCTGATTTATTTAAAATAGAACGCAATTATGTTGTTTAGAATTTTACTTGATTGATTTGCAAATTGATCTTTTGTTTAGAATTTCAGTTGAATATCGATTTCAAAATAGAGTCCCATCCTTGTAGCATACATTTTTCATGTGTGTGTGTGTGTGGGAGGGGGGGGCATGCAAGCGAAGGGTTAGCCGAAGGCGGAGAGAAGGAGGGCGGCGACCGCAAAATCTAGGGAGCTAGGGATGGCGGCGTGTTGCAAGAGGAAGTGCGTTGAGCTTGGACGGAGATATCGGAAGCTGCCCAAGGCTCCTGCACCGGCGTTTGGAGGCGGCGGCGGCGGCTTGCTAATGAACTTAACTGGGCGATGCGTCTCCTTCGGGTGGCGTAAACACGGAGCAGGGGGCTCGTAAACACAGGTTGTTGGCGCTTCGCTCTGAACATCGCGTCGGCCAGATGCAATGCGCGAGGAGTTGAGTTAAGAGTGCGCCGGAATTTAGGTAACTTTGCCAATATAAATACTAAGCATGAAAACACTAAACAGCTTGGTGAAAATTCTCTTGCAACAAATATTATAGCCTCATACACACGATTTTATATCTTTTTTCATGCATAAGGAAATAAATAGGTATTGATAATTTAGGTTTTTGTATACGTCGTGGATTATAAACAATGCGTTTCAGTCATTAACTAGATGCAAAAAGAAAACCTATTGAAGAGTTCATTTAAAAACTCACCAAGTGTGCAGCCCAATTATTCAATTTTTAAGAAGTGGAATAGAGCCTACTGCAACTTACCTGAAAAAAAGAAAAAAACTTATTAATATATGGTTATAAATGAAGATAAGACACGATACAGGTAGGGTTTATCAACTAATAAGAAAGACAAGTTGGTTGTGACTTATGGATAACATATCTCATAGCACTTCGGTACTAAAATATTACTATCTTTTTGCTTTAGTTAAGTGTTTTCTATCCTATTCACAACTCCACGGGAATATCGCTAGATAAACGACTTGCTGCCGCCCCAAACAACTGCCCCTCTTTGGTACTCAATATTTAACAAAATGAAAATTTTTATCAATGTTGAAATGCAGATTAAAAATATTTTGGTCCAAATTTCATATTTTGTAAAATACCGTTACAATTCACTTACTTTCGGGGAACTATCTGCGCCAATGCTTAACGACTTTGACCTGCGTTTTAAACTCGCAAGGCATAGGACTGGAACGAGAGTGAGAGGTACGAATGAAATAAGATTCGAAATAGAGGAGAAGGTTGAAGCGGGGAAGGTCACAGCAGCAAAGGTCGAGGCGGATCTCGGCGGAGCAGGCAGAGGTGGGGAAAACACAGGCGATTGCGGAGGATGCATCTAGACTAAGCGCGGCGGAGCAAGCAGAGACGAGTGGGGGGAATGGTTGTTGTGTGGGCGGGGCGGGGAAGAGCGGGGCAGGCTGAGGCGGAGCAAGCTCAGGCGTGTGCGGGGGAAGGGTGTGGCGTGTGGAGGGAGGGGGAGGACGGAGCAGGCGGGGATGGGAATGCAGAGATAAGTGCGGAAGAAGCGTCTGGTCCGGTCGGAACGGTGCGGTGCGGTGCGGTGCGGGGCGGGGCGGTGCGGGGCGGGGCGGGGCGGGGCGGGGCGGAAGCGAAGCGGAATGGAGTGAGAGGATGGGAAGGGCCGGGCGCATGCCGGTGGCGAACCGCGAGCCATCGCTGCGGTCGCTGACGCGCATCGCCTCAGGCAGCTGCGAGGCCTCAGAGCTTCGATAGACCTCGCTCAGCACCTGACCGCCGTGTCATCAAGCTCACCGTGCGACTCTTGCCATTTTCCATCAAAAATGATAAAAAATTGTTTCGCCTTTCATAAAAGACCCTATGCAATACTTTTAACTACCGTGAAGTACAGAAGTGATTTATCGCAAGACTGATATGTATCAATTTATAATGATATTTTTAGCATTCAAAACGATTCTCTCGCGAACAAAGACGATAAACGCGTAGGCCGATTGCGCGGGTGTTAAACGATCATGGCACTGAGACCTCGAGACGCGGTGCATCCTGTGGGGCAAAGTTGGGCGTGTGAGCTGCCTTCGCGGAGCGGTTTGGTCCGAGAGGCGGAGCCACGGAGGAGCATTCCGAGCGTGCGCGGGGCTGGCCGGGGAGCACGGAAGCGATGCAGGAGTGCGCGATGCACGGAGCGCCAGCCGCCTCGCACCTGCCGCTGCACCTGCCACTGGCACGCGTCAAGAGGCACACGCCAGGCGCGTTGGGTTGGCCAGAGGCGTGTGCCTCTGGAGAAAATTCGCGAGTGCGTTTGGAATGTCGAGGTAAACATTTAGACTCCTCGTTCGACGTTAATGACCATTCGCAAACATTAAGCGGTTAGATAAAAGAGCACGTTCGAATATTGTATACAGAGCGGTTCGGAATAAACAAATGTTACGAGTACAAGTATCTATGGCATGTAGGAAGATCCAAGATGATCCCTTTTTGCTGATGAACATATGGGAAATTTCATATAACGAATAAACACATAATTCAATTTTGACGTCGTGCCTGTGATTTTTTTGAGAAGGCACTCGCATTGGTATCTGGCAGGTACACGAACTCACAGGAGGTCGAGCCGCTCTCTGGCAACCGGAGTATCGAATTTTTTGTCTCTATTGTGCATATTTGACAAGGAAATTACTGGAATTGACGTCCATTAGGATGAATCCGCGCGTGGCAACGGCGACGTCGATGGCTTAGTGCACACGAATTTGTATGATCAAAATTCCAAGTTTCGAGAACACCAAGTTTCAATATTTGATATGGAGATGCAGTTACTTCAACTTTGCTGTCTAGGAAACGCATGATCTTTCTTATATGGACGTACAATCTTTGTACACTACATGGATATTAACGAGAGATCTCCACAAATTATATCAACCTAAAAACGGCCATGAGTGGACGTACAACGTTTGCGCACGGAGACATCGATGCTGTTAAAGCCGCACAACGAAAACAAAAACGAACCTCGGAGCCAGCCTTACAACACTACAACCGCCCCAGAAGAAACGCTTTGGATGAGCAATGATTCGGAGCCTTCTCAACTAGCTTTCGGCCTTGAGCTCAAGGGCCGCAACGCCTTCTGTGGTCGGGGCCGCGAGGTGATGTTGACCCCTTCTGCGGCGGCGGCGCCGGCGGCCGCCATCGCGGCGTTCGAGGAATGTGCGTGCGCAGTCGGCCGCGTCGCGGCGCGGCGCGCGAGTGAAAGTAAGCGAAGCCGCCACGTGGGAGGGGGCGGCGCCTTCGCGCGCGCCGTCGCCGGGGTCGTGTCCGACCGCCGCCCCCGTTAAGTCAACCGCCGCTCGCCTCCCACGCCCAGCGAGGCCCCACTCTCGCACTCGCTGCCGTCGCCGCAGTTGACACTGGCATTTCCTGGTGCTTGTTTGATTGGAAATTGTATTTAAAGGCGTTTCAACTATCATGGTCATTAGCTCCGAATGTGTAGAGGATGTATTATTCCGACAGGTGCCGGCCATTTTCTCCCGCTGAAATCCCCTCTGGAACGTGAGATTCGCCGCCGACCTGTAAGGCGGCTTCCGGGGTTCCCCTCCAGGTATTTTTCCCCAGCGACACCGTCACCGTCGGCGGCACCGTCACCATCGCCAACAACCTCACTGAACCGCCTCAACCATTGCTCACGTTACTGTCGTCACTCCCGTCTCCATCGTCATCAATTGATTGGTTGATTGATTAGTGTTTCCATGATCGTCAAAAACTGTCTTAAGTCCCGTAAGTGTAGTGAATGGTTTATGGCGGGAGGCGGCGGTGATCTTTTCCGTTGAATGGCGAGATCCGGCGGCGACCAACCCGATGGCTTGCGGTTCTCTCAACAAGCTATCTCCAATTGCCGGGACCAGCTCTATGCTCCCGACTGGTCTCCCGTCACGTGTGGTAGTGTAGTGCATGTAAGCGTAAGCATGTGTTAAGAAAAGGGGTGAGGATAGGTCAAGGAAGAGGAGGGAAAGAACGCGCGCGGTCCATGGCTCGTTTGATAGAGCTCTGCTCCGGCCTTCGTCTGGTGTTGATCGGTTCTCATGGAAAACTACCGATTAGACCAACCGGCCACTAGAATTCCCCTCCAAGCTGCGGCTAAAATCGAGCTAGCAGACAAGTTAGTGCCACCGTCGAGACTCCTAGGTCAGAGACTCCTAGGTCGAGTGAAATCTGTTGAAGCCCTGAGCCACCTAAGCCAGTGACGACTCCATCGCTGCCGTCCACACCAGCGCCATTGTTTTACCGTTGCCGTCGCCTCCACCACCGCCTTCAATTCCACATTCACCTGTCTCTGTATGTCTATCTCCACCTCCAACACTGCTGTCCACTTCCCAGCGCTTGAGGTCGACCTCTCGCGCCAAGGGCTTCTACATTAGCTTGGTGGGAGTTGAAACTTAAAAAGACTATTTGGCAATTCCCCAGTAGTGGAGGAGATATTGCGTCAATGTTGAGTAAACTGAAGAGGCATAAAATAACCACATTACAATGTTTTGTTTTGTAGAATAGAGTGAGATTGGAGACTGCTTCAAAAAAAAAAAAAAAAAAAAAAAAAAAAAAAAAAAAAAAAAAAAAAAAAAAAAAAAAAAAAGCGGAAAAGAGCTGATTAAAGCTAAACATTACATTGAGCTCAGAACAATCAATATAATGTTTAGCATTAATCAGATCGTAACGTAAATGTAAATATACAATATGCAAAAACTCGCATTTTGTGTTGAATTGTCTAATATTTTTGTTAAAAATCATCCTCAAAACAGAATAATGTATTCTGCTTCATAAACAATGTACGACCAATATTTGCTATGACTAGTGCTTATTTGATAAACTTGAGATAACTTGAATGTGATTAACTAAAAATAATAGAGTTAATAGAGTATCTCGTTGAAATTGACATCGTTTAAAATATTGGAAACCATTTTTCCTTGGGAATTATGTGATAAGAGATCGGATATTTATTAAGAAATTGTTATACTGAATCCTTCTATTTATTTGATACAAGCTACGAAGGAAATGAATGGCCTTAAGAGACATCAAACGGCATGTATTTCTCCACGGCTGAGTTTCCACATCATTAACATCAAGCGAACTGAAAAGCCTCTCTGTTGCTGGGATTAATTGCGCTACACTTCTGTTTATTGTGTTTAGGAGCAAAGAGCTCGGGATAGAGTCGCTCTCTGTCAGCGACGCCCAGCGCTCGTCGCGGAGCAAAGTTCTCTCTCGAAATACTGGCGCGCGCCGATACGAGTCGTGGTGCACATGAACATTAAGAAGGGAAATGCTAGGCGCGAAGCATTCAGTTGTATCTGTCAACATGGAGACAGCAAATATGGGCATGTTTAAAAGTAAGTGCAGTTTACTTTGGATGTAGTGAACACGTAGGGATTAACACTTTTATTTCATTGTATCAGAGGTTTACTTTAATAATTCCCAAATATAATACAGTTTTTCCAACATGGCGGTTTTATTATTTTTGAGGCACAGTAAAATATCCGATTTCTGCGAACTCAAAATTTCAATATCTTGGTGCCGACTTCACACTTCGTTGTACATTGTCGAGCCAGAATATCTCACCGCCTTTAATGTCTCTTGAAAACTGAGAATTGATTCTTCATTTATCTTCTCCGCCATAAAATCTGTCGTTTTGTTCTGGAAGGCTCTTTTTACCGAATTGGCAATGTCGTAGTTCATGAGTTTTTACTAGTATTTAGTAATTTGTGTTACTCGTTCATGAAGTCATCAGGCTGGACAGAACTGGCAGTGACGATTTGAAGAAATTCCCTCAGAGACACTGTTCCATCAAACATCTTACAAAAATAATCCTCCTTCCTACAAACCTATAATTTTATTACGTGAATTAGGGTACTGTGGCGAAATTCTTTTACTAAACGTTGTGAATACTATGTTCATTATAACCGATGCTGAAAGTTAACTATACCCTTTGTGTTAATGCTTATTTGTTATGCATATGGAAGTGGGATCAGTGCTTTCAGATTACTATTTCAGAAAGTTCACAATATCTGAGGTTTTTTCGAGTCATTATTAAGAACCATATACAGAGGTAGAACGTTGCCCAGCCAAATATCCGTTCTGAGAAGCCGAGATCATTAAGGTGGACGCGCATTGCCGGTTTGGTGTGGAATCCCACATTGAGCGTGGTTTGCTCTTCCAATTCCTATGTATCACCTTCCATTCTCTTCCTTCCGTTCCTTGGGCTGCTCAGAGGCTTGGGGAGTTTGCTGCAAGTACTCGTAGCATCCGGACCGGGGTTTCGGATACCTTCTAAGACATATTGTACGTATGTACTTGGCGCGGTAGCCCGTGAACGGCCTACCGTCGACGTCCCTGCCTCGGGGCCATGGGTAAAGAGGGTACGTGTGGTTAGCACTTAGACATCCCCACGCCGTATTCCGGTCATATCAACCTGAGAAGTGAATTTTCTCATCGTCAATCAACAACATATACTAGGACACCGCAAGGAAAACGCACACTATAGTCTTGGCTCGACCGGGAATCGAACTCGGGGTCGCGTAGTGGAAAGCGAGCTCTCTGAGAAAGAGCTAGCCACGAACGCCCTAAGACATATTACTATCATAGTATTCGTAGCATGTACCACTCTTGAACCATAATACTACCCTTAATTCATTACTGAGTAAGTTTCGCGAGGTGAACACGACCAGGTGCGCAACGTATGGGGCCCGCGTCAGCGCCACTAGATGTGGCGTAACTCCCTCCACTTAATTCAAGACTAAGCGCGAAGGGCTCACGAGGTATGTATAGTCGATGTGATATGCAGAATGACCGATATGGGCCCACGAGTCACAGCGGTGCGACGAGTGGGGAGGCGAGTAAATGCAATGGCCGCTGCACCTGGAAGAAAGTCTTAGCCAGGAGAGGAACGGGAGCGTCTGTAGGCACTGAGAAGTGCAACGACGATTAAGAGGAAATACTGACACAATTGAATCCACTGCAGCTATATAATACCTTAAATGTCACTACATATTGGTTGCTGCCTTTTTGACATTTCATAATTACTATTTTTCATATTAGCATTAATTTCAACCCTTCTTCTTACGGCCTCTTCAATTTTCTTTGCTTTCTACGGCACACAATTTGCAGGTAATTTCTGTAAACATTCGTGAAATCAATTAGCCTTCACGTAGATATTTTCTTTTGGAAAAAACTGTGAGAAATGAAGTAGAGTCATATAAAGAAATGGAAACTTTGATTAAACGTTCTGAGATATGAATTCTATTAACTGTCCTAAGTAGATTTAGTTTAATGCCCTGGTTTTGAATCATCTGCATCATTACGTTTCTCTCGTTGCACGACCTCCAAGTTGGAAGCAGCATTCACACAACATCGCATTCTGAGAATTTAGATGTCAAACGTTGAATCAATTAATGAAAGAAAAGACATGGAAAACGGTTATTAAAGAGGAATTTTCAAAAGATAATTGTTGAATTTACTAAGTTAATTTTTCGACGTGTTTAATAAACATTTCAGAATTTATACGTATTTGAATTATAATTCAAAGAGCAAAGTGTTTTTGTTCCTCAGCAAATAGTTCATTATGAAAAACAATTGAAGGAAAACGACATGGACCTCCAATTATTTATTGGCAAAACCTTTTATTCGAGGATCCCATTAACCAGTCAAAATTACGCTCATAAACCCATAATTATCCAAACAATGGGAACTGCCATCAATGTTTAATAGTTAAGTCTTTTTTACAATATTTTGTGATAACGTCTTTCGCACCTGCCCTCCAAAACAGGAGCAGAGAGCTTCGCCGCTTGCGAGTCGGGTGGGGGTGGGGAGGGGGGTCGGCGGCTGTTGCACCTGGCGCGGACGTCGCCGCTCGCTTTAACGACGCGGCGCTCGGAGGCGGAAGCGGCGGCCGCCGCAAAGACTTCCGCCTCCGCCTCCGCTGCCTATTTAGATGAAATGAGTAATAAACCGAAAATAGACCGCCCCGGATCCGAAAGCACTCGCGTCGCCTCTCACCCTGCCACCATTCGCTCCCCGCCACACGTCACCCTGGCTCGCCCTCCACCACTTTGTCCTCCCCGCCCCGCCCCACCCCGTCTCGTTCCGCCTCCTCCACCTCGTTTCACTCGGACCCACCCTGCCTCGTGTGGCCACCTCACAACGCTCCGCACTGCACCGTCTCTCCCCTTCCGCCCCGCCCGGTCCTGCCCTGCCTCACTCGTCGCCGCCTCCTCGCCGGTAATTCATTAATCGATTGATTAGTGATTCAGGTCGCGTCATCTGATCAAGGTAGTTAGTCCCGTAAATGTAGTGCATGATTTTCCATCGATAGGTGGCAGTGATCTTCCACCGCTGGCTGGCGAGATACGGCGCCGACCTACGTCGGCTTATTTGGATATTCCGACACCTTCCCAACCGGGACAAGCGCTAAGCTCCCGACTGGTCTACCGTCATGTGTTGTTGTTTAGTGCATGTAAATGTGTGAGTACGTATGTGTGAGGAGTGAGGGAAGGACAAGGAAGAGGAAGAAAAGATCGCGCGCGCGGTCCGTGGCCCGTTTGTTAGGATACTGCTCCGGCATTCACCTGGTGTTGATCAGATAAACCACGGAAAACTGCCGATTAGAGTACCTGTTCGCTAGAATTATTTTCCGTGCAGCGGTTGAATTCATCCCAGCTACGTAGCTAGTTCGAAAATCCTTCTATCGTCGGTTCTAGAACTCAAGGATCTCCCGGTCAGATGTACCGCAGTGACATCAATTGCTGCCCTGAGCCACCTTTGACGGCTCCCCTCCCACAAAGTTTTGACCCCCCGCCCCCTCCTAAGCCCGCGCCGCGCCGCGCCGCGCCGCCGGTAAGAATATCCGCACGAGGGGGAATACCCTATCGACGCTGCGGTCGCGAGCGCGTGTATTTTTAGGCGCGACGGCGGCGGGGGCCGCACGCGGATTTGAAAAATCCGCCACCCTCCCCCTTCCCTGCCCCCCCACGGAGCACGGCGGTCGTCGGCGCCAGAGCCCTGCGCAGGGCCGCCCCCCCCCCCCCTACCAAGCGCTTTCATGAGAAGCCGCACCTGGCGCCTACGCTCACTCACCACTCGGTGTAATGCCCTCTCTGGGAAACTGGGTTGGGTATTTTTACGAGCTTTCCGGGACGTAGCTGCAAGGAAGTATGATTGCGGCATGCATTTTCTAACGTTTGTCATTCGTTTTTGGACGTAATATGCTGTGTTTCAGTTTTCTTGCTGCCCTGGTGGAATGGTTTATGGTAAAACGTTTGAAAAAGCAGACGTCATGAGATGTAGAACTCAAAAACTTAAAAATATTGGATTCTTTTGCTGTCAAAAATGTATTGTTTCGAGACATGTTTAAGTAAACAATATAATCAAAGATACATACAGGGAGGAAATTCTGTTCATTTGTGTTAATTAATTAATAATGCATAAATTATTGATGCATTACTTTCATTTTTGCAACTTGATAAAGATAAAACAATAAATAAACTGTATTTTTGTCAGACACGAAGATATAACATGTTGTTAACATGATGTATGTACATCGACGTGTTGAATTCGCGTCTAAAGCCAGAATTGCGCCACCATCCTCCAGTTTTTTTTTTTTTTTTTTAATTGCGAAAAACCACCGTGATATTGTATATTATAAATTTCACTGTGAGTTTCGCGAATAAAAAAACCGGAGGGTTGTGGCACAAGTCTGGCTTCAAATTCGGATTCTGCGCGTCGACATACATTGACAAACATGCGCCAAGTCTTTGGGTCTCACAGCAACATCCGAAGAAAAAAAAAAAAAACCACAACAACAACAACAACAACAACAACATAATTTTGCGGTGCTCTTTTGCGATTTAAAAAATATAGTGATGGCCTAATGCTTGCTGCAGATTCGGATTCAGAACGTCGAAATACGTAGAGAAACATGTGTCAATTATCTGGGTATGGCGACGTTTTCTTTTGCGTTCCTGTGTTATAGTTTTTACACATGCGTCTTTACTGAAACCCAAAGTCCAAATACGCTTCACTTTGAATTCAATTAACACACACAAACACACAATTGACACACACAAATTGACAATTCACACGAACAATTATCTGAAACGCATTAACGACGGTAATGAAACGGCATTACAAAGAGGCATGAAGTGTCACTTCAATTTCAGCACAACGCCTCGGATAATTTCAGACATGGTGAGCTGACGTAACCTAGCATTCCATAAAACGCTGTGCACTTGCTTTCTTAGCCCACAAGTTGCAACATTGCAGTTCATGTGCATGTGTGTCCACAGACTGACAGGATATTCGAAGCCACGATTTCCATATCGCCTGTGCAACAGGATGGGAGTTCCCCCTCAGCAGACCGCAGAGTCAGTAACCCCAGGGGCGCCTGTATGAGATCACTGGCCTGGATGGAATTTATTGGCGCATAGTCTGGTGTAAGTCGGAGTCTTTTCACAATTATTACAGTAACTTCAATGAAAGGTTGTGAGGTACATCTTCGCGGTATTGACGTTTTCAGCGCTTCTTGATCATCCTTGTGCTAATGGCTAAATACGGATGATGGCTAAATCTCGTTCTTGTAATATATTTTACCTACTAATAAAAAACTATGTTCATTCTGACGAAAACATAACATGGTGATCTTTTGGTGTCGATCGTTTGAATGAACCTAAGGGGAGTGTCGAAATCAGGTTGATGATGATGTGTCCATGATGGTGGTAGAGTTATCGAGATTTTCTGAAATTTTGTTCAAGACCGCTCGTTATTTCACATCCAACTTTAGTAGCTGTTGATGTTTGTGCTGATACAGTCTTTGTTTTATAAGTATACTTATTACAAGACAAAACAGTTTCGTTTTTACTAGTAGAGATACGTTATGACACCAATTTTTGTTCTGTAGTTCTTGTTATAAAATCGTAATGTCACAATATAAAAAAGTGTTTGATATTTTGAGAACTTTTTATTACATCCAGACTCACTTGAAGACGTGACTTTAACACCACTAATCTTACAGATATTCATAATTAGTTATTCTAAAATATTATAAATGTAATAGAACTCGTTTTTTAATATTTGTTTGTGAACTTTTGCTTTTAACTTATATTGTAATGGTCTAAATCCACGTTTCTCTCAATTTTCGTTTTTTTTACGTAAATGTAAGTAAACATGGTTAGTACCGTGAGAAATGTTTGTGGAGGTGTGTTCGAGGTGGGCCACAACGACTTTTTTATTTTCATGAAAGCAACTAGAAAATCCTAACTATTCTTTTGATACGATGTTGGTCTGTTGAATACGTGAAGCAGCTAATGTATTTTAATATCACCGGAAACGTTTTTGAATGGAGTTACGCTTAGCCCTTTGCTATTATTTTTAACACGTTTGTCATTCTTATTTCATTGGAATTTTGCATTTATGGTAGAAAATAGAAGTGTAGTATATCAACGGCTGTATGAAACAATGAAAACGGTTGTTTTAGTAAGTTTCTCGTTCTACGCTATTGTTCCCTTTAGACATAACACGGGATGCTACGTCTAAAGAGAACAATAAAAATAAAATATCGCTCGTTGGCTACCTGCATATTAAAGAGTACATACTAAAAACTGCAAAGAGTTCCTTTTATAACAAACCTGACCTTGTGTTTGTTTATACACGAAGTATTCAAAATATGAAACTGTTTTAGCATGCGTTGAATGTCATAATATTAATATTGTGGAAGTAAATAAAAAAATTACATTTTCTTTTAAAAACTACTTTCAGAAACTCCACCTTCCCGTTTGGGGTCGTCGTTCGATCTACCTTTAAAATCGCGATGCGTCGTAAGCATAACGTAAGATTAACGTAAGCTACAGATTTTCTTTTCTGAAATAAAAATTTAAACAAACTTCAAAAACTTCTAAGAACTTAATGCTGTGAGATGCAGCAGGTTTTATTCCCTTGTTAAATAAATTGATGCACTTATCAACGGCCTAGTTCCAAAAAAGTAACAACTGAAAATTTCAAGTTTTGATAATGCCATTTTAAAGTTTAATATCCCTCTGCAAATACCACCTCGTGAATTTGAAGTTACGCCACAACAGTGAAAAATTAATAATAAGTAAATTTGTTCAAAGAATTGTCCTCCGACTGAAATTTGAACCCGGGTCTCCTATTTTATGCCCAGTTTTTCTAACCACTAAGCTAAAGAGACTACCAATTCCTTGAACAGGTTCTTAGGGCTGATGCATTTCCCCGTAAATTGATGTATCGCGTAAACGCGTCTAAAAGGGTGACAGCGTGGTGACAAATTAATAATAAGTTTCAAATTCAAAGGACATAACTGACATTTTCAGAGCTATATTAAACTTTAAAGTAGCAATATATCAAAACTACGAAATTTGAGTTGTTGCCTTTCGAATCAGGGTAGTCGATATGTAAGACTTACTCATATCTTACATATCTTACACATATTTTGGTTCATAAGTAAGCTCTTTTGCAATATGAATCAAATGTAAAATACGAGTATCTATCACATACCAAGATATCACTTTTTCTATTTTGCACGCGATTGTCTCTTATTTTATAAAGCCAGCTTTTCTCTATGTTTATTTGCCCTTACAATCGTAGCTCCCCATCAAATTCTTTTCCCGGGCCGTCTGCCGTGATCGAAACGAGAAGTGGAGGTCCGTGGGAGGGGCGCCCGCAAGTGGCTGGCAGGCGGCGAAGGAAGCTGCGAGGAGCCGACGGCCGCGGCGGGCGGGCGGCAGGGGCCGTCAAGGGGCGAGGCGGGGCGGGGCGGCGCCGGGGCGGGGCGGCGGCAGCTGAGGTCGCCGGCAGCCACACGTGCGGCAGCTACTGCGGTTTGCGGCAGCGCTGGCGATGGCTGTAAAGGCAGTGGCAGTGGCGATGGCGCTGGTGGCGGTGGCCGACACGGAGGCTGGCTAGGCGCCAGGCACGCCCCTCGCCCACGTGGTCTCCGCTGAGCTGTTTATCAAACACGGCGCGGCGCCTTCCAGCACCTCCTAGCCGCTCCCCGCGCTCGCGTCCCTGGCAGACAGCGAACCGACGCTGGACGTTGTAGCTGCGATTTAACACTTACAAGCCTTCTTTGCAACGAGGGAGTAATATAAATTACTTCGGACAAACATGGCGTGAGTAAGTGGGGGTTGAAATGTTAAAGAGTTTTGGAATTTTTTCCTCTCGGGAATATTTGAACTAACGTTAGCTTCGACATCGATACACGCATTGAATTGAACAATACCAAAGATATCGGCGACGTTCATTCATATTTAAGACTGATTACAATTCTGACTTGCGTGGGCGCTCCTGAGCGTAGTACGCGTTTGTTTTACAAAATGCCCACTTCATTCTCATGCCAATTGGCCACTAAACGTGTTCGCCGCATCACCTGACCCGGCGTCGCGTGTAGCGCTACTCGACGCGTGAGCTGTTGCCTCGTGGCGCCCGCGAGTGCGTGTTCGCGTGGTGGTCGACGCTCGAAGCAGCAGCAGCCGCCGATCCCGTTCACGGCCGCTTTCTTGTCTGATCCGAGAACCGCTCCCGCGGCCTGCTCCGTCCCCGCTCCCGCTCCCGCTCCCGCTCCCCTCCCCCGCGCGGGCGGCCCGCGTGTCCCGGCCCGAGCGTTGCGCCGGCGGCTACTTGTACGTCTCCCGCGAAACAGCTGACTGCGCGGGCCGGTGGAGGGGGGAGCGCCGAACGTCGCGTACACACGGTGGCGGTGGGGGCGGTGGCGCATCGGAGCCGCGGGGAGGGGAGAACTACGTCGTTAACAGCGCCCTCCCTGGGAGTGCGAAGGCTGACGAGAAGAAACGGACTCCCACTCGTAGACACTCCCTCACATTACACTCAGGAGTCCAAAGCTCATTTCCAGGACCACGTTTGGTATTTTACTTTTGCAGGTTGACGTTTTTTTTTTCAAGAAAACCAAATGGTTCGTGGAAAAAGCGCATAGGGAGGAAGCACGAAGCCACATATCTACAGTGTAACATTAAGGAGTTCGGAGTTTGTCCTATTTTTGTCCAGAAAATTATCCGCAGAATAGTTTAGAATTTTTAATTTACGAATGCAATTTGGACTAATTCTGTACTGTCATGAACTCTGCGATATTTCAAACATCTTTTTCTTATTAGGCTCCGTATTTTCATAATATATTAAATGGCTATATCAAATGGGTGTCGATAATGTGTTGAATAATGAATATCACTAACACGTAATCATCGACCTGTCCTTACCTTCTGGCTCCCATTTTTCTGTATATTTCTGTAATTTTTCTGTATATTTAAAAACCTCTTGTGAGTAATCTAGAGGGGAAAAAAAACTTCGCACAGAAAACCTTGGCAACATCTTCTAAACCACTTGTATTTAGACACTTCGCTGCGTCAGTCGCAATCTCTCATCACGCGTCAATGAAGCAAAACCCCTCGTACAGAAAATTACGCCGAAGCTGTCAGTCTACCAAACGCAGCGAAGCGCGAACGAGCGTGCGCTTCCCGCAGTCGCATTCGAGGCGCGTGCGCGCTTCCAGTTCCCGACCACTGTGCGGCGCGCGGCGGGGGCGGCGGCGGCGGCGGCTGCGCCAAACAGCTGACTGCGCGGCGCGGCGCGGCGGCGGCGAGTGCGGGTTGGCGGCCTGGCGCCGGGCCAGCTGGCCGGAGCGCGCGCGGCGGAGGGGAATCCGGATGAATGGCCCTGCGGCGGAGCGGCGCCCGACGACTCCGCTCCGAGACGGCACTGGACGCGACGCGGCGCGGCGCGGCCGTCGAACTGGCCGCATGAAGAAAGCGTGAACACTGACCATTTTGTTGGACAGTGGAATGAAAGGGAGAGTACTTTTCCTCTAAAATGAGCTTGTTTTCTTCGTTAGTAAGTGGCTAGTTTTCTACTCTACACGTGGCCTAGCTCTGTTTGTTCAGGGCATGTACTACGTCATTTATTAGTATTCCCGTAAGTGTTGGGCATGTTATATCGACGGAGGTGGAGGAGTTACTCCCTCGATGGAGCGAGGCCCTCCGCCCCGACCAATACGACGACCAAGTACCTTCCTTCTCGAGACACCACCTTAGCTGAAGGAGACTATAATAAGCTCCAGATTGGCCTCCCGACAAAATGCACGTGTGTGCGGTGCATGCCGGCATGGCAGCGTAGTGCATGGATGGTAAGTGTGTGTATGATAGTGTGTATATGGCGGCGTAGTGCGTGGGTGTTGTGTGTATGTATGTGAGGCGAGAGGAGGAAAACGATGAGGAAGGCATGGAAGCGCGTGGTGTGACGCCCCGTTTAGAGTACTGCTCCGGCATTCAGCTGGAGTTGAACTGAGAAATCCACCGATCACTGCACCTGACAAGTAAATATCTTCCCTGGACAGTGGTTGTCTTCGAACCAGGTATGTTGTTAGAATCGAAAATTCACCATCGTCTGGACTCGAACAATAGTATTTCCCGGTGAACAGACCATGGTGTTATCAAAAACGGTCATTGCATTAGGTTTATATTGTTCTTGACTCAGTGGCTGTAGTAAATTTTGACAATTAATTTTTTTGCAACATATTTACCATCGACGAAGACACGTTGCTATTTTAGGGTGATTTTCTGAGTTTAGGTTTAGGCGTGATTTTTAAGACCGGAGTCTACCCGTTTTTTTGTTAAGATGATTTTTCTGTGTCACTTTGCATCGTTGGCTCAATCTGAATTTTGAGACATCGATAAGGTATCAATTCACGGGTGATGTGCTAAAACAGAGTATACTCTCAATGATTTGAAGATTTTCTAAATGAAATTCATCTTTTTAAAACACCAAACCATTGCTTTAGTCGTTGTTTAAAAACGCCTTAAAAACGTTCACCCCTCAGATACGGATCATTTGGATTGAATCGCCTGCTGACATTCGAAGACAGGAAAGGAAAATATATAAAAAAATAAAAATAAAACAAGAACGAAGGAACCTGGAACGAAGTTCAAAATAACTAGTGTTATACGACTGAAATCCTAAGGCTAATATTCAAATTACCTAGACAATTCGTACATTAGCCACACGGTTTGGATAAAGCTGGATGAATGACGATGAATGGATTATTTTCGACAACATCTGACTAATATTGGCATTAGCTTATTAATGTTGCTATCAGTCTAATGTTGGATGAGACAGAGGGCTGTGCCGAAATGAGTTGCCTGTTTGCGAGAAATATTTTGGCATAAAATATGTTGGAAACTGTATCTTGCAAAGACTCAAAGATTTATGTAAATTTCGAAGGGTGGAACTTCGTCGTGTAACTTTGAAATGCAAAGCAAAGCATCATCTGATGAATATAGAGAGGTTAGGTTAGGATATGTAATATCGTATAAATATAAACTTACGACTGACACAGTGCGACTCGGAACTACACATGTAGTCTTAGAAATCCCCCATTAGCTGTATGATTCCTGCTTTCTACTATTTGCTCCTTGGCTATCCCTATTATGAACTAATTCCCATCGCTATAACTTAGTTCACCTTCACTACCTTGAGCTGGCTGACGTGCACATCATTTGGTGTAAGGCCGAGGTATGCTTGGAAGATGCTCCCGCTTCGAAGATTTTCACTTATTTCGGAGAATGTGAACATTAACGATATAATTCACGAATTAGCCAGATTCTGACATTAACAATCATATATGCAATTGGCAAGCGGGGGGGGGGGGGGGGGCAGGAGAGATGTACACTGTATATATGCGATACTTTGCTGAAGTTATGAAGCAGATAATAAAAAAGAAACTGTAGGTAGAGAAATAAGATGAAAAGAGTAAAAATATATCATCATAAAGCAATGAAGATGCATAATTTCTCTATGTTATAATCACAATGAAACTGAATGGACAACGCTCAGTGATGTAGGACCAGGCGGCCAGAGAGTTGCAGCAGACGTAGGTAATAAATAATTGGATCTGTGGAAGATGGCAACGTAATAACGGGGCTGGACTGAGTGGGCAGATTGTGCGGGCGAAGCGCAAATGGAGAGCGGAAGGGGGTAATACGCCAGTGAAGGAGCAGACGGCCGATTACACTAAAGCACTGGGGGCCTCCACACAAAGGCGACGGCGCTCCAGCTGCGCCAACCGTTATTGCCTAACCCCCGGCTTCTTCGGGCAGTTCGCCGGAGTAACATGCTGAGAGCGGGGCTCGGGCGGTAACATGGCCGACGGATAAGATCTCGCGCTGGGCCTTGTCTACACGAGAAAGCTTCGCCCCCCCCCCTACAGAACTGCGTAAATTGCTTATTTGAATGCATAGAAGTAATTCTTTCAGTACACAGATTGGTTTACTCAACGGGGCTGAGAAGCAACTGAGTAGATTCAAAATGTAATAATAAAGTACTGGAAATTTATTGCATAGAAAAAGGTATTCTGTTCAGGCGACGGCAGTGCTGGGAAGAAGAAATGCTTTGTCTTTTTTCCCGAGCGGGATCGTTGTAACTTTCACTTCCACGTAGTGCCAGAGCGGAACGCCTCGGCCAGATGACTAAGTTGGCAGAAGCTGCGGGAGCAATGGCAGCAAGGCGAGAGGTCGGTTGGGGGAGGGGAATAGAATGTTGATGAGAAAGAAGAGAGGTAGTGATGAGAATGCTTCACGGCAGAGCCTTAACCCCGATTTCGCTCTCAGGCCGGGTAGTCGCGGTCGAGTAATGACCTTGCATCTGTGCGGTTATGCAACTATTCCTAGGCATTAGGCACTTATGCCCAGCGTGTTGCATTTCGCCTGGTAGCTTGGCAAATTCTTGGACCTTCTATTATTGTCTAATGAATACTACAATATAATACGTACTGTAAGATATTGCTCGAATGTCAATAAATGTACACTACAAAATAAGAGTTTCATTTATGTGACAACTAAGTAAGAGTAATATATATTAGCCTTTTTCAACTGATGAAAGGGGCGGAGAGTTATGGAATAGATAGCAAAAAGGTGAAGAAGATAAAAAAGTGTACATATACGCAAACTAATAAAAAGTATGGAAATATGCAATAGTTAGATGCAAAGTGAACACGAATACTCGCAACACACGTATTTTCTTGTCAGAAGATAACGTAATTGCAACTTTTCTTCTTTAGCATTTCCTATTTTCAAACTGAGTTAGACCAAAGTATTTACTAATTTCTCATCATTAAAAAATAGTGTCTGGGATGGAGAATATACAGAAACATACAGGATATGGTCAGTGATTTGCGAAATGTAGTAGAGAAAGTAGCCAATCACTTGAATAACCATGACGTATACTCCGAAAAATCAATGTGGGAATTGGGCTTCGGTCGATTTTAATGTGATAATGGAATATATGCAAATATTACACAAATAGTCTGAAAAAAATTAATTAATAAAACTACATTTCTTGGTTATCGTAGATGGAATTATTCCCTTCTAATATCCAGTCCAGAAACGAAGGATAAGGAGTGTCATGGATTGATATACAAAACGGATTATGAACAACTGACAAAAGTAAGATGCTCAATTTTATAATAAATAAAAAAGAAGCATAATGTTTCTAAAGGAAATGCTAATCGCGAAATATGTTACGTACTTTGATTATCACATGAGGTATATGACTTACACGTATATTTAAAAACGTGAATACAGTTAGCGGTTTTTCACTTCATGAACGTCAATAATATTAAATGATACATAATAGCCTATAACTGTAAATAACCGTGTAATATAATTTTCTCGGCAGATCTTTTATAATTACATCAATGATAATTAAATTCATTATACAACATATTTACGAACGTGATCCGCTACACTGAGAAAGAATTACTAGTGGGACCAGCCCTCAGCACCAGGCAATCGCCCAGCTTAGACTCCCCCAGGATCATCACGGTCACGTCATCGCATCAGCGCTGCGGGCGGCGGCGCTTCAAAGTGGGCGTGGCGGCGCGGCGCGGCGCGGCGCGAGGCGGGGCGGGGCGTCTAGAGGCGCGCCGAGCGCGCGGCGCGGGGAGGCTATTATTACGCGCCTCTGCGACGGTAGGTTGGAGGGGTGGGGAGGGGAGAGGGGCTCCCGCGTGTTTACTACGAGGTCGGTCCCGTTACGTGACGCCGCCGCCGCCGCCGCCGCCGCCGCCGCCGCTGTGCGCCGGGGCACTGACACCACCGCCGCGCTGCCTTGCAGTGCAGCGTCGTCGCGCGGCGCGGCGAGCGCGTGGACGACGAAGGCAGAGCGCGGGGGAGCGGAGGGGGAGGGAAGGGGTGGCGGAGGGGAGGGGAGGGGCGGGGCGGAGGATGAATGATCGCCGCGCGGAGCGGTGGCCGCCGCCGTAAGTCGACGTGCGCGGGCCCCGCTCACCGCCACGCGGCCACCTTGCATCTCTGAGTCTCTTGCCGCTCGTGGAGCGTGCGCGAGTGTTTCTGTGCGTCTACTACTTTGATTACTAATCCCGTGAGCGTAGTGTATGTTATAGTCGAAAGGTGGCGGTGTTCCTCCTCCGCTGGAATGTGTGATTCGACGCCGACCCGCACGTCGGCTTGTGTAGTTTGACCCCCCCCCCCCCCCCAGGTGTCTGCCCACAACGGGTCGCCGCAGTCGGGACGAGCGCTAAGCGGGGGACTGATGCCGCGATATGTGTGGTAGTGACACTCACGAAGCTGAAGCGGTACATACACACACGATAGTGGTCGGCTGGCTTGGCTCCCGCCGCTCGTTACATGTAAATTTGTCTCCGCGGCTAGCGGCTCCTTTGTTTCTATGGGCGATTTGCGGTCATTAGAGTTCGAGCTGAGCCAGGTTCACGAGCTGCACTCACTGGTGAATGGGAGGAATGTAGCTACGGGGACTCCGTAGGTAATCCTACTGCAAAAGGAGGGTGGAGGTAAGGGACGGAAGGGTTAAGGTATCAGTCTCAGATTGATGGAGCGCTATATGCCTCGGTTTTTCTGTTCAACCAGACTTTTCTGCTTCCAACTGATCAGTACGATATTTCAAACAGTTCAAACTGTTACTGTTGTGTCTTTGTGTAATAAATAACAGACGATTATAACCAAATCTGATCTCACTGATTTCATGAATTCTATTCGCACTAATTATGTGGTCGTGCAAGGGAAAGTTGTGTACGTTGTTAACTGTAGTTTGTTGTCGTGTTTATTGCAAATTGATGATTAATTAAATGAGCATGGCTGTAATAAAATTCTATACAAAAAAGTCTTAAGGAAATTATTCATTTAACTTACACAAGTATAACTGAGTATATAAACATTAGCGATTAAACATTAGTGAAACAACTTCGTACGACTTCTTTTGGTTCTTATCCGTGATCTTCCTGCGAGATGAAAGTTTTAGTTCTCTCCGCTTCGAATAGCGGTTCTCTGACCGGTCGATGCTCGTGCGACGATAGGTCGCCAGCAACAGAAAATCAGATAGGAAAGGTCAACGCTGGGTGCGAATTCAATGGTATAAGATAAAGATTCTTGTACTTGATTTAATTGTACGAATATCACGATACGATTTGGAAGAGCCCAAGATGTCTCCCATTCTATGTGCACGACTAAACAATATTAACTTTGCTAATTGAAATATATAGCTGATAATCAACAGATAGTCGCTCATATTCATTTAATTTAATATTTCAATTGTACAACCAAACGTATACAACTAAATTTTTAAAATGCAAATGTATATTTTCACCTGATGATTTTAAATAATTTTACCAATTGAACTGAGTGACCGAATCTAACAGATATTTACTATAAAAAATTAATTTTTTTTGAAGTTCTAATGAACACGTGACGTGATGAAAAAAATATTGCAGACATATATCTCGCGCCTTTTGTATTAAAATGCTCTTTGGGGATGTGCTGATACATCTTACGACCATACCTCAACCTATTAGTAAATTTATTTTACGATGAACAACAGTTTATGGCAATGAACAACATTAATTTTCGTAACCGCAGAACTAACGGCCATCTATTAATTTTTGGATGTGCCTGTCAGCTCTTGCTTTTGAGACGTTTCTCGCCAGGATGTCTGTCTCCGCCGCATTTTGCTGCCCCGAGCACCACCGGAAGCAGGACAACGCTCCGTCGCCAGAGGAACGGAATTCTTTTGAAGGTCGGCGTTCGCACGCCCGAATTTTCCGCCCAGTTCACACAAAGAGCGCATTTATTCGGGTCCTCCTGAACGATTTAAGCTTGCTTCTGACGCACGCATGCAACCATTCTTACTTCTGATATAAGGCGGGCTGATTTTAGAAGTATTTACTAACTTCTTTTGGTTTTCGAATGAGATACTTGGACCTATTCTTTTATGTGTATGTTTGAAATGTGTATGTTTTGTGTATATTTTGAAAAGTAAATTACTATGTTTGAGAAATCAATAAGAGCCTTCAAAGACAAATATTATTCAATTTACTTAGAGTAAATCCAATCGGAGACTCCGTGCGTCACCAAAACTTCAAAAAACCGATTATTACGAGACGATAGCATAAGTAGCTTTCGTCATTATGTACGAAAATCGTTTATAGAATCCTTGAATAATAACAAGACATACTCATTTACAAGAAACTGTAGTTCTTCAGCATCCTTGAATATCAATAGAACCATCTGCTCTAACCGAACTCTTGATGCGATAATAAAACAGCACGACATCCGTAAGTGCATTGCGTCGAGCAGTGCAAAGACCTGAGAAAGAGAGGGGCGGTGATAGCGGAGCTTTTGACCGGCTTTCTATCCATCCGGCGGCATCTCCCCCCTCCCACGCGCGGGTCGCTGAACCCGCGTCTCGCCGCGTCGCATGTGGAAGCGGCGGGCGCCGAGCAGCGGCTGCAAGGAGCGACGGCGTGGGGGTGACGGCGAGGGGCTGACGGCGAAGGGCTGACGGCGAAGGGCTGACGGCGAGGGGCTGACGGCGAGGGGCTGACGGCGAGGGGCTGACGGCGAGGGGCTGACGGCGAGGGGCTGACGGCGAGGGGCTGACGGCGAGGGACTGACGGCGAGAGGCTGACGGCGAGGGGCTGACGGCGAGGGCCTGACGGCGAGGGGCTGAGGGCGAGTCACAACGGGTGAGAGGGGTGAGTGGGCGGGAGGGGAGGCAAGAGGCTTGAGATGAAGGGAAGGGGCGAGGGGCGAGGGTCGAGCGGTAAATGTCGAGAAGAGATTGGTAAGACGACGAAACAAGAGTGGAATGAGGGGAAAGTGGCGAGATGCAAGATGCAAGATGCGAGGAGGCGAGAGGCGAAATGCGACGGATGACATGTGAAGGGCGTAGGGGGAGTGGTTGGGAGGACGAGGGCAAAGAGTCGACGGATGAGGGGCAAGAGGCGAGAGACGTGAAATGAGAAGCGAGAGGCAAGAGTGAATAGACGATGGGGAGATGAAGAAGGCGAGAAACGAGAAGCGGGAAGCAAGAGGGAAGGGACGAGTGGCGAGAGATGGTAAGGGGCATTAAGTGATGGGCGAGGGGCGAAGAAGCGTGGGGAGAAGGAGAGAGCGGAGAAGGAGCGTGGGGCAAGGAGCAAGGACCGTAAGGTGCGAGAGACAAGATGCGCCAGGCAAGACGATGAACGAGAGGCGAGAGGCGAGAAGCGAGAGGCGAGAAGCGAGAGGCGAGAAGCGAGAGGCGAGAGGCGAGAAGCGAGAGGCGAGAAGCGAGAGGCGAGAAGCGAGAAGCGAGAGGCGAGCGGCGAGAAGCGAGAGGCGAGCAGCGAGAAGCGAGAGGCGAGGCGAGAAGCGAGAGGCGAGATGCGAGAAGCGAGAGACGAGAGGCGAGAAGCGAGAGGCGAGAGGCGAGGAGCGAGAAGCGAGAGGCGAGAAGCGAGAGGCGAGAAGCGAGAGGCGAGAAGCGAGAGGCGAGAAGCGAGAGGCGAGAAGCGAGAGGCGAGAAGCGAGAGGCGAGAGGCGAGGTCCGAGAAGCGAGAGGCGAGAGGCGAGAAGCGAGAGGCGAGAAGCGAGGGGCGAGAAGCGAGAGGCGAGAAGCGAGTGGCGAGAGGCGAGGTCCGAGAAGCGAGAGGCGAGAAGCGAGAGGCGAGAAGCGAGGGGCGAGAAGCGAGAGGCGAGAGGCGAGGTCCGAGAAGCGAGAGGCGAGAAGCGAGAGGCGAGAAGCGAGGGGCGAGAAGCGAGAGGCGAGAAGCGAGAGGCGAGAAGCGAGAGGTGAGAAGCGAGAGGCGAGAAGCGAGCGGCGAGAAGCGAGAGGCGAGGCGAGAAGCGAGAGGCGAGAAGCGAGAGGCGAGAGGCGAGGTCCGAGAAGCGAGAGGCGAGAAGCGAGAGGCGAGAAGCGAGGGGCGAGAAGCGAGAGGCGAGAGGCGAGGTCCGAGAAGCGAGAGGCGAGAAGCGAGAGGCGAGAAGCGAGGGGCGAGAAGCGAGAGGCGAGAAGCGAGAGGCGAGAAGCGAGAGGTGAGAAGCGAGAGGCGAGAAGCGAGCGGCGAGAAGCGAGAGGCGAGGCGAGAAGCGAGAGGCGAGAAGCGAGAGGCGAGAGGCGAGGTCCGAGAAGCGAGAGGCGAGAAGCGAGAGACGAGAGGCGAGAAGCGAGAGGCGAGAGGCGAGGGGCGAGAAGCGAGAGGCGAGAAGCGAGAGGCGAGAAGCGAGAAGCGAGAGGCGAGAAGCGAGTGGCGAGAGGCGAGGTCCGAGAAGCGAGAGGCGAGAAGCGAGAGGCGAGAAGCGAGGGGCGAGAAGCGAGAGGCGAGAGGCGAGGTCCGAGAAGCGAGAGGCGAGAAGCGAGAGGCGAGAAGCGAGGGGCGAGAAGCGAGAGGCGAGAAGCGAGAGGCGAGAAGCGAGAGGTGAGAAGCGAGAAGCGAGCGGCGAGAAGCGAGAGGCGAGGCGAGAAGCGAGAGGCGAGAAGCGAGAGGCGAGAGGCGAGGTCCGAGAAGCGAGAGGCGAGAAGCGAGAGGCGAGAAGCGAGAGGCGAGAAACGAGCGGCGAGAAGCGAGAGGCGAGGCGAGAAGCGAGAGGCGAGAAGCGAGAGGCGAGAGGCGAGGTCCGAGAAGCGAGAGGCGAGAAGCGAGAGGCGAGAAGCGAGAGGCGAGAAGCGAGCGGCGAGAAGCGAGAGGCGAGAGGCGAGAGGCGAGAAGCGAGAGGCGAGATGCGAGAGGCGAGATGCGAGAGGCGAGAAGCGAGATGCGAGAGGCGAGAAGCGAGAGGCGAGATGCGAGAGGCGAGAAGCGAGAGGCGAGAAGCGAGAGGCGAGAGGCGAGAGGCGAGGTCCGAGAAGCGAGAGGCGAGAAGCGAGAAGCGAGAGGCGAGAGGCGAGAAGCGAGAGGCGAGAAGCGAGAGGCGAGAGGCGAGGTCCGAGAAGCGAGAGGCGAGAGGCGAGAAGCGAGAGGCGAGAAGCGAGGGGCGAGAAGCGAGAGGCGAGAAGCGAGAGGCGAGAAGCGAGAGGCGAGAGGCGAGGTCCGAGAAGCGAGAGGAGAGAAGCGAGAGGCGAGAAGCGAGAGGCGAGAAGCGAGCGGCGAGAAGCGAGAGGCGAGAGGCGAGATGCGAGAGGCGAGATGCGAGAGGCGAGAAGCGAGATGCGAGAGGCGAGAAGCGAGAGGCGAGATGCGAGAGGCGAGAAGCGAGAGGCGAGAAGCGAGAGGCGAGAGGCGAGAGGCGAGGTCCGAGAAGCGAGAGGCGAGAAGCGAGAGGCGAGAAGCGAGAGGCGAGAGGCGAGAAGCGAGAGGCGAGAAGCGAGAGGCGAGAAGCGAGAGGCGAGAAGCGAGAGGCGAGGCGAGAAGCGAGAGGCGAGATGCGAGAAGCGAGAGACGAGAGGCGAGAAGCGAGAGGCGAGAGGCGAGGAGCGAGAAGCGAGAGGCGAGAAGCGAGAGGCGAGAAGCGAGAGGCGAGAAGCGAGAGGCGAGAAGCGAGAGGCGAGATGCGAGAAGCGAGAGACGAGAGGCGAGAAGCGAGAGGCGAGAGGCGAGGGGCGAGAAGCGAGAGGCGAGAAGCGAGAGGCGAGAAGCGAGAAGCGAGAGGCGAGAAGCGAGTGGCGAGAAGCGAGAGGCGAGAGGCGAGGTCCGAGAAGCGAGAGGCGAGAAGCGAGAGGCGAGAAGCGAGGGGCGAGAAGCGAGAGGCGAGAGGCGAGGTCCGAGAAGCGAGAGGCGAGAAGCGAGAGGCGAGAAGCGAGGGGCGAGAAGCGAGAGGCGAGAAGCGAGAGGCGAGAAGCGAGAGGTGAGAAGCGAGAGGCGAGAAGCGAGCGGCGAGAAGCGAGAGGCGAGGCGAGAAGCGAGAGGCGAGAAGCGAGAGGCGAGAGGCGAGGTCCGAGAAGCGAGAGGCGAGAAGCGAGAGGCGAGAAGCGAGGGGCGAGAAGCGAGAGGCGAGAGGCGAGTTCCGAGAAGCGAGAGGCGAGAAGCGAGAGGCGAGAAGCGAGGGGCGAGAAGCGAGAGGCGAGAAGCGAGAAGCGAGAGGTGAGAAGCGAGAGGCGAGAAGCGAGCGGCGAGAAGCGAGAGGCGAGGCGAGAAGCGAGAGGCGAGAAGCGAGAGGCGAGAGGCGAGGTCCGAGAAGCGAGAGGCGAGAAGCGAGAGGCGAGAAGCGAGAGGCGAGAAACGAGCGGCGAGAAGCGAGAGGCGAGGCGAGAAGCGAGAGGCGAGAAGCGAGAGGCGAGAGGCGAGGTCCGAGAAGCGAGAGGCGAGAAGCGAGAGGCGAGAAGCGAGAGGCGAGAAGCGAGCGGCGAGAAGCGAGAGGCGAGAGGCGAGAGGCGAGAAGCGAGAGGCGAGAAGCGAGGGGCGAGAAGCGAGAGGCGAGAAGCGAGAGGCGAGAAGCGAGAGGTGAGAAGCGAGAGGCGAGGCGAGAAGCGAGAGGCGAGAAGCGAGAGGCGAGAAGCGAGCGGCGAGAAGCGAGAGGCGAGAGGCGAGAGGCGAGATGCGAGAGGCGAGAGGCGAGAAGCGAGATGCGAGAGGCGAGAAGCGAGAGGCGAGATGCGAGAGGCGAGAAGCGAGAGGCGAGAAGCGAGAGGCGAGAGGCGAGAGGCGAGGTCCGAGAAGCGAGAGGCGAGAAGCGAGAAGCGAGAGGCGAGAGGCGAGAAGCGAGAGGCGAGGTCCGAGAAGCGAGAGGCGAGAGGCGAGAAGCGAGAGGCGAGAATCGAGGGGCGAGAAGCGAGAGGCGAGAGGCGAGAAGCGAGAGGCGAGAAGCGAGAGGCGAGAAGCGAGCGGCGAGAAGCGAGAGGCGAGGCGAGAAGCGAGAGGCGAGAAGCGAGAGGCGAGAAGCGAGAGGCGAGGTCCGAGAAGCGAGAGGCGAGAAGCGAGCGGCGAGAAGCGAGAGGCGAGGCGAGAAGCGAGAGGCGAGAAGCGAGAGGCGAGGTCCGAGAAGCGAGAGGCGAGAAGCGAGCGGCGAGAAGCGAGAGGCGAGGCGAGAAGCGAGAGGCGAGAAGCGAGAGGCGAGAAGCGAGAGGCGAGAAGCGAGAGGCGAGAGGCGAGAAGCGAGAGGCGAGAGGCGAGGGGCGAGAAGCGAGAGGCGAGAGGCGAGAAGCGAGAGGCGAGAAGCGAGAGGCGAGAGAGCTACTGTCGAGTCTGTCGGCCTACGCGGAGGCGCGCGGCGCAGCAGGGAGAGGCGAATCCCAACTCCGGAGGTCACGAGGAGCGAATCATAGCGGAGCGGCACCACGCCAACTTTCCACCTCTGGAGACCGGAGATCAAATTCCGGTCACCCCGAGTGGAATTTATGTCGGACGAACCGGACTCGCGGCAGGTTTTCTTTGAGATTTCTCTCTTTCTTTTCCGGTTTTCTCATTGCGCCAACATGTCATAGCAACATCATTATTACACATCCATACCGAATTGAACTGGTTCAAAGTCGTATTGTAGACCTGTCTACATACTCATGAAGACTCGTGACATTGTATTGGCAGGTAGCACGGTGTATGATTGGCAAGTCCTAACGCATAAAAGACGAATCGATGTTTAATAATATAGATTAACGTACTTTCATTTAAAAATTAAAAAAAGTTATTGTACATTGGAACAATTTACTACATTAATTTGAGCAAAATATTTCAATTCTTATGCTGCAAGATAAGAAACCTTGTTTAGCTTCTTCAAGATTGTGTGGGAAATTTGTATTTGTAGAAGTTGGTGTGTGTGCGTGTCTAGTGCCCGAAAAGAGTAGTGAGCAAATACAATGAAGTGTTGATTATTCGAGAGAGGTTTGTCCTGTATCGCTTCACTATGTGAAAACTAATATAACATGAATTTCAAATTTAGTGTGTGGTGTGTTGAGTGACAGACCACTTTAGATTCAGGAGCGTGAGCATAGGCGGCGGATTAAATTTTTGTGTTCCCTCCTTTCGTGTGCAGGTAATCATCGTAGAAGATGCCCTAGGGTTTCCACTGAGCGAAGAATAAATGGTGTAGCTAGATGAATAATTAAAGTTGGGATAATATTCAGACGGGATGCATAGTAACACGGGAAAGCCAAAAACGCACAATTCCAAGGTAAAACAAAACCAGGAACGAACCCGCGACCTCCCAATCACTGGGAAGTGCCGACCGTTGTTGTCTTTACGGTCGCCGCTACCAGTGTCGGCGTCATTAACAACAAAACACTGGATAAAAAAAAAAAAGCAGGTAGTCAACACGCATTCGAGCCACGCGTGGTGGGCGCACCATGATTTCAGCACATTAAAACAAAACGCGCGTTCCAGGATTCCGCAGATGAGCACCTGCAGCGGTGCGGACGGCGCAAAGGCAGGCGAGCGCGGCCGTGCGGCGCCAGCACAGCGGGGCTTGACCTCTGCGCGGCCCATCGGCGGTCGCCGCTTCGAGTCCCGCTACCAGCGCTTCCTCCGCCTCCGCCGCCGCCGCAGGGCATCCGGGCGGGGGAGGTGCAAGGCAGGAGGCGCTGGGGACGCGTAACAAGATCGCTCGATGCGACTTAGGCACAGAACAAGGGACAATTACACGCACATTCATGCAGAAAATTGGAATTAGAAGGGGAACAAAAGAGGGACGTCAAGAAAATGGAAAATACGTTTTTAGCTGTGCGTGAAACGCTGTTACTCGTGCTTGTTTTCCGGGTGCGAAGTAGCTATTTTTTTCAGTGTGCGAAACGAAACGAAGCGAAGTGAAGTAAAGCGTGTGCGATACATGTGTGTAGTTTACGCAAGACGGGCACGATGTGATTCCCACACTCTTCTTTTTCGACTCGTTCGCGAATCACCTGTTTCGACTCGTGCGTGAATCGCCTGTTTTCCGCCCTTGTTACGGAAACTACTATTAAAAGAGCGCAATGTTGTAAGTTCCATTGTTTTGTTTGGAATACGGCGTGTTCAATTCTCAATCGATGAAGAAGTTAGCTGGAAGCATGAAATACGCTACACAACCGTGAACTTAAACTAATGGCTAAACAATGTTCTAAAAAAACAAGACTGTAAAGAGTGGAATGACATGGTGAGTAGAATCCCTCTTACATGTCTACAAAGAAAGATTGACAGTCGGACACTTCAGTGATTTCATTTTATACTCTAATAGAACAGTTGTTAACCATCTGATAGTGTGCAGACAATATTTAGATCAATGAAACGCTTGCGTTTTGGACTATTCTCAAAGTAGAAACATATATTTAAATATTTTTAAGTGTTTATAAAATTTTGATCCTTCTTAAATAAGTTAGGCAGACATGAAATTGATAATGGACTTTCATACTTTCATAAACGTTCATTAGCTTCTAGAATTTACACTTCACTGAAGAAAACATTATATCAGAAAAACAAATGAAAGAAAATAATAATTTAATTATTCGTAGGTGCAACCATTATCGACAAAAATACAAGTTTAAGTTGAACTCAAGTAATTCATGTAAACTTTTTATATAGGTTCAGTTAATTGAGAATCCATGAATCTTCAGTTACTGTTCGTATTGTTGTATAATGAAACACAAAAATATTGAAAAGAACGAGCGTCTGGAATTATAACATCAATAATTCAAAAACATGATATTAGTGAGAAATGATCATGCTTTTCTCGTAGAAACAATCCAATTTTAAACTAAATGGCACAATATTTCTTCCCCGGCAACTTTCCATTTATTTCCTGATGAGAAGGAAGTTCTCTACACTCGTTGAGCATTTCTTTCTTCCGCCTTCAACCTCTCGATTCATAAAGAAGTAACAGAGACCGTCCATTTTGTTCCGGAAGCGAAGAAAACTCTTCCTAATCCTTTGTTCCCTGAGATATTAATGAACAGTTCAATAATGAAGAAGCGAGACGATCGTTCCGAAAGAGCAAAGCAATTCTTCGGACTTCACCCGCAAGCCTTGGAGTCACGATAAAATTCATACACGAAACGGTACATTGAATTGTCTGGTAATATATTTCGACCGGCACGACACAAACTGGTCAGGTGGACTCGTCTATTGAAACGTCGAATGCACATTGCCGAGTCACGTTTTGACAATTTGCTTCTCACTGTTATCAGCGGCCGCGAGTGTTGGTTCTACGTAATTGAATCCGGCGCCGCGCCGGGTCTGCCATCGGGAGGGCGAGGCGCATCGCGGCGACGCCAGGGCTTCCCCCGCGATCGCCGGCCGGCCGGCCGGGCCATCCGCGCCGCCCTGATGCATGGGGCGATACCCAAGGGACGCCGAGGCGTGACCGGCGAATGATCGCGGGCGGTGAAATATCAGGGTTCAGCGCTTTCCCTCTGCCTCGCTAACGAGCGGCCCGCCCGCCCGCCCGCCCGCCGCCATCGCACGGTGATATCTATCGCTCCACCTTCGAGATATTGAGGAAGTGCACGGGAAAGTCCCTCTCATTCACTTTCCACCGAAGTGTTTCACAACGGGCGGATCCAAGAGATCTACAAGAGTATCTGGATACGCTATCTGTTCCTTTTTAATCAGTGGGAATCCATCGATATTCTAGGAACGTCGCAAATAAAATTTAATGCTAGTTACCATGACTGATAACGAAAATCATTTTTAACACAGGTTGCATGAATCTTTAGACAACGTTGTGTGCAAATGGAACAGTCTTCCATACTGAATCATCAGAAACAAAAAGTTACATTCCGTAAAAATTGATATCGCTGACTGTTCCTCCATTTCCACTCAAATGTACATTCAGAGAATGACTCGTTCCTAGACTATAACTTTTAATTTTTCTATATGATAGTTTACTCCAATGTTTTGTTCCACGGAATAAATTGTAATATTCTATTTTATACTCGTATTATGTAGACTATGGATTCTTTACGATATCTTTTGCATCTCTAGAATTGTGGCTTTGGCTACGGATGAAGATTTTCTAGAATGTTGTAACACTCGTCGGGCTTCCTTGAAAAGAAAAATATCCGTAACAAGTTTTTTCTTTCTTGACAATTCGATAAATAATTATATCAAATGAAGTGAGGAAGAGGATTTTTTTTCTAAGATTTTTGGTTGTTGGAATGAAAGCAATTTAAAGAAAGCAGTCCTCTCCTTCGCTGTTGTCTCTTGGGGAAAAGGCGATCAGCGCAAGAGGCTCTGCCCTCCGAAATATGAGGAAGCTCCGGGGCGCCTCCGTTACTCGAACGGCTTCCTCCGCGAGCGGGCGCCCATTGCCAAAATCGGCGGAGGCACGCGGGCGGGCCCGGGGCGCGCGCCGGAACGCACTCGCTAACGGTAGAGGCCGTCGCCACTGCCTCTGCCACTAACAGCACTGCTGCCTCTGCCACTAACAGCACTGCTGCCTCTGCCACTAACAGCACTGCTGCCTCTGCCACTAACAGCACTGCTGCCTCTGCCACTAACAACTCTACTGCCTCGGCCACTCACAGCTCTACTGCCTCGGCCACTCACAGCTCTACTGCCTCGGCCACTCACAGCTCTACTGCCTCTGCCACTCACAGCTCTACTGCCTCTGCCACTCACAGCTCTACTGCCTCGGCCCCTCACAGCTCTACTGCCTCGGCCACTAACAGCACTGCTGCCTCGGCCACTAACAGCACTGCTGCCTCGGCCACTAACAGCACTGCTGCCTCGGCCACTAACAGCACTGCGGCCTCGGCCACTAACAGCACTGCTGCCTCTGCCACTAACAGCACTGCTGCTTCTGCCACTAACAGCACTACTGCCTCTGCCACAAAAGCACTGCTGCCTCTGCCACTCACAGCTCTACTGCCTCGGCCACTCACACCTCTACTTCCTCGGCCACTCACACCTCTACTGCCTCGGCCACTCACAGCTCTACTGCCTCTGCCACTCACAGCTCTACTGCCTCTGCCACTCACAGCTGTACTGCCTCGGCCCCTCACAGCTCTACTGCCTCGGCCACTCACAGCTCTACTGCCTCGACCACTCACAGCACTGCTGCCTCTGCCACTAACAGCACTGCTGCCTCGGCCACTAACAGCACTGCTGCCTCGGCCACTAACAGCACTGCTGCCTCGGCCACTAACAGCACTGCTGCCTCGGCCACTAACAGCACTGCTGCCTCGGCCACTAACAGCACTGCTGCCTCGGCCACTAACAGCACTGCTGCCTCTGCCACTAACAGCACTGCTGCCTCTGCCACTAACAGCACTGCTGCCTCTGCCACTAACAGCACTGCTGCCTCTGCCACTCACAGCTCTACTGCCTCGGCCACTCACAGCTCTACTGCCTCGGCCACTCACAGCTCTACTGCCTCGGCCACTCACACCTCTACTGCCTCGGCCACTCACAGCTCTACTGCCTCTGCCACTCACAGCTGTACTGCCTCGGCCCCTCACAGCTGTACTGCCTCGGCCACTCACAGCTCTACTGCCTCGACCACTCACAGCACTGCTGCCTCTGCCACTAACAGCACTGCTGCCTCGTCCACTAACAGCACTGCTGCCTCGGCCACTAACAGCACTGCTGCCTCTGCCACTAAGAGCATTGCTGCCTCTGCCACTAAGAGCATTGCTGCCTCTGCTAATAACAGCACTAATGGCTCTGCCACTGTCAGCAATACTGGCTCTGCCATTAATAGCACTACTAGCTCTGCCATTAACAGCACTACTACCTCTGCCACCAACATTGCTATACGTCACAAACAGCGCCACTGTCGAGCCATTAGCAGCGTCTCTGTCTCTGTCTCTGCTATTCGGTCGCAAAAAAAATCAAACAAAAAGCAATGCCACTTAGAATACCTATGTCTGTTTCACTGTATTGTTAATGTCACTGTTGATATTACTTCTTTTGCCAATATTATCGCAACTGTTATTGATATAATCGTTTTTTCAATCATTCCAATAATTGCCACCATCATTAACTTAAAGGGTACTGTTGAAATTGTGGGCCTGCTGCGTTCGCCGGGTGAATACATTACATTTCAATAAGCGCAGGTGAATGAATATTGAAGTGCATTTTACACATGAAAGGGTGCAGAACATATCAAATTCTGATGAAAATGGAAGTACATGCGTTTGTGAATGTTGATGATGTAATTTTTTCACAAGTCTTTACAGCTGGTGGTAAAACATGCGGATGTGAGCCATTCTGTAAAATGCAAATTTACAAGTGGAACATTTTGTAATATTACTCAATTTTCTCTTCCCAGTATTTCGAGTAAGATCATTGACCTCCAGCAGGTTTTTCATCTGCACTTCGAAATTTTAAGTGCATTAATTACTACACACTACATAGGAACTATATAATTTCTTTGAGATTATGCGACTTGATCTTCGTCTATTAACGCAAGGGAAATATCCATCCCTCTGAAAAATAACGATTATGTACAAACTACCATTGATGTCCGTTTTGGAAATCACTTTAGTGAGGAAACAAAATTACGGCTCTGGAACCTTAAATAATTTTATGGCACTTCGAAATACAATCTTAAGCATTTAGATTTCAGAATTATCTTTGTTTTTACTCTTATTTTGTACTTTTAAAGGATCTTAAAATGTTAAGCGTACACTACACTCACCATTCGTTTGAGGCCTCTGGTATGCTTTAACATGCCACTCATATCCTTTACACCACTTTTCCAAATATACCTATCAAGCATTCCTTTTCCTGCCCCTAATCGCTGTCATTATTTCACTCTTAAGTAGAACGACGTGTCGAAGATTATCAGACAGAAGCATCTGAGATACTACGACAAGGTCCAGGGTCTGGTTACAACGTTCATACGAGTAGTGTTGTACACGACAGTGTTGTCAATGTTCCGTGCTCGAAAGCAGCACCAAGGCGAAGAGGAATACGAGTACTTTTCAAGTTGCTACTGGAATTTCAACACTTGATAACTGTATCAATTCAATCACTGTTTGGAGAAGACATCTAGCAGTCGGTGGCTCTGCTCGGTAGTTCTCCGATCATTTCCAGGCGAATGCCGGAACAGTTCCCTAACAAAAGGGCCACATAATGCGCGCGATCTCATTCCTCATCCTCTGTCCCCCTTACACACACTTACATGCACTACACAAGTTGAAGATTAACCAATAGATTAGAAGAGCTTGTCCCAGCTGAGGGAGATATGTCGAGGAGAGAAAACTTACAAGCTGGCGTGTACATCGGCACTGCATCTCACGTTACAGACGGGGGAACACCGCCACCTACAGGGATTTAAAATGCACTACACTTACAGGACTATTGAGCTCAGTTTTTTCGAGTCCGGTATCATTGCTCACTGACTCACTGATTCACTCATTCGCACACTGACTAATTCATTCATTCACTCCCTCCTTCCGTCATTCACTTCCAGTGGCTACTGCTTCTACCGCGGTCGCCGCCGCCTCCGCTCACGGCAGCTGCCTCCTCCCGTGCGAGCGAGGCAGCGGCCGATACCGCCTCTGAGGCGGGCGCTATCTGCGCGCCTGAGCTCACATCCCGGCGCGGGCGCGAGCAGATTAACCGCTGCCGCCTCCGCCGCGGCGATACGATCAGGCGGCGCTCGCTCGCTCGCCGGCTGCCCGCGCGGCTCGGCCGGGAAAAGAGGAGCAAGAGGAAGGCGGCGCGGAGGGGAAGGAGAAGGCCGCGCGGCGACCAAGTCAATGACCACCCGCCCGGGGCGACGGCGACGGAGGCGGAGGCGGTAGCCGCAGCGGTGGCACGGGCGGGGACGGTAAGCTACGACCGTGGCAGGAGCGGTGGAAGTGGTTAGCCATGAGTGGGTGCAGTCAATGGCGATGCAGACTGCGGGGGGACGACAATGATTGGAGGTTCAGGCAACGTGTGGTAGTATTTCTAATAAAGGAGAGTGCAATTATAATGGTGGCGATGAGGAATGGTGGGTTGTGAATGGTGGTGGTTTTAGCGGCGGAGAGATGCGTGTGTAGGTAGAAGTTTGAAGTGGTGGGGTTACGAGGTAGTGTGGGTAGTGCTAGTAGTTAAAAGGAAGAGATAGTGTTAGTGGTATTTTCAAAGGCAGTAGTAAAGGTGGCGAGACTGGAGATAATGGTGCTGATAGTAGAAGTGTAGAATATGTCAGTAGCCAAATCTACACCACCGGAGTTTGTGCTGGCAGGCGGGAAGATAGTGTGAGCTGAAACGAACCTACATCTTCCCTTTGGGATCAGAGGACAAAATTTCAATGCGCAAGTATAGGGGCGCTAGTGTCACCGGCTGCGGATTCGCCAATTGTATTGTAAACATTTTCCGCCTTTGTGAGAAAGATGAAATGCGTGGAATCAGTAATTTATTACTATAATTATTATTACAATTATTATTACTATTATTATCATTATTAATATCATAATTATTATGTACTGAAAAACATAACTATATAGAGCGCGAACACTGACGCATTCTTTTCCACCAGGCGCGCTTATTTGTGTCCCACCAGCCCTCGCTTGGCCCACGTACCGTATCAATAACGTGGGCACCAGTCTGTCGTTTAGAATGCTTCACCCTGCCTATGTGCTTAGCATTGTGGTGCATTTACGTAGGAATACGTTTGCCGCTCCTCGATTCCCAGCCAAAGCTAAGACTTCATGTCTACTAAGCTAATAATTGTATCGAACTTTAATTGCTTGGACATCTTAAACATAATCGTAAACAATTATCAGATTAACTAGCTACTCGTATGAAGCAACAGTCGCTGACAATAGCGACACAAGAAACGTATCCCTGCTTAGCTGTACGACGCTAAAAACACGGCGGCAGGATGAAATCAGTCTGCATTTAATTTGTTGCAGGTGGGGGGGAGGGGTGACCGTGCCACCGAGAGCGCCGTCGCCAGTTCGCACGTGAGTGGGAAGGCCCTGGGGCGTCGCGGAGGGTGGTCGACCCCGGGAAGGAAAGCGCCGGCGGCAGCTCGCCCGCGTGCGCCGCCGACACAACTTTGGTGGTTAGGGCACTCACAAGGGACCTCAGCTATCCTGGCGGGGAATAATAATAAAAAATATTATTAATTATTATTACTAATAATTATTTATAATTTTTATTATTTATCATTATGATCATTATCATTATATTTATTATTATTATTATTATTATTATTATTATTGTTATTATTATTGCTCCTCGTGGCGACGCGGCGCGGGTCCTTGCGGAGTTTCGAACGGCACCGCCTCGGCCGGCGCGTAGCCTCTGCGCCTGAGCGACATCCACGCCAGCTTCCGCTAAACCAGGACTGCGCCCGCGGGCCCACTTGGGGTGCCCTGGCCTGGCTCTTGTGTGCGAGCCACCGTAGTGTCCCTAGATATGGAGAGTAGCGCGTTCCTTTGCGCCGCTGATTCCGCCATTTTATATCCAATTGAAATGTGCGGTGTTGTGGAAGAGTTCGGAACCACAAATTTACTAAAAACCAGTGAGAAATTCTCCATAATGCCTTGAATTGTTATAATTTCTTCCTAACTCGTGAATGTTGTCTGGCGGGGGTTATTGGGTGAAAGATATTAAATGGCTGCGGCGTTCAGGTTGCGCTTCAAGGGGCTCAAAGCCACTGGTGTGGCCTGCTACTTGTTCAGTGAGCCCAGGGGAGGAGAGACGCTCGGGCACGATCGGCTCAGTTAGTGGTAGGCGAGAGCACGCAGAACCCTGCTGCGGTCCACTGCGGGAAGTCAGGCATCGCATTGGAGTAGTCCTGCGTAAAGGGATTGGCGGGAAATATTTTCCCTTGTAATGCCGTAACTGAAAAACTCTTGATACACGTTAAGAGGGAAGACCGCAAAGGAGATGGGAAAATGTATTTCAGGGAAGATGTCGGCCAAAGGAAAATTCCGGGAGGTTAAGTGCGGAAAGGAACGTGCATGATACTCGAAGGCAAGGAAATGGAGGAACATGCATCATGGTTCCTACCATATTGACGATGCCGGCCGTAGAAGCGAGAGCTTGCAGGGAGGGGAAAGAAGAACTGCGAGTCATGTTCTCAGGAACAAGCCGTTCTTTCGCCACCTCACACAACGGTAACCAAGATGTCTACAACACCATATCAGATGATCATAAATAAGTACGAGTCATTGGACCAGCCACTGCATCTTACGCCATTTCATGTGAGGGTTATACCGGCAGGCTGCGCTCTGGGCCCTCTAAACGTTTGTGCACGCGCAAACCACGTTATAAATACTCCTGGAGATATTACTCAGCAGTTCACAATAGCCGAAGACGCTGTAAAGGTCGCGTTACTAGAATAAACTCTGAAGACTACAAACTATTTGTCATTTTACTTATTTCTCCTGTAATCCTGCACAGCACTGCGGTGATATCGATGTCGCTTTCCGCCTAACTTTCTTGCAATTGCAGTCGCAGGGGAAACTTAAATCGCGTTCGGTTTGTAAACAACATTGGTGGCACAATTTCGACACACATTGGAACTGATGAAACGAAATGACGAAAATGGTACATAAGCCCACATGGCATCCAATCATTCTCTTTCGTTCCATAATTCATACTACCCAAGTAATTGTATTGCAGAAAATTCGTATCGATCAGGACTCGAACCTAACACCTCAAAGTCAACAGTATTTCCGTTGTGAACGCGCAATCAGCAATAAAACACGCTATCGGCCCGAAGGACCATAGTCGAATTTATTTGCTGGAGATAATGCAGCAGATGCATGGGACCTGGAATTTATCTTGGATAAGCTACAACTGGATGTGTATTATGAGAGATCTACATAAAACACTTAATTTTAGTTTTCCTTGAATATGACAACCAATATTTTATGCATTCTAGAAGGATAGAGTAAACCATGTTCCGAGAAACAATTCTAACGATAATTTTTGCAGAGAAAGTTTTTCAAATGATATCATCGATAATAAGGACTTTCACATAAGCGAATATTTAAATTTCGTACTTACGTATAAAATACGTACAGGATTCGTTCCTCATTTCAGCTTACCTGAAATCAAAGACATTTATTAATGTCAGAACATAACATCATTTTAAAGCTGTAGACAAAAGCACAACAGATATAAAAGGATTAGAGATATAAAAGAAAAGATATACACAAGAAACAATAGGGTTATGAAGATAAAAAATTAGTCTTTGGAAATTTCGATATTTCGTTTATTGATTACTTGGTAGAACGCTTTTGTTTTCCAAGGTAATTTCTAATATGCTTTATGCTTATAAAAGCTCGTAATGCATTTAATTTCATAGAAACCACTAGGAAGATATTCATTAGGACGCAAAAAATTTGTCAGAAACGACCAAAACACAATAGATCAACGAGCCATACTACTTTGAGAGGCCAGAGGGCAGCGCGTGGTTTCAAAAGTTTGCTGGCAAGGTGAGCTTCAATTGAATCAGAGTTGCTTTAAGACCCCTCGTCCAAAGTGGCGGGGCTCTTTCGGCGCCATGTCGGGTCGAAGGGAGAGCATGGTGAGGGGGAGGAAGGGGAGGGGAAACAAGGGAGGGGAGGACGCTCCCCGCCCGCGCGGACTCAGCGTTCCGCTTTCTCCGGGGTCGTTCAACCCCCGCGGCCGTCGCCGTCGCCGTCGCCGCCTCCGCCTTTCACTGCGCGGGCGGATGAGGGCGGGGGCGTTGGATGGGGGGCGGGGTCGAGGATCCCGGGCGGTCGCCCTGACCCGCCTCGCGCGCCCGCCGCGAGCGCAGCCCGACCCCGGCCCCGGCGCCTCCCCAACTGCGCCCCTGGGAGCTCGCCCTCCCTGCCTCAAGCCTTCCTCCGCTCCCGTCACAGATCGCCCCGCAGATCTGCAGACGCGGCTTCTTTCTCCCTCGAGCGCGATTCGCTGCTGCCGTTTTTATTCTTTTCGCTTTCAGGTCGGTTAGTCCTTGAATTCCCAGTAGAGAAACTACGAAAAAAAATTAAAAACTTACCTCCTATTCAGCCTTAGAGTAATAACAAAAGAATTTAACTTGCACTTATGTCCTTCATTATAATTCATTTCCAATTTACTTTTCGTGAAATCTTTTCATAGGGCAACGTAAACTACGTTGTGTATCCGAAATGGGTTCAGCAGCCTAGGTCCCTTCCAGTTTCATAATTTATCAGATTTTTCCAACTGGACAGTCACACAATTAACAAATTTCGGGGAAATTCCAGTGATGGAAACTTGGTAATGGAACAAATGGATAAGAAATGCCAATGATTCCTTGTTATCACAACTGTAAATAATCATAGTTCAAATAAACATTGCAATTATTTTCTGAGGAGATGGACCATATATTATTTATAACCCTGATATAATAGCCATTGGTGAATGATTCAATTACAGTTGGGAGATAAATTAGTGAACCAAGAAAACAAGACAAAACCCTTTATAAGTTGAATTTTATACCATAAAATAGTGATTTTCTGACGAATAGGTTGTGTTTCTGAAGTGGTTATAGTGTAAACGTGTAATAAATATAATATTTGTAGTATCACCATACAAATGGTTTATTTAGATTCAGATTATTCAATACGTGTTTACAGAATCTTAAAAAAGATATTTTTACAGTGACATTACATAAAAGTCACCATGGAGAAATGATATACTATAACTCACCCAGCAAAATGATTGATGATCGTTTGTCTATGATCTCACCCAGCAAAATTTATTATGTTTTATTATTGCTCTAGCTATATCTATTCAATGACATCCACATTCAACATTGGCAATTTTCACTAGCCAATTATTTTTGAGCTGATATTTCTTATTTATGGTTGCTGTAAGATTGACTAGCAAACACCGTCTCTTCATTGCCCCTGTTATTTAAAATTTGTAAGTTAGAACTTAAAATCTAGACTATAAATGCTTGCCTTTCCTCTCGAGGCAGAAGGACGTGTCAATGTACTAAAATGTGAGGACTTATCTCCTCGATGTATATACGTTGTGTGATCTCAACCTCTATTTGAGCTGACAAAGACGCTCGGTCGTCTGCGAACGTTGCTATCATCGTAAATCATTTCGAAGTATTGGATATAAAACCAAATGCTCTATGTCACGATTTTCAGTCATGGAAAGATTTGAAAACTTCAAAGTTCACGGAGTCTTTTCTCCTGTTTAAGTAACTTTTTAAAGTGGATGAAAAGACATATCCTTGAAGACAAACTAAGATGATTCAATTTTTACTTTTGTTTTGAAATTATGGAATATTATATAAATGGGTGGAAATCAGAACGGTGTAAGTGACATTTTATTCATTCTAAAAAATCTGTTTCTTTAAGTCCACATCACTATAAAGTCGTGGCGCTTTGTTTCATCATTAAAATCACGGCATTTCAATTGCGTACTAAAATCACGAAAATACATTGCCACCGAAATATACACGTTTTTCTTAGAATTTAGAAAATGTCGCTTATACTGTTCTGGTTTTCACCCATTCATATGTACTGATGTAACGCTACACTACACTTCCCTTATACAATATAAATATGACACCTGTATTAAAATAATAGTATACACTTGTGATTTAAAAACGGCTAATGGAGGAAACACTCCAAAGTAAAAATTCGAACTTTGAAAAGAATACTGAAAGGCGTAACTTTGATATTATTAATATAAATAACCCACAAAAGGGGGTAGATTAAATGGGGAAAAGGTTATACTTTCTCAATATCTGAAATTGCAGAAAATGAACAATTTCTTCTATTTACTCGTGGACATTATTCTCATTACAAAAACTAACTGCAGCAGTTTATTAATATATAATTATTACTTCTTAAAATGCAGGTTCGCCAGTTTTGTTTCCAAGTTCAACCTTTCTTTCCTTAACTTCTCAGTATTAGACACACTGAAATCCAAAGCTAGATTAGTCTTCAAGGGGCCCTGAAATGGCCCAACTATGCGGCTTCCTAACGCCACTAGCCCCAAGCAGATGCCCCATTCGCTTTCGCCCTACTCGGCCTCTGCGGAAAGCAGTGCGCGCTGCCCCGGGGGATGCTGTTGATCCCTCCAGAGGGTTCCCGCGCCGGCCGCGCGCATATTTCCTTAATCGCGAGCGCAGATAACTCCACGACCTCCAGACGACGCGAAGCCTTCCCGGCGTGGGAAAGAGCTGGGGGCGGGGCGTGGCATGGCATGGCAGGATTCGTAGCGGGCCTGGTTAGTCTTGGTGGAATGATGTTGTGGTTGATGGGGTGGGGTTGGGCGTGGTGCGGTAGATCGGGATTGGGAGGGGCGAGAAGGGCGAGCGGAAGACGACGGGGAGGGGAGGGCGGGTTGGTAGGAGCGGGAAATATAAGTGGCGGAGCAGAGCGGAGCGGACGAACGGGGCGGGGAAGGGCGGGGCGGGGCTTGGCGGGGGGCGGAACGGGGTGAACAGGGCGGGCGGAACAGGAGGGGCGGAGCGGGGTGAGTGGGGTGGAGAGGGTGCGAGGCGGGGTCGGGCGTGGCTTGGCGTGGCGTGGCGTGCCAGGGTTGGGAGGGGCGGAAAGGGCTTGGTGGAGGAGGATAAGAAGGGATGGGGAGCGCGGGGAGGGACGTGTGGGGCCGGTTGGACGGAGCGGGATAGAGAGGTGAACGGGGAGTTGTGTGGCCGTGGCGAGGCGGACTGGTGGGCGGGGAGGGGTGGGGCCGTGGCGAGGCAGGGTGGTGGGCAGAGCGCACCGTTATTCTAGGCCTACGGCGGCGGTCCAGATGGTGGGCGACGTAGTGGCGGCGGTGTAAGAAGGTGTAATAGGTGCGGAGTAATCAAGCGTGATTCTTTCCTGAATCGAATGAAAAAGAAGCTGAAGTTAAAATGGAGAACGGAAACAAAGGCAAGAGAGGCAGCAAGATTGAGTACCAAATGTCATTTACCTAACATAAGAGAAAAAAAACACTGAAACCATAAGCCGATGCCGTGTTCGATCTGAGATCTCTATTCATGTGCGCGATGAAATAACAGTAAGTAGATAACGTATTTTGACAAGAGAAACAAAGTTCATTCGAAATCATAAGGTACTCATATATAAAGAGTTAAAGGGTTTATCTGATTGCGATTAAGGACACCGAACCAGAAATGGTCGAGGACTCATTTGAAAGCTTGTAGAGCGGGTCAAAATTGAGTTCTAACCTCTTATGGGGACCAGAAGGTCTTCCTTAACGTTTGGTAGGGTTGTGATATCCCAGACTAATGAGATAGGTGGTTGAGTGACCATTTGACAGCTTTGGGAGGGGGTAAATCTTTAATTAGGTTTCTAATCTTCTTCGACCTACCAGGGATGCGGTTCAGCGCTAAGCGAGGTGACTCACCTTTGAACTGTTATTGATACATTTGAGAGAGCTCGGAGCGAATCTCGTGTGGAGCAATGCATGCAAAAATAAACGAATATGTGTCTATGGTGCGGCATGCACAAAGGTCGTCATGTAGCATGAACATTTAGATTCCCGTAGGTTTTTGTAGAATAGTGTTGACTTTCTTATTTATACTATCACAATGTTTGTATAAGAACGAATACAAGACGCTGAATTTTTATTTCATGACTGATTGTGAAACTATGTATTGCATGATTCCATGAAAGTGTACATGCTCTCGTACGCCAGTAGTCGTAGGTAAAGGGATTGCGGTGCATAACCCTACTCTTTGCTTACGAATATTATTTATTATCCGAGTGCGTACACATGACATGTTTTATACTCTTGCAGACAAATTAAAGATGAATTTACATGACCAGAATTTCGTGTCTTTTGCTTTGGAATGTCTCGATAATTGTTATAATTCGGATTATGAAGATAGGAGAGGTTTTTCGTCTTTTTATTACGAATGATGTAAAGGAAAAATAGTACGTAAGTAAGAAAAAATATCAGAAACCCTGACGAGGACAAATAAAAGCAGAGAATGCACACAAGTGGGGAATGCTGAGGCTCCGAGAGAGGTGAATGACGTGACGGTGGCGCGGCGCGGGAGGCGCGGAAGAGATCAAAAGGCGGAGGCTGAGGCGTCGCGACGCCACCCTCACGGCCCCACAGCGGGCGGCGCAACGCCGGCGCCTTCCACACGCTAATTGCACCCAAGATTAATTGCTTTTTAAGAAGGGCGCAGCGCCACACAGCCCCTTGGATTAATAAGATATTCCGCCTACCATCTGCCTTCTGAAGAGGCCCTCAGCTCCTTCCCTCAACCCAAGGCTGTCACCGCACTGCGCAACTTATCCATTACTGTTGAAACTAATGACCATTAAGATGTTTTTCAAAATACAGTTCAAATAACATCTGAGGGAGGGTAAGAAATGCGATTAGAAATGAGTACAAGTGAGGAAATTAGTGTCAGATGCAAGCAACATAAACACAACTTGAAAAATGATGCTTGAGAACAACAAAGGGGAAAAGAGAAGTAGATATGAAAAAATACGAAAATAAGGTCGCTATAAATCAAAATGTCAGATGCTTGCCAGATGGAATTAAAGAAAAGAAACCGGGGTGACACGTTCTCCGAAACAACACACGCACAGAAAAGGTTTACGAAGACATCAGTTGAGGAATGCCTACGATATCTAGAAAGTAAACTTTCCGAAGTAAATATTCTTATTTTGTTTTTTGAACCCAGAAAAAAACGTGAATCTTATTATACAAGGAATGTTTCCAGCGTGTTCCACCATCGATGAGAGAACAATGGAACTGCAACCTGTTCTTTGGTGAGGGGCAGCGAGCGATCTCTGACTCCGCCTGTGCCTTAAGCTCTTCCGCGTTCAGTTGCTGCAGGGGTGTCAATCTCGAATAAAACTCGGCCATATTTTTTTGTAAATTGAACTCCGATCGTCAAAAATGCTTTTACATTCTGTTCTTAGATTTTTCAGTAAGTTTTCGTATGCAATTATGACATCTGCGTAATGATGAAATTAGAATACAATTATTTTTCTCTCTCAAGAAACTTTACCCGTTCAGTAAATATAGTATGAGTATAGATTTACGATCAGAGGCACGTCAGCATGTAAGAAGTCTGCGTATTGCATGGATGTCCAGGGCAGTTCCACTAATTTTACACAAATGCTTTAGGAGTTTATGAGTTAAACTTTTCTATGATTGGTGTCAGTGTCCCACGCCGAGGACTTAAAGCAGTAAGCAAACATTGCAAAGTATTACAATTTTGCAAACGCAATGAAGCATGTGCACCATTATTTAGTGAAACTTATCTGCCCTTGTCAAGTGATATATTATGCATTGTAGTCAGACTCGCTTATACATGAACCTATGAGTATCTAGCAAGCGCTGATCGTTTGTCTTGTACAATTTAATCTTCCGGGCGTGTTTGCAAAGTCACGAAGTGCATGTCACGTAATGCCCAATGTTGAATCTCATCAATTTTTTCTTCATATGTATCATTAATAATCGGACTAGTGATCCAGGTCACACCTGAAATAGCCTGATATAGTGCAATATACTACGAGTATAATAGACTACTACTATGTTGCTGAATAGAAACTTTAGTAATACTATGTTGCTGTATAGAAACTTTACATTTTTTGTCAGAAACATAGCTTTATTTGCTAAGCTAATATAATTTCAAAATGCGGCAGTGGCCAAAAGGGCCTTTTCTTATTCGGGAAGGACACTCTTCAGTTCGGCCGAGGCTAACGTGGCTCAAATTTATGCCCTCGAGGAATCTGACGGGGATGTCCTAGAGTTCGAGTTCCGACTGAAGCAGGACTTCGTCTTTGGCTTCAGAGTTAGGTGGAATTCAGCTGCTGTCTGGAGAAATATTCTAGCAGCTCGTTGTTCTGATTGGTATTTTCCGCAGTTTTTTCGATCAATACCAGATGAATTTCGAGGCAGTTCCCCAACAAACCGTCCCGACCGCGTCCATCTTTCCTTAGACTTCGTCTTATCCTCACCCCTTACCTACACACACACCTACACTGACTCGCACCACACTACCACACATGGCCGGAGAACAGTCGGGATCTTCGAGCTGGGCCCAACTGAGACGGTGTCACGCTGGTGGGAGATACATGGATGTGGGAAAACCCGATCTAGCCCACGTGTAGCGATGTCGGATCTCCCATCCAGGGGGAAAGAACACACCCATCCCCCTTGATCAAAACATCCCCTACTCTCACGGGACAAATAACCACAGCAGTCGTCGCGCCCGGAAACCCGCTGCCGGAGCACGAGTGTCGGGTCGGGGGCCGCACGCGGCGCGCGGAGCGGGGCGGGGCGGGGCGGGGCGGGGCGGGGCGGAGTTGGCCTGGGCCGAGCCGTTGGAGAAGGAGCCCGCGTGCCGTCGGGCGCGGTGGGCGCGCGCCAGAGAGCCGTTGCCGTCGCTGGGAGCGGCGCGATGACGCGATAGACGGCGCGGCGCGGCGCGGCGCGGCGCGGCGCGGCGCGGCGCGGCGCGGCGCGGCGCGGCGCAGGGGAATATGGAAAATGGAAAGAGGCGCGGGGGCGGCGCGCGGGGCACGATGGGACGACGCGCGCCCACCGCGGGTTCACGGACCGCCAGTGCCGCCGCCGAGGAAGGTTCCGCGGTTCGACTTCCGAGGTGGTGGGTAATCGACAAGCGCTACGCAGCCGAGTCCAATTCAGCCACTGCCTGGGGGGAGAATAGCGGTGGCTGGATGCTCTTATCGGTATGTACAGGTTCGGTCCGGTCAATACAGACGGTTGGCGTACCTTAAGAAAAGGGCAACGCACCGGGCGTGATCTTTCCTTTCTTGTCCTTGTGTCTTCCTTTCCTCTTACAAAACATACACACACTGGCTAACAAGGCTCAGTGGCAGCATTGCCGCGACGGAAAGTTCACGGACTGACATGCACTATACAACGACACACACCACAAGACCAGTCGGAAGCTTAGAGTTTGCCCCGGATGTGGCGGTTCCCGAGTTGAGAGATATTCCTCCATTACACTCCAAAAACATGTAAACACTCCAGAAACATGTAAACTATTTATTATTTACATCTTTCAAGTGTTTATATGTTTCTAAAATGTAATTTTTTCCTAGAAATCATTTTTTCAAACCAACTTTTGAGTGCATATTGCTGCTCAGGTATTCCGATTATCAAAATAGTTTATTAGACAAAATATCTGTAAAACTGTCTTAAGAGATTATTTTCGAATTTTCGACGTTTCCTGTCCGGACAACCTGTATACATAGAAGTCGAAATAGTGACTTGCAGATGACAGAACCGGTGATAGTTAAGCTTCTAGTCTTAACCACGGGAAAAGACATTAAACCGAGTTCCATTCTCCTCACGGTCTCTGCAATCCTCAGCGGGGGCTGTGCCATTCCGGATATCCATATAGTTTATTAGACAAAACGTACATAAAATTGTCTTAAGAGCTTATTTTCGAATTTTCAACATATACTGCCCGACCATCCTGTAGAAGTCGAAATAATGACTTTCAGGTGACAGATCTGACGATAGTTAAGCTTGTAGTCGTAACGACGGGTAAAGAAGACATTCAACCGATTTCCATTCTCCTCACAGCTCCCGCTGGGGACTGCAGCGGCCGCGAGTGCTCGCCTGAGTCGTGTGCTTTCGGAGCCTTCGGTGCCGAGTGGCGCGGCGCGTGATGGACGCGCGGGGCTCCGTCGCGCCTGATTTACGGCGCACGTGCGCGGCACGCGGAAGCGACCCCGCCCCGCCCCTCCCCGCCCCGCCTTCTCCACCCCAGTGTCTCCGGAAGCGCGCGGCGGGAGAGGCCACCCTCTGGAGGAGTTGCGAGATTGCGGTCGCAAAACAAATGAACGACAAGAGTTGTTTCTACAAACTTTACGGCTTCGGAAGTCTTAATGAGAAACTAATGTGGCAGATGCGGCTCCAAATGAATGTCCTGCCGCTATTCGGAATATAGTCGATGCACCAGGAAAGGAACACATCTAAAAGAAATGTCATTTTTAGTAAAGTGAAGAACTATATTTAGAAAGAGGGTATAATAGAAATAATCTTCAACAATGAAATATGTATTTAATACTTAATTTAGATCTTACATTCCAGCATACATGTTTCGAGGAATTTTCATTGCCCCCCTTGGGGGAGTTTAGTTTAGAATACATATTTCATTGTGAAAGATTATGACTACTTTACCAATCTATATAGATTTTCACAATATTTCTGCGGTAACCACAGCGTGAAAACAGTATATGTTTATTAATAATCTGTCAAAGGTAGTTCACAGAACAACCTGTATAGTAGAAATTCGAGAGCTGTCTCTAGGCGCGAAATAAACGGCTTCGCCTAAGATAAAATAAATCCCCTCCAAAATATAATTTTCGAGACGAGTCACTTTTCGTCCACAACAATGATATTTGACATTTAATGCATCCGCTTCATGCCCCAATATATGTGAACAGAAATAACACACTCGGACCAGGAGTAATTTTATTTACAAATGCACAAAAAAGTAAATCATCAATAAATATTATAAAAACACCAATAACTTCAAAGGATATTTTCTCAGAGCACCATTTCTTCCGGGGCCTTTCTTCAGTTTTCAGGGATGTCGATTTCGGTATTCTACGCCGGATACCCACAATGTCCTGATGGGGATAAATTAACCTTTACACCAGATATACTTGCGGTCTCCTCCGTCTGTGATCAGCAGACTCAGAAGACTTTCCGCGACAACACATATACATGAAAGTCAAGGGACAAACAACCATGCCCCCGGAGGGACTCGAACCCGAGCCCCTTCCGACCGAGGCGCTGAGTCGCCACACGCTCTAGTCACCTCGGGCATCCAAGGCAGCACTGGTCTTTTGCATTATTACATACGTTATTAATTTATAAGTATTACCTGTATTCAAAATTTTTTCACCAGCTAAAAGAAATAGTAAGAACTTTTCAATAAACCTAATAGCAGCAAATCTGTAACTAATTATGCCTTACTCCTTAAAAGTCTATTTAGTTCCAACACAAGGCAGGGCGCGAGGGGCGGAGGCTCAGGGCGGCAGCCGTGTGCTGGCGGTGGCGCTGGGCCTCCGGGTAGTGACCTTGGGCCCTTATAACGGGGATTCCCCGGCGAATTACCCGCCTCACACCCCGCCTCCCCACCCCCTCCCACACGAATCACGCACGCCGCCTTATGCACTCAAGGGCTCTCTTTCTGTTCGCAAAGTTTGTTCCTTGGCGAGCATGTGAAGCGTTTTGAATTATAAAGAACGCAATGAGATCTGGCATTGAGCTTGTAATATAGTGACTGGAAAAACTTTGGCAGCAGTCACATATCGGGTGTATATAGTATCATAAACATTAATCTCCGCTTGTGTTGATTTTGTGTAATGTTCGTGTCGTACTGGTTGATTCCATCCAATGACTGCACATGTTACATCGCTTAAATTTAAGATCACAATTCATCATCAAGGTTTCTTCCTTTTCTAAAGTAAACTGATAAGAGTTGCTGAATCTGCAAAATTGCTTGTGAAGACTGTCTTGATGACCTAGCCAACTTTCAAAAATGCATGCATTCCTAAATGCAAATATTATAAAAGAGAAGATCTTAAAATATTTCAATTGTGATAAATCGTTATGAATTATACGCCGAAAAGCTTGTAACATCAAAGAAAATACATTTGCTAAAAAAATATGCTCAATTTAATTCATTGGTCCCGTGTAGAGACATTAGCACTGCCTTTTGTGGAGGTCATTTCCAGGTGCTACGTGACATGTCTTTTACATTCTCATTGGAAGAAGGGCGAATAAATTCAAAGACAGTGACCGATATCCTCCCATGTGGAGCTCAGCCAAGTCAGGACAGAAAACACGAGTACATCCTGCGGGGGGCCCAGCGGATACGGGAGGTCCCCGACATCCGGTCAGCACGTGGCCGAAGGGGCCAGCTCTAATTGACCTAATTGCCCTAATTGGTCCGATCGCCATGAGGCGGCCGGGGTCGCGCCTGACGTCCACAGCGCAGGGCGTGAAGGACCCGCCCTCCGGAGACGCCCTTGATGAGCCCGGCGCGCGCTAATGGCCGAGGAAGGCAATCGAGAGAGCCAGGTGGGCGCCGGACACAAAGGGGCCGGAAGCGCGCTGCGGAAAGTCAAGCGCTCCGAAAATATGTAGCCCTAATGAATACATCTTTATAAAAACACTAATGAGGTCTATGTTTCGAGTTTTATGGCTGCGTAAACTACACAGAACATTGAACCTGGAGAGCTTCTTCGTGATGAATTTGACGTAAGACAATTGGCACAAACTCAATGGGCGGTTATGGAACAATGACATTTTTTTCCGAATTCCGCCACTTTAAGCTACGTAACAATTGTTCTCCGAGGCACCGAGGCCCATATGCTCTCCCCTTAACACAAAGCGGTTTCCTCAAGGGGACTTCTAAGGTAGACTCTGAAGTAAATTACATTTCAAATTCAGCATAAATTAAAAATTATCCAAGGAAAGATCAAGTCGGCTGTACTCTATGCAATAGATCTCCCTCCTAACTAAAAAATGCAGATTACCCCCACTATATTATTTTATGATTTAGTTATATTTCACTTTGAACAGATCGCATTTTTTTCATTGCGCGTTAGCAGAACCATAACGAAAGATGCTACGCCTGTCCAAGTGGCAAACGTAGCTCCCGGTGCTGCGCTGTATTACCTCCCAGCAGCCCCAGCCCAGGCTGTCTCACATCCCTGTAAGATCCCTGAAGAGATGTGACAACAAAGTATCGATATTAATAATACATCGCCAGATGTTCTCGATGTTTTAAACATCAAGATTTTTAAAAGTGGCCAAGTAACCTCTTACAATTACATTCGTGAAGCGGAGAATTTAATTTGTCAGTGACTGTGATAATTCATTTATATGTACGATTTAACTGACAAAGCAAGCTAAATATTTAGTACAATGAACAAAACAGTCTGAAAGCATGCACGCTCAGGGTCAGAGCTTCTTCAGTTTGCCTTATGATGTGGAAAGAGGGCGGGAGGTCCTATGCCTATTGCACACACTGCATTCCGATATTTTCCGCGTGCGAAATACGAGGAAAGGCTGAAGAGATATTCAGGGCACCAAGGTCATCTCTCGGGGGAGAGATAGTGTGCTTGACGTATTATAAACAGCATTCGCTTCCTTGGAACCATGAACAGACATCAATATTAATTTAATATTTTAATTTTTGGAAAATTGTGTCTACGAACTTTTTATACATAAAAGCATCGTGCACAAAACAACGGGTTTAATCAATCGATGTTAAGACAATAGAGAGTTTGTGCCACCTCAAATGTTAAAGCACTATCGATCTTCTGGGCGTGCGCAGTTCAAGTTTCGCACCACTTTAGTGCATCTACACCTGCGCAGAAGATCGCTAGTGCTGTCCGCTATGGCGTGCACAAACTGCCTATTTCATAAAACCATCGACGTCGATGAAACATCGACATGAATCATCGTTTTGAAAACATCGACGTCGACGTCGCATCCCTAGCTGTGACCTGCTCCTGCTCCTGCTCCTGCTCCTGCGCACGCGCGAAAGTGAGGAGGCGACGGCCAGTGCAGGTGCCGCGACTCGACGCGGCGCGGCGCGGCTGCGTCAGGCGACGGAGGCTGTTGACACGGGCGGCGGCGACGGCGGCGGCGCAGCGCGCTGACCTACTTCCGGCGCCGCTGCATTTCGCCGCCGCCGCCGCCGCCGCGGCGCACGCGCTCGCGCAGGGACCGCGCGGGGCGACGGCCGCACTGCGCCGCACAGTGGGCCCGAACGCACGCTTCGGTGCGCGAGCACTTTGTGCTTCCCGGCGCAAAGCTACTTTGGTCATTCGTGCTTCCGAGCGAGTCAGGTACTTTGGTCTTTGCTTCCGGCCGCGTCAGCTTCTTTGGTCATTTGTGCTTTCGGGCGTGTCAGCTTCTTTGGTCATACATGCTTCCGGACGCGCCCACTACTTTGGTCATTTGTGCTTCCGGACGCGCCAACTACTTTGGTCATTCGTGCTTCCGGGCGCGTCAGCTTCTTTGGTCATACATGCTTCCGGACGCGCCCACTACTTTGGTCATTTGTGCTTCCGGACGCGCCAACTACTTTGGTCATTCGTGCTTCCGGGCGCGTCAGCTTCTTTGGTCATACATGCTTCCGGACGCGCCCACTACTTTGGTCATTTGTGCTTCCGGACGCGTCAGCTACTGTGGTCACTAGTCTAGGGATTGTATCAGCCTGTTGAGCTTGTTGCCCAGGAGCCTGTTGTATCAGGAGGGGGCGGAGGTCCTCCTCCGCCTTCCGGCGCAATCCTACGCGTCAGTTTTCGGCGTCTTCCTGCTCCTCCAAATCTCTCCCCCAAAGAGGCCTTCTTCCCAATCATTGAAGAGCATGTTATACAAGGAAGGGGTGGTTTTCCCCCTCCTCCGCTGGCACGTTACGTCAGGCGGCGTCTTACGCGTCGGGCGTAACGGTGTGTTCCTCCTCCTAGTATCTCTGTCAGCAGGTAATTGTTCCTATCAATAATGATAATGTTATGAGTTTATAATTGAAGACAGTCGAAATATGGTACCGTTCATAACTTCTTTATCCATTCCCAAAAAAATGCGAATGGCAATCTGAAAACATTATAAGTCGCATTTCCTATGGGACAGCCTGTGTAACATTACAGCGCGCAAATCACGTTTCGAGAGCAGGGCCAGGGGAATGCAATATCTAGTGAAGAGAGAGCACTTCCATACTTGAATGTAGTTTAATACCTAAGAATTACCCGTTTTAAACTTAAATATTTATCTATTTTTGTACGAAGATAAGAATTTGCCCGATATTGTCACAAATCTCCACATCCGCTTGATTGTGGGACGCGTGAAGATCTGGAGTGCCTTTCCCTTTTCCACCTTGGTTCCTTCAAGTTAGCACCTGAACGTGATGAGTCACTTGCTTAAAATAGAAGATGTCGAGTCACAGACCCGCATTATTAAAGTCGTCCTCTCGTGAACGTTATTGTGAAAGTACAAGCGTCCACACACCACAAATTGGACGAACTAATGTGGCAATTTTTTATGTGGAACTCATCTTGGAATAAAACCTTTTGTCCCGGCTCCGTTAGAAACCGTCTCGGACAGGTGTAAAGGAGGATATTATCTTGTTTGGAGGAGAGACTAGTGTAGTAATAAAAAGTGTGTTAGAAAGCAATCGTGATAAAATATTAGGATAAGAATAGAAGATTAGACTAGCATTCACAAAAGAAAGTAAAAGTGGTCGATTTATTGGTCAAAAGGTAAGAGCAGGAAGTATAAAAATAAAGATAGAAAAAATGTACAAAATTACATAGGTTTACGAGTATGGAAGAAAATACGACGCGCACGATGGTCGCTTTTTATCTTCAACCAAGAAGGCAATGAAGAACCATCCAGGCCCACTGGAATATTCGAATCTGCAAGGGATACTATGCCAGTACAATATCCCAGCCAACCTCGATCCTTGAAGTGAGAATTAGATCCTTTATCTAACGAATAATATTTCCCATCCCAATTCATTTCCCATTGTGGCATGTAAGTGAATTTGGATGTCAAGATTACAATGACGTCCATGGTCCTTCAATTCTCCACACGCATGTCGTCTTCCCCAGTCGACCTTCGCGGCGGCAGGATCACTGCCTATTGAACAGTCGTGTGTTTGAATCCCGAATACGGCATGAGCATTCGAATCACGTGCCACCAAACGCGAAGGCAAATGCCTACCCATCCCATTACGTCGTTCACACAATCATTCGTTGCTTGCTAATTGCCCGGAAACGCCAGGCGCGAGGTGTCTGCTACTTGGTTGTCTACGATCCGAAAGCCAAAGAAGTACATGCAGCTCCTCCCCACAGCCGACACTCGCTCGTGATTACAAGCACTCGCAGCCGCACCTGCGGCCCGCCGCCAGCGCTCCCACGCGGCGAGTGTACTCCCCGCCCCGCCCCCGCCCCCGCTCCGCCCGTTCGGGGCCACCCCCGCGGCGCAAAGGGCGCGGGATCGGCTCCCGGCGCGGCGCGGCGCGGCGCGTTCCTCGGCGTCAGCCGTGGAGATCCGCGCGTGATACGCCGCCCCGCGCCGTTACTGCGCCTCGCCGCAGGAACGCCTGGCTGTGAATAACCGCACGATCGGGCGCGGCGCGCTTCCCAAACGTGTTTCTTGGCCTTCGCGCGTTTCCCGCTCTTTGGCTGCCTTTACACCGGACTGGTGCAGGGGTCTGCCACGAATTTTCCTTGTCGACACTTTAAGCGATGCAATTGTTTACTTTTGTTGAAAGTTGTGGCAATTGAACACAACGTTCAACGATTTATCTTCGTCGTCGAATATTTAAGTCCTCCCTTTCCTATGCTCTTAGGTTTTGCGCTTAGCAATGAGCTTAACGGTTTCTAGAATAATTTTGTAGTGCTCAGTAATTAATCAAACACACCTTTCATGATTTATAAATACTGAAAAAGCCTTGGAATTGCCATATAGTTTAATACCTTTCTGTATGTATGTGTGTACATGGCGCGAACGGGCTCAGGCCTACCGGCGACGTCCCTACCTCGCGGCCATGGGTTAAAGGGGTACGTGTGGTTAGCACGTAGACATCCCCACGCCGTATTCCGGTCTTCTCAACCTGAGAAGTGAATTTTCTTGTCATCACACAGGAACATACATTGGGACACTGCAAAAAAACGCACACTATAATCTTGGCTCGACCGGGAATCGAACCCGGAACCGCGAAGTGGAAAGCGAATACTTTCTTACTGCATCTAATTTCTTCCTCTCCAATATTCCAATTCATGTTTACTTTTGTGAAAGAAAAGAACTCAAAGCATCTCTATTATTTATTACAAAATTAGTTCAAAATCATTACGATGTTTTTATTCTTGATGCATACAAAAAATAGTACATTGACGAATCTTTGAAGACCGCAGCTGCATTTCCCGAAAACAGAAATGCTTCTTACTTTGCTTTGTGGGAGGAATTTGTTTCCCAAATTGTCGTTCCCGAGGGGAAGGGGGGTGGCTTGACCCCCCGAGGCCCTGCGTCAGCCGGTGAGGGGCGCCGGCCGCGTGGCGCGGCGCGGGGCGGAGGCGAGTGTTGACCCTGGATAACGGGACCGGCTACTGGAGCAGCGGCGCCGCGAGGTTAGGGCCCGAGCCCCACGCGCTGCCCTGTGCTGGGCGCTGCAGCGGAGGGCAAAGGGCTGGAGTGGTCAGTCATGCAGGCACGGGAAACGTAGGGAGCTGCCTTCTTCAAAAATATATTTTTTTATGACTTGTGGTATGATTTTTATATGCTTTATTGTATATTAGTATTTGTTAAACTAAAATATTATTTCAGTTTCCAGAATTTCGGTTGGTTCTACAGTGATGGATGATGCTACGGATGACGTAGAGTACTTAGTGGTTTCTCTTTCATGCTACACATGGTAAACACATCCAGGCTTTAACCAAGATACGAACCCTGCATCTTTCATTCCGTTCCGAGCGGATGCCCTGACGCTTCGCGCCGTCTGCGGACGTATATCATTTAATGCTATTACGGAATTAAATACCCCACAAAAGTGGGCTATTTGATATGCAAATACGTGATTGAAAGATATTGAGTTTATGCAACATACGTTCAAAGATAAATTATTTTTATGCTAAATGTTCAATGCTTACTTGCTGGAAGATTATCACGAGGTATGAGAAAATGTTCTCGGAATATTTCCACAGGCAGCGATGAGAAACCTGCAGGTCGTTCATTGCCTCTAAAAATGCTAATGGAAATATGGTTACGGTGTTAGGAACTTCAGAAGAAAAGGGTCACCATTTCGACATATACAAAGAAGTGGTGTGTAAAAACAAGAGTGCCTAGGGTCGAAGCCTCACTGATTCCAAGGAGATGCAATCGTTTTATATCAAGTACGCCGTTAGATGAATAAAACGATTTGCAAATTCAAGAACTTTTTTCTAGGACTTTTATCCAGCAGACTGTCGGTTACCCTTTACGTCCGGTCGGATCGTATATTCGACGATAACACGAGATCAACACACCTGCGGGCTCCTCTGATCTGGGATCCGAACGTGAGGCTCTCCGTTCCAACACATAGAGGATAGACAAGGGACAAACCGCCATGCACTCGAACACGCGACCCCTCGGACCGAAGCGCTGAATCGGTACACGCTCTTAGCCATCGCGGGCAACCAGGCCCAGGTATTTCAGAAATAACAAACAAATTAAAGATAATTTTGAAATCTTAATACCATAAGACCGAGAGCAGAAAACGAATTAGCGAAGTCAAAGGTCGGCAAATTTGAAGTGTTCAATCACTCAAATTCCCTAATAAGTCGAATTTACTTCGTTTCTCTCCAACCCCTCGAGACATCAAGACTTGCATTCAAGATATCAACAAATGGAGTTATTGAAGTTCCAGCCATAATCTAGATGTAACTAAATAACGGGTTGAAGGAGGGGGGGGAGGGGGAATCGAGAGCCGAGAAGGCAACGCGAGTGGGTGGCGGGGCGGGGCACCAATCGCGATAGCGCGCCTATCGGCGGCGGCGGGCGGCGCGGCGCGCGGCCGTGCATTCGTAATCGCCTCCCCGGGCCACCGCGCCACGCCACGGTGCGCCGCGCCGCGCGCGCGCGTCCAGGTGCGGGCGCATCCTCCATACAAAGGAGGCTTACGTAAGGCGGCGTAACAGCTCCTTCGGAGGGGGAGGGGGGTTAATGGCGCGATTACGGAACAAAGGGGCTCCGGCCGCGCGGGCGGCAACGGGAGCGGACGCACTTGCGAAACGGCGCGGCGGCCTCGCCAGCAGCCGCTTCGGGGAGTGCGCCGCCCCACGGCCACGCCCACGGGGAAATTGCTCCTCTCATCCTGCTCCTACATCTACACGAAAATCAAACACTCAGTTGCTGGCGTTTTGCCAAGGAATGTTTGTCCCCTGAAAGTCTATTATCGAATTACTAGATACGCTTCTTAAGCTAGGTTTGAAATCGCGAAATCCGAGGTTCAATTGAACATATTATTTTTGTGAATTTATGTTCTTTCAATCCAAGAAACATCTTTAAGACTGGTCGTAAATAAAGTTTACTGTTGAAACCCCTTTAACTGTCTATTCAAACCTTACTTAAAAATGGATATTAAATTACGAAAATGATAAACAATACACTGAAAGGAATTTCACTTGTTTACTGTACAATTTTAAATGAAAAGTATCTAACAATTTCTTTGGTTACCCGGTTTCGCAACTGGTGCTGTATTATTGTCTCAGGCGAAAGGTCAGTACCACTTCTGGAGTAGGCGTCTCTTTCATATTTACGTTCAATTATATTGCTCTTACAAAAGTATCAAATTTTGAGGATGAAGTTGGTATAGTCTGTGGACTTTCTTGACCCGCCAACCCTATTCGTTTCAAACTCATGCATATTCAGGAACTATTAGCACTAATACAAATGCCGAGCAGGGATTCCGCCACCTGGCTGTGAGTGGGAATCAACAGAGTAAATAACCCAAGTGACTACTCGGAACGAGAAGGCGGGAGAATCTCTTGCATACGAAGGAGGTTGTCGATCGTTTGAACTTCTTCGGTCTCTATTTACTTCTGCGCAAACATCCTTAGCAGAACAACACTGAGAATCTTCTTATGCACATATTATTCTTGGACATATATTGCTCGGTACACGCCTATTTTCCGTCTTGTCTTTCTCGCGCGTGCTTACACACCTAACGCAGCGTTCCTTGTCCTAGCACCTTTCCATAACACCTTGCATTTTTTTATGTTGTACGTTTACTGTATGATTCATCGTGGCTGAGGAAAACACGCTATTTATGACCTACTTGATTTTCAAGTTAAGCTGGTGACTACTAGGCTTTATAAGAGCTCTTTGCACAGAGAATACAGTGGCGACAGTAACTAAACTTGTCGTCACTTCTGGAACGGATGAGTCAAAGGATGAGATTGATGTTAGGTAATTACGATGATATGAAAGTGAACACGTGAGAGAGAAACCTGAAGAGGATCCGCTTTGTCCTCGACAAATTTGACATGGATCGATGGGGATATGAAATTCGGTACTCAGAAGTGTGGAAAATAGTATTCTGACCGTTAAAGGAAGCATGTGCCACAACAGAGAGATCGGCAAACAGAAAATATCTTTTGTGTGGAATAGTAGTGAAGGAAATTTCGGTACTACTAAATATTTCAAATGCTACTTCAACACAGTACTAGTTCTTTCTAGCATCCGAATCAACTTCCGACTAAGGGGCGCTTATACTTTAAAGTGAATAGTCTGGACTGCCTCAATTCTACCTCAAATTCTCTTCAGATTGAGCTCACTGATGTCATTAGGTCCATACACAGCAAATAACAAAAGTGGTGTTTGTAAACAGAAGCGATAGCCGAGGTTTATAACCGATTGAGTCTGTTATCTGCTGTCAGTTGTGTTATCAGCCGTGTGTCGTGCAATACTTCTCATACTACTCTTAAAAGGAAAACGTACATAAACAAGAAACACCATTTCTTGGAACAAGTGTTCTCACACGGCATTGTTAGCTGCAGAGCATTTGTTTCGATTGTTCTTAACGGACGGCAGACATTACACATTCCTTGACAGATGCTGGCCGTTATGAGGTCTCTTTTGTTCCTCTACTTGGTTAGAATAGGGCTGTGATACGAAAAAATACCATTATGTATATCATTTACATAAAGTAGTATAACCGCCAATTTCGTGCCTAGGGCTAGTGTTGACGGTCACCCTCGCCACCTCCTCCATCCCTCGGCCCGCACATTCGGACGGGGGCGGAGCAAGTGAGGACGTGCCGCGAGTGCCGGAGCAGGGCGTGGCTCCGCGGCGCGGCATGGCATGGAGAGGGGGGGGAGGGGAGGGGAGGGGAGGGGAGGGGAGAGGTGGGGAGGGGAGGGCATGGAGTAATTATGAGCGTCAATATTTGCGCGGCCAAGGAGCGGCTCTCGGCGCCGGCACTCGCCGCTGGAGGGTCGCCAGCGCAAACACTGCGGCCGAGCGCCGCGCCGGGCAAGGCAGCGCAGCGCAGGGCGACGACGAGGCGCAGGGCGCCCCGGCACACAGCCCTCTGCGGCTGGACAAGCACCGCGCGTTCCCTGGGGCCTCGGGATTTTTGGTGGCGTCCATAAATTACGTAACGCTAAAGACAGGAGGAGGGGGTTTGAGGCACCGTTACGCTGCTTTACTTAGGGACAGGGGGGTAGTTTAGAATTATGTAACGGTGGTATTTGCGTTTCTTTTCCAACGTTTCTCTGAAATAATTCCTTTTATTCAGACTCATATTAAATTAAAAAAAAAACATATTTCGAAAGTAAAATTAAACAAAAATAAATGAATTAAAAGTTATAAATATATTTATAGAGTGTATGGAAATATTTTCCCACAAATTGTATATTGATTGAATCTGGTAAATTACGAAGAAAATATTGAAAATTGATATGTAGAATAGTCTCCAATTCAATTAAATAGTTGCAGGAGACTCCCGCTCATATGTCATCCACGACGACGGTATCTGACTTGTCAGATATTTTTTTTGCCTGTGCGTCCTTTCACTTAAAACTGCCCCCACTGTATTATTAGGTTCAGTACCATCGCCCACTAATTATGACTTAAATTATCATGAATTTTAATACATAATATAAATAAAATACATGCAAATTGTGTTTACAGTTATATAATTTATTTTTACTTATTGTAAATGAGGGAGTTGACGCAAGAGTTCTGTAATTATTTAGGGGAATTGTAGCTCCCGTTAAATGTGAGAGGAGGATATTCTAAATTCTCCGAATTTGCTTAACGTAATTCATTGACGACCCCTTATTTCCTCTTTCAGAAGTGCGAAAATTAGATAATTTTATGTTCTTCGACGAGTCGTACCTAATACACACAAGATGGAATGTACATTAACGATACCAAGCAACGACGTCCACAATGTTTACAATGCACGTTGAATCTTGTTGTGTAGATTCAACGAGTTTCTTCTACTGTCGGATGGCATTATTCGACGACACATTTCTAGCATTCATTTGCGGTTTATCAATATTAATAGCCGGCGCTGTTGAAAGAGAGACGTGATAGGGAAGCATATACGAGGAAAGTGAATCATACCAGAGAAGAGTGATAATGTACGAAACAGTTTAAAGGCTAACAGTGGCCTATGCATATTTCCCTGCAAAACATTAACATTAAAAAAAGAGTGTAGTAAATGACTTTTCATTTACATGGATTAAAAAAATAAAATTATATGTCCCATCACGCATATGTCACATATTTGGGGTAATTTTTAATGTAATAATAATATTAATAATAATGTAAATAATAAAAATAATAAAAATAATAATATGTTAATATTATTTTTATTTTATTATATACCATTCTCGTGGACAAGTAAATTAAATAAAACATTATTTTTATTTTTCATTATTTAAACAAGAAGTGGCCGACGTGAGCGCAGAGCGCAGCCTCCCAACGCGGAAGAGCGTGGGCGCGCTGCAGTGGGAGGAGATTCCGGGAAGGCAGATCGCGCGGGGAGGCCTGTTCGCCTGCGTGCGTGCGTCTCGCGGTGATTATCTCGCGCGCGTGTGCGGGGGCGGTGGCGGCGGCGGGGGACGGAGGGCCGAAGGGGGGGGGGGGGAGGGCGATCGATTGCCGCCTCCGGGCGCGAACCCCTGGCCGCCGGGGTCAAAGCACGCATGCGACCGCCTCCGCCTCCGCCCGCGCCCGCGACCGCGCCGCGCTCAGCCGCTTCCGCCTGAGGGAGCCGCCGGCGATGAGCAAGCGGTCGCGGCCTCCGCGCGGCCTCTCCTCTCCAACAGGCTGCGATGCCTTGCCAACCACGCGGAGCAGCGAAATCGCTTCTATAGCGTGGAGACGACATGTGTGAAGAAATCTGACGAACATAAGGTTGGCATAAAAGTTCTTTCTTTTTTCTTCGATATATAAATGAAAGGTTTTACGAACGGCTACGTGAAGTGAACATTTTGTTTAGTCGTCTGAAAAGTATGACGTCACAATGAAAAAATGTCGATATATTCTCCTTTCTTGATTGTTACAGAATTAAGTCAATTGCATTCCTTGTACGTAACAAAATTTTATAGGATTTAATTGTGTTATAACTTTTATGTTTCAGGAATAAGAAAACATGCTAACAGAAGCTCATGGCATCTGATTCACAATTTTTATTAAAACAACCTTATCTCCTATGCGACTTGATGACTTCTTAACAAACACTCCGGCGGGATGACTTCATTGCGCTCAACCCATAATTCAACACGGCTGCGATGCAGCCGCGGCGCATGCGTGGTAAAAGTAAAAGCTAGCGCGCGTGTGGGCGCGGGGCCGCGGCCGGGGCCCGAGGCACGCCAAGCCCGGCGCAGAGGACGAGCGCCGTCGCCTCGGGGTCAAAGGCGCGCCGCCGATGGCATTTGTTTGGAAATTACTCGGAGAAGGTAGCAATAAACGGCGAGGGAGCGGTTTCAAAGCGGTAATAAATAGCTGATTTCGTACGTTCTTTCCGTCTTGGCGGGCGGGGGCGGGGGCGGGGGCGGGCGGCGCTGTGGGAATCGCCGCGCGAGCAAACAGCCGTAAAGGCCGCTGTCGCCCGCGGCGCCGCCGGGCCGGGCCGGGCGCGCCGCGGGGCCTGACTTATTCGCTCTCCCAGCGCCAGCCACCCGGAAAGGCCGCCGCGCCGACGGACTACGTGCCGTCCACTCGCGGAACGGAATGCACTTTGTTTAATTATTTGTATTCTCATCTTCCTCTTTCTCCTTCACCCCTCGGTCTACTTCTCTGTCTCTTTGCCTCCCCATTCTTCTCCATTCCTCTGTTCCTTCTCATTCTCCTTTTTTCTCTTTCCTCCCAATTTTCACCTCTTTTCCATTTTCCTCCTCATTCTTCTTTTCCTCTTTTCATTCTCCTTGTCCCTGTTCCTCCTCATTCTTCTTTCTTACCCTTTTCTTCCCATTTTGTACTCTTTACCCTTTCCTTCCTCATTCTTCTTCTCTTTATTCCATTTCTCCTCCTTGCCCTTCCTCTTTTGGTGCCATATCCACGATGTGATATAGTAGGAAAAGTACGTGGTGGATATTTGGAGTTCCTAAGGAATTATAAATTGAAATGGTTTAAGACTTATGTCAAACTCGTACAGTGCTTACAGTTCCGTTGCCTGATGTTGCTGACACGTGCTTCGGACGTAACATACGAGTATAAGTTGTTATAAAAATAGCGATCCTTGAGCGTATTGTTTATCGAACAAGTGGTTTTATAGGTGTTATTACGGCACGAAAAGACGTCACCTTGCATCTTTCCTTATTAACCAGAAATTCTCTTCCAATTGTTTTAGAAATCTAAGTACAAAATTTCTTGTATATGTCTTTCTTGATGTACAGCGAAGACTCGCAAAAGTTAGTGCTATCCCGATCGCGGTATGTATTTTAATTGTTGTCATCAAATTATCTTCATTATCTCTCTTTTTTTCATTAATGCAAATATTAAAACACATTTTGGAGAACGCATATCTACAAAATCGAGCGATTCAGTATTTTTCTAAACCAAAATATACTTTAAGTACAATTGGTTTTATTTTAAAGCGAGTATAATTTTCCTTGACTTGAAACAGCTGAACTCACAATATTTAATCTAATCGTCAATAACACAGAAAAGGAAATGCTTCTGAAAATAAAATATGACTTTGCCTCCAATTTCCTGGACACATACAAGGCCATTCAAGGAAAACTAGAGATAACAAAATAACAAGTAAATGTGCATACATTTCTAATCTGTCTGCATTAATTCTGGGTTTTCCGCGAACTTGTTGAACTCTTCGCTCTGCATAAAGTTCACGTACAGCATAACTCATAATGAATCATCCGGGTTAAGGCACGCTGGCTTTCGCGAAATCCTCGCGTCAGGTCATGATTCAGTGAAGGCGCTTTTATTCTTGAAAACATGTTTGGAAATATATTTGGTTTTCTTGTTATTATTATGCTCTTATCAGATAACGCAGTATAATTTAATTTTCTTAAGTTTCATTTGTACAGATTTCCATGTTTAACGATATTCCAACGCGATTTTCGCTTCGGAGAAACCGAGATAATAAAACAAAAAAGTACTGTATGAATCTCGCTAATATTTATAGTACACCGGGTGCCCCACCAACTATGGCCCAACCCGAAAACTTCTAAACGTTTGGCGATATTGAAATGCAGTTTCCACTCAACCACGAGGAATCACACGGCAAGTAACACTATGTAGAGTTATTGTTCGAAATAATTAGAAGAGCTAGGGGACAGAGTTGTGGCAGTGAGAGTGTAGGTGCAATTAAAGCAAAACGTGGTCTTAACAGTAACAACCATCCATATTAATGATCAGAAGGATATATTTTTTTCCTACCAATTCATCAGAAAAGAATTTTTCCTCCAGTGATTGAAATTCCAAAGCATCGATCATTAAAATGAACCCTGCAAAGAAAATGGGGTTGCAAGGAAGATACTAACATTGGTCATTTCCATTCTTAAGAATCAATCTATGTACATGGGCTATAAGAACACGCCAGAATTTTCAAACATTTCAAATAAAAGTAAAGCGAACGAGTTGTTTAATATTGTCACTGTAATTTTTCCATATAAATCATCAGATATTACACAGATAGACATTTTGTTATTTTTTTCTGTTACTCAACTTCACATTGCGAAGATACAAAAATACAATAAGACATAAATAAGTGTAGAAAAACAAAGAACGAATATATAAACATTATTTACTTTTATGCTATGTGACCCACAGCGATGCACATCTTTAGACGAGTGTACATGGACCAGAAACCTGATAGTAATGTTCTGTGACGCTTTGAATCGATGCTTTGGAATTTCAAGCAGTCGAAGAAATTCAACTGGTTCAATTCTGATGAATTAACGACAAAAACACTTTCATTCTAATCGTTAATATTGATGTTCCTGTGTTCGTCGTGACAAGGCCATCGATTGCTGCCTCTCTCCCTCATTGCCACCTCTCACAGTTTTGCTTCTCCACGTTAGAGTGACGGCGCCGCGAAGACGAAAGGCCACATTTCAGTGTTAGTACAGAAAATTTTGTCGGCTTAATATAAAATCTCATATCAGAAAGTACAATTTTATATTCAAAATACTATGAAAACATGAACAAATGATACACCATTGTATTCCTCTTTTTATGATCTGTCCATTGCTAGTGAGAAAAACGCATAGTTCCATTTAAAAATCAAATATGTATAAATATCTCGTATACTAAAAATTATTTCGAACAAAATCTGTACATCGTGTTACTTGCCCCATGATTCCTCATTGTTGAGAAAAACTGTTATCCGATATCGCCAACCGTTTAGAAGTTATGAGGATGGCCCATAGGTAGTTGGACATCCGGCATAATAAGGAATCCAAAAAAATTGTGATATAATTAAATTGCATATAAGAAGAGAGCAATGTTAAAATTATGTTCAAATACAAAGGGCACGTACTAATTCCACTTACAAGTAATGTAATAACGTGTGCCGTGGCTAACTAACTCAGTTTTTGTGGACTACATCTTTTGAATGAATGCGAGCAGTTTAACCGGATCTTCTGAGGGAGCTCCCTTTGCCACTTCAACAATGAATATTCTCTTACGTATATATGTCTTTTCATCTGAATTAATTCTTTTCGTAACATCGTCAGAACTTTGAAACAAACCCCGGGAAAACATTAATTGTGTGTCATGAAAAATATGTTCATGAATTACAGCTGGGAGAATATCATATACGAAACGCAGAGCATTTGCTTGCGTAAAGGGAAACGAGCTTTTGAGGGATGGGTGAGCATTAGGGGTTGAGAATAACACTAAGTATAGGAATGCATTCGGGGTTAGATCTGAAGCCAAAAGAGAATGTACAAGAAACTGAAAGGACAAATGGGACGATCGGAGGCGAAGGAGCGTAAGGATTGACTCTGGAACTAGAGAAGTTGACGAGAAGAAGACGGAGATTTGACAAACGCAGAGAGGGGAACAGTGGTGGATATGGGTAGGTGGTACCGAAGAATAAGCAGACGGACGTGTGAGAGAACAGTAGAATGTGAAGAAAATAATGGCAGGTCGGAAAAACGGGATGACAAGAGATTGGAACAAGAGGGCGAAATCATCACAGGCCAGAACGTCGAGAGCCATGGACGACGAAAGTCGAACATCGAGAGTCGCGGACGATGAGATTCGTGGACGACGAGAGTCGTGGACGACGAGAGTCGTGGACGACGAGAGTCGTGGACGACGAGAGGTCGGAAGAACAAGAGGCCAGCACGACTGGAAGACGAGAAGGCGAGCGGCAGGCCGAGGAGCGCAACGCCAGGCGAGAGGATGAGCTGCCTGGCGTTTGGGCAGCGGGGGAGGAAGACGGGAGGAGGGGGAGGGGCAGGGGCAGGAGGTGGCACGAGGAGCGTCGCCCCCGCGTGAGCGCAGTCATTCGGTCTCTGAACCGGCGGTGGAGGCGGCGGCGGCGGCGGCGGCGACTTGTTTAGTGACCTCCGCCGGCCGCCGCGCAGCGCTGGCGCTGAGTGGGCCGCTGCGCCGGCCGGAGCCATGCGTCAGCGGCTCATTCAATTAGACAAATTCTTCTCATGCAATTAGACAAGCACCGCCCAATTATCCTATTTCAGACGTCCGTCATAATCGCACCAAGAAATAGCACGAGCGGATTTCTGAAGAGTATGTAACGTGTTCTAAAAGGCGGGTTTTCCTCAAATAACATCATGGCAGCATACCGCCCGCAAAGCGTAAAACCCAGATGCTGACATCAATGTTGACATCACATATCGTTCGTATGCCTAAAATCGGAAATCGCATCCCGTTTTCTCTCACCAAATGAAACTCACATATTTCATGACTTGGTAATTAATGTAGAGAATTGTGTAATGTTCTGTTTTCATTTTTTTCATAAAATCAGATTTTTGAAAACCCTGATTAGACATTTTTTAGAAGTTAAGGAAGCGGAATGAAATATAGTCGGGTCATGGTGCGTCATTTTCATTTAGGACTTCACTCAGTTCGGAAATCTTAAGCCAAACCCATTCTTCATTGATAAAATATCTCTCAGAAAGATGCAGCAAAGTAATTAGATAACTCTTTACAAAAGTAGAGATTAATGAAATGTTAACTAGCTGCGATCGTTTTAAGTTTAATATATTTGTATCAAATGTAAAATCAAAACACAATGCAGAAAAATGCGCGTCAAACAAGTGTTCCGCGTGTCGCAATGGGATACTGATAACAGAAAGCTACTCCCCGCGATTGACGACGCAGGGCCATGTGTCAGTGGCCGCTGGAGGAAAAGCACGCGGCCTGCGCTAACCGCTCCGCTTCTGGAGAGCACGCGAGGCCGCAAGCCATCCTCTTGACGCAGCACTGCAAGTGCAAGGCTGGAGGTTTTCCGGAGTAACTTTATGTTAGATGTTTTGTCTAAATTAAAAAATCAAAACGGGGGAAAATTGATTAATTTAACGCCCTACCTAGGAATGCCGGTTAGTTACAAAATGAGTTGTGAAGACAAAATGTGCGTCTGTTCTTGTGAACTGCACTTAGAATAGATAGGAAATAGTACGTAATTCAGACGATTTGAGCAGAAAACTATTCTAATCTTACTTCAGAAGTGATTTCGTTCGATGGATTCAGTTCTGCTGACTCGGCACTAAAAATTAGATCTTGTAGTGAGTATTAAATTAGGTAAGCTGACTGCCGTGAAGCGATCTTTTCAAAAAATTTCAAGGTACAAATTATGACCAGCGTCTTGTATAAGCTTAACTCATACATTTGAAAATGAAAAATAGAAATGTATATTTATAAATGGAGATTTATTTGATACATTGATATTCATAAGTAAATTCGAATGATGCAATTGATATAAAATTAACAATTTAAGAATACTAATCATATATATATATATATATATATATATATATATATATATATATATATATATATATATATATGAAGAAATTGCCACAAAGATTTTAAAAGCGTAAACAATTTATCTTAAGAGTCAGTTAATTACTGGTTACGTCCTCATACACTATATTTCCTTAATCGCTATGTTTTTTACATGACAGATGTAATCGCTCTCGCGTGCCCCTTTTGCTGCCGTTTCTTGTTCTGATATAGTCTTCTGGGTAGAAATATGTCACAATCGCATTCCGAGATATAGAGGTGAGAAGCTTTTAATTTATGAACCGGTTGCCGTATCTCATACTAGTCATGATCGTTGTTCTCTCAGGTAGCTAAGGAAGTATTATGTTATCCGACTCATATGTTACACGATAATCATAGGAATTTGAGTTACACGAGGGGAAAGTGATTTTAATTTACAATAATATTGCAATGAAAAATTGCATTTGCAAGATTCTAAAAAAATATGAATGTCTTCCCCTAAAAACAACAGATTTTTTTCTGGCCTTAGTTCTATACCAAAAATGTGACGCTTGGAAATGAACATGCTGTGATATTTTACAATTTTTCTATTTGTTAATACTTATCGGATATATTATTCGTTAATTTTTTCATTTTGAATTTAAACTTTGAGAAATTAAGCAAACGCTAGTTTCTACAGGCTGTTTGGTTGGTTGGTTTACAGATCTCCGAGGAAACGTCTCTTGCTTTATGACCCCCTGGCGGAGTGTCCTCGCGGGGAAGAGAGGGGGTAGTGGCGGGGAGGGGAGGGGAGGGGATTGGACGGACGGGGCGGAGCGGGGCTGACGTCGTAGGTCAAAGGGCAACGCACTGCCCGTCCTCACTCAGCGACTGATGCAGCGCTCTCTCAATGCAAGAGGGCCTAAGTGGGGAACTGTGTATCCTCGATCGAACATGCACACATTTCTCCCTAATGCTGTTAACGGTAATAAATAAATTGATATCTAGCAAATTCCTTTCGGCCATTTCGAAAGAGAATAGGTCCATAAGACTCCACGTTTTGGTTGTTGAAAAAATAGTTTCAAGATAAAATAGCTACATTAGGAATTATAAAAACATTATTCCCTCAAAAGTCCAATTAATTGTCACGTGGACAAATGGCGAAAGATGTAGGCAAAGGACGTCACACATCTTAAAGGGGACTCCACTCGTAATGTTACAAACATTTAAAAAAATAATGTTTTTATCGCGAGGCGCTGTCGTTACTAACCAGACTTTCTCCTATATGCATTTAAAATATTCAGAAATATTTCTTGCTCCATCAGTGAGATGCGGAAACCTTCAAATTAATGATCAATGACGGTATGATACATGCTGTATCAGCCACCGACATTCTCTACTGTCTTTGCCATCATCATCGACATCACCACCTCATCAACTACCATCTGGCCGTCAAGATCTTTCTCATCGGATAGAGAATATCAACATTTTCCTGGGCGTCGTAACCTCATTACTTCGTGATTCTATTTAATGCCCTCACTAATCATCCGATTAATAGAAGCATCTTCCAACTACTTCCCATCCACAAACCTGCTTGAGGTGGCCGAGATCGTTAAGGCAGTAGTGCCGCAGCGATCTCGGACCGAAACTCGCGGGTTCGAGTCCCGCCTCGGGCATGGCTGTATTGTGTTCGTCCTTTCCCCCTATCATCGTGTCATCCTCACAGTTACCATACCGTTACACGCAATAGTGATCGCTAATGGCCTAGAAGTTGATGCGACCTTAAATAATAACCTAAAAAATTGCTTGCTTTTTTCCTTGCTTTCCTTCCTTTCAACTTGCTTCAGTTGGTGGTTTCAGACTAAGACCACCCTGACCGGCTCGTGCCCTAGGTACAGAACCACACACATCTGTTTCCCGGCATTGACGAACGCGTTCCTGATCCAGAGAGCGGCTGCCTCTCGCGTACGCGCCTCACGTGCTGCGCTCAGCTCGCGCGATCCGTCACTGCCGCCTGCGCGTGATTCACCGCCTGCGCCTCCGCCTGCGCCTCCGCCCTCCGCGGCCGCGGGGCGCGTGCGTGTCGCGGCGACTTCCGCGTGCGGGGCGGCGCCGCCTCCGGAAAGGCGAGCGCGCGGCCTTCCGCCGCCGGCCGGCCTGTCGCACGGGTTTAAGCGGCCGCGGCGCGCGGGTTTAAGCGGACGAGTGATAGACGTGCGGTCCACGGAACCGATCGGAGAGATCAACGGGTTTCACGGACACCTTAAACTCGTTTAAATTCTCCGAGTTGTTCCACTAGCTTTATGTGAGGTTTTACACGGACGAATGATATATTTTCATTATTCAAATATTTGTATTATAACAAATTACATATTTATATTATTCCGAACTGATTGGAGCGATCAATTTCAGTTCACGCACATTTAAACTGGGACTGGTAACTTCATAGGAATTCCGTGATATCTTACGATCTTGATGTCTTACGTTCACATATTTATATTAATACACGACCGTAGGGTTCCATTATGAAAGTGATTTATGCAGCACTGCCTTATTTGAAATATGATATTTGCCTCACACGAAATGTGAAAATTCTTTACGTAAAATGTATGAAGAGTATAGTTTAAGACTTTCTTCCCCCTGTATCAATCAGAGACGATTTATGAGCGCTGAATTATGCACGTGTCACCACTGCTTCCGCTTCATCACCATCTCGTCCTGTATTTGTAACAGAATCGTCGTACTTATCTACTTTAATGGTAGAAACAATACATAGATAACCGTGATCGCTATCATCTTAGACGGTTATACGAACAAGAAAATGTGAAAGTGAAGTAGGGATTAATAATTTATAGTGAGTGTCATGGTCTTCATTCATAGTCTTCATTTAAGTGTTCATTCTTCGGATTGTCTTAATAATCCACAACTGCGCTTTGGAATTATAGAAACATTGCTAATCACATGGTATTACCATTATTATACGAATTTTCCAAAACAATTAATCATATGCAGATAAGATGTCTTTCATTTAACTGACAATAAAGACGTTTATCTGACTGACATTTGAATGGCAGATTTCCTAGTATGTTAAAACTAAATGGCGATTCGCAAGTGAATACAAATTGTATTCATAGATTTCAGCGAGACTCTTGGCAGGTGTCCTCCAGGACGCACTCGCACGAATCGCCGAGGCTCATTATGGAGATTCATTGGCCGCGCCGCCGCCGCCCCCGCTTCCGCCCCCCCCCCCCCCGCGTGAGTCACGGGCGCTGGCGATGAGTCGCGGAGCGCCGCGCGCCACAGCCTCGCCCGCGCCGCCACCTGCACCTGCCTGCGCTCACTGAGATGCCGTCAACCCGCCACCCCTCCACGGAGATAAGTAATCCAAATGATGGAGCATCTTAGAGGGTGGTGGAAATTCCGAACGCGCGTTCGGCTGAGGAGGCTACAGCATCAACTGATGTCATTGGCCGGGAGGTCCTACGGTTCGAGTCCGACAGTGGCAGGATGCTCGACACTAGTTACATAGTTACATTTACCTCTGACTGGAGGAAAATTCTAGCTGTAGATTGTTCTGATCGGTAGTTTTGTGTGGTTTCTCTGATCAATACGAGGAGAACGCCGGAGTAGTGACCGTAACAACGACCATGGACAGCGCGCTATCTTTCCTTCCTCTTCTCTGTCCTATCTTCACTCCTTACTTACATACACATACAATACATGCAATATGCTCCCTCATATGTCGGGAGCGAAGAGGTTGGCCTCGCTGTAGCGATGCTCCGCTGGAAGGAAAACCCAGCAAGTCGTGTGAACTCGATGCCAAATCTCACCATCCAACGGGGGAGGAACACCGCCACCTCCCGTGTTAAAACTTGACCTACACGCACATGACTAATGATCATAGCTGTTGACCAGCCGGGAACCTGATATAATCAAACAACCGTTCATGACTTCTTGCAGATCCAGCGGAAAAGGGATTATCGGAAAATATGCTGACAGCAATTTTTCACAGTTGCGCTAGGCTAGGTTGCGGCAGGTAGTTTTGTATGTATGTACTTGGCGCGACAGCCCGTAAACGGGCTCAGGCCTACCGGCGACGTCCCTGCCTCGCGGCCATGGGTTAAGGGGGTACGTGTGGTTAGCATGTAGACATCCCCACACCGTTTTCCGATCTTCTCAACTTGAGAAGTGAATTTTCTCATCATCACACAGGAACATACACAGGGACACTGCAAGGAAAACGCACAATATAGTCTTGGCTCGACTATAGTCTAGGGAATTGCTAGTATAGTCTCGAGAATTGAACCCGGGGCCTCTTAGTGGAAAGCGAGCACGCTGACCAAGAGCTAGCCACGAGCTCTAGGTAATTCTAGGCTGCTTAAAATATTTCGTTGATTTGTCGAGACAATAGATACCGAACTCCTTGGGTATACATGAAAGCTAGATGTGAAGCGCCGCGTGATTCACACGGGACATGATGTACGCAGCTCTTCACACGGCATCTGTAGTCCGTTTAGGCGAAGCCCCTCGCGCTACGCAGCGACGAAGTTAAGCGGGCCTAAAATGTAAAATATCTAAATCAATTGCCCTCTAACTTTCAAATGGCGCACAGAAATTGTGCGAACGAAACCAGAGGCTGATTGCGAAGTATGTTTCGCAAACGCAGCAAAATGCCAACGGCAAACAGGATCACGCTTTATAAAGTCGTAGACTGCAGTTGGGCTACGCGTGCCCCAGTTGGGCAATTGCAGCAAACGCGCGCTTGGAAAAACTGCAAGTAGTTCAAAATGAATGTCTCAGGAAAGAGCTTTACGTGCCTAAGTACACTCTCACAGCGGAAATACATTGCGAACTATGGAAGCCACTGCTCACTGATCACATGCAAGCAATTTCATCCAAGGTTTTCTTTAAAAACAGCAGATTCGGAAAATACTCTCTAAGCATCTTTAAAGCATACTGATGGAGTAAGAAAACAAACAGTGCAATGAGACTTGTAGAGTAAAGTTTGTATTTCTATACATACAATGTGCATGGTGGTATGCTAAAGTTATCCTAGTGGACAGTTTCATTTACTGACGTCGTCGCAGACATTGCGAGTCAAGCGCGATAATTTAAGATGTACACGTACAAGGCCACGACATCTACTATTGTTCAATGTTCAATTTTTCAGAAACATGGAAACGTCTTTGATTGCCGAAAAGACACATTTAACAACAAACGTTCATTTCGAATGCGTTTATTTTTCTACTGATGTTTAAATCACTACACTATGATCACTACACATGACACTATTATTACACACTACACTATTACACACTTAAATCACTACACATGACACTACACTATGACATTATACTATGACATCAACTGTCTTAATGATTTAATCGTTAATGAGTACATTAACTAATAAGACAGCAGTGACATAAAAGGTGAAAAGATTCTCATATACTGAGGTTTGTTAGCACCATCCACTTTGTTGACAGCGTTGTTGGATTCTTGAGGGATTTTGAGGGAGATTTTAAAGGAGTTAATTCGCCAGAATAGTTTGTTGGAATAAGTTTTCTTTGGATACTATATTACGAAAAAAGTACATTGTTTGGATAACATTCATCAACGGAGACGAAACGTTTACTCTGACATTTGACACTATTCAGGAAGTACTGATTTCTGCACGCGCCCACAAACACACCCACCCACACATACATACATACATACAAACTTCCTTGAAACGAGTGGTTAATTTATATCCTCTAGTCAGTGACTTTCTAGCCTTCATTTAGAAATCTCGGAAAGCATTCAGAAATGAGATACGGCGGGCGCGACCGTTAGGAACAAGCGAGCAACACAATGGCTGAACTTTTAAAGTCAACTGCACACGTAAACAGTGCCGTCATCTCGCAGGATAGGCAGCGCGCCTTCATGCAAATGGAGGCACAGGCGGAGCGGGCGACGAGAACTACGGGGGCGGCCTGGCGGCGGTGACAGGAGCAACGCGGAGGTACGGGGCACGAGGCACGGAAACGTGAAGGGAACATGGAGGTCGGGGAACAAGTATCGGGGGTCGACGAGGGCAATGATGTGTGGCAAAGGGGGATGACGAGGGAATGAAAGGAGACCACGAGAGGCGATGGGTGCAACAAGAGCGATGAAGCGTGGGGATTGAGGAGGGCGATGGGAACGACGATGACGAAATGGGCGTCAGGAGTGATGGTGGGCGATGTGGAGTGCCAGGAGACAGCGAGGATAACGGAGGCACCGAGAGCAAAGAAGATGGACGAGGCGCGACGGTGCAATGGAAGTAACTGGGGTGTTGTGTGTGGTATGGGCGATGGAGGCGAAAGAGGCGCCGAGGGCAACGGAGAGCGACGGGGAGCGACGTGGCAGACGAGGGGAGACGGTGCAATGGAGGCAGCAGGGGCGCTGTGGGCAGCTTGGGCGACGGAGGCGACGGGAGGTGGCCGAGGCGGGAAGCGGAGGCGACGGGCGGCCGACCCGGGCGACGGCGGTTCTTGACCCCAGCGCAGCACGAGCAGCGTCAATATCAAGACTGCGTCAGGATTAAATGAGCTGCTTTCCAATGGGGCCTGGAGACGGTGTGCCTATCGCAGATACATATCTATGATCAGTTACGTCAAGTGTCAAATTGTCTGAACGACAGACAGGGTTTGAAAAAACATGAAAACTCGTGTTTTTTATTTATTGCTTTCGAAGCAAGCGTTGTAATGGTCGGGACGAAGATTCCGTTGTTTAAAATTGATTTCAACGTGTAGCTGCGGTGAAGTACTTGGGAAGATACCAATGATGTCCACAACGGTTAAATGAGTCAGATAAAGTGGAAGCAGGATTTTTCAATGCAAAAATGCCTGCAATTGACTTTTTTATTTCGGAATTTTGATACGAAATAAGGAATTGTTTCACCGTCTACGACGCATCTTATTTATGGATCCACACTTCCATGTATGATTAACGTGAACTCTCAGCAAATACGGTAGTCGTTTATAAGAAAGCTTCAGGGTTAGTTTTTACGACACTTTGCTGCAAAACATTTCAAACTAAAAAAAGATTTCTAGTCTTTTTCATGTTCAAACAAACTTTTCATTTTAAAATCATGTGTTTTAAACCATTAAGGTCTTAATTAAAATTATAGAGGATCATCATGCAAATGTGGGTATTTTGAAGTCGAGTATGCAAATTAAGCTATTTCCGCGAGGGACCGTTTGCCTTGTTAGGGAAAGTACGGAAAGAACTCGTATGAAGCCTGCGATGCATCAGAGAACATGACGGCGAGGCATACAGCGGAAGCGAGAAACTGGAGATGCATCATACCCTTAGCAAAACTACTTCGACTCTTCTCACCAAGTTGTAGGCCGCAAGGAAAGGAACAAATAAAACCCTATGCGTTGAGCACATAACATGGCGCCATAAATTATTTTATTGTACTGTCAAGTGGTACTTCGAATTCGAAAATGCTTTAAATGGCAAGGGGAAAATGGGTCGATGAGGGGCAGAGAAAACGGGAGAACCCGAAGAAAACTGCAATTCGGTACTCCCGAACCCGGTTTACCCACCATAAATTGAAGAGTTTACTTCCAAAGTGGCGAATCTCCAAGGAATACAATTTTTCCGAAAGGAGACTATGGTTAAAGATACATCGCTTTTCGGAAACCATTTAACATAGGAGACACGCCTACCTTCCTCCTATTCGTAAACCTGTTTCAGAATATTTGACAGCATGATGAAGAATCGTACTAAGAATATATGAAACGCGAAACTAGAAAACAAATGAAAATAGAGGTACGCCAGTTTGGAAATAAGCTCTATAATTCTACATGGATCGGCAGGAATTCAAACTCCGGAACCCATAGGTACGCTATCGCGCTGATCGCTCAACATTAGGGATGCGACATCGGTAACAAAACATCGATGTTAAAAATTAAAACATGGATGTTAAAAAACATCGTTCAAAAATCATCGATGTTTTAAAATTTGATTTAATAGCGTCTAGTTGTAATTTTGGGGCGTAGAAAAATTGAATTCGATATTAGTGGTCGTGTTGAATGTCTAATTAAGATATAACTGTCAAAAAAGTGCAAACAACAAAATTGACATTTAACAAAACTTTTATGATAAGAGGAGTAATATAAAAAATATGGATTACTATATTATTTTGTCGACGATAATGCAATTGACACTTGTATATTTATAACAATTATAGACCCGAAAAAGACACGTTTATTGACAATTTGTAAAAGCAGTTTGCACACGAATAGCACCGATATCTACTAACTTCACGTCCTCGCGAGAAACTGAGTCTGAAAGCCTGGGCGCTCAGAGTTATCTCAGGGGTTCAGATCTTCCTCCGAAAAGGGAACGGGAACAAGGAAACGGGACGCCTCTCCGCGTTCGAAATATCCGGGGATCGGAATCATCGCTCAACCTAGAGATGCTCTGCTCGACGAAGGTCCGTTCCGTTCGAACACGTGAATTGAATTGAATTGAATTGAATTGAATTGAATTGATGACTTAATTTTCGTGGCGAGACTCAGGCCATCAGGGCCGCTCTTCCGTCTAACCACGCAAATTTCGGTAAGCTCTTATCATCACTCGCCTTTCTCACTAGCGGAGAAGGACGGTATTTCTTGGGGACGAAACAGGACAAGGACAGGGACAGGGACAAAACAGACAATTTGAATTTATCTCAGAGGCTTCATTTATGCTTGAGTATCTTTGACATGCAGTCATCTACTAACATGGGCCAGTCGGCTTTACTTCCCCTCCGAAGGAAGGCGTACGAAGGACTTTCTCGCCCTTAAAAATCCAAGGGTTTGAACCTGTGAGCTTTGGTATGACAACCCGATACACTAACCGTTTCGCCATCGCCGCCGCACGTGAATCACCAGTTACATGACAATATACTTCATCTCTTACAAAATTGTGATTATTCTACTGTTTCATTTACAGACAAAATCGAAAACGTAAAAACATCCAGCTCTAAACATCGATGTTAAAAAAAAAACATCGGCTTTAAAACTTGGATGTTTTTAAAATATCTTAAACGATGTCGCACCCCTACTCCACATCCCTTTGTATCGATACGACTGCCTTATCGAGAATTCGGCCGCGGAGTGGAGCGGTCGCCGACACCACCCGCGCTCTGCCCGCCCATTCATCAGGCAGCGGCGCCTGAGAAGCGGCGGCGCGCGCCTTTCCCTCGCCCCTCCGCTCCTCGCCACGCCTCTCGCACTTTCGTTTTCAGGAGGAACGTCCCCGCGCCGCGCCGCGCCGCGCCGCGTGAAACAGTGCACCTCCACGCCGCCGCCGCCGCCGCCGCCGCCGCCGCCTCAGGGGCAACAACCTGGCCGCGGGGCGCACGCGCGCGCGCGCTCGCTCCGCGGCGGCGCGCTCACTTATCAGCCGGCGCGGCGCGACGCGAAGCGGCGACGAGTGCGGCGCAGGCGGCTGAGCTGCGATGGATTTGTAAACGCGCCCAATGGTCCCGCTGCCGGGTGCTGCCGGTCTTGCTGCCTACACACCACTGGCATTTCCAATATCAACAGAACTCTGATTCCCTTCACACCTCTACGGTTTATTTCTATTGCTTTCAAGCTCATAATTCGTTAAAAATTAAGTTTAATATTTTCCTTAGTGTAAAATTTCAAGTAAAAAAAACGAGAAAAGAAAGATTGTTTATAAAAGATGCAATGAAAATTTACTTTTTTGGAATTTGTTACGGAAGTAATAACATATTTCCCCTGCTATTATTTTATAAGAGTAATGTATTGTCATTTAATTTAGCTTATAAAAGATGTTTCCCATTTACTTCATCTTTGTTTATAAAAGATGCAATGAAAATATTCACTTCATACTTTTTTGGAATCTAACTTTAACGGACTTAATAACAGATTTTCCCTGCTATTATTTAATAAGAGTAATGTAAAGCCATTTACTTTAATTTAATAAGTAATGTAAAATGTTTTCTCAGACTTTTTTAATTTTTTATTTTTATTTTCAACGGAATATCTGATTCTACAAAGTGTAACTAGTAATTATTTACAATCCGGTTTCCTGCGACGCCCCGAGAGAAGGCACAGAGGAGGAGGGGTGGGGCAGCGAGGGCGCGATCTCGCCGTGGGGCGGGCGACGGATCGAAGGATGGCCCGGGGAGCGGTGGCTGCGGGCCGCTGCGCTGCGGTGGGGGCGGAGGGGGCGGAGGGGTTCAAGGGGCGGCGCGCGGCGGCGGCGTCGGATTCCCGGGCACGCGCAGAGCTCTCGCTCGGGCGCGGGCGCCGCGTCCCGCCGCGTCGCGCTCAGCTGTCTCCCGCCCCTCCCCGCAGCCATCTGCGCGCGGGGAAACCCGGAAACGCGCGCTGCGAGCGGCGCTGAGCCGCGCGTCGAGTGGCGTCGGGTGGCGTCGGCGTCGAAGCCGTTTCGGGAGCGCATGCGCCTCGCGGCCGGCCGCCGGTGGGTGGAGGGGAGGGGACGGAAATAAACACGACGCGCGGCCGCCGCTCCGAGAGCGCCGCAGCAGCGGAGGCGCGCGACGCCAGTGGGCCCGTCAACTCACGCACGCGGCATGGCGCGGCGCGGCGCTCGTGTAAAACCGGACATATACGCTTCCTTTTGACGTTCGCTCACGGTTCTAGCGAATGATCGCGAATGATTCACGGCTCACGTTGAGTTCTAGCGAATGATCGCATGCGCAGAGCAGCGTCTGGGATTCCACCGGTCTAACACCGCCACGAAACGCACATTTCATCACAATTTTCTTGTATTAAGGGAATCGACCAGTGAGGAGTAGTCACACGCTACGATTTTGGGTTTAAGTTGTCTAAACCATGATTATCTTTGAGCAGTTCGCTTCCTACTAACTGTTCTAGGTTTCTAGTCATATGGCAGGATAATGAGTCACGTTGTATTTTCCATACATTGATTTACATGTCGACAAACGTTAAACGCGTTGTATCTTTCAAAGTTTCGCAAGGGTGACTTATGGTTTTCTCTTACCGTGCCCTTCAAATGAGAAGTTGAATCTCTAAAGAGGCAGTTTTACTGCGCCAGTGAAGAAGCTTGGTTGGACAATGCCAAGCTGCTTTGGATGATAATTCTGACGCTCGGCTGCTAACGATCGAGATCTCAGTTTCCTCCGAACAATACCAAGTGGATGTCGGAGCAGAACCGCTCTTATCCATCCACCAGTCCTGTAACCCGCATCCCAATATGGCCCTTCCTTTCCCCAGGGACTGGAAATTCCCAATTTATTCTTCGGTAATGTTACAGCATACATGTTTGCCCCGGAACAGATGCCTCCTGGCCTGCGTTTCCCTTCTTCTGCCGTTAGCGTCGCTCTCCGCGGCCGCGTCCCATCCGCGGAATGTCGCGCACCCGCGCGCGCCCTTCCACCGTAACGCAAGTTGTCGCCCGCGACCGTTACACCGGCGCCGGGCGCCCCACGGGCCTCTGCTGCCGACGGGGAGCTGCCCGAGACGCTTTCGGCAGTGCATTGCGCCGCGCCGCCGCGCAAACGTCAAACAGAGGACTGTACGAAACGATTTCGACTAACAATGATACGTATGTGTACGTATGTATGTACTTGGCGTGGCAGCTCGTGAGCGGGCTCAGGCCTACCGGCGACGTCTCTGCCTCGCGGCAATGGGTTAAGGGAGTACGTGTGGTTAGTACGTAGACATCCCCACGCCGTATTCGGGTCTTCTCAACCTGAGAAGTGAATTTTCGCATCGTCGTACAGCAACATATATTGGGACATTGCAAGGAAAATGCACACTATAACCTTGCCTCACCGGGATTCGACCCGGGACCGTGCAGTGGAAAGTGAGCACGCTGGCCAACAGACTCGATATGTGATTGATGATAATTTCAAAATAGAGTAATTTAGTCGGACGATCTATTCTTTAGATGCAAAAAGCCAAATAAACTGAAAAAAATAATATCACGTAGAAAACATTTACTTACTTAAAAATCTAATTTATGAGCGAAAATACAATGAAAGCGAGTATTCGATCCCTCGAATCTCCTTCAGGTTTTGCAGAATTACATAACAGAAATTTTGAATTTTAAATGTGCACCCCCTCCCTTAAATTTTAAACGATATCTCAAGAATTGGTTTCGCCTCTAGTACAAGAAGGACAATTAAAATCATGTAAAATTTAACATTCAACGATAAAATCGTCTACGAAAATGAAAGTAAACAAATTCTGGAATTATACTTTCAATTACATTATTTCATTTAAGACTACATACATCTGAAAAATCACAATATATTTATTGATGAAACAATTACTTTTATCATCATATATATTTATCTTGTTAACAAAATATTTAGCATAGTAGTAGCAGACCAACAAAAAAAGTGATGTGCGAAGAATTTCATCCATAAAGAGCATAAAAACATTTATTAAACACTTAGTGTATTTATCCAACACTATCAGTCATTCACATCGTCTCCGTCACACTAACTACAGAGCGCGAGTTCGAAACTCCGCCTCGCGCAGTGACGGACCCATGCGGCTTACAGCTACTGAAGATGGCCAACGGCGGAGTTAGAGTTCCACGAGACACAATCCCTTTTACTGAGCGTGAGCGGATTCTCAGGAGAACATTCACGAAGTGGACACGAAAGTCAGAGTTCGTCACGTTTGGAGAGAAGGTACAGTATCCAGCACGCAAACAACGGACAAACGGTGGACAAATAGCAGAATAGGCGAACCGAGGGCGGACGGAGGGCGGACGGAGGGCGGACGGAGGGCGGACGGAGGGCGGACGGAGGGCGGACGGAGGGCGGACGGAGGGCGGACGGAGGGCGGACGGAGGGCGGACGGAGGGCGGACGGAGGGCGGACGGAGGGCGGACGGAGGGCGGACGGAGGGCGGACGGAGGGCGGACGGAGGGCGGACGGAGGGCGGACGGAGGGCGGACGGAGGGCGGACGGAGGACGGACGGAGTGCAGAAGGGTGGGCGGGCGGATGGGTGGGCGGCGGGCAGGGGGTGGGAGGGCGAACGGGGCGCGGGAGGCCTAACGGCGGGCGCGCGGGCGACCGCCGGACAAGCGAGCAACCGGCGGGCGATCGGCGGGCGTCCGGGCGACTGGGCGGGGGGCGTCCGATCGGCCGGCGGGCGAGGTGAGCGGCAGGGGCGAACTACCGTTGCAGCCAAAGGCCAATGAACGCGAATTGCTCGCTCAGTTGACCCGAGCTTCTTCTGCACTTCTCCGCGATTTAAAGAAGTTCCTTCTGACTCTGGGACGAAAGAAAAGCTATTTAATCCTCATAAAAAATCCAGAGTGTTAATTAACAGTTACCTCCTGCATTCAACGGGGAGGGAAGAAAACGAGAATAATTCGCTTCAAGTGATCCACAATTCTTACACCTTAGAACATCACAGAAAAAATGCTTTTAAAATTATATCTCTCCCGATAGCCCCGCTAGGTATCATACAGGATTTGCGAGAAATGTAAAGGCATCTTGGATATTTTTGAGCATATTAATATTGGTTTTCAGTAGATTTCTGAACCCCACCACACGCAGTAGGCGAAGTTCGAATTCCTCTGATAATAACTGGGTACACTAAGGCGGAATAGGCGATACAAAGGAATGCGCTACTCTCAAATTCAGGGGCTCTGGGGCCATGCATCACCACGTGAGGGCAGTAGGGGGTAGGGATCGACACCCGGCCCTAAGGTGGCCCAAACCACTGACGCGCTCTTTTCCCTGTTATCTTCGATTGTTCAAATTAAACTGTCTGCGCCAGTGTGATGCTCCACACCATAGAGGCGGAGATAAGGAACACATTGGAGGAGATCAACACAGAATCGGGAAGATACACACATCGACATCGACACTATGAACACAAGAAACACTATCACAAGTGATTGATTGTTCATCATGTACAAGATTAGTATATCACAATATGTACACATGACTGAATATGTTTTCATTCATCACTTTCGTCTTTTCTTCCTTTAAGCTGATTCAGCGGTTATTGTGTTATTGTGTATTTTAATCGCAATTACATCGCGGGTAACAACAGTTCCAGAACGTTTTCAAAATCAATAACTAGCATTTTAACAGAGCTCTTTACCTCACAAACTGTGGTCCATTAATATTAGAAAAAATGATTACAAAATATTCCAATCCTGAAAATTGTCACTCGTAAGCAGATTGAAAGAGGAACAAAACAGGTTATCAAGGGTATGTGAAAATTGAAACAAAGCTCAGAAACCTTCTCTCGGTATATTTTGATAACCTAACATCATTCAATTGAACTCGCCTAGTGAGAACACCTGAAGTGCAACAGCCCTCGCCAGTCGTTTTAGCGCAGATCCATTCTTTGCCAGCTCCCTGCCCCGCGGAGAAAATTCTGTCTCGAACCAGGTGTGAGCCGCGTGGGGCCACAGGGATCCAGCGGTTAGAAAGTCAAAATGGGCGGTCGAAGTGGTCGAATGACTCTCGCGCCGGCCGCCACCTGCAGGTTCCATCCCGCTGCTGCCAACGACCGCTCCTGCCGCCTCTGCCAACGACCTTGGTGGAAACGTAACACACACCGTTACCCGCTCGCACGCTTCGCCGCCCTCCGTCCGCCGCCGCCACCGCCGCCGCCGCCGCCGCCGCCGCCGCCGCCGCAGCCTGCGTGCGCGCGGAGTACGGGATGCGGCTCCTGCGGCGCCTCCGAAAATGCACCGAACCACGCGCTGCAATGGACGACGCTAACAAGAGCCGGTTCATTCCCATTACATCGGCCCATACAGTTTTAAAAATTCGCGCATCTAGAGTGAAAGAGTCAGCGAGCGAGTGAGCATTCAGTTTGCAGCTCTCGACAATACTTCAGTACAGGGACATTCGTTGCAAATGTGCCAATTACTTTGACCGTAGGCCCTGAGTGTAGTCCATGTTACAGCGGGGGGTGGCAGTGATCCGCTCTTCTTGGAACGTGAGATTTCGCGTCCACAATACATCGGTAGATGGATTGATTTAATGATAACGGGCGCGTCAACGGTTAAGGTCATTCGTCCCGTAAGCGAAGTTAGTGTATTTTTAGATAGTGGTGATTTGCCCCCGCTGGATGACGAGGTCCGGCGCCGACCAATTCGTGAGCTTGAGGTTTTCCCTACAACCAGGTGTTTCCTACCAGCGCGGCACCGCCCCAGCCGAGACAAGATCCGGCTGGCCTCTCAGGATGTATGGTAGTGAAGTGCATGTAAGTGTGTAGGGGGTGACATTAGGACAAGGCAGAGGACGCGCGCGGTCCGGAACCGTTTGTTAAGGAACTAATCCGGCATTCTCCTCGTGTTGATCGAAGAAACGACGGAAAACTACCAAAGCAGCCGGCCGATAGAATTCTCTTCCTGACAGCGCCTGAATTCGAACTAGCCATGCAGCTAATATTGAAAATCCTGTCATCACCGGGACTCAAATCCTAAGATCTCTCGGTCAGAAGCACTGATGTGACAGCAATTGATGTCCTGAGCCACCTAAGCCAGTATACAAGTCGACTTGCAGGGTTTCCTACCTCCAGAAATCTTTATGAGCAAGGCACTGCTTCAAGCGGATCTAAGCTTCCGACTCTCCGACATGGATGGAAGAGTAGTGCGTGTATGTGAGAGACCAGAGGACACTGAAGAAGGAAAGAACATGCACGGTTCGTGGCCCGTTTGTTACACACGGATCAATCTCAGCAGTCGGTGCCTATAATACTCCTCCACACAATAGTAGAACTCGAGATAAGAACGCCGTTTAACTTATATAGTCAGCGGAAACAAATCATAGTTAAATCATTACAGGAAGAGTCGTGTTCAAAGTTAGTTTCACATCGTTCCGAATCTTCTATATGCAATTTCCGTAAAATGTAGATTGCGCCTACGATAGTGTTAGTGTATTTTATCGAATTTGTTTTTCCGCCATCAGGTAAAAAGACACCATTGTGTTAAAGCGTATCATCGTTTTAAAGTTCATGTCATGGTAATTTATGTCGGAATGAAGCAACGAGAGATTTTCAAGGAGAAGATTAATAAGGGAACTCTTCTTTACTTCTAAATAAGTGGCATATTGGAAAGCACCTGTGTCTGTCTTCAATATTCTTTTTTCCACCCAGAAACCGTTAGAAACTGTTTCTCAATTTTTAACGAATAAATTAAGATGTAAAGAAGAATTTCGAAGTACATGTGTAGCATTCCCAACCACCATTATTAATGCGTATCTGTGTGGTAACGCGTTAAGGCAAAGCCTAGAATAACGATGGATGGGAGGGCCTAGGTTCGATCCCGACCAAGCATCAGAAATTTACTTGATTTAAATATCAGTGATTTTGTTGCGTCTGGTGGGATACAAGTTTGTGGATTTATCTTACAACATCGAGGCGAATGTCGTAGCAACACCTCGCCCGCGTATCGTGCATGATCTGCCCTTCCTATTCCCTTCTCAGCATCTCCTTGAACCCAGATGCAGACGCCGTTGGGGAGTACGTCCCGTACCTACCTCATCGTAAACGGAATACGTCGATGAGAAAGACAGCTTTGCTCTTTAAAGGGACACGTATAGGCTACGTTTGTCAAAAAAAGGCAGCAACGGGTGAGATGGCACATTGTAGTTGCAGCATTACCGTTGCCTCTTCAGCGTCGCGGACCGGGAGATCCTAGCTTTCGAGTCTGGCAAATTTTCTACAGCAGCTAATAGCTCAATAGCGGAGTTTGAATTTAACCACTGTCTTGAACTCACGCGGCTGGCTACTCTGACAAGTAGCTTTCAGGGGTTTCTCCGATCAAAAGCAGGTGAATGCTGAGTAACAAAAGAGCGATGCATTGTGCGTGATATTTTCTTCATCACCCACGCGTGTCCCTGTCTCCTTAGACACACTTACATGCACTGCACAATCACACATGTCGGGGACCAGTCGAAGCTCACAGGTTCCCTGGTTGGGGCGCTGCCCCTGGGGAGGTACCTAGGGGTGGTGACCCCGCCAGCCGAACAATAGGTCAACGCCGAATCTCACGCCCTAGTGCGGGAGCGAACCCTCCACCTTGCACTACACTTACTGGACTGATTACCGTAGCAGATGGCTTGTACGGAAACACTAATAATCAATCAACGGAAAATGCATATTTAATGCGTTGGCGTTAGTAGTCGTGGCGTGAGGCGTCCCTGTGCCCCTCTAGCGCCCGGCAGGGGGGGGGGGCGGAGGGCGGGGGGCTGTGACGGGGGCGGGGCGCCGGCCCGGGGCGCGAGCACGCGCAGCGGGCGGCCGATACGGAAGAGGCGGCGCGGCGTCGGCGTCGGTCGGTCGGTGACCGCGGCGCCCCGCGCGCTCCGGCGCCCGCGGCCAGCGCCCTCCCCGCCCGCCCCGCCTCGCCACGCCCCGCCTCGCCACGCCCCGCCCCGCCTCGCCTCGCCACGCCCCGCCTCGCCCCGCCCCGCGCCGCCGCCATCGCCGGCCCGCGGCCGAATTCGCCGCGGGACCGTTAATATGGCACACGCGCATTCCTCGTTGCCGCGGCCGCCGCGCCGCCCCGAGGCGAACGAGACGCGACGCGCGATCGCCCGCCACGCGGCTGTGAGAACGCGATCACCACCGCATGTCCCGCCCCGCCCCGCCTCGCCCCGCCCCGCGCCGCCCCGCGCCGCGGCTCCTGGCTCTGCCGGCGCCAGAAATCCGCTTCCAGTAGAGGAATCGTCGTAATTAATTTGACAGAAACGCTTTTTCAAGAAAATTGCTATCTTCGGTGTAAGCTTGTGGGGGTTGCTGACTAGATTAGATCAGCACTGATGAAAGACGTAGTGTATATTCTGAAATGAATTTCTTCAATTGATCAAACCATCACATATGATGCAACGTTACCTACGATCTCTTCCAAAACTAGCGGTTTCTCGTTTAACGGAAATCTTTTGCAAGCAAATCGCCACCTTCAGCGGAAGCTTGTGGCTGTTGGGGATTTAGTATACTAAAGTATACTATAGTATAAATAGTATATACAGCTACAGGTGTACATCAATAGTGGTGATGGACGTAATTTATATTCGGAAATGAATTTTCTGAATTGATGAAACCATTACATACGCTGCAAAAATTCCTACGATCTCTTTTAAAAATGGTGGAACCTCGTTAAAAAGCGTCGTACGCGGAAACAAACTAATTTTTCCAAAACTCGTAGAGGTGATCGTAGAGTTATCGATGAAAATTCTGCGCTTAAATTAAAGCGGCCAGCTCAAACAAGGCCTTCGAAATACTGTGGACACTAGTCCGTACAGTATCATTCTATGAGATTTTCTCGGAGAAAGCCTACTCGTTTTTAGTAATGGGGAAATGTGATCCGAAAGACCAGGCCAGGGTGAGCATACTCTTCAACCCAGTGTGGCATGCCATTTGTCCACTTATTTGTCGATGATACGTTCTCGCAAGCTGACTCATTTTTCACAAATGAAGCAAGCAACTTACGGATAGATATGCGAACCTCGCAACGAAACGTACATGAAAGATTCTTGCGATAACTTACTTGTTGTTCTTTCTTTTAGCGCGATTTTGTCATTACATTCATTCACTGACATTTCACATAATCTACCGTTCAATGAATAAGAGGTATTTCATGATCAATCTGCAGCGATGTTTTGCTCTCATGCCTCTAGATTGGATTGTCGATCGTCAATTGTGTCTTCCTTTCGAAATGCCGCCTTTACTAATGGGCCCGACAGATGTCTATACGATTAGGGGAAACATCTTCACACACTCTTCCGCCGTCAGTTTATTGTAGATAAACCAGTTAATGACGATTATTAATTATTTTCCTTATAAGACGAATGACTATTAGTAAAAGTTTCTAAACGTTTGTTAGCTGCTTCAAATTTATATTCTAGCAATACATTTTTCACAAATTCATGCATTTGTCATATAATATCATATAATTAACAAGTTTACGGAATAAAAGTGTTATACCAGATGGTTATGCTTCATTTTCGCGAAATGCCCAATTCACGTCAGGTATCTACATTACTAATCGCTGTATCAAATCTCCATGATAAGTTTAACGATTTGAATACTGTATTTTCTCGTCGTATACAATTAATTATAAAGTTTCAAACACGGGGTATAGAGAGACCTTATCCACGCTGCCAGTGAGTTTTAGCTTCTAGATTTTCGCATCCCGGTATCACACGCGCCGGATAGGCCCTGAACAAGGAAGGTTTTCGCAACATTGCCACACTTGCGTTAAATATATGCATTAGAAATGGCTGAATCAAATCTCTCACAGTTAGAATACTGCATTTTCACGTCGTACCCAATCTTACAGTTTGGAACATAGGGATTGAACGAAACCCTTTACACGCGGCCAGCGAGAAGTACTTTGAATGATTTTCGCAACTTAGAATCACACACCCCAAAGCAGCCCGTTCGCAAGTAAGGAAGTTTTTCATATTTGGGTTAAATATCAGTCTTAGAAAACGCTGTATAATGAGGACGGCTTAACGGCTACAATCCTGTATTTCCCTATCAAACCCAATGATAGAGTTTCGACGAAGGGGTTGGAGGTAGCCCCTCTACACACTGCCAGCGAGCGGAATGTCGCCACGGGGTGCCACACGCGCCGCGCAGGAGCCCGCCCGCTCGCGAGGACGCTGCGCGGCCGAGGGGTCGAAGCACTAGCGGCGCGGCGAGGGGCGTCTTCGCCCCGCGGGCGGGGGCGGTGACTCACCTCTTGAGGCTGTTGGTGGTGGTGACGCGCAGCGTGCGCACGCGGTGCTCCTTCATCGCGGCCGGCTTCCTCTTCCCGCGGGATCCCCTGCTGCTGCTCTTCTGCTCCTGGGCCTCGGCTGCTTCTGCGGTCGGCGGCGGAGGCAGCGGTGCGTCAGCGGCGCGGCGCCCGTCGCATGCCCCGACACACTCTACCCTCCCTCGCGCACTGTCGCTGGCCGTCCCTCCCACACTGGCGCGTGCTCTCACGTCGTTGTCGGCGGCGGGTGGCGCGCGCGCATCCCAGCTGCTGGCTCAGCGTCCGACCGCGGCCGCGCGTCGCGGGGTTGTGCCGACTGCCGCCGGCGGCCCGCGCGGCCTGCCGCCGTTGACGGCGCCGGCCGTGAGGAGCGCTGCCGGCGGTGCGCATGCGTACGAGATGCCGACCCGCGGTCTTCGAGTCGCAGGAAGCTTCAGGCAACAGGCGGGCGGTGAATCAGTCCAAACATCCGCGACTTTCTCACTGTGAACATTTTACGGTAGGACTGGATGTCTTTCATTATGCTCTATTCTGTGTAACTTCTTCCATTTGGTTGTAGCTTTCATTTTTTGACACCATCAAATATTCCGGTCTACCTCTCTCTTCCTAATTTCCCGTCTATTAAAGTTTTTTTTAAACAATTTCCGGTGCAAAATATAACTCAATACAGCTAGTTCCAGTTCTTTATTACTTCAATCAGTCTTTTCTACAAATCTGAGTACCGGTCTTTCACGTACTATTTTTGCCATTGAACTTTTAACATTTTTCTCTATACGAATCTAAATGTTTTGTGAATCTTTCTTCTTTTTTCTTTTTCATTCTCCATTCATTTTAATAATCTTTATTTATTTATTTATGGTGACCCATTATATCATTGCTTCTTCATCGTTCATTACATCATTTCCAACATTATTAAGTCATTCACCATTCCTGGTAGAAGCCACAAAGGCTGAGTCGTTTGCATAATTTCGAAAGTTTGAAATTTTGCGTAATGTGAGGCGCCTCTGGCGACCTGTAACTTAATACTCAAGTGCAAGATTTTTGCCTCTGTACCGGAGTTCAAATAACAAATACTGCACTTTCAATTGGTGGCGAACGTAGCGGATTCGGGTGAGGTTTTCGCGGGCTTCTATTGTTTCCTCGCTCCCTTTGCTGATTCTTCGTTGTCTTATTTCCGTTAGTTAATTTTTCATTTGAGATCTCTGCACCTAAGAATACTAAATCGCAATACCAGTACGCTCGTCTTGAATCTTTGGGTCGTTTTGAAGACACATTTAGAATGCTTCAATAAACAGCAGAATTCACGGAATTTGTGATAGAGTGAGAGGATTTTCGAACGGTGTATTCGGGATTACACTTTTTCTCCTGTGTCACAATGCCTCAATCATCCAAGAATACAATGGTACAATTTTCACAATAAATGTCATATCCCTATGATCATCAGCTATTTCTGATTGCATGGTTCAAGTCCTGTTTGACGATAGTATTCCAAAACCAGTTTGCTACCTGTTTTGACGAGGTTTCAAGTTTTTCTTGTCTGCATCACAATTTAATTCACTACACGTCACATTTTTCTCTCCATCACAATTTTCATGTACGGGATCACGGGGATGTATTGTAATTAACTGTAATGTTGATTAACTCGAATTTTTGATATCTCGTATATTTCCTTGCTCTTCTTGGAGGAGTTGGATTTTTTTTCATTCTCATGTACTTTTTTGGCATTTGGAAGGAAAGGTTTTGATGGATGAATATGATGTGTTTATGAATTGAATTATAATGAAGAAATGATGGAATGTGAGGCAGCGAAAACAGGAGAACCCCCAAGAAAACTTGCCGTAAACCCGCTCTCATCACCACAAATTCCACATGGATGCACTGTGATTTGAACTTCCGTATCCGTGGGTGGAACGTGAGCAGTCTGGCCATTACTTCACGACTCGCCACTCCTAGGGGGATTCGCTAGAGTTCATTGTATTGAACGTGCACGCAAAGGAACCCGGGAGAAAAAAATTCAAATCATGAATAGTTTTCCTACGCCTCTACCTTGAATCGAGCTGTAGCTGCGTCGATAGCGTGGGCGGTGGATGTCGTATGCGTGGTTGCGATAAATTAGGCGTGAGCGTGGTCAGTATGGGCGTGAGCGAGTGGGTGTGGTCGGCGTTGGCATGAGAGAGTTAGTGTAAACTTCGTGGGCGATGGGGCATAGACGTCGTGGGCATGGGCGGGGGGGCGTGTGACCCTGCACGTCATGGCTGTGATCGGCGTTGGCGTGGTCGAGTTCCCGTGGGCGACGGTGGCGCGGGAGCGTGGGCGCTTGTGTGATATGCGTGGGCGCTGATGGCAGGGGTGGCGTGGGCAACGTAATGAGAACGACATGGACTCGGGTCGGTGGCGTGGGCGTGATTGGCGGGGAACGCTATTCGCGGCGTCACCGTCGTCGCCGCCGCCGCCGCCCTCTCCGTGAGTGGTCGCTCCGCGCTGCTCCGCTCCGGATTCCCAGTTCCCGGATGCGGCGCCTCCGAGAACAGCGCGCGCGGCCTCTGTCCCGCAAGCGGATTCCTGATACTCGGCCGTTCACACCGACGACGCCCCGCCACGCCTCGCCTTGCCCCGCCACGCCCCGCACGCCTTTTGTCACACTGCCCACCAGCCGGCTGCTCGAGGAGATTCGAATCTTAACGCTTCACTCGTTGATAGGACATTGGCCTACTTCGCTAATCTTCGAGGGCAGACGAATTCAAATGAAATTTGTTAAACATTCACAAATTTGTGAATAGTGTTAAGTCGTAGTATTTTTCTGGAGAATATTTCTCTGTGATAATTCAGTAGATAATTTAATTAAATTATTCAGTACTCCTACAAAGTTTACATATAATTGAAAAACGAGTATAAGAAATCAATAAAATGATTAAGAGGTGTTGAACCCAAAATTAATTGCATTTTCTAGACTGAGAGAACTTGAGGCAATAACTAAGGCAAAGTCAAGATAAAATAGAAAATATACGACGAAACAGAAAAAAGTGAATTAATTACAAGAAAATCTAACATGAAATTCATTAATTAATGGTTCCATATCAATCATGACTCAATAGTCCAATTCATTATTTAAATATTTACTGAGAAAGATGAGTCATGTGAAAGTATCAACAAAATATCGAATGTACTACGTCGATTCTTGTTTTTAAGATCAAATTTAAAGAACGTTTCGTTCCAGTATTTTCTTTAGACGTGCTGGGGAAATACAAAACATGCTATCACACCCGCGGTCAATGGCCCAAGAGCATTCTTTGAGTTAAAAAGCTCGGCCTTGCAGTATCCTGGTCAATGACCGGATAACATTCTTTCTAATAAAGCCACGACCTTGAAAACCATGTGATGATTCTTCAAGATAATTTCCAAGACGATAAGTGTGTGGCTAAACATGACGCATGTCGATCGAAGGTGAGAGCGATTTTTACTTAATCAAAATTCACTTATTATTACATTTCCTGTACACTGGTGTGAAATCTCTGAAATAATCGAAATGGAAAGTACCGGTATGCAGTAGCGGTTATATACCACCATTTGTCTTTGATTTCAATTTAATAATGTAGGTCTAAACCCTTACTCATTACTTTTGCACTTACGTTTCAAAGTCCAGGTAAATACAAGTTATGGTGATATAATCGTAAGCTTAGATTACTCGTACACTTTACCACTCAAGAAAGTGAACCACATTAAAGCCAATGAAATCGTCAAGAAAGATGAGTATATTATCCGGGCTAATTTATAAAGCTTGATTCTGCTTGCAATTGCCGACAAAATGAACGAATTCAAATAATTATTTTTAGAAATTTTTTAATGAGATTTTATTCAATATATGGATGATTTACTACAACGAAATATATTAAATAAATATCTATCGCATAATATACTAAATAACGCAAATGAAATATGCTATTACATTTTAGAGCATAACTACATGTGATATATAGATTGAGATTGGAAATTCGTACATAGATATATTTGCGCAATTTTCTTTATTAGTTTATCTTGCAAGATGCGAAGTTCCTGTTTATGTATTCCTTTCAGGGATTATTTCTATTCTTATTTGAGTTTTTTAATACGCCAAGACATTCAATTCTGCACAGACCACTCATTGCAACGTACACATACTAGTCTTTATGTAAAGTATCTTCAATAATGGTTCGTATCTCACCTGTTTGGACTATAATAATCGTAACTCATTTGTTCATTTTTTATTATCTCCCGATACCGTATGGCGTGAAAGTCACTAGGCGAGTAGCGGGGATGTCTAGGGGGCCGAGAACCGCGCGAAAGAACGGAATTCGCAGATTGGAATCGGACGCGGAACGCGGCGGCGGCGGCGGCGGCGGCTGGCGGGTGGGGGTGGTGGAGGGGGAGGGGGCAGGGCGCTCGACCCCCGTCGCCACGTGCACCGCACAGTGTGTCCAAATCACACGCAGGGTACAAACGAACGAAGGATGCGCGAGTCATGGTTTACAACCAAACATTTCTGCAATAACGGGTTAAAAACGTATAGCGCAAATTAATTAAATGTATATCGCAATATTTAATTAATATTTTTTGTTTTCATACATGCATTTAAATGTTATCCCTTTCCCAGTAATTATTTTTTCCATCAGATTATGTGAGTGTGTCTATTAGCAACATTTCCATTGCACATTTACAATTATTTACAACTCGAAAGGTATACGTACAATACATCTTTCTTTTCGCAATGTTTAATACATATTGTATAACTTCACTACAAATCCTGTTTTCCTGTTAAAATACATCTTCTTGATCACGTCTTTACACGAATGTAAAAAACATGTATTTAATATACTAATAATTTACAGTTTCATGTAGTAAATAGGCACCCAATTTGGCGTGAGAGGAATCGCTCACGCGGCGCGCGCCTGGGGGCCGTGAGTGACCGCGGGCGGGCGGGCGGGCAGCGGCGCCGGGGCCAACGGCAGCGCGCTTCGCCCGGAACGCACATCGCCCGCGGCGCGCGCTGAGCGGCCAGGGGCCGGGCGTTGGGCCGCGGGGGCGACGAACCGGGCACGCCGGGGCACGGCCACCGCACGGCCGCACGCGGCGCCGGAAGCGCATCCAAGGTCGATGTTTCTTTAGGATTTCCAAATGCGTCAACTACTACAGTCGTTAGTCCCGTTAGTAAGGCAATTATGTCGCGAGAGGTGGTGGTGTTCCCCACCCGCTCAAGCGTGAGATCCGATGTTGATCTGAATGTCGATCCATGGTACTCCTTTTCAAGTTACCATATTTCAGCGAGAGGGGCGCCTCCCCAGCCGTGAAAACTTTTAAATCTCGATAAAATATGTTCTTCCTGTACGGGTGATAGTGCAGTCCTGGACATGTGTGTAAGGGGAGAGAAGGGAACAAAGATGAAATAAATATCACGCGTTGCCCGTAGCCCGTTTGTCAAAGTACTGGTCCGACAGAAGTGTAATCGGAAATGGCGTCGACGCACTAATGACATTTTAAGTAATCACAAATCTACATATTGGTGGTGTAGTTGAGGATGGGGATTATGACCCATGTTTCCTCGGAGCCGTAGACAAAATATTCATCCTGGAGAAGCTGGCAACTTAACATGTAACATAAACACTCTCAAGACCAAAACAATGGTGGGATTTTTTACGTAACATTTTGCAAAATCTAATGAGACATTTCATTTTTTCACGTCGATAAGCTACAAAAGATAATAACAATTATTTGCGATATTTTAAGACTATAAATAATGTAAAATTAATTTAAATTATACATCTGTAGATGCACGTAACTACATTGAACATAACGTTTACTTCGATACCTCTCCCTCTCAACGATCGGAGAAAGGAGGGGGAAAAACGTCCACTTCCTAAAATACTCACTCATCTTATCAAACATTTCATCATTTGACACATTTTGGGAACTAGCCGAAAGTTGTTTTTTTCAGCAGATGTAGTAGGCACACTTTAAGACTGTCTCAGGCTTTCCGTAAATGAAGCGATATAGGAAAATTCCAGTTTTGTGTCGGATTTTTAACAAGATAATCAATCTTTAAGAAACGAAGTCTCTGACAAAAATCAGGCCAACAAAGCATTGATGCTGTGACGCCTGGAAAGCTTAGAGCTAACAAACTCACTGCTGCAATGGAAATGAATGTCGTCAGCTGGACAGCCAGTGTTTGCAAGACTAGTTAGTGTTCACCACTGTATTTTGTTCCATGGAAATGGAAACCAGGATGTGCGTGTAGAAAGAATTCCATTCAATAAGTACTCGAAGGGCACCGTTTTAGAGCAGATTTCTCATTTCGTCCATTGTACCAATTACGTACGAGATATAACTCTTGGGATGTTAAAAGTAACAGAGTATAAAATATTGTATGTTGAAACGAATATATTTGCGTATCCAACTTCGAGGCAATTCTGATTGACAACACAAATTATCGAGAGTAAGTAATTAAAGATTTAATTGTATGTAAAGAGAAAAATAGCCCAATGGAGGTCGGAAGTTGCATTGCTACACATTATTAGCCACATCACTATTGGCCACATCATTTGACTATGATTTACCAAAGAATCCAATGTGATTTAAATATATTTAGTGTTCCGTGTTCTGTTATTGATAAGAATAGAAACAACGCCCATGATATATTAATGCGTTTTTATTAGGTCAATGAAACGAGAACACTTACTGAATAAGCATTTTAAATATATTATTTCACGAGAGTAAATTCTCACTGAATATTCTGTTTTATTTTGTATGTTCGAGGTTTAATATATTTCCCTCACATTCGTTGTTTAATTATTTGTAAAATTCTTCAAACCTTCTTTGAATTATTCCACATGTTGTTCTAATATTTTCATTTCTTTCTCTCCGAGCCGATGTCGTTAACATATGGTTCGGAAGCAAATCCTTGTTTCTCTGAGCTTGATTGCGTTTTACCCCGCGAAGACTGTTAACCTCATCCAGGAACCCTCTTCCAATACCCAGGCTTGGAACCGGCAATGGGCTGTTTTGCTACTTAATGCACCCAAAAAACACCAGAGGCGGAGTTTCTTTGAATTATGTGGAACTTATTTCCAAAAAAAAATAATTATAATCATTTTTTCTATTCATAAGATAAGAGTAGAAAAAATAAAAAAACATGACAGGAGTAATTAAAAATAACTTTCAGATGCAAATAATAATACGAATCCTTAATAAGACAGCGCTTTGTTAATGTAAATAATTTGTCTTTAGTCCCCAATAACATATTCTAAAAAAATAGAAAGTTATTCTCTGCAAATTATGCTTCGTCGGTAGTTTCATTTAATTATCCCCGCAAATCTTATTCGGTCATTGACCGCTGTTTCTCTCTGACTGGGAGATTCCCAGATACTTATCATTAATCTTGATAACTGCACCGTCTAGAAACTAGACATTATAACCAATTATATCTAAAGGTATTATATCATACCGAACTTTAACCTACGCGCTGCGTTTTTGATCGACTGAGCGACAAACGACGCGGCGAACGATCTGTCGATGCGGTCTGGCCTCTCATCGGGCGACGCAGGAAGTCGATCTCCTCCCGACAATGCTGACGCTGGCAGCGCCTTGAAGTGTCATCCATACCCGTCTTCGCCCTCGTAGCCCATCGCCCACTCCCATTGCCGATCCAATCCACTCACAACTCAAAGTATAATTACTATGCAAAACCGCTGGCAGGCAACGGCACGCAAAATCACAGAGAGCGACGTTCCTCTGGTAAAATAAAAGCAACTTATTAAGACGCCAAAAGACAACAAATGGATGTCAAAAGACTCGTGTTTATTGGTAAAGGTTCGTCTAAAATACAGACCATGTCATGTTCAGTTGTGATGACATAAACACCAATATTACGGCCCCATGAATTTTAAGGAACTGAAATTGATTTTTTTGGGGATTCCCGAGCAGATCATTTTTTGTGGAACCATCTCCATAAATTAGGCCCCGTCCCATCGCTACTGCTTAGCGAGCGGTGGGAAGTAAAAAATGGATGTAACGGCGCGAGATGTGTCTGGGCGAGATGGGCAGGTGTGAGGAGTGGGAGACGGGGCCGGGCGAGGCGAAGAGGGAGTGGTGGACAGTTGTGACAGGTGGGTCACCGAGTGTGTGGTGTGGGCGGGGCAGAGAGGATGGGAGGTGCGTGTTCGGGGCAGGGGCTCGGGCCAAGGCGGAGCGGTTCTGGGCGCAAGGGCGGGGCGGGGCTGGGCGGGGCGGGGCGGAGCGGGGAGGTGCAAAGTGCGCGTGGCAGGCGTGTTCTGTCAAGTGGTGACGAGATAAGTGGGGTGCGCGGGACAGAAATGGCAAGAGGTTGCGTGAAGGGGTGAGGGGTTGTGCTGGAGCAGTGGTTGGTGGAGCAGGGCGTGGTCGGTGGAGGCTGCGAAGTGGGCGTGTCCGGCGTGACGGGTGAGGCGGGGACAAGTTAAGTGGGGTGCGCGAGGCCGTGTTGGCGCGAGTGGGGCGTGGTGGGGTGAGGGGTTGGGCCGGAGCGGGGCGGACGCGGTAGGCGGGGCCCGTCGGGGTGGGCCGGGTAGGCGGGCCGGGCAGCGCGGCGGGCATCGCTTTCAATCCCAGATCCCCGTGGCTGAGCGCAACCCGCGCTCAATTAATTGTCCGTCGGCGCTCTTCCTTAATGGGTCACTCACCTCCGGCGGCCGCCGCGCCGCGCCGCGCCGCCACCACCAGCGCCGCCGCAGCCGCAAAAACGGATCGTCGGCTGCGGCGGCGGCGATGGCGGCAGCGTAACGGGGCGCGACTGTACCGCCCAGTCATTGACCGGCACATATTGCGGGGAAGACGCCGCCGCGGCTGCGCTGCGCGCCGCGGCGCCGAGCGTCGCGGCGCCCTCTCGCGCTCGCCCTCTCTCTCTCCTCCCTCTCCCTCTCCCTCGCGCGCGGTCCGCGCTCTCTCTCGCGCCGTGGAACTCGGGCAACGGTACGCGCGCGCCGCGGCGCCGCCGCCGCCGCCGCCGCCGCCGCCGTCCATTGGCTCGGTGCAGGGCATCGAACCGCGCTCCAAACGTAAACCGAAACCGGAAAGAACCGATATTTCTCGTGGAATGGAACCGGCAAAAACACTTGAAGGGAGGGTTGTTAAGCGTGGTTAGAAAGTGGAAAAGTATTGTTTATTTCACGTCGATTATTGATCACATGGCCCAAGTCACGTAGCCAGAGACAGGAGGTCAGTTGTTCTCAGGACATTGAACTGTACAGAGACTGATAGAAGACTTTGGGTAATGGATATCCTAAATCATTCTTAAATCCATTGTATCACGTAATTCGCCCTATTTACTAATGTAAAAGACGAATTTCAAATTTTAGTACAAATGTTAATAACTTTGTACGTCGTATGGCTATATTGAATATTAATGTATTAACACATTATATTGTGATACATTTAACTTAAAAATCTTATAAAAGACACTATTTTTCTAAATTTCATTAACAATATCAACATCAATTAAACCAACAATTACAGTTATATTCATCTGTTAAAATGCAATTAAATTGGCGTTAACTTCAAGTTGGTGAAGCAGAAGTAAAATCCAAACAAGTGTTTAGTTAACAAATAGAATGAGAATACCCGCATTTTTTCTCGTTGAAATCGGACCCGGGTCCATGCGACCGAAACAATTGCATGAATGCACGCAGGTGTCTGTAATGCGGCCGTTAGTGGCAGTATATAAGAGGGGGGATGAGAAGACGAGTGTATGGAACGCAAACATGACGAGAAGAAATATAAAACTTGAAAGAAGAACTTAAGAACCTGGGAGAAAGAAATGAAGTGCGGAGAGGTAGTGATAATTCAAGATGTGGAAAGAAAAATGTAGAAGAGCATTTTGCGACGAAAACATGTTTTATTGTAATTATTATCATCATCATCATCATCATCATCACAATCATCGACTCATTTAGAGCCGTGACCTATCGAGTGCGTTACCCGTCTGTGCACTGGCCCCTTTCATGGAAGGGGCCAATTTTGAGGATCTAGGAGGACACTGTAAAGTGGATCCTTTATTTTTACTAGCGAGACTCTTTGCTCCCGTCTAAGACCTAAAGATGAAGATCACGTAGGGCCATGGAATCGAATCCTTCAGCCCTTCGGATTTGGAACAACGGATAGTTCGCAGAGCACAATAGAAATTACTTGATTCTGGTCAAACCAGTTTAAAATTAATCATGATTCAGCCGATGGAAATTTCATGTACTCTCTTATATTTCTATTATTATTATTATTATTATTATTATTATTATTATTATTATTATTATTATTATTATTACTATTATTATTATTTAATTACTAGTATCATAATTATGTGAAGCAATTACTTCCCGACCTTCTCTAATTGCAGACACATTTTATGTTCACATTTCACTCGTTTCATCACGTATTTATGATTTTCAAGATCACTCTGCTTTTTACTCGTTTGATTCCATATGCGAGAGAAGTAAACTAGTCGTTAACAATTCTGAAATGTGGAGGAACGCCACACATTTATTAACTGAACGGTTCGGTACATCTATTTAAAAATTAAATGTAAATATTGAAGGTTTGTGTTAATAACACAGTATCTAGTGCAAAGTAGATGGGATGACGTGACGGCCATGTAATGCATAGTAAGGTAGAAAAGATTGTGATGGGTGCTCCGGGACTAACCGGAGGCTTTCCAGCACACTCGTGTTGCGCAATAACTCCATTGGGGAGTTATGCGTGACTAAATGTGATATACTTACATGAGGTCGACGGCAAAAGGATGAAATATGAATAAAATTTCAAGAATAGAGCATGAACAACCTATCAAAATTTCAACGAAGGGAAGGTTTTTATTTGACAAGACATGGCATGCAACATTTAAAAATATATTCCTCAATAACCAATTTTTCCAATTTTGTGTTTCGTAAATAAAACGATAATGCATAGAAAATGTTAAATTTAGTTTTTAAAAGAAAATGACATAATGCAGCTTTAAAATAACTACGGCTAAACGGATTTCACCGAATGCATTATTAATTGCTACAGCAAGAAACATTGAAGTTTAAATTTGAGACTTCACGGTGATTGATGCACTTGCATGCCTAATAAGCTAGATAAGAATTTCATTTTCTAGGTGGTCTGATGGTTTCTTTCCGTGGTTACCTTTAATCAATTCCAAGTGGATGCCAGAACAAAATATTAAGTAATGAACCAAACGTCGCTCCCAATTCATCAATCGCTATCCTGTCCCTGCTCTCAGGCATATGGGCGGCCGTTGGATCGATCACGTATTTCCTTGATCTACTAGTACTAGTAAAAAGGCTCCAATAGAACTGTCAGACATGGCCAGGAGAGCCAGCTGGTAATGCCTTGAAGTGTTAGTTCAGTGAGTGGACGTGGAGGACAGTTTTCACGAGGAAGTTAGTTTGTTTTGATATCGTTTGTTCGTATGTAATATTGTAAAAATGGATACAAATCATGTAGAAAAGCATGTGAAAATATTAAGAGAAATTCTTTGTTTGAAACATTCGAAGTGAGGCCATGTCCAAAGTAAACGCACAGTGCACAATTGTCGAATATCCAAGCGTCCGCGCTGTTTACGTTCATCACGCTTTTAATTAAATTCGCAATATTTTGAATACGTGCGTTTTTGAAGCGTTCAGATGACTGACGTTTAAATCTCCAGCTAACGGCACGACGAACATAACAGGGAGAACCATGGCTCTAGTACAAATTACTCAAAGTTTTGGAAACGAATGCGAATTATTTCTACATACTGCTCACCGACCATATCCATTAGAATAATTTGACAAAAATGGGAGTCCAAATAACGATCGCTCAGGGAAAATGAAGCTCGACGGGGAGAAAAGGAAACTTCCCTCCGAGGCGCCTTGCATTAAATCGCGCTGCGCAGGCCGGGATCACTCGCGCGCAGGCCGTCCGCCGGAGCCACGTTCAACGTGAGCCAGGTCGCGGCACGACCACGACACGACGTGGGCGGCTGCGCTGCGGGACACATCTTGCGGAGCGTAATTTGATCACGGCACTTTACGTAATGAATCCTTCGACTTTTAATTACGCGAAGACGTTATTTGCTTAGTGAAATCAATAGCTTGGCTTTGATCCTACGTAAACTTGAGTAACAATACAGATTAAGACAAGTGTATAATCCAAATTATATTAACAACATAATAAAATAGAAATTTTCTCCGTATTTGCAACATTGCAGAAAAATAATGACACTCATATTATCAACTGCCAGAATGCAGGGGCAGCAGAGTGGTAGAGCCTTAAAGACTGTGGGTTTGAATTGTACTAAAGGCATGTTTGAAACATATTACAAAAGTAATTATAATTTAAATATCTTATAATTCTAGACGTTTGGTTGAATACATAATTTCGGGATTAGAATAATAATGAGCAGAGATTTTCCTGTGAGCATTTTCTACGTATTTTACATTCTGCGCAATGTTGGATTATTTCGAGAATCCAGTCACAACGGGCTGTGGTCACGATATGATTAAATGTGAGAAGAATGTACAATATAGTAAGTATGAAGATGCGTCAAAGAAAATAAGAAATATAGGAATACTTTAAGAAACAATTTAACAACCGTGTTTTGGCAATACAATTTGCGTCCTCGCAAAAGGGTAGAAAAGAAGAGAGAAAAGTACTGTGCCCTCTATCACCTGGAAGAGTTAATGAAAAATATTTACGTAAATATGAATATTGTTGTATTTTACTTCATGACAACTATCGCCCAATTGCAACGATGCGCTAATAGTTAACGAAGGAGATTTAAGAGGGGATTATTGAATGAAAGACTTAAGAACACAGAGTAGAAACAGCGGTGTCGTTAGATAGTAGAGGAATCGGAGGGCAAAGTTAATGCATCTTCAAGTCAAAGATTTCGACGAAGTATGTAGGCCCATAGTGGCATCGTTTCTGTCTGTAATACAATAAAATCAAGAACGGTTCGTTCAACTGGTTTCAGCGGACCATCCTGAAGCGAGAAACGTGGGGATTGCGGGGAATGAAGTGTGTGGGACGGAGAAAGAGGAGAGAGGAACGTAGGCTGTGTGGCAAGGGACGCGTCAGGGGGGGGGGGGGGGTGACAAGTGGTGATGATGGGAATGAAGGAAGAAGCGAGTGGACAAGAGGATGATACGGCAAGAAGGTGACATGGCGGGGATGGGAAAGCGAGGAGTAAAAGCAAAGGGCGAGAAACGCGAGAGAAGGGGATTTGGATAAACGGGGAAAAGGGGATGGAAGGCGTAATTTGGTGGATAGCATGATGAGATGAGTGATGCGAGTAAGCAAGGGGGACAAGGGTGGCGAGTGTGGCTTGATTTGGTAAATGATGAGGAGCAAGGATCGAGAGGAGCGTGGTACAAGAAGACGCAAGGGGCGAGATGAGCAGTACGAGGGGCAAGGAAATGAGGACGAGGGGCTAGGACAGGAGAGCGGCGAGGTGACGAGAGTGGCGAGGAATCGAGAGTGGCGAGGAGAAGAGACGGGCGAGGGGCGAGGAGACACAAAGGTCGGGGAGATGAGAGGGGCTAGGAGAGGAAAGCAGTGCGGAGACGAGAGCGGCGAGGGGACGAGAGTGGCGAGGATGCGAGAGGGGCGAGGGGCGAGGATACAACAGGGGCCAGGAGACAAGGCCCGAGGGGCGAGGAGACGAGAGGGGTAGGAAACGAGAGCGGCGAGGGGACGAGAGTGGCGAGGAGGCGAGAGGGGCGAAGATGAGAGGGGCTAGGATGAGAGGGTCTAGGAGACGAGAGGGGTGAGGGGCGCGGAGACGGAAGAGGCAGGGGTGAGGTGGCTGGAGTGAGGGGGGCGAAGAGGCGTGGGGGGAAGGGGCGACGAGGCGAGAAAGGGAGGGGCGAAGAGGCAAGAGGGGCGAGAGGCCAGGAGACGAGGGCGCTGTGAGGCGAGGGGAGGACGTGGGGTGGGGCGGGGCGGTTGCGCAGGGCGGTCGCCGCCTCGACCGCTCGATTCCGCAAACACCGTCGCGGAGAAAAAGGGCAGGAAGGAGCGGCGGCGTGGGCGGGGGAGGCGGAGGTGCAGGAATCTCCGCGGAAGCGCTGAGGCGTGGCGCTTCCATCAGCGAAATGGAGGCGGCGCCCCGCCCCGCCCCCTCCCCGCGCAGCGCCGCGCCGGTTAACAAGCAGCGGCGCGAGGGATGAGCCCGGAAACGATCGGCCGCGCTGCCCCCGAGCCATCTCTTCCGGGCGCGGGCGGAGGAAGGGGCGCGACGGACTGCATTGCCTCCGCTTCCGAGAAGAGACTCACTTCGCGTCCGACGCTTTGGACCAACCGCACAGAGGGGAGTAAAACAATATAGTGAAATGAAGAAACACTCCGAATGCAGGGTAACTGGGTGTGGAATCCCAAAGATACGCAGTTGTGAAAACGAAAGAGTTATATTTTACACATTTTATGAGATTCTTTCTACTTATTGCCACCTTTTTGAACGTATAGCATTAAACAAAGAATCACTTCGTGATTGAAGAACGAAACGATCGACTTTTAGAGGTGTCATATGACCGTTTAAAATTACTAGTGGCCTGCAGCCACATAAATGCTGATGTCGTGTGAGTAGAAAATTGGGTTCTGTAGCATAAAATGTAAATGTAACACGTAGCTAGGTATAATTTAATCACTGACTGGAGAATTCTAGCGGCCGGCAGTTCTGCTAAGTTTTCCGCGGTTTCTTGGATCAATATCAGGTGAATGTCGAAGCAGTATCCTAATACAGGGGCCACGGACCGCGCAGAATCATTTCTTCATTTTTGTCCCATTCTTTCATTTTATACTCACACTTGGTCTTAAATTCTCTACACTACCACGCATGCCAGAAGTCTGAGAGCTTGTACCGGCTGGAGAGGTGCCCCGCCGGGGGAGATACGCGGAGGAGAAAGCTGCGTATAGGTCGGCGCCGAACGTGCCCTTCCGGCGAGGGAGAAACACGGCCACCAAGTAACATGCACTTCATTTTTGAAAGTAACGACCTATATAAGCGATGTGCCCAGAATCAGTGAATACTCACTCACGTCGAGTTCCAGAGATGGAATGTGAGGGTTTTGGTATTTTCACTTTCGTGGCACTAGAATCTTCTTGAGAAAGACGTGTACGGTATGTAAAACGTTATTAAACCCAATTGAAGTGAAGGGAGCACGACGCACGTCGTCCTCCACCAAACTCACTTGGGGCGGGGGCTCTCGAGAGCGCGGCACTCCTGCGGGGCGGTCGCCCTCCGCGGCCCGGCTCTCGGCCTCTCGCGGAGGCCCCGTCGGGAGCGAAGTTGCGAACCGCCCACCTGCGGCAGCCGCCGCCCTGGGCGCCGCGCCGCGCCGCGCCGCGCCGTCCCGCGCTCAGAGCCGCTAACGAACGCCGTGCCGCGCCGGCCGTCGACAGGCCGCCGACCGCTCCCGCTAACAACTCATCGCGGAGTAGATTACGCTCCCGCAAACCATGAAATATATGAATGAAAAAAATATCAGGTATAATATCGAGTGTAATGCGGACACTGTGCATTCCTAAAATACATTCTTTCTATTAGAAATTTAATGAATGCAGTTCAAAAACATTTTTTTCTTTACTAAATAGTTTAAGTCGTATATTTTGTTAATAGTTGTAAAATATTACAAATCATCGATGCAGCCTCTACAGTTTACGATTGTTAACATCTGAGCGTTCTAAGAACACTACAAATTATGAGGTAATTACATGTTCCAACAAAGCCTACCCGTCTGACAATAATTCCCGAATATTTTCTATCCATAATACCCTAGCTCGTTAAGTCCACATGGTGAGCGCACTTTAGGCGAATCCCAGCATCCTGCAGTCCGGGCGATTCACCCAACTTCCCCAGTTTGTAATTAGCTTCCTCCCGCTTTCCGATGACTCATCCGCGCTTCCGCCAGGGCAGCGTCGCAAGGCCCGGGACGGCTGCCGCCGCCGCCGCCGTGAGCGCGACCGGGAGCATCGCGTCGCGGCCACACTTTCTCCGCGGCCGCCGCGCCCCGCCCTCCCCGCTCCTCCCTCCCCCCGCCCGCGTCATCGCACTCCCAGCGCCCCGCCCCGCCGCCCGCCACGCTCCACCCCCGCAGCGCACGCCGCGCCCCCTCCGCCTCTATTAGCGCGGGAAGCTGCCAGATTGGGGCCTAATTGCGAATTTGCGTCAGCTGAGCTGCGGGGGCGGGGGCGGCGGGGAGAGGAGAGGCGAGGCGGCGGCGGCGGCAGGCCCGGGCCGCGCGCGCCGCCGCTGCCGCTGCTCGGGCGAATGACCCCGCTGACCCGGGAGCCTGTGCAGGTCGATACGCGCCACGCTGTGCCGCGCCGCGCGCGCCGACCGCCCCGCCGCGCCCGCCCGCAGGTGGGCAAAGCGCTGAGCAGCGCGCGAACGCCCTTCCGGGGCGCGCCATGCCGGAGGGGGGAGGCTGCTATGACGTCGTTTTGTGTAGCGTGGCGGGTGCGATGAGGAGATGTGTGGCGTGACGAGGCGTGGCGAGGCGAGGCGACGCATGGCGAGGCATGGCGAGGCATGGCGAGGCATGGCGAGGCATGGCGAGGCATGGCGAGGCATGACGAGGCATGGCGAGGCATGGCGAGGCATGGCGAGGCATGGCGAGGCATGGCGAGGCATGGCGAGACGTGGCGAGGAAAGACGTGGCGAAGCGTTACGAGTGGTGGTGAGGCAAGCTCAGCGTGGCGTGGCGAGGCGGGGCGGGGCGGGGCGGAGCGGGGGGAGGAAAGGCGAAATCCGTAGGGGTGGTAAGATGTGGGATGGGAGACTGTTACAGCGTAGGCTTGTAGGCACGGAAAGGAAGTGCAAATCACACCAAAAAGAATTGTATGGTGATACATTCCTTATGTGTACATGAGACACCTTAATCATATGAGTGAAACGCTTTGCCCCACGTCGTTTTTGACAGTAAATCCGTATTTAGGTTTCATTTTATCAACTTAACTCCGTTACTAAGGGCTAAACGTTTTATAGTCAATTAAATTTTGATGTTTTCTTGAGAGATCAACGTGCGAAACCCACATTTTGATTTTCTATGCTCACAAATAGTGCCATTCCCACAAATTGAGATATTTACACACTTATTACAGCTTGATCTTGTTATTGCGCTGTAGTATGATCGAATATTCATACACGTTCTAGTAACTTTAATCAAGAGTTGCTTGGGTTCACATTAGAACACACTAGAATAAATGTTTCGTCGTAGTCGACACTAAATATAAGAATATCACATAATGTATTATGTCAAAATGCATAATTTTGTACAATTTCAATCCTTTCAATGAATAATACTAGAATTAAAAATACAAGTGAACTAATTTATAATTTTATCGGTAGTTAAGCTAGGTTTGTCAGACCAACTTGTTCACCCGAAAGCATACGGAGTTGAATACGTTCTTTGAATTCATTTTTGAACGCAATACGTTTGACAAATCATTCATAATAGAGTCGTATATCTTGAATAAACACATTAGGTATTCCAGATATAGATGCCAGAAAGTTAATTTCAAAACACCTGTTTGTTTATACGTGTACCCCTGCAGTTAGGCAACACCTTCATCAGTGCTGCTATGCGGGACTGCCGCGTCACTTTTCTGCAAGGGGAACTGCGCTACGCCTCTCGTTTTGGAAGTCTTACCTGGAGCTACCCCTAATTTCACTGTTCATGGCCTCACATCTACCGCCTCACTAAATTTTAAGATTAGTGTCACACTCAGACGATAAAATCCAGCGGGTGCAAATAGTGACAAGCAAATCGGTTGGTGCAAATCTGCTAACTATCAAAACAAAAGCAGATTTTATTAGCATTTGTTTCATATATTCTGTAACTTTAGCCTACTCTCCCCATGTCGCTTAAATGCACTAAATATTATAAAGAGAGGGAGTCTACATCAGTGCATAATCTTAAGTACTGAAATACACCACACACAAGGTCGAATGTCGACAGGTTTTAGCTCGTTTCCATCGCCCTTATCCTCGCTAGTATCTTTCATATTAATCATATCATATATTCCAATATGCCACTTCCTACCCTTCATCCTTCTTTTCTCTCCGTATTTTCTGTTGGAGGATGAACCGTCAAGCTAGTAAATGCAGATGAGATGTCTAATACACGAAGGGAGGGCGAGTGAGTGGAGAGGAAACATTCGGGTTAGAAATTCAGCAGGCAGACGGGAAACCGATCTAACAGGATGAGCGAGCGGGTGTGTGGCCTTGCCTATAGGTACAAAATGTGGCTGGGTGGGGAGGTGAGAGGGCTGACGGGCGAGCGGCCCCACCGGATTGGTCAGCGGCAGAATGCTACTGTGCGTGCGGGTGGGATAGTGAGACGATGCAACGAACGGGGGCAAGCTAGACAGCTGGAAAGCGATTGGTAGAAGCAGAGAAACTGAGGAACGCTGAGACGAGCTGGGAAATCGCTGAGACGAAATGGTGGTGGATGAAATGACAGTGTGATCACTGAGACGAGCTGGTATTTGCTGTGACGAGCTGGTAATCGCTGAGACGAGCTGGTGGTCGCTGAGACGAATTGATGATCGCTAAAACGAGCTGATGAGGGCTGAGAGAAGCTTGTGATCGCTGAGACGAGATGGTGATTGCTGAGACGAGTTGAAGCGGGCAGAGAATATGTTCCACGTGCTGCAACTACGTGGGTGCTAACTGCAAGAAGTAATGCTCGGTTGTTGAGACTAAAGTCAGCTTGGAACCGCTGAAGCTTGTAGATGGCTGAGGCGTAGATGCTGAGGCATTGGAGCTGGCTGGGGTTAAACCTAAGATAAGCTGGGACAGGCTGCTGCCAAATTGGGCAAACTAGGAGAGACTGGGGCTGCTTGATGTACCCTGAGACGACCTGGGATCGCTGATGCTGGTTGGGCCGAGCCAGCCTAGGTTGGATTAGGCTATGGTGAGCTGGGTTAGGGACAGGCTGGAGCCAAATGGGGAAAATTAGGATAGGCCGGGGTTGGTTGGTGCGGCCTGGGGTCGCTGACGCGCGCTGGGCCAAGCTTCGTTGGGTTCGAATAGGCTGGGATGGGCTGTGGTGGTTTGGGACGAGCCGCAATCAAATGAGGCAGATTAGAATAGGCTGGGGATAGTTATTAGAGTCCGGGCAACCCGGGGCCACTGACGCGGGCTGGGTCGGGATGCGGTAGGTTCGAATAGGCTGGGATGGGCTGTGGGGTCTGGGGCGTGCTGGGGCGGGGCGCGTGATAACAAAGGGCGCGCGCCGCGCATTCCGCGCCGCCTCGGAGCCTCGCGGGGTGCAGGCGGCGGTTCAACGCCCGTCACGAATCATTGGGCGCCCCGATGACGTTGAGTCATTGTCAGCGCCCGCCAACGGGATCGCCGCGTTTTTGACGCTGCCGCCGCCGCCGCCGCCGCCTCCTCTGCCAGTCAAGTCGCGCGCTGCCGCCGCCGCCATTGCCCCCCCCCCGGCCCCCAAGGGGAGGGGGCGAGCCCCGGCCGACCTCGCGCGCTGTCCGCGGTCGCTAGCGCCGCTCGCCGAGCAGCGAGGACGACCGATCGCACGCTACACCTCACTTCCAAGAAGCGCTCGCCCTCCTCCCTCGTGCAGCCCATTCATTGGAACGCCGCAAACTCTACGGCTTCTTTCACACCCGCAAAGTTATTAAATTGAGTTCTGAACGTCGCTATCAAGAGCTCATTACTGAAATAGTATGTTAGTCTTAGATATTTATTATTCATGCAGGTAGGGTTATGTAACCTGGTGGCATAACACTACAGTTTACAAACATTACAATTAGGAATATTAATACAATATAACTAAAATAATAATAATAAAAACAATAATATCTATGATAACAATTAAGTAAATAATAACAATAATAGCATTAACTCATCTTTTTATGCCTATCCTATACAGTATGTGTAACTTATAATTCACGACTTTTTAACTACACTGCACTCCACGTCCGTTCACAATACTTGCACTTCACTTCTCTTTCTATTTCTCTATTGCTCTACACTTCACAACACGTCACCACACATCTTTACAAATACTACATTGAATATTATTATATGGCATTGTGTATTTAGTAAATCAATAAATTTAATAATAATAACAAAAATAATACTGTTACTAATAATAATGACAATAATAAAAAAATTTAATAAGCCTAACTTAGATAATCTACAAATATAATTAGTGAATTTACTTTTAAATCTTTGAACACCTTGAGGAAAGGGTTCCAAGGTTTTCGAATATATGTAGTGGTAGCTAGCTCTTTACAACTTTCTCCCCTTAGGAACGACTGTTGGATTCAAATGCATATCTGAATATACAAGGTATAAACATAAATCTACCACTTACATTTCGAACAATTTATAATTTACACAATCTCTCAAATTCTTCTTCCTCAAAAATCCATGAAATATATCATAAGTAAACAATTTATCAAACTTTTTAAAATATCTTTACATTTCTTGAATTTTTGCCATGCATAAACGTTGTTGATTTTCTCCGTTTCCTTCTCCCTTTTGCAGCAACTTAAATATTCTGAATCTTACCACATCTTTATATACTTATACATTTCATTATATTGTGAGTCCGTTGCTCCTCCACAAACTCTTGTTCTTATAAATCAGTCTCTTTCTACCAAAGTGATTATCATCTTGCCTTTCATTATAATACTAGCAACTTTTATAATCGCATAGTTTTTTTCATTATAAATTTTTTCTCCCTGTTCTTCTCAAACTGACTTTATACTTGTATTTCTTTACTCGATTTCATTCCAACACATTCTTGGTAATTAATATCCTCTCCCTCGCTATAATTGTTTATCAGACCTTAGTTGTACCAGGTTGTAGTCTCAGCTTCCTCCTACCTGCTTCTTTCTTTACCATACCAAGGTGTGCAAAAATTAAGACTCAACTATCATGTAAAAATAAACATATTTTAATTTCAACATATTGAGAGTATGACTTACATTGTTTTATACCAACACGTTATGCCAAATCTCATCAGAAAGACCAATTGAGAGCGTAGTGCTATAAGCAGCAAAAGAGGAGAAGAAGAAGGAGCAAGAACGAAGACTGTTCAAGGTTATGAAGGGTGGTACGTCTCGAATTCACGCGAGACGTCATTGTGAAATTTGTGTGTCCATCATGAAACAGGAAGTAGGCAGCTCTTCCGTTAAGAGAGGGGTAAGATTTAACATTGAAAGGGAAGAAATAATGTTTTCTGAAACTGGAGATAATGTAAAGTGTTTGCTTAGCCATAAAATTGAAATATGGTTAAAAGGTTTAATTCAAATAAACATTAACCATGCTTAATCACGGACCAGAGTACAAGCACAATGGTAAGCAACACACAGTTTGAATAGTTCTCTCGTCAGGCAGCTCTGATCACGGACAAATTGGTTCTTCTGACTTTTATCTCGGAATTTAGTGCATCGAGATATGATTAGCGAGTCACAACACTTCAACTTTTCCTGTCAAAACCTTTTTCTCCAAGGCACTCGTTAAAATATCTTACTTGCAGCAGATACTGGTGCTCTCAAAAAAATGCAAACAGCAGAAATACCAATGCAGTTCTCTGCACGACAAGGTCCTTGTGTCTTGCGCAAATACCACTCTTCGGACTGTGCGTGGTGCACGAATATATTTCAAATAAACTGCAGACTATTCTCCCCGGCCGTATCTCTCCGTCTGTAAACTCGCCGTCGACTTGAAAACAGTTGGAAACGAGTAATCCTCGTGCGCCGCGGCGGGGGGCGTGGCGGGGCGTGGCGGGGCGCTTGGCAAGGCATTCCTGGGAGCAGTGCGCGGCGCCGCGTCACGGCAGGGCAGGCCAGAAGCAGCGCGCGGTGGGCCGGGGGGGGGGGGCGAGCGGGGGCGAGGTGGGCGGGGGCGCCTGGCACGGCCTGGCGGTGAGAGCGCCCGACCTGCCGCAAGGTGCTCGGGGCGGGGGCGAGCGCGAGCGCGAGCGCGAGGGCGAGGGCGAGGACGAGGGCGCGGCCGGGCGCTATTCTCGGTGGGGCGTCGAACCCCGTACAGCAGGGTGCGCCGCGGATGGGAATACCCCGACAACTCCGCCATCACCCTAGCGCTCTCCCAGATTTATGTGCAATGTGCCTCTCATAACGTCGGTGATGACTAGGAGTGTCATGATGGTGGCGTATTTTCGACGCTGGCTTCCTAACTAGTTAGGTCGAATGCAGCTGCTGCCTGAGGGAGAATTCTGACGCTTGCTGCTCTGTTCGGCACTTTTCGAGGCTTCTACGATCAATACCAAGCGATTGTCGCAGCAATACCTTAATAAACGGGCCATGGAAAGCACATTATCCTTCCCTCCCTATACTTACCTCCCCCCATCACCCGTTACACACACACACACACTTCCAAGCACAACAATACCACGCTTGCCAGGATATCAGTCGAAAATTTGCCTATCTGGGAAATCTGGAGAGGGAACTAAGTCCTCGTGTAGATCGGCATCACAGGACACGACGCAGTCGGATAGGAACACTGCCACCTTCCGGTTTATACATTCACTATAATTACGAGCTAATGATCATAGTAACTGAATCGCCCGAAAACACTAAATGCTGATTGCTTACAAGTTTCCATTTGCGGTAGAAGCCTGGAATACGAGGGTTACTGCAGAAATAATGAAATAATTTTCACGATAATTCCGTCGGCAGGAAATTTCAACCCGTCTCGGTGGTTGAAAGAGGGTTTGAACAGCGCGCAAGTATTCAGAACACGTGCGCTCCCAACGTGCTTTAAGCGTGTTGTTGCAGAATGCTTTGCTTCTCATACCAAAACGTATTAATAATGTCTGATGAATGTCACGGACGAATTATTTTCATTTTCATTTCATACAACGTTTCATTTGCTGTTTTGGAATCTTCCATAATCCATATTTATTATGTAACTTCTAATGAACTCTGAGTTTCACAATGTTCACGTACTGATCCAATGATGCGACGTGAGACTCGATACTAAAATAGGCACCATGTCGGAAACAACGTGACATTGACTTAGGTTTTTGGGCTACGAAAGACAAAACACATCGATAAATCATTCCATCAGAAAGATTCCGGTACAAAACGAAATGCTTTGCGAAATAAATGTATATGAACAACCCTTGTATGAATTGTATATAAACTTCCCAATGTATTATTTTGCCCATGGCAACATTTGTGATTACAAGAGACACACACAGACAGACACACCAAAGGTTCGAATTAATAATCGTTGATGCACGAGGAGTTTTGAACTATAGACAGAACTACAGATTCCTGTTTGTTTGCAGGAAGTGGAAGCACAAAGTGCGGCCTTCCTCCCTCTTTCGCCCACTCGCTGCATCCCTTCGCTCTGACGAAGACCAGTGGTCGAATTAAGAACTAGAAACTGGGGCTGCGTAGTGCGCAAGGCGGACTAGGAACAGCAGGTGGGGAAGGGGCGGCAGTTTGTAGAAAACGCTCGCGGAAGATAAAGGGCGGCAAAATTCTAACTGTGATCGCATGTAGTTAATATTTCCTCTCTTCGAAGTTAATATTCAAACGTAGCTTGTTCATTTTTTAAAATTGTATAAGATTCATTTAAAAAAAATCTATTTCTAAGCTTGATTTTCCTCTACTGTTGGTACACGTTCGATTACCGCGCAAAGACGGATTCTTTTGTAAACCAAAATCATGGCATGTGTGCTCTAATATTTCTTTCTTAGATAACTTTAAAATAAGGTTCAATAAGCCAGCTGGCCTTGAAGCCCTGTATACCATTCTTGTTTCCCTACACGGAAATCAGATGGTTATGATTTCTCGATCATCATTGATTGTTTCAAAATGCGTAAGGGTGGGAAGAATCTCACGATTGTGATGACCCCCCCCCCCAAAAAAAAAATAATGTGCATTTTATGCCCAGAAGCAAGAGAGGTTTAGGATCAACTGGAGTTTTACATAAGTAGGTCAACTCACTTTCTTTAAAACTATTATTTTGTTTAACTTTTAATCGTCCGGTAATAAAATTATAGTATTCAGACAAAGGGTCGCCAGTACTTACAACGAAATTAACTTCAGTATTCCCAGCATTACCATCAGTTGTTCCGAGTAGTTCAAGTACTCTTAAAATACTTGACGTCAAATTGTTCTAAAATTAAGTTGTGACTAAGCTCACCAGATAAAATATATCCAATCTCTTTATATCCAATACAGGACACAGTATTCCTCAAGATAGAACTAAGAGCAAGTATATTCCTGCTCCGAGTGTTATTGAGGAAGGAACAAACTCGAGAGTGCGAAGCGGGCGTAGTATCTGGTAGTGGACGCACTTGGTTTGGCTCACCTCCTCGAGCAACGCCCCTGGCCGGCGGCCCCCAGCGGGAAGCGCGTTCAACTCGCTGCGACACCCGAGGGAGCACTGCACGCGCCCCGCCCCGCCCCGCCCCGCCCCGCCCCGCCCCGCCCCGCCCCGCCCCGCCCCGCCCCGCCCCGCCCCGCCCCGCCCGCCCCGCCCGCCCCGCCCCGCCCCGCCCCGCCCCGCCCCGCCCCGCCCCGCCCCGCCCCGCCCCGCCCCGCCACTACCTCCGCATGACGCATCGCGGGAGTCGGGCCCCTGCACGACACCCGGGCGGTGCCAGGCCCAACGCGCACAGAATTGTGCAAGTTCTGTGCGTGTTATAGCTCCTGGTTATTTCATATGTTTTTAATGGCAATATACTTTTAAGAGCGTTTAGTAAACGCGCAGAATAGCGCTCTCTGTCGACAAATAACGCAGGATGTCAAAGTCTAATCATAGCGTCTCCTGCATAAAATTATTTTATTTATTATTATTATTATTATTATTATTATTATTATTATTATTATTAATTAGCGCCCATTTTTGCGGTTTGCCTTTTCTGCGTCATGGTAAAGAGAATCAGCGTTATTCTAGGTTTAAGCATTGCAATTTTGTATTATCTCTCCATTTTTGTTTTACGTAACAGCTGAATCTTGCCAACACTAATTGTCTCGTTCTACATATCACGTTGTGCGTTTGAGATCAGCAGAAATGAGTAGCCATTAACTTGCACCTTCGAATAAATAATTTCGATCATCCTATTCTTGCTTCTGTAAACGTCTTATATATGCGTTTCTATTAAAATAAGTTAATACGACTTGTAAAAGTACTCTTTAGTCATTATGGACATTTTTACTTTTTTCTTAGGAAGGAATTGTAACTTCGAAAGATGATTATTAAATATATTCTGAATATTTACTCGTGAATTTAAAACCATAGTGTTTAACTATAAAATAGAAAATGCCCCAATCAGGGCGGTCTATCTTAAAAAGTTTATTTCCTTTTTCTATCCGATTTTTCTTACCGCTTCTACATACTAGCTAATCATAAACTGTCTTAAAAGGCTTTGGTTGCTTTGTCTTAAAAGGCGTTATACTCATCTATGTTAGAAGGTATTATACTACGATTGCTTTGTCGAAGTTCAATAAACAGAGTACACCCCATAACCTCTGATTTTAACATACTCCTGCAGTTCTTTTCAATATTTGGCGCATTTTGGACCTCTGTTGGACATAATTTCACTCGTGAAATAGTCCTAATAAATTCCACTTGTGCTTTGGAAATTCTCAGATAAATCCCCTCCTCTCTTCGCGAGTCGGGGATTTATCGACAATTTCCAAAGCACTCGTGGTATTACTTATGATTAACACCTCGATTTAAGAAAGCATTCCCAGATAACATTCCGTTTACAACGGTTCCTGAGAAGCAACAACTTCGTTGAATCCACCTAGCGACGTCTCCGAGTGTCATGACCCATCTTAGTCGCTCACTAGTTGGACAAAAATTCAGCAAACAATTTTAATAATTATCGTCAATCACCTACAAATAATCAGAAATTATATAGATGAACTATTACAATTAAATCAGTAAAATATGATTCCTCAAACACGGGGTTGATAGAAGAGGATTGAAACTTCCTCAACAAAACGTGCTCAAGACTGAAACAAAATTTGAGTTCTCAAACTGAAAATTTTTCAAGAATATTATTCCTGAGTTGGAAAGTACCTGCCCTACATCACGACTCTTATGACAAGACTACACCCATCGTGCGCCACGCCCCCTCCGCCTTAACGACGTCTTTTCCCCACGGTTAATAAAAAAGTTTTATTACATTACATGTTTTAGGCTTGTGCTGGCGCTACTTTCATAGGGCCGACAACATTATCATTAATCCTGGCTACGCCCACGGTAACAGGTTTCACCATTCTGAAGTTGGTGCGTCAGGTGACTTAGTTTGGATATCTCGTCACAAAAACTGGTCATAACGAGGGTTGAGGATGTCTTGGGATACTTATTACTTAGTTGAAATAATAGATTAAGGTAGTAAAATTCATTATGGTGTAGCAGAACTACCGCTCGCGTGTTCCACTACAATGTCAATTCCAAGCAAAAACAAATCTTTTTCTAGTTAAGAAAATATGGAGAATCACAAATCACATTCTGCTACAATATTCAAACCGCAAACAAAGTTAGCTTCAACTCTTGGGATCGACATTGGATACATAACTGATAAGGGATTCATGCCGATTTTAGTGATAACCGTCGGCAAAATGCCCACTTGTTCGAAATTCAAAATCAACTAGCCTATAATTTTGTACTAATTATGCACTAATTTTGTATCACAATACAAACTTGTGTACTCAACTATAAACAATAATAAACCACACCCAAAAGTGGGAGTGCTAGCTTGACGTCAAGCTAGCACCCCCACTTCTCATAAATTCAAAATCGACTAGCCCAACATTATCTACTAAATATGTACTAATTTTGTACCAAAATAAAAAAAATGTACTCAACTATAAACAATTAAAAAACGGCTGCCAAAAAAGCACTTTCCACATATATTTCCGATATTTTTAAAACACATTTAGGGTCAAATATCAAAGTTGAAATTAATAATGCAGTTTAGGACCATTGTGACCTTTTACATGTAGTAATTTCAAAATTTTATTTGGTACCTCATCAATGTTATCACACTCTACATATCCGAAAAGTTGGGAGCGGCTCCAAACAAAAGTGTCCGCCACCGCTTCCCCCTACCCAGAAATTCCAATTTAACTAGCCCAAAATTTTATGTGGACCCTCATCAGTGTTATTTATCTCTACAAATCCGAAACATTGGGATCGGTTATAAACAAAAGTGTCCGCTACTGACTCGCCCTTCTCAGATATTCCGATTTAACTAGCCTATACCATTCTACTAACAATGTAGTAATTTTGTAACACAATAAATAATTTTGTACTCGACTATAAACAATTAAAAACGGGCGCCATTGAAGCTCATGTCACGGAATTTCACGATTGTTTTAAACACATTTTGAGTCAAATTTCAAAGTTGAAATTAATAAGGCAGATTAACACGAAAGTTAACTTTTACATGTATTAATTTAAAATTTCTATCAGCTCCCTCATCAGGGTTATTAAATTCTACAAATCCTAAATATTGGGTGCGGCTCTAAACAAAAGTGTCCGCCACCGCATCCCCATTCTCAGAAATTTTAATTTAACTAGCATATAGTATTCTACCAACTTTGTACTTATTTTGTAACAAAATAAATAATATTGTACTAGACTATAAACATTTGAATAGCGGGGGCCTATGAAATACAAAATTCGCGTCTAAATTCGTGAATTTTTTAAGACTGTTTTGAATCAAATTTCGAAGTTAAAATTTATAATGCAGTTCAACATTATAATTAACTTTTATATGTAATAATTTCAATATTTTATCGTGTCCCTCAACAGTGATATTACCCTCTACAAACGCGAAAAATCGGGAGCGGCTCCATACAAAAGTGTCCGCCATTGCACCCCCGCCACCCTTCTTTTCAGAAATTTTAATTTAATTAGCCTTTATTATTCTTCTATGTACTAATTTTGTAACAAAATAAATAAAGTTGTACTCAACTATAAACAATTATAAAAGGGTGCCAATGAAGCGCTTTCCGCGTAAATTTACCAATTGTTAATATCAATTATGAACCAAATTTTGAAGTTGAAATTTATAAGAAGGCGTAGCGAAATCATTCCTACTCACAGTATAAATTCAATTTATCACGCGTGGCGAAATCATTCTTTATCGCAGAATAAAATAACTTTTACCACGAAAGGCGCAATCTCTTCTACTCGCAGAATAAAATCACTTTTATCACGAGTGGCGCAATCACTTCTACCACGCGTGTCATACACTATTTTTAAACAGCTTTACTGACTTTCGCTTTATGTTTATTCTAGTATACAAATCTTTTAATGACACGTTGAGGTCAGCAGTAGGTGTTGCGGTCACACGGTAGTATTATTTTTTCTTTGGATTCACATATTCAGCAGAATATTTGAGCGTCATCTCACTTTTAGCACTAGTGCTTAAAATTGAACTACTAGAACGCTATGCATACAAAACGCTAATTTTAGTGGTGATCTAAATATAATATTCGGCACTCTAAAACTTAACGGGAATGCTAAATTCCGATCATTACAAAAAAGTAGTAGTAAACAAAAAGTTATCTACAGAAGAAGTTCTCTCTTTTTTGGGCTAAATAGTTGCCACAAACGAAATTTTGTTGATCTTCAATTAATACAGAAATACGATTTTCTGCTAACTTATTAGCCCAATAATTTCAGGAAAACGAAGTTATCACCTACATAAATGAAAAACGTTTACGTGGGAAACTGTCGCTATTGTTGTTGCTAATTAGTTGTGCAAAAACAACTTTAAAGCCATTACTGAAATTGCCAAATTCGGCAAAAATTGTGAAAATGATTTATAATAATTCTATTTGCTGATGTAAATTTTTTTCAAGAAAATTGGGAAATGTTGATAGTATTTTTTTTTAGGTCGGAAATCAAAAGGGTTTGGGGAGTTTGGTCATGTTAGAGGTAGTCGTAGTACACAAGCAAGTTTCTACATTTGGGGAAATATTTAGTTGGTAAAGAAAATAGTTATTCACCAAGGGCGTTATGAGGGTTCTAATTACTGAGCGGCGACACAAAGCCTGAGGGCCAAACGCTTTGAATTAACTATTTTTCAACTTCTTCGCAATGTGCATTGTGGAACCAGACCGTCATGAGGTGCTTATGTTTCCAGAATATGCAGTGACTTTCCCAGAAACGTAGAGTATTTCATGGACAGCGGATGCCAAAAGTCATTAAGGTCATCTAAGGGAATATTGAATAAATTATTTGACCTAGCTCTCAAATTCTAACCACCACCACCACTACGTGTACTTTAAAATACTAACCTTCATGATTTCCATTCCCGTTTGATTGGTTCAGATTTGTCTGTTTTGTGTAGAAGTGAATATTGAACTTTTAAAATTCAAAACTTAATTCTAAATTTATATTAATAAATTAATTGCAAAAACAATTTTGTAATTTCAATTAAAGTTTCAGAAAACTTTAAAGTAAATTGTATTCTCCATGTTCACAAAACTAACTTAAATGTTGATGTCGGGAACATTATTATACCTTTAGGGAGGTAGTATTTTGGAATTCTTTGCAAAGATCAGGAATAAAGGTTTCCATAAGCTCAGTGACGCTCTTTTTATTTTCTAACAAGATTTAATACAAAATTACATCGTAATATCTTAATTACACCATTTTACAATGCTCTTACACAACTTTCGTACAATTCAAGCACAAAATTAATTACAAATCAGAAAATAATTAAATTTACCACAAAAATCGAAACCTACAATTTTATACATTTTGAAACTTCTCTCAAACAATTTTAAAAACCGAACTGGTGCACCAGGTACTTAAATATTAGTTTAGAGTAGTTCTAATTTTTTCCCCAGATACTTTACGTCCATACGTTTCGAACGTTAAGATTTAGCGTGACTTTCTTAAATTTTATTAACGAAGTCCATTTACTCAAAACTATCACATTGAAATTAACAAGACGAGTTTGGTATTTCAAAACCTACAACGAACTTTTTATACCATGTTAAAATACATGCTTAATACAAATTATACATTTTCAGTTGCGTTCCTTTCGTACATCTTCACCGCATGATACAAAGCTGCTCCTGCGGATTTTCTGAAACAAAAAAAGGTCAAAGACCTGCATTGTACAACCGAGTCGTTAATTGAATTTCACAAGAATTCGAAGAAACTGAATTACGTTAAAATTCTGAACTGCTATTACACTCATTAATACGTTTTTATTCTATCAATAATGGCAAAAAACACTACAAACGTTTGTCTCTGATATATCCAATCTTTAACTAAGCGAAATCAAAAGAAACTCCTTAATTTAATTTCTACTTATTTCTGGAAATTCAACTCCATATATTTGAATGATATCAATTTATAATAACGGGTGCGTAACCTTGAAATATATAATACATTTGAATCTTAAAATAACGAATATTGACGTTGGCTGGTAAGTCTTTTGTAAACTTATCTCTATACGAAGAACTACGAGACCATTACGATTAAATTCATTTATATTGATCCTAACGTGTAGGGCGGGCATACGGGAGTGCACAATTACTTTTTCGAGTGAACATGTAGGTAGAGCCTTTTCCCAACACATCGTAGCTCTAGGTCAAAAGCGACGCTCACCTGAAAATTGTAATTAAATGTGCGTTATTATTTCGTATTTTTTTTCGTAAGCGTTGTAAGAGTAACAGCGTTCGAAAATCAAGGCCAGGAACAACGTTCACACGTTTTAATAGCCATTTATGGCAGAGCTATGAGAAAGTATTGTTTAATAAGATTAATGACCGCTCCAATATTTAAGGCCATTGTCAAATTGTGTGTTGAACTTAAGTAAACTAAAATCTCCTTTTCCAAGTTGGAAGTAAAGGATGGTTGCTTTGTCATTTTTGAAAGCGCCGTAGCCCCGAACAATGTGCTAACGACCCTTTCGTTTACGTGCCACAGAATATTGGCAAAAGCAAGAACTGCGACGTCCACTGTGAGGAAGGAGTAATGGAAAGAAACTGACAGCTCACCGATCTGACCAACAGCACAAATTACTACACAATTCAACAAGCACAATATCTTATATTCTCTTACGATTGTTACTATGCTATGCACGTAATGTATGATAAAATAAATAATTCTAGGTTGGACAAAAGACGAAATAAGTCTGAAAAATCGAACGTTACATTTTACGTATCTCAAGCAATTCGATCATTTTGTTTTACGTTTGACTTAACTTCAATGCAAATATATTGTCATAAAAAACTAGTTGGCATTAACATAAGAATGTTTTATTAATATTTTTTTTATATTACCATCATTCATCAGTATTTCCTTTCCAAACCCTTCAAAAAGTATACGTATCCATATTTCCAAGACTCAAACCTTCAATATCCTTCAGCACTATTTCGGTACTCTTCTGCTGCGAAACTCTTGGAACACTCCCACTTTTGCCTTCATCTCACACGATTGCAAGTTGCTGCTGGCACCACACCTCTATTAAGAGTGTCCTCGTCCATGAAATGCCGAATACTTTATTTTCGTTTTTTGGACTGCCGTTGAGGCCTCTTAAGATCAATACCTTCACTGAAGATGTGGTATGATAGTATGAGGCATGTAGTGTGAAGCAGACCAACGCAGACCACGGACCCTCTTATCTGAAACATTTCATCAATCTGAAAGAACGAAATTTTGAGTAACAAAACTGTCTTAACCACAAGTTTCTTAAAATGCTTTCAGCACTAGTTAATTATTTTTAACAGCAAACATTTATTTTACAAATTCCCTTACAACATTTTACAAATGTCATTTCCTTGGTTTTTAAAATTTGTTAAAGAAAACCAGACTTAAAATATTTTTTTATGACGAAACTTTCAGAATATTCCGGTATGAATGTATGATAACTAGCATAAATCATTGTATTAAGAGCTGTAGTGGAGATCGTGATACACAGAACCGTTTTAAATGATTTTACTATTCTTTTATTTGATGTTTTAGACAAGAACACTAAAACAAATGGCCAGGAGACAGACTTTATGACTTCTTACTGCTTCTAAATTGGAAAGAAACGCGTCGTTTATAGTAACTAAGTCTCCTGAGTCCACATTCTACGACTGCTATCGATACATTCCTAATATTAACTAATAATAATAATAATAATAATAATAATAATAATAATAATAATAATAATAATAATAATAATAATAATAATGTGCGCAGGCAAATCTAACATTTCACGAACAGTAAAAATCCATCTTAAACGTTTTTAAAACTGTGAGGGAGAATACATTCAAGTAAATACTGTTAATTACTACTAGTTCTATTTAAGTTTTAAAACTTAGTGAAAGTGGGTCGAACTTCTAAAATATATTCGAATTCAACCTTAACTTTTGTAGTTTCTTTGTGTTTTTTACATCTATTGCAATAATTAAAATGGAAAAACTCTACCCTAGGCAATTTAAGGTGATTGCATAAGTACTTTGAAAGCAAGCTTTTCTCAATTTCTTATAACCATCAGATAATCTTTGAAAATGCTACAGACGTAAGAAATTAATATGGACTTTTCGAATTTCGATTATTAGTTTCGCAGTAGTGACCATCTCACTGAGTCTGCTGATCCGTTTTTCTAGACTAAGAAGAGATTTGAACTTTAAACACTGACCACAGGAATATTTCAACAGGTTAGTTCCTGTCGTCTTGAGGTCGTGCTGAAGTCCGTTTCTAGGTCCGTCTCTGACCTACGATGCAGGAAGGCAGCACTGCAGCTCCTCGAGGCTGCTATAGCTTTCGACAAAAAACCTCTCCCGAGGCCCTATGGGTTAGTGCAGCCATTCTCGCTTTACCTCTATTTCGAACCTGGAACCGAAGCGATTTTTAGTACACATTGTAGAGAAACCATCTTGAAACTGCGGTGGAAAACCTATTAGTCTTATAGTACTTTAACAAACTATAGCATCCTCCCCTGCAGTGGGTTAGTTCTAAATATTACCTTCGTATTTAGATACTACTCCTTTTTTCGCGTTATGCATTTACATTTCTTCATATTGGGTTTTACTGAAAAGTCAAGATTCGCAATATACAGTACACTTCCACGACTATCTTATTACTACTTTAACATGCATTACGTAATATATTTCATTACACACTATGACTACACAACGTACCACCACCAACAGCCATTGAAAATTAGTTCTAATTTAGTTTAACTACAGTTTTCCTACATGCCATGCTACAGAACCATTTTTAACTCTACACTTCCACGCATGCTCTATTTCCTGACATGCAGTGTGGTGGAGATTAAGGAATTTTGGTGTAACCATCTGTCTTAATGAATTTTAAGTTGACTTCCTGAAAATAAAAAAGTTAATATTCCTGAAAAAAGCTTATTAGTATTTAAGAGTCGGTATGATGTTCCACGATCCCGGCGTTCCAGAAAATCTTCTAAAGTGAATTGGATTAGAGCTAAAAACAAAATTTCTGTAAAAGAATGCGTAAATTACATAGGAATTTATGTGACTATTCCACTCTTGAAATTAAAAACAATAGTGTATCTAGATATACAAAATGCCCCAATCAGGGCGGTTTGTCTCAAAGTTTAGATTTTTCTTACCGCTTGTCCCTACTAGCCAATCAAACTGAGTGGTTTATCTTAGGAGGCGATAAACATCTATTGGTATGTCCAAATGCGTATGTACTATAATAACCTCTGATTTTAACATGGTTTTCAGTTATTTTCAATATTTGTCACATTTTGGAACTCTGGTTGGTCATAACTTCAGTAGTAGAAAGTATAGATAAATACCTCCTCGATTTGAGTCAGATTAATCGAAAATTTCCAAACCACCCGTGGTATCACCTACTATAATTTCTTCTTAAAATATGTCCTGGTCCATTAGCATTGCATCCTGTACAAAAAAGTTAAGATAATCTGCAGGCAATAATAATAATGATATGTTTGAAAGTGTAAACTTTCCGAAGCAATATTCGAATGTTACGAGATCATAAGTGATTATCTGAAATTTTACCGCTCTCCAGTAGCAGTTTTTGAGGAGTATTTTTTGCGACTCTCCTCATTACTTTATATTGGAATAAATGGAATATTTAGCAATAGCGATAGCAATTTTTAGAGCCACATATACCTTTGATGGCTTGTTTTACGTTTTTGATTCTGAAAAAGCTGGTTTCATGCGTTTAGTTTTCTAGTTCTTCGTTGAATTGTGTGAGTTTTCTTTAGCTTTTCTGAAGGCACGCATTATTGTGTAGGGAATGTTTTCTTTAGTTGCTTCTTAAAATTGTAGCTGCGATTTTCGTATTCCCCTCAGTTTTACTATACGAATTCAATTAATCTTCAAAGGCGGTGAATTTTCATGGTTAATAATGCTAACATTTAACCACTTTTGTAAAACAGGTTTTAACTAAGCAACTGTGATTAATGTGCTTTGTGGTTTCAGCAGAGCGAAATGTCCATTATCTCATTGGTCGTCAGGTATAGAATTTGTCAATAATGTTGAAAAGAATATCCTCATTTGTTTAGTTTCTCTCAAGGTTCTCCTGCCGAATTGAGAGTCTTGCTAACATTGTGAAACAGGTAAGTTTCTTCCGTGTGTCTAGCTCATTATCACAGCTTTGTATGAACTGTAGCAGACACTTGTGGTGTGACCCGATCATTTGTAGAGATAATCGGCGCCCGTGATTTATCTTTGGGCGTTTCTTGATATTATTGAATGATAAGGCCTGTGGAAAATTGTAGTATAAGAACTAGGTACTTCGAAGATGACACAGTATTGTTACACATACGTCAGGAAAGGAGGATCTTAAATATTACACACAAAATCATTAACTTTCATGTTTAGAAAAAAGCATATTAATAGTTTTGTGAACCGTCGCATAACTAAAATTAAAGCCATTTTTATCACAAGATTAATAGCCAATCCACATTCGCATTTTCCGGAACGTTCGTAAATTCTAGCGTATGTATCAACTTTTATACACTGCACAATTTTTAATGTACCTCGTATTCATGCGCTGTGTCTACAATGCTAAGGAATTTAATTCTATTAATTTTTAATGAGAGTTTAGAAAGAAATTTAACATTTTAACATCCAAAGTTAATGTTTTGAATGACCGAAAGGCGACTGTAATTTTAAAACATTTCGGAAATCAATGTTTTGATAAACGTTTTTAAAAAGTACACTGACAAAATTGCGAAAGCAACTTATCGAGAAATATTTCATCTTTTCAAAAAGCTATTGAACCAATTTTAAGAAATTCAACATTTTAATGACTTCCTTGATTAATGAAGTTTTCCGCCTCAGTAGTACATTAAGACAAAACTTCAGAGCTGAAGAATAACGTTTTGAACGCTAAGTCTCTTATTTTACATCGTACGAAGGGATGTAGACAGCATTATTACTTACGTTGAAGAATATTTTTTATGGTAAATGATTTCTGCAAAACCCAATATATTAAACCAAGAAACTTTATAAAATATATACAAACTTCCCCATTTGTAATTTTTTTATTGGAATGATTAATATGAAATTTACATTTAAGTCTTCCAAGCACTTTTTTCCTGAATTTACGAAAAAAAGTTATGAACACTTTTCTATATTTTGGCTGAAAGTAACACTGCCCAATATATATTTTTTAATGAATATAAACAATTTTACTCCGATTTTAAGTACGAAGAAATATCGCCAAAAGTCAATAGATTTTTAACCATTCCCTTAGCAGGTTATTATATTCATCAAAATTTCAGACTTCAAGAACGCTATCTGGGTCACGCAAAATCGGTCGATAAAAGAGGCAATAGCAACGATTCCTGAATTAATACCGCTTTGTAACCAATTTGAAAAGTTTTATTTCAAAATCACTTTTAAAAAATGATTTGAAACACACTTGAAAACGAACTTCCAATTCACAAGGTTTCCGTGCTATCTGCCCATACTAAGTTTCCTTTAAAAAATTTAAAAGTTGTAAAGTTTTCAACATTTTGTCTTTTTGAATTAATTTTACGTCCAAATCTGTTTTCGATTTCTGTTTTCTCAGCTATACTAGTTTCCTCCGAGTGCAGAAATTTATTTTTTGAATGTACGAGTTTTTTTACTTTTTTATTCATCTTTCAGCGTTTTCTCTCTCCCTGTAAGACCGCCACAAAGGAATTCCATTTATCCTTCCCGTCTCCATCGCTTCCCCAATCAACCCCCTTAACCAGTTCCTCTTGCCACCCATCTCTACTAATTTAAATCGTTCACAAGCTTGGAAAAGCCCTCCTGGGTAGCCGAGGTCGCTAAGGCTGAAGAACCGTAGTTGGCTTGAAGGGTCGCGGGTACGAATCCCGCCTCGGCATCGATGTTTGTGTGTTCGTATTGACCTTGTGTTCTTCCCACAGTTCCCTCTACATTTGAAACAATCACGATGGTCGCTATACGTACAAGTTTTGAAAAAGCGACCTGAAACATTTTTTTAAATTATTTGAAAATATTGATGGTAAGATTGAGTATTTAAATTTGAATAATGGATTTGGAAGTCTATCAAATCCCATTCGGAACATTTTGTTTGCATGATTTAGAAGTATATTCAGAATGGCTGGTTGTTACTTCCCCTACACTATTATGGGAATGAGAAGTACTTTAATGAATACGGCCATGACTAATATATATTAACGTTGATTCAAATACAAGTAAGATAAGATCAGGTGTGAGAATTCACGCAATTTGATGTCATATGTTCGTCCGTGTCAGACCTGTCCGATTAGAAGCCTGGAGTGAACTATGTAAACAAGTCCGATGCAAGATCTAGTTTGGCTGTTCCGGGGATCATTAAGGTATTTAATTTTTCCATTATTAGCGATTCCGGGCGCGTCAACTGCTGACGTCATTAGTCCCGAAGTTTAGTGTGTCCTTTGCTCGGGAAGTGACTAATCTTTCACTGCTGGAGGGTGACATCCGCAGCCGACTTCGTCGTCTAAGGGGGAACCGCCCCAGTCGCCCCTACAAGGTTCTATCCCTACAAGAAACGTCCAACAAAGTATCTCCCACCAGCGTGTAACCGCCCCAGTCGGGTGCGCTGAGTTCCCAACAGGTCTCCCGGCCTGTGTGGTAGTGTAGTGCAAGTAAGTGTGTATACGTAACGGGTAGGATAGGACAAGGAATGGGAAGGAAAGATTGCGTGCGGTCCGTGGCCTTTTTGTTGGGCTACTGCTCCGGCATTTGCCTGGTATTGATCGCCTAAACCACGGAAAATTACTCATCAGATAAGCCGATCGCTAAAATTCTTCAGACAGCGGCAGAACTCGACCTAGCTAGTATCGAAAATCCTGCCTCAGTCGGGACTAGAACCTAGGACCTCTCGGCACCGGTACTAGAACCTAAGTACTGCGGTGGCATCCGTGGGGTGCCATGGTACACCTTCCTGGTTTAATTTTGGAGGCACTGGGCATGAAGCCTAGGTAACCTTTTAATTCTAATTTAGACTAATTTTCGTAAAATAGTCGCAATTTTTCTCTTTAAACTTTTCCTTATATAAAGGAAAGTGCATTTATAAATCAATATAGTTTCGATTTTAAATAAATGGGAGAGTTTTGGAAATTTGACCAATTTGAACACGCCTCCACCCATGTTCAATACAATTTATACATCAACTTAAGATATTTAAATGACTTCATTAACCTTACAAAAATCGTTACGAGTGAGTAATAATGCAAGTAGGAATACTACGTATGCCTGTCTTTCACTTAAGTTTAAAAGCTATCGGAAACATCTAATCCTGGCAAAAGTGCCATATTCAGTATTTTAAAATACATCTTCCATTCGAACTGTAGCATTCGAACTGTCATTCACAATGAAATAAAACTGAAAATAAATGAATATTAAGACAAGTTTATTGAAAGTTGCATAGGTATCTTAGTTTTTTGAAAAATAAAAATAATATTTGTGGCATGTTGCGCGGTTGCAATTTACCCAATCACTTTTATTTCACATTTTGATGTAATTAGACTAGTGTTTCAAAAACAATTGCCTAGCAAAGTTTCATATTTTCATGAAATCTTAACACTAGTGTGAAACGTGTCGTTTGAAAAATATATAGGCAATATCAGATTTAAAATCCAACATTCATTCTGAAGATGAGTATCTATATAGGCAAAGAAATGGACGTTAGTAGCACGATTATATCAGGGGACGAAATAAAAGATCAGCCAGATTCAAAATCCGGGACACAATGAAGATTACAATCGCTAATGAAATCATGAAATTCCTTCAAAAAAACTTCAAAAGTCTGAAGGATCATTTAATCACAATATGAGGATGAAGGTAGTTTGTAATAATAGTTCATATAGCTCTATTTCTTGACAACATAGAAAAATTTTATTATTCCTGGTAAAGAAATATCAATTTTAATTCAACATCATGGATCAGGGGATGGTTTCTAATAGAATAAAAAGTACTACTTGAATACTGAAAATAACATAAGAATGGAAACTTAATCTTTTGGAAAATAAATAAACTTGAGAAAAAAGATCTCCAATTGCAGTTGATAGTTTTTTCTAGTTAGTTTCGTATGAAATTTTTTAAATTCAGAGATGGTAGGGAACTAGCCGTCCTTTGTTCAGTGAATTGCAGAAGTAATGGAACATCAATTTTGAATTCTCATCAAGACGCTGATCTTAACAGACAACAGGATATGAAATTGTGATAAAGATCGAACAGACGTTCTCCTTACATGACGTCGTATGGAACATTGCATTATGAGTAGACAATTTAAGTATACCACAGGAAAGTGGAAAATAAGTTGAAACGTGGCCTTCAACAAAGGATTGAAGAGTGAATACGGCCACTAGAGCCCAAATGAGATCATTGTACTCAAGGTGAACAAGATAAATTTAGTAGTTTAGGAAAAAATTGAATACAGAATATACCGCGAAGACATTTCATTTCCACATTCATTTCCCGTGGATGAACGGGAGAGCCAACATGAATTTTAAATTAAATGTCCGACAGAAAGGGTGGAAGAATAAGACCATTTTGATCTGAAGACTCAAATATTTGAAGTAACTGGTGAGAAAATATTTCAAGAATGTCAATGGGAGGGGCGAGATACCTGGAGATCGTTGAGAAGATCGAGTGAACGATGTTGAACCAGTCAGAACTTACGATATTTGTTCTGTATATCATAGATCGCGACTACTCAGGACCTGCAACAAAGAAAATATTACGTACATTTATTTTTTTCACTCTTGCTTTCTAAAAATTATTATATCATTTATGATTTAATTTTCTTTTTTTATATAATTTCAATTTACTTCTTACAAATTATGTTTAACATGTGAATAATGCATGTACTTTTAAAGACAGGTTTTAGTTGTTAATACAAATTGTGCACGTTTTATCTAGCTCCAAAACCCCTACCACACCTTTTTACCTGAACATAGTTAAATTATTAATGAAAGTACTAATAAAGCGTGCTTAGCAACATTTGGAAACTAGAAATTTTTGCTGACAATAGATTTGCGAATAATCTGACGGATGTGAGATTTAAAATAAATCTAAATAGTGGCTAACACGTCACCATACAAACCGCTTCTCCAGACATTTTATTTTTCACATTTCACACAGCTGAAATACGAGATAGCTCACTTCTTTCCAATATTTGTGTTACCCGAATATAGATTCATATTCGGCAAGTCCACTTTTTTTACTGGTCTTAAAATGGTTACGTCTGTCGATCACATTGAAGAGTACCTGAAACAGTAAAGTTACTGGCAGACATCTGTTCTTCACAAAATCAATACATACTTCTACAGAGATCAAACCTAACTCTATAAATCGCGTATTGATTAATTATTCGCCAGCGCATTTTTAAGGAAATAATTTAGGTGTGAATTTTATCATTTTTTCCTTTATTGCATTCTTTTTACATGCCTTACAGTTATTTGAAACCCGATGAAATATACAATAATGCTGAAAAATAAGCAGAATTAGAGCTGAAAAATAAGCAGAATTAGAGCTGAAAAATAAGCAGAATTAGAGCTGAAAAATAAGCAGAATTAGAGCTGAAAAATAAGCAGAATTAGAGCTGAAAAATAAGCAGAATTAGAGCTGAAAAATAAGCAGAATTAGAAAGTAAGAACTATTAGAACCGTTTTTATATATTTATCGACAATTTATTGGGTGATTTATTTAGTCAGTGTTCAAGAAACTTTGCTTGAAAAATGGCCCTATTCACATTAATTTAAATTTATGTATTCTTGCCATTTATACACATGGGCTTTACAATTTTTATTTTGCCACGTCTCACGCGGACTTATGATCCTGTAAGGTAAAAATTAATTTGCGTTTATTTCATTAATCACACAGATTTTTTACAGCAGTTTCGAAAGAATACCACCCTGTTCTCAGTGTGCTGTCCGCCAACTAACGTTTCCCACTCAGGGACGACTGAACGATGGGCAGCCGTTCAGTTTTCCTTGAGGTAGGAAGGCGTATTCCAATTCATTATGTATTTTGATTTATATTTTACATTTCAAAAATTACGTACAGGAAAGCAAGTTGAATACAAAATTGAATTGGAACACATCCCTAGCACTTAACCTACCCACCCTGCCCTGCGAGCCTTGTAGGCGTGTCCCTCCTAAACCAACAGTTGGGCATGTGGCCTTCCCTGCTGAACCACAACCTAATCTACAGTCCAGAGGGAAGTCACCTGCCATTCACATCGATGCAAATTGCGAGGTGTAATGCCATCTCGCAGCTTCAATAAGTTTCCCACCCAGACAAGGTCCCCAATTTCTCTATGACTGAATGCATGCCATGTACAATAGCGGTAATCCAGCACAGGAGTGGATCCCATATTATGGCTAAGCAAACAGTCTTATTACAAACTATCCGGGCTCTGCAGCCTCTTCCCTACATTTGCCCATCCTAATATTGAACTAGGTAATCATTTTATACTCCAAACAACATTTGTAGAACAATCTTTTTTTTAAAATCTAAATAAAATTCAAGCAAAAATGACAAATATTCTTGATCTCTTATATAAATTATTAAAAATTAATATTAACATTGAAATTAAAGTTTAACAACATTACATTAACTATAACCTTCAATAATGAATTTACATTTAAATTCTCATATGTTTTGATAAAATAAGTACATTTCAGTAAACGAGACTGCAGTAACCCAGCAAAATATTAAACTAAAGGCGGACAAATACCCCATCTAATATTATCTGAGCGGAGCCAATGACTGCACGAGGAAGAATTATCCCTCCCCCAACTACAAATGTGTGCATGTAAGTAAACTAGTTTCTACTCAGCATATATACCATGCCATTTATTTTCATGTTTATAATTTCTCTTCTCATTTATCTTCATCGTAGTACGTTTGTTTGCGTGTGTGGCTAGACCTGCGTCATCCGTCGTGCAGTCGGGAGAAGGAACGCAAACTGCCTCGCCTTTAGGCTGCCGTGGGCGCTGCGAAGGGCACAGGCCATAGGATAGGGCACAGGACGGGGCACAGGACGGGGCACAGGACGAGCTCCACCCAGAACACTCACCGATTCCAGTCTCCACCGGCGTCAGGCCAAAGCGTTGCTTCTCTTCTGCCAGGGGTACTATGCTACCCTGCCCTGTGGTTTGGAACCTACTCTAACTGAACTGTAGACCGTTATCCCTGCTCAATTTGCGAGCGATTGAAAACAATACGCAAATGTTCCAATCAAACTTAGTAATTTATTTTCTAAAATCCTAACCTGTTGAATCAATTCTATTTACTACATTCCTTGTTCGTATTTGAGATGCTTGTCTCTGATCAATGATTTTCAGAGAATTAAAATTCTTTCAAACTAAACTGCCAAATAATTTTCTTATTCAAAGTAATGAAAACCTAGGATAATGTTATAATGCTCATGTTTTATACAATTGATAATTTCACTGTTTTAACATGCACAATGTTGATTCTATTGATTTTACATATTTTATCCATTATAGTTTTCATTAAGGTTTGCACATATGACTACGAAAAGAAACTTCTCTCTACGTTTGCTTAATGACTATTCGACCTTAAAACGACCAACTACGCTTTCCAGATTTTAAACGTTTTTCTAACCACCTGGCGGGAACAAGGGAAATTTAGGAACGACGAGTAGAGATGGCGTCGTGAGGACCAAGGCCACGGTGATGAGAAGTCCAGCTACGAAGCACAAAAGTACGTCACCACACACTTCTGATGTTTCACAAGAACTTTTCCTACACACGCATTTCTTAGCAACGCAACGGCTCATTTGAGCCCAAGCACTTGCGCACCAAGAACGATTTCCACAATTCTTGAGAGCTCACCCATTACTTCACAACACTGTATACCTGCGATTCGTAAAATCACTTTTAGCAAAGATCTGCATCAATGCTACTCAACTTTTCACGCAACATTTCACAGAAATATTTGAAGATATTATTTTTCTATTTAAATCTTCTTTCACACCCACTTTGCACAAATATTAATCGGCTTTGAATTGCTCTGAATATCCTATTTACACGTCACACGTTTGTTCCAGAAACTAGGAACACTAAAAAAAAAAGATGCTAACCACAGTCACTTCGAGAACAATCACCAATAACCTCTCCACAACCCGACGCGAAATGAACGAGCGTTGGGCGGGTTCGAGCGCTGGGCAGAGCAGGAGGCGGTGCAGTGATTGGCTACCGCTTTTCCAGAGAGTGAACAGCAGGGCTGTTATCAAGATCACAAGAATGCTCAATTTATTTTATTATGTATAAATTGGATGATTGAAAAGAAATATAATATTTAATGTTACTAAACAGGTGAATCAGCCTATGTATCATAATGTATTTCTGATCTATTAGTTTACAAAAGGTTTATGGGAAGTGTATCTCCTACTTCTAGTGCAAAGAACGTAACTATTAGGACTAGCCGTAATGAGATAGTAATTTATTTCTGCAAAAGAAAATTAATGGTGTTAAAAAAGAAACAGACTTACTCGTATTATTTACTTTACATTACAGGGTTACGTTACATTAGAGGGTTTCCCGCGATATATAACTGCCACTCCATTGGGGACACAACCAGTAACGAATTCCTTGAATCTTCTCTCCTATCTTCCAGAACAGCACGCCGTAGTCTTTGTGCCCATTTCGGTTCTGTATCATTGCACATATGACTGTAGTAGCCCTCAGTGCACATCGGGTCACTTGGTGCTTACACCATTGTCCTGGATGTGTAGTATCCATTATGTATTGTTCAGTATCAACAGCTGACTACAAAAAATTCATGTCCCACAATACATGTCCATTATTTTACTACATCTTGCCAGATGAAATTAAACGATTTAATTCGATACAAAAGTATAAGTCCCAAGTAAGTTTTTTCAAGTTGAAATCCTGAAAATTTGATAATCCTATCAAGAATCCCGATTCCCAAGATGTGTGTCAAGCTGGCATAAGCAGTACAGAAGAATCACATCAAAACAATTGGAGAATTTAGTACTGATTTTCCCCAAAAAAATTAAATATAGTTTTCGTTTAGTTATGAAAATATGCTAATTATTTTCATGAAAAATCGTTGATTATCACTATGTTTAAGATACACGTGCAATTAAAACTACACCGTGTAATGAAGAGTCTACAACAGCCAATCAGAACTCAGAGAACTGTTCGAAATCTTTTAACTGTGTATTTATAACACAGACGTAGCCAAAGTATTTCCAGACGGCCATAACTAAATGAGGAAGGAATAATACATTTGCGGAAGATGTCCTTGTGGGCTTGGCCTGTAAACTGTTGGTGTTTTCTTTTACCAACACTGCGGCTTCTTGTAATGGCAGTTGTTGGGGTATTCATTCGAATATTTGGTAACTTTTATCACGAGTTGTTGATCGTACGTCACATAGGAAAGTGACAATTCAAAAATGGGCAATTTACATGTCCATTAAATGCTGCCTTTAGGTTCTGTAGTATTATATTCAACCCCCCTGGAATGCAATTGAACAAGTAGAAAATAAATAATAAAAATCGGGCAAATTTGAGTAATTACTACTATTGTACAAAACAAATTTATATCAACAATATGAGATTAGTAAGATTAGTTGAACACACTAGTTACGTAGGAAACACTGAATAACACAGCAATAGATTAGTATGTCGATAATTTCATGAAGGTTCTAGCTTTGAGTAGAACTGAAAATATCGCCATTTTTGTTGTATCACTATTCTATGTCATGTGCGATATGATAGTTATTGCCTGAGGATGGGTAAAATGTAGAGAAAAAGCGGAAAAAAATCGTAAACTACTTCTATATCCAAGGAGGTGGGCACGTGGTCTCTAAACCTTTGGATACGCCACTGGCATCTATTGTCCGCGACATTTTTTTGGCGATCAGAATAGAACTAGTGGTGCTACAGAATGGCATAGACTTTCCCATATTAGTTTTCTATTTCCTTTGTTCTCGCTTAGCTATTCTAACTTGCCACACACTCATACCAGCTGCCACTATCGCCAGTTGTCATTATTTTGACATTTTCTTACTTTTTTGGTTTCCTAATAGTAGATCGGAATTATAAGACATTATAAAGTACAGTAAAAACTCGTCATAAATGACAATTTTCTTTGAAATTTTTGGAGACGTTTTAAAGAAAATGGCATTTAAGCGCTACTAAAATTTCGAAATTTGAAGCTCCTTTTTACACACAATTTTTGAGTTTTAGAAAATCTTCATTAGAAGTCATTTGAAGCACATCTACTCACAAATACAATATTTTTTAGAATTTGCTGGAAATGTGCATATTAACGCCGGAGAGACCTTTCAAAAAGTATTTTTTGTGTAATCTTTGTATATATTTGTGTAATTTTTTTAAAAACCGAAAGAATACAGCAAAATGGATTTTATGTCATCATAATGAGTTTAATTTGCACTATCCATACGAAAATTTGTATGACATTATTTAAAGCACATGTACTTATAAATAAAATAGCGTGAATAAATTGCCACTAATGTAAATATTAACGACGTGAGAGACAAGTCAAACAAATAACATTTTTGTAATATTTGAAATAACAAAAGAATACAGCAAACTGATCTTTACGTCATCTCATAGAGTACATTTAGCACTATCCTTACCAAAAATTTGAAGAAAAAATTTGGAGACGTTTTTGAGAAAATTTTATTTTGTTATTTTTTTAAATTGCACATGTTGCACTTAATATTGCGCGAAAACGACTAAGAGTTTCAAAAAATGTATATAACCTTAATGAAAGAACTCATTATGGAGAACAAATTTTATTTGAAGGATAAATCATTATCTTCAATTTTGTTGTTGTTGGAAAACGTCGAAAAAAGTACAAATCTTTGCAAGTTTGCAAAATTCGGAGTTAACCGTGAAAATCTTACCTATGCCACCTATATAAGTGTATTTTACTCTATTCTCAAGAAATTTAAAGTTAAAATTTGGAGCCGTTTTTGAGGAAATTATGAAAATGTCCGCTTCATGTAAAGTACACATTTGAAAGAATGCGTTTCAAAATCCCAAAGCTTTGACTCGAGCCAGATGGTCAGGGGCTTCTTCGATTTGGAAAAATATCCTACGTATGTTTTAGCCGGTAGTGGTGTTCACAGACGGACACACGGATGGAAGGACAGACAGACGTTTTGCCGTGAATTGGTTTTTCGATATCAAGGACCCACAAAACAGGGATTCTGGCTACATAATATGTTATAGGATTGTTTCTTAATTTAACAACTGGATTTATCCATATTTTCGTTATCAGGGCCCGATAATGAAATTTTTTCTGCCGAAAATCCGCCTTTTTTTCGCGCAGCATTACATAACTTTCCTATATTACGTTTATTACTCCGTATATACGTACGTGTACGGCAAAGTAAAAAGGGAAGCAAACTCTTTGGACAGTTCGTTCGCCCTTATTTCTTATTCCCTGCCGTCTGAAGTCGTGGCGCGGTCATTTATTTTTATTTCAGAGACTGCTCAAGATTGATGATATAACTAATTTTCAAACTATTTTGATTCAAGAGACCTTACCATTGCATTTAATTTACTGTATCCTTTACTTACTGTACTTTAAGAGGATCCGAAAGTGAACATTAGTGGTTCAAACCCTTCCAATTCATTGAAACATAATATTGTACCTTTTACAGCGGGAATGAGTAAATGGGATTGCTATTCATTTTTTAAACGGTGTGTTTCACGTCATACTCTCAAGCCAGATTATCAACATAGCATTTTCCAAAAGACTTTTAAAACACCTTTACAATACATGAGATATTCAAATTTACATAACAAGGAGTAATTTATGGAGGCATACTCTAGTCATAAAAGAGTCACGTTTATTAATAGACTTATTCCTTTTCAATTATTAATAGTATAAAATATAAGCTTGGAGTTCCAATGTAACACTATAGAAAGTATCGGGATTATTTATATGGATATTTTACATACTTTTCCCAATTTATACTGTAATGCAATGACACTAGGAAACTACATGCGGATTCGGAGTCTTTGGACCGCAGCGACGCTTCCGCGTGAGAGAGCTTGGGGGGAACGTTCAAGGTAGTGTCATCGTAAAAGAGTCGCCCGCGTCCGAATAGGAAGGACTGCTTCGCCTGCAGATGTTGGGCCGCACAGAATGAAGAATAACAGATCATAAATATTTGTGAGATGACAAGGTCCTCCAGCCGTGTGGACGGTAATGCGTACTCGTGTTGGCTGGGTGTGTTTGAAGTGAATAACGGAATATGTAACTCACGAGTGTTGCAAATTTCATCTAGTAGCAAACAGCAATCCGTCTGTACCATCCTCATATGCGCCATAGCCACCGTCTGAGAATTATGTTAGTAATACGTACACTCGGAGAACATAGTACGCACGTACTAATATATTTCCCAAAAATGAAATTTATCACTGTTACAGTTTATTAATTAAATGTTATCGTAACGGATTGAGGGTTATTCTACCATGCTAGTCATTCAAGCACTTATTCAAGCAAGTAGGAAGGGCAAAATCAAATTAAAATATTGGAAAAGTATTCATTTATTCCTTCAAAATAATATTTATCCCGTTGTTGTTTATTACATGTTATTATGCCGGCATGGTAGTTATAAAGTCATAACAGTCATTAAATACGAAAATTAGAAAGTAAAACTTCTCCAGAAATAATATTCCTCAATTGTTGTGACCGAAATCAAGAATCTGCGAATTTGAAACGAATATTTGATTTTTTGGGGTATGTTATATAAACCTTCAACAACATACTCAAACATTACTCAAAACTGGCTCCAAATGTTTGCATTTTTTTACGAATAGAGGAAAGAACGGCTAATAATATCTCAGTATTTATTTCGTTGAGCAATTAATTTTCAAAAAAAGAGAGAAGAAGGGTGCGATGGCGGACACTTTTGTATGGAGCAGCTACCAATTTATCGGGTGTGTAGAGTGAAATAACACTGTTGAGGGACCAGATAAAATTTTGAAATTATTACATGTTAAAGTTCACAATGGTGAAACTGCATTATAAATTTCCACTTCAAAATTTGGTTCAAAATTGGTATTAATAATCGGTAAATTTACGCGGAAAGCAGTTCACTGGCACCCGTTTTATAATTGTTTATAGTTGAGTACAACTTTATTTATTTTGTTACAAAATTAGTACATAATGAGTAGAATATTAAAGGCTAATTAAATTAGAATTTCTGAGAAGAAGGGTGCGGTGGCGGACACTTTTGTATGGAGCCGCTCCCAATTTTTCGCATTTGTGGAGTGTAATATCACTGTTGAGGGACAAGAATATTGAAATTATTACACATAAAATTAAATTATAACGATGAACTGCATTATAAATTTTAACTCCGAAATTTGATTCAAAACAGGCTGAAAAAATCGCGAATTTCGACGGAATGTACTTCATAGGCCCCTGCTTTACAAATGTTTATAGTCTAGTACAATGCTATTTATTTTGTTACAAAATACGTACAAAGTTAGTAGAATATTATAGGCTACTTTAATTGGAATTTCTGAGAATGGGGATGCGGTGGCGGACACTTTTTTTTAGAGCAGCTCCCAATATTTCGGATTTGTAAAGATTAATAACCCTGATGAGGGACCAGATAGAAATTTTAAATTAATATATGTAAAAGTTAACTTTCGTGTTAATCTGCTTTATTAATTTCAACTTCGAAATTTGACACAAAATGTATTGTAAAAAATCATGAATTTACGTGAAAAGAGCTTCAATGGCGGCCGTTTTTTAATTGTTTATAGTCGAGTACAAAATTATTTATTTTATTACAAAATTAGTACATATTTAGCAGAATATTATAGGCTAGTTAAATTGGAATTTCTGGGTAGGGGGAAGCGGTGGCGGACACTTTTGTTTGGAGCCGCTCCCAACTTTTCGGATATGTAGAGTGTGATAACATTGATGAGGTACCAAATAAAATTTTGAAATTATTACGTGTAAGAGTTCACTATGGTCCTAAACTGCATTATTAATTTCAACATTGATATTTGACTCTAAATGTGTTTTAAAAATATCGGAAATTTACGTAAAAAGTGTTTTATTGACAGCTGTTCTTTAATTGTTTATAATTGAGTACAAAATTATTTATTTTGTTAGATAATTAGTACATATATAGCAGAAAAATATAGACGAGCTGATTTTGAATTTCTGGGAAGAGAATTGTGCGATGGCGGACACTTTTGTTTCTACCCGCTCGCAATTTTTCGTGTTTGTAGACTGTAATATCTCTGTTGAGGGACCAAATAAAGTTTTGACATTATTACATTTAAAAATTTTCTGTGTTGTTAAACTGCGTTAAACTTTACAATTTGACTGAAAATGTGTTTTAAAAAATCGGAAAATATACGTGAATAATACTTTATTGGCACCCAGTTTTTAATTGTTTATAGTTGAGTGCAACATTTTTTTATTTTGGTACAAAATTAGTACATAATTAGTCGATAATGTTAGGTTAGTTGATTTTGAATATATGAAAAGTGGGGGTGCTAGCTTGACGTCAAGCTAGCACGCCCACTTTTGGATGTAGGTTTTTTATTGTTTATAGTTGAGTACAACATTTTTTATTGTGGTACAAAATTAGTATATAATTAGATTTTGAATTTCGAACAAGTTGGGGTTCCAGCTTGACGGAGGTCGAGGCTGCTGCAGCAACTCGAAACTCCCTGCAGATTTGGCGCTGCTCCGAAACGGCTTCGTCGAGCACGAAACATCCACGCTTCTCGGAAATCCATCTCGCTCCAGGACTTTGCTTCCACTGAACCGAAGGCTTCCGCGAAATCACTGCAAAGGCTTCCGCGAAAATCTCGGAGAGCAAAATTATGAACGGATTTGGCAATAAAACCGCACAACTTCGTGAATAGAAGTTGGTATATCACAAACCAGGAAATGTGTCGTGTTCTTCGGTTACTCGAACGTTAATGAGAAGGGGGAAGAGGGCTGTAGATGGGGTTTCGTCAAACTCCTGATTACCTCGCGCGCGCTGTGGAGAACTTCTGAGATGCTTGGAATTAAATGAACTGTTCATTGGACAATAAACGCTGTATTACCAAATTCATTCCCGTTGAAACAACACACTGCTGACAGCATTGATTATTTGTTGGAATGTCTTTTCTACGTTCTGCGGATATTGAACTTATTGGAAGGTATATTAAAATGACGTTTAATTCTGGTATTTCATAAACTTGTACCATGCTCCAACTTCATAAATCCTTCCTTTTTTTCCGAGATTGTACTTGTGGTTGATATGGAAGACGCTGGGCCAATAAATGCCATTTGACTTGATTCACGTCTTGAACTGATCTTCTATGTAGGGAACGCATTGAGTTGAAAAATAAAATATTATAATGATTGTCGCAGTCTTCTTGCAAACAGTCAATCACAACAAGGACAGCAACATTGCATGCTCACATCTGCAGGAAGTAGTCTTTTCCGAGAGTGCGCACACCAGTCCCCTGAGATTTTCGCTTTGTGCCCAGAGCGAAGGGGCTTAGGGGCGTGGGAAGGGTGGAGGGCGGAGGGCGGAGGGCGGAGGGCGGAGGGCGACATATCGACGCGCAGTTGGAGATGGTGCCCACAGGTAGGGCGGCGTTGGCGGTACCCAGTGGACCAACGACGCCCCTCATGGGGCACAATTCTCATACGACTGAGACGCGAACTTTGATTGTTGTTTTTAGACATTGGGCGAGTGTCAATTATTTGCACTTATTCGGCGTAGTGACATTGAAAACGAAAAAATACACATTTTGAGTCGAAAATTTGAAAATACTATATACACTTCGGATAAAAGTTCTGAGCGCAAATTCATTCGTATTTCCTTTATCAAAATTTCTAAGTGCATATTTTCAAATTAATTGAATAGGATGCAATTACAAGACAGTAATTCTTGGGAAACACGCATAATAGTACGTTTCCTTGAAATATTCAAAAGTGACCATACATGGGATGCGGAAACAAGGCGTTGCTATAAATTGAAGATTTGCTACAATGGCTTCCACAAAAAAGTAAATAACTTTGCCCATTGTTTCGCGTTATGCACAGCGTCGTAGACTCCCAAAACTCTCCACCGTTTTGACATTAATACCTACTAATTTATGAATACACCGGTGACTACGTTTTTAAAGTCACGAATATTTTCACAAACTTTCGTTAAGATGCCCATGGAGCGAACGTAAGTCTAAGAACAAGCTGCTTTAGGAAAACAGTCATCACACATGTTGAAAACTGATTAACATCTTCGAGCGCTAAGCAGAAGGCAGGTAATTTAAAAAAGTCAATTAGTCACAATTTGATTGTGACTTGAGTTTTGTGTCATTCGTTTAAAGACCAATCTCATAAAAATTATCTATTTGCACATCTAGAAAGTTTGAATGACTTACTAAACTGAAATTTAAGTTTAGCATGAAGTATTCGACTTCAGATCTTTTAACGTCGCTTCGAGAATTTGAGTGTTGGTTTATAAACACATCCAAAGTTAGTGGGAATGACATTCGAGTTCAAGTTTTCAAAGAAAGCGGAGAAGTAAAGTTATGGACCAGAGGAATTAATTTAAGTGCAAGTTGTTTCATGGTAAAATATTTTCCTGTGATGCGTTTAATCTACTGATAACATTTTGCATTTCTACTGCTATAAAAACTTATCAACCTAATTTTTTAAAGCAAATGTAAACTCTCAAAATTAAAAGATCCTGCTTCATTCATGATATGCTTAATGTAGTTGAACACTTCATATGTAGTTGTGACTTCCTAAACCGCTAAATGTATTTTATTAAAATTATTCATATCTTACTCTGATAGATATTAATATACAGCGACGGAAAAAAGAATGCGCCGCAAGTGACATACGACGTTCGGATCAGAAAAAGTATGAGCAAGAGTACTCCGAATACCTTAAGACGCTAAAAGAAGTCCGAAACCGATGACCTATATTTGGAGTAAAAGTAAGGGAATTGCAGGGACAGGTACAGCGCTGTGAATCTGACGTTTTGTCCAAATAAATCCTGAAAATCCGCCTGTGATCTCGGAGAGGAAGCGCGCGGGGGGCGAGGGGGTGGGGGAGGGGTGGATGAGGGGGGAGGAAGACGGCGGCGGCCGCGGGGTCCAGGTCAGTGACCTCTCGCGAGGGGCGCTGGCGATCAATGCGGCTCCAGGCCCAGGTGGCGGCGGCGGCGGAGGCTGCGGAGGCGGAGGCCGAGGAGGCGGGGGCCGGGCGGGTGGGCGTGGCAGAGGCAAACGCAGAGGAGGCGACTTCGGCGACGCCGGAGGCGAGGGGGGCAGCGTATGCGACAGGGCACGGTCTGGGGAGGCGGGGATGTGATAAAACTCTGGGAGCGGGGGAGAGGCGACGAAGGGGAAGGCAGTTGTGGATGCGGGGGCGGAGAAGAATACAAAGCAAGCGGGGAAGTGGTCTCAGGGGGGCAGTGGCAGAGCGGGGCGGACGCGAGGGGGACGAGACCATGGAAGTGGAAGAGGTTGAGAGCGCGGGAGCGGAGTGTACTACAAAGCGGGCGTGGGCGGTGGCGGGGGGGGGGGGCGAGGGGGGGGGACGCAGCTGCATTGGCGCTGGGGCGCAGGCTGCAGCGGCCGCAGAGGCTGCGCTGGGGGAAGCGGCGGCTGCATCGGCGCGTGCGAACTCGAAAGGGAGCGCGGATAACTGCACGGGGCTCACGAGGTCAGCAACACGGATACAGCAAAGCGGGCGATGGGAGACCAAAAGAAGATGCAAAAAGAAACAACTAAAAGAACGGATTGAAAAAAATAAATATGCTATAATTTTGACGTAAAAGGTGGTAGAAAAATAAGTTCATGAACTTGTGTCGTATCAAATAAAAATGAACTAATCATAATTTGAACTAAGAAAACCGGAAAACAAAAGAAAAGGGTAAATTTATTGGTGATGCAGAATGACACATACTTCATTTGCATTCTCTTGAGTCATGGCTAGTTTTTCGGTTTTGTTCCTCTCTCTTCCCTGCGGTTATATGCCAGATTATATACGGCACCTAAAAGATCTACCAGGGCCTTTCGCGCTACCTGCTGTTCCTACCGCTTCTCTGCTCGCTGCGAAGCTGCAGTTCCAATTCTGTATATCAAGCGCACGATATACTAAAAATCCTACACTGTGAGTGGTGAGCCGGGGTGGAGGAGCCACGTAAGGGTGTTTTCACTTCTTTTTTGCTTAAATCTCTATAACTACCAGTCTGAACAAAACTTATGCTGTACACAAAATTGAAGTAGATAAAATTTCTTCCAATAAAGTTCCTATAAGATTTTGTTATATAACCCTTTTAAAAGTGGATACAAAAACAAACCTCCTTGAAATTACAAAACTTCACCGTGTCTATGGCGTGCGGCATGACGTCAGGTGGGGCGCGGCGGTTTAATATAACGGGCGCATGCAAAGGGCTCTACATAGCCATATGCTGAGGGGTATAAATTTGTACGCACACATTGTACACGCACATTGTACGCACAATTTGTACGCACACATATGAAGTCAAAGAAGACATGTACTCTATTTTAATTAGCACAATTATTTTAGCCAATTAAATTTGATTTTGTGTTTTCCAGACAATACCGCTCGGGGCACCTGACCAGTTGCCTCTAGCTATGTTATTGGTTAGTATAAAGTGGCGATTTTTATGATTTTTCACTGTATTTTGTACAAAACTAAACATATCTCCTTGACATCTGCTCTAATCTTAAACTTTGGACATGAGTACCAAGTTAGAGCTCAAAAGCATCTAATCTAACCGAATTACGAGTTATGAATTATCAATAAAAACTGGATATTCAAGAGTTTTTTTTAACTGTGCGCATATGTTTTCAGTATTTTTCTGAAAATGTTTGACAATGCAGATTTATGCTATATAATATGCTAACATGCTCACATGCAGCGGATATGTTTGAAATACCTACTAGTCACGTAAATGTTGATTTCTCATATATCCATTTGATATTTTTTCTTTCATTTCAGAACACACGCCAAACAGTATATTCTGCGTGCTGCATGTCGCCTAGCGCAGAGCTGCGAGCTTCAAGCTCACGGTGTCACCGAGATTCAGGCTGCCTGACGGCGAGTTCCGCGCCCTGTGCGTGGCTGCGGAAGTGCTCGGCGCTGCAAACCGACAGTTGATATTAAATTCAATTTTATTTATTTTCAATAAAAACAGTAACAACTGTATGTATCGTACGAAGGACTTCCCCACCAAATTCCAAGAATAAACTCATTGTATTTCACCACCATATTCTAAAAATTGAACCGACAAAGCGGAATGAAAATTATCCTACATTTTTGGCGTTTATCATATCTCAATGACATTATGTTTTCCCAATAATAGAATAAACTGAAAGGTCTTCAATTATAAGGTATTACTCCTGCAATTTATGAGAACTATTTCTTCAACAGTCATACCGTACTATGATTATAAAGGCAGATTATTAAAAAAATATAATGTCTTTAATAAATATAAAAACAGCAAGCAAATGCAATTTGAATGGTCTCTAATTGTATGGCATTATGCAAAAACACCCAAGACAAGAGTTAAAAGAGCTGAAAATAGGCTTTGAATTTTGGGATTTTTCCTAAAGTTAGAGGGTTACGGATGCACGCTGAAAAAGAGATGAGAGTGTGATGTATATCTTTACCCAATGTACATTTATTTTGCATAATTTAATAAAGTCATTAAAAGATTTTTCAAGAATTTATGGGAGTTTAAAACGTTAATTACGAAAATGCTATTCTGTAAATAGTCTATATAAATAAAATTATTTTTCAAAAGTAATTGCAGGCGCGTAAATAAAAACTAACAGCAAGCACCAAAATTACCTTCATGAATCTCAGACTCGTCACCAAATTAGCAAATAATTAGTCGATATACTGCAATTTAATACATTATATAATACGGTTTGGGAAGCATTTTACAAGCAAACCTTATTTTTAAAACTTTACCGGGAATTTCACACAGATTTTTTTTCCCGGCGTATTCTCTCGCATTTCCAAAACAGAAATAAGTGGGTCGAGAGGGGCGTAAATAAAAGCGCGAGGCTCTGGTTCGCAGCGTAAATAGCTGGTGGAGCACGAGTGCGTCGGAGCGGCGAGTCGGCGGGTGGGCGGGGCTGCCCATTTAAAGCAGAACTCCCATCGGATGCGCTCCGGTCGTTGTCCCCGGCGGCGCCGAGGCCGCTACAGTCGCTCAAGTGGAGAACAAGCGGCGCACAGCATGAAATGCACGACGCGCGCGCCCCTGCGCCAGCGCCCCTCGCGGCGGCCGAGGAAACAACGCAAGTGACAGTGGTGAAGTGCCATCTGATTAGGCGGCATGCTGGGATGAATCAGGAGAACAACAGTGGCCACTGCAGGGTTACTGATTAGGAGGTTCTAGTGTTCGAGTCTCGACGATGGCATTTTCGACCCTAGTTAGATATCTAGGTCGATTTTAAGCGCTGTTTGGAGGAGAATTCTAGCAGTGATCGGGGTAGTTTTCCGAGGTTTCTCCGGGTGAATGCCGGGCAAGTATTCTAACAAATGGGCCACGGACCGCGCGCAATCTTTCCTTCCTCTTCCTATCTTCTCCCCTTACTTGCACCCCCACTTATATGCATTACTCCACCACACAGGTCGGAAGAGTATTTGGGAGCTTAGAGCTTGTCTCTTCCGGGCCGGTGCCTCGCCGGCCTGGTCGGGGATACCTGGTCGGGGAAGTAGTGCAAGCCTGCGTAGGTCGACACCGGATCTCACGTTTCAGCCGGAACACCTTCACCTACTGCGACTGAACATGCGCCACACTTATGAGGCGAATAACCGTATCAGTTGACGCGTCTGAAAACACAAAATAATGAATCAATAAGCAATTAAGCCGGTTGGGCTCGAGCCTTTTTCTTCTTCTTTTTCTTTTTCTTTTTCTTCTTCTTCTTCTTCTTCTTCTTCTTCTTCTTCTTCTTCTTCTTCTTCTTCTCCGTCTTCCTAGAACCAGAACTCTCCAGAGGATTCTATTGATCCGCCTCGTCGCAGTAAGGAGCAGAATGGACTCGGGGACAGGAGGTTCAGTCCATCGACGAAGCCTAGGGATAGGGTGAAAATAGACGAAGAACGTCCTCTGTTGTCGAACGTACTGCTTTGGCCTCCACGTGGAATTGATTCGAAAAAAATGACGTCCGGTCAGCGCATCGGCTTCCAGAATGTACCTCAAATAGTCAGTGGAAAATTCCCAACCAACTACCTAACTGGTGATTGAAAATCTCAACTCTCGGTACTCGAATCAAGAACATTCAAATTAAATACATTCGTAGTTTAGTAAAAATGTTTTTGAACTCAATAAAAAATGAATTTATTATACCAATAATTAGGAATTCTTGGATTTTTGTTTTTATCTTTCACTACGTTATCGAGATACCTATGTAACGATATTTATGTTCACTTCGATCGAATTTAAAAATTACAATTGTGCCTAAGAATTTACGAATAATTAAATATATTACTTCAAACCTCTAAGAAACAATGCCAAAGAAGTATTCCAATCCCAAAATTAAAATTATAATTTATTCTGTTTTTGATTCAGTGATCAGGTTCCGCCTGTGTGACTGATGATCTGGAGTGTAGAAGATGAATTGCAGGTTTTCGAGAGACGTGTAACATTGTTTCAAGAACTGTTTTCTCAAGGTTCTCAAGCATAATCAATTTGCTCCAAGACGAGTACATTAGATCCGGACTAGTACTGCTAAAAATAATAACAAAATGTAACCTGCAAAACGTAGGATTAATAAGGCTATGACAGAGACAGAGAGACGGGCAGAGAGAGAGAGAGAGAGAGAGAGAGAGAGAGACGGGCAGAGAGAGAGAGAGAGAGAGAGAGAGAGAGAGAGAGCGTGACTGATGTAACCCAAAGATGAACCCATACTCACGCTACACACATCATGTTTTCGTATCTTAATCAAAGAAGTAGTTGTTCGTCTTGGGATCGATGACGTTTAACGACCCTTCGTAGAATCTGGGCTTCTTTAGTTGTTTTTTCGTCAAGGAGTTGGGTGAAGAGGCTGATATGAAGTGGAATACAAATTGCTATTTCCATGTCTCATTATCCACGTTCACTTGTACTAAATCTAAAGAACTGCTCAACAATAAATTATTTATAAGTATTTCATTATTATATAATGATAAAACAGAGTAACAAACGGAAGCTTAAAAATAATTTGTGAAAGTGTATTTGAAGTAATTACACATTATGCAAATACAAATTCCGCAGATCCCTTAATACTCTGCAATGATTTGAGCCAGTCAGCAAAGCTTGTTCATACCCGCATGTCTGTTTATTGCATGTCTTGGTTCGAGGCAAACTGTTTTCGACTCGTTGGCTCCGCCCACTCCGCAGCGGGACGTCAGAGGATTCGCGCCTCCGCTTGGCAAGGGGTCCTAGAGGGGCGGGGGAGCAGGAGCGGACAGGCGGGCGACGCAGCGGCGCGTCAGCAGTCACACCTGCGCGCCCAAAAATATACGCGCGCGTCGACGCCCGGCGCGACCTACCTCACGCCCCGGGGCGCACTCACGCGCCCTGGCCTAGGCAAAATATCCACGGCGCACTTCACACATTAAATATCAAAGTGGTGAAACTTTGGAATCTCCCAAATTATCAATAGTAAGCTTTTTCTGGTAACTTTGGGGAAGTGACTCATTGCGCTAAGGCCACTTCAAACTGTCTCTGTTATTATATCTATGGATGCAAATGTTACAGGTAATGAATGGAAAATGTAAAGTTGGTTATAAAATCGCAATTTCAACGGTTGAAGGTGTGCCACCCTAATAGTGGCAGTTATGGTACTTCCGTCTTTCTCGGATAACCTACCCAGGTCTAAATATTAAGTTAGTTGTAGAGGTTTTTAAGATACGTCACTGGAGTATTGTACTTAAATTTGTATTATTTTCGTCGATAGTTTTACAGATACTATATGGGAAAGAGTTGGCTTAAGTGGTTAATTAATACGTCGTTGTTGTGCTTTTTTGATTTAGTACATTGTAGTTCTCATGCTGGAAATATATTTAATTTTTAATGACACGTTATTGCTTGTTATTGTCCTCGTCACGGAGCTTGATATACACTGCATAAGTTACCTCGATCGAGAGTTACTCGAGCGTGGTTACGAGGGAAATATGAAAACAGTTGAACGGTGCTACATGTTCTCTTATAGAGGTAATTATGAGAGGGAAATATGAGAAGACAAGCCGAGTTTGTTAATTAGTAAATAAGTCAATCTGATGCATTAAAATTACACAAAAAATAAAAATCACGTACTGTATGTACCACGGGCGTCAACTGGTTCTAATGATCTCGTTCGATTAGAACTCTTATAAAGCCCTTGGTGCATAAATACAAATAACTATTTTCAAAACGTTTTCAAAAAACTTGTCTACTTTACACCGACCAAGCCCCAGGAGCCCCAAGCAGCATCGACCAAGCTCCAAGCCCCCTTCATTACATTTATGGCCGGAGGGATTCTCCATGTTTCATAGCTCCTGGCGTAAATACCCCCCCCCCCCCGCAGGAGGGCTTTTCGAGGGGTAGCGAAGGAAGGGGTTTTCGAAATAAAAATTCCCCTCGGTCACTGCCATCCTGCGGGCCTCACCCCTGTTCGGGAGCCACCCCACACCCGCCCTGACCCTCCCCAAGGCGCCTTTGAGTGGGCGAAAAGCCGTCGTTGCTCTTGGCCGAGGGGAGGGTTCTATAGGTTGCAGGCTCTATACACTCCGGCAGTCCTGCAATACACCAGGACCCATGTCCGGTTACGTGGCGTCTTGCAACCATAAAAGTTTCAGGAATTTGTTTCACAGTGAGACAAAATAATCCAATAAAAAACGATTCCGTTATGTATTATGTTAAAGTAACGTCTCTCGTCATCCGGAAAAACAAATCTAAAACTGTTGGTTCCAGAACAGGAATAAAAGCATGAGACCAGCTGTAAAATGCCAGAATAAGGCATGAAGATCTTTTTGTAAGAAGTGGGCCGGGAAGAACTGTAACAATGCATCGTATCCGCCATCGACGTTCTGGGGAGCGGTCGCCAGCCGAATAGTTGGTCATGGTGACACACATAGGCATCTCACAGAGGTAAAACCTTACAAGTGATGACGTGCAGAAATAAGAGTACTATAGAACCGGAGGACAAAAATAAACCTTTCGAATCTCGACTTAAAAAGTTGACTTTTATTAGCTTTGCTTCCAGATGTACATTCAATTTGCTTGAAAACTGAAGTTAAACCAATTTTAGATTGAAATGCTTAAAAGTCATAGAAATATCTTTCAAAATTATAAGATTGATTTTCACAAACTTTAACTCAAATTGAGATTTGGATATTGAATTTAGGACAAATAAAATAAATATATGATCAACTGGCCAACTTTCCTACTGTATGTTACACCTACATCAGGGCTGCAGATATCATTAAGTCTCAATCAGTCCACTTCACTCTCTGAATTCCATACCACATTCTATAAATCACTGTCATAATCATATTTATAGAACAGTGTGAATGATACGGTGAGGTGGAGTGTTTAAGAGTTGGTACTATATGCAGCCCTGATGAAGGCTTATTATGTTGACAAATACCGTTTGTTGTCCAGCATGTATTTAACAAACCTAAGATCTACATCCCAATTTAAACTGAAAAGGTAAGGATATTCAGAACATGGTTAAAAAATTCAACAGAAATATTTGAACGCGTGGATTCTTGTCAGGGCATTGGACCTCGGAGAAGCCCGCAAGAGACAAAAGCAGCCATAGAAGGCGCCAGCCCCCAGGTAGGCTCGTGGGTCAGTACCCCGCACCCCCGAGATATACAACCTGCCCCCTGCCGCCCCTTGGGCAGCGGGCGAGGGGGCGTCGGCGTCGGCGGCGCCCCCGGGGGCGTCGACCGGCCCGCGGGCCTTTTAGCCAGATGAGCAGCGCCGCGCGGCGCACGAGCCCCGGCCCGGCGCTCTCATATTTTTACCTGATCAGGTCAGCGGCCGCGCGGGTGGGATATTAGTGACTTGCCAGGGCTGGCCAGGGTATGGATCGACGACCAGACGTTGAGGACGTAGAAGACACCGATTAGATGTCATGAGAAAAATTAAAAAAGAAGTTTCATAAAGAAACAATTTACCTTCAGTTGACGGCCAGGGTCGCTGGCTGTCATAGGTTAAGATATATAAGGTAAATGTAACTTAGTTTTCATGCCCCAGTGACAGCTTCACCACGGAAGTGATGACAAAAAAGGGACCAGAGAATGATTTACACTGTTCACTTTTACATAATTACAATGAGCTAGAGTAAAAGGGGAAAAATCAGAATTCGCCCAGGAGCGAAAAAGAACAATTCGCAGTTCTATATTTTACAAAAACTCTAAAAGCACCAGCAGTGTGAAGTGTAAAACAAAACCTTAGTGAAAACATACCCATAGTTTTCTTAAAATTCTTGGACGACGATTTTTTTTTATTGAGCACGTAAACAGTGTAATGGCTTTTGCAATAGTATTCAAGTGTTCATGCTTCATCTGACCAACTTTAAAAGATATACAATTCATTTCAATCGTTCAAGCCAATGGAAGGTAAAAACGTAAAAATCGTTAACAGATTACAACTTTGTTTTGTGATATAAAAAGTATGTTGATAATAACTGATGCTATTGCAGCACAAGGACAGAAGACAAATACTTGGAGCTTGGGCAAAAGGCAATCCTCTCTGAGCAATGAGTGGGCTGTGATAGAAGAGGGGATACCACAAATGGGGCTTATGTCATCTTGTCTCCCTATTGTAATTTACCTTTCCGTTTCAGCTAACGAGTAAGTGCGAAAGCGGGTAAATATGGATCATTGAAAGGGGGAAAACCAGAACGGTTTAAGTGACATTAAATTTTTTTTAGAAAAACGTGTTTATTTAAGGCTGCATTTAATTGAGAATGTATTTTCGTAATTTTAATAAACAATTGAAATGCCATAATTTTAATGATGCATAAAGCACCACGACTTTAGAGTGATATTGACTTAAATTAAGAGATTTCTCATAATTTATAAAATATCACTTATATCGTTCTGGTTTTCACCCATTCAATTGGTCTTGAAAAATTAAATTGAATTTTTCGTAATAGTAAATGGTCACCTATAAAAATGTATCTGGTCTTCTAATTCAATTTCAATTCAATCCTAATTATGTTTCATTTTTATGACACTGAAATTATAAATTCTGAGATCTTTCTTCCACATATTTTATGCACCTTACCAATTCTTTCTCTCTTCTCTTTAGCCCTTTGCTAATGAATATTAAAGGGAAAAAGAATCAGAACTATGGGCTTGGATGTTAGCTTCTGTTTACTGCTTGATCGGGCTTTTCCAAATCGCCATGAATCATCTAAAGAAGTAACCTTTCGTTCTCGCCCCTTGATAACAAATAGTGGAGCGGTTAAAAAAGGCGTTGGCGGTCTGCATACGAACAGAGGCAGTAAAGAACAGTGGTCTTTGGACAAAAACGTGTGCGCCACCTGTCGGCTATCTTTCTCACCCAACTACATCGGCTCTAATCAGCTCCACGGACGTTTTGTGCGATGTGCCGCATTAGTTCAAATCCGTGATGGTAAAGGGAAATGGTCAGAATAATCGAACGATCTCTTCCAGCAGCGTCCGAAAACATCGGCCGGCGGCCGACACTCTTGTTGTCAATCCGAGGTCGGCCTACTGAAATTTTGGACAAAATCGTCTCCACTATGACCGCCGCTTAGAACATATATTTGATCTGCTTAGGGTTTACCACCCGATGATAGATTTGTAAGAAGTATTACAATGTAGTACATAAAACGAATTTAGTTACATTAAGACACATTAACATAAGAATGAAAAACAAAATAAAAGCACGCAAGGTGGCAACACAGAAACATAACACATATATTTTACATTACTATTTTTTACTTTCCCGTATACGTACGCATATACGTAGTGTAGGGAAAGTTATGTAATGCTGCGGAAAATCGATTTCGAGATTTCAACGGAAATTCTCGTTTTGGGGTTCCCTGGTATCGAAAAAGTGCTTATTTTCAAAACGTACTGTCCGTCTGTCTGTACGTCTGTGAACACCACTAGCGCCTACATTGTGCATAGTATTTTTTCGGTGTCATCCTAATACGACCAAATTATAGATAGAGATTTTTCCTTCAAATGAAATTTGTTATCCACAATTAGTTATTTTATTAATGTCTTGTAGATGTTTTTGAAATTTCTAGTAGTTTTCGTGCAACATTGCATGCAATATTTACAATTTAAAAAAATACAAAAACAAGATTTTTTCAAAAACAAATCCAATTTTTTTCTTTAATCCTTTGGTAGCGAAAGTGCTAAATGTATTCAGTTAGATGACATTAACGCCATACTAATCTATTCTTTTGCTTTTTCAAAAATTACAAAAATATAATTTTGCGGAATTTTGAGTTCATTTTTACAGATAACTGTTGTTTTCGAGAAACTTTATATAAAATTATAAGGAAACGTTTCTCGTCGTCGTCGTCGTCAATATTTACATTAGAGACAATTTGTTCACATTAGTGTATTTTTGAGTACATGTGCTTTAAATAATTTTATATAAAGTTTCTCGAAAACAACAGTTATCTGTAAAAATGAGCTCAAAATTCCGCATTTTCAGAAACGCTCAAACACCATTTTCTCAAAAATGGCTCCAAATTTTTCTGCAAACTTTAGGGACAGATAGTGCTAATTGCACTCTTTAATATGACTTAAAGTTCATTTCGGAGTATTTTTTTGTTTTTTCAAAAATTACACAAATGTAATTTTTTTAAGATCTCATAGGCCGGTAATTTGCACATTTCCAACAATTTGTAAAGAATATTGTACGAGTATTTGTGAGATAAAGTGCCTGAAATAACTCACAATGAAGTTTTTCGAAAACTCAAAAATTTTCTTTGAAAATTTATGCTTCAAATTTCGAATTTACTGTAGCGCTTAAGCGCCATTTTCTCAAAACGCGTTCCAAATTTTTCAATAGAAATAGCAATTTAGGACGAGATTTTATTGTTCTTTAATATTCTTCTTTATTATATTAAAATAATATTTTCGTTCTACTATTAGGAAACCGAAAACGTAAGAAAATTTTTTAAAAAATGTACTTTGGGCAGCGATAGATGTGGCAAAGTTCGAGTGGGCAGCGAAGAGTATGTGGCAAGTTCGAATAGCTAGCCGAGGCCAAAGGAAATAGAAAACTAATACGGGAAAGTCTGTCTCATTCTGTAGCACTACTAGTTTCTAATTGTATTTACATTTTCACGGCCAGTTTCAGACGTTTCAGTAGGTAAATTATTCCAGCCACTTTTATTGTTCGATTTACGAAGGAAAATTTTCCAGTATCAGATGCCTGCGTTCATGTAAGAATTTTGAATTTATGATCTCCTCTGCTTAAATGCGTTGGATTCAGTAGCTTGTATCAAATTAATTATCACTAGGGCCCATGGGTCACAGGCGACTACGTGGGTACTAGACGCTGTCGGTCTATGGAAGAACATTAGCTGTGCAAAGGAGTGGGAGGCTGACGCATGTGATCAGGATGTCAAAGATCAGTGACAAATCTTCCTCTAGCTTCTTAAGCCGCAAGGTAGCAGTTTAATGCAAAAAATTAAAGTAAATAAATTCTTCTCCACAGTGTTACTGTGGAGGGGACAGAAGAAAAAACAAAGATCAGTGACTTAAACTGCGGGGGGGGGGGGGGGGATCAGTGAAATCGTAAACCAACTTCAATCCTAATGATAAGATTGTAGATTATAATGACAATGCTGATGATGAAATTTAATGGATCAGAATATCTGTATCTTCTTCTTCTTCTTCTTCTTCTTCTTCTTCTTCTTCTTCAAATCATCCTCAATAAAACATACGATGACATAGTTAACAACTGAATAATATGAAGAGGACAGTAAAAAGCTCAAAATAATGTAAGGAAAACTAACAAAGTATTTCAAACCTTTTCATCATAGAAATCTTCAGTCCTCTGCAATTTCCTCGATTCATTGATGTTTATTGCACATTTGAAAAATCCTATATTTGTGATAATACCTCAAACGGAAACAGAAACGTCATACTATAGCAGAACTCTGAATTCAACATTCCTCTTTTGTCGGTAAACGATATTATGAAATAAATTTTATTCAGGTATGATGAACTCTAAATAGCAAAAGTTATGTTCCTGTTTTCATCTTATACTGTCAAAGACTGAAGTTAAGCGCCAAAAACTTTATTTCAGATAAAAATGTAATATTCTTATAATGAACAATAATGAAGTCTATTATTTTTTCAAATTGTTTGAATTAGCGAAGCGTGATCCATCATCGTTAACACCCTCCATTTAAATGTTAACGACACTGACAAAAATTGCAAATCACGAAGCAGAACGAAAAGGTGTAATTATAACAACTCCTCCATCACCCATCGAAACTATCTTGACCTCGGTCTAATGTAGGAACAAAAATATCATTAAAAAAACTTTTTCTACGAACTTGCACTTGTTTCTGCTCATTCATGTCTTTAGAGACGCCGACAAATCCACGAAGAGACGAAAAAATTCCTCAGACTTTGGAGCATTGTTCCAAAGCAATCGCGCGACGAAAAATAATTTCTTTCAAATGCTTCAATGATAATCCTGCAACCTCTTTTTTGAGAACCAAAGCGCAAAATAATAGCTTTGTCTCCTTATTGCTATATTGTGAAGTCCCCACCACTGCTCTGTCATTTTCGTAATCTCCAGAAACATTCCGGGAGTTCATTTAGCATTATTTATCTTTACGATTGTATTCATTTACTTGCTTTTTCCGTGAGCGAACAAACCAGAACTTGATTTACGACTTTGCAAATTTTGCAAAACTCAAATGTGTACTCAGGTGTCAGATCATCTTAGAAGTTAAGCACTGTTCATTTTCACTTCCGTTATCAGTTACCCTCACTAATGAAATAAGCATCAAAATAAGCCTCGCCCTGCTATCTGTTGGTCAATATTTGAACCAAGAAGATAATCTTTGCTTTGAGTTACACCGTTTGTTCAGCATAGCAATAATTACGAATCCATTTTAAGGCCTGATCGTCGTCGTTTTGTGTTGGAAAATTTGAAAATACTTCTATGGAGCCAATTTAAACACACTCGATTTGAATTTAACACATTTACTATTTTGGCTTACGTAGTTTGAAAAAATAAATACCATAAACTGGGTATAGATTTGTAATATAATATGTTTTACTTTTTCTCCCTGCACTGTATCATAGCGTATACTATAGTATTGGAAGGAAAATTATCGCAATCAGCTCAACAATACAATCTCAAATTTTTGGTCGTAAAATTAGTGTTTCCGTTCTTTAGAGCTGTATCATCGCACACACATCAGGATTAAAATTTATTAGAGCTGTTCAAAGATGGTCAATTTTGGTGAAGATGGCGAGGAGATATAAAATTTTGTACACGAAAATCGGGATGTCTGTAAGTATGGACATAAGACACAGTCACAATTAAGTCTGTCAAATTAGAAGCTTTTGTGCCGAAACTTGGTAAATGAGACTGAGGAAGATCTAGTTGTGTCTTTTTTGGAAATCATTAATTTTTTAAATTATGGGAGTACTTTATATGAATGATTTTCACATTTTCAAAATTATCCGTAAAATGGCTACAATTACTTTCTTCTTTTTGTTCGAATAGAAGAAAGTGCGTTTACACATTCCTTCACATTCCCTCCAGTTTGCATTATCTTCCTTATTATACATGTAGGACAAGAGGTTGGACCATTGGAAAGAACACATTTGTGATTTATATGTTTATGCACTGAAGAAGTCATACGCAAGTTTCCCCTTCATTTAGAGTACCCTACTCTTCTTGATATTACTGCTTAGGAAGCGTGTGTTTACATTACACCCTAAAGGCGATAGTTAGGGGCATACAGTGTAAACTATAAATTGTTTTATTTTAATATAAACATTAAGGGAATTAATTTTTTATGTCCTCCATGAATTGTAAATCGTCCTAGCATAAGATAAATAGGCAGATGAGTACCAGATCTCATCTTTCATTTATGCCCACTTTCACATTTTCCCATGATATTAACTTCTTATTCCCCATCATAAATTTCTAGTCTGACTATTTTATTACCTAATATTTGATTAAAATGAAATCCCAAACCCCGAAGCCAGATCTGATTTTTCCTTAAGAAGAACCTGTTTGCATTTCACTGTACATGATGCAGAATCATTAAGTTCAGAATCATCTAATGTGAAAACCCTGCCTACACTTTCAGCACTGTTATGAAGTTCAACACTAACACTAAATTTTTTCCTTATCTGTCTCTTAGGTGTCTTTTATTTCCGTTCAACTGCTTTAAGCTACATGAAGGTTTAGTCTAGCCAAGTCATCAGTGATAATTCCGTTAATGATGTTTGTTTGTCTCAAATACCTTGAACGAATAAAAAGTACTGTCCTCAAGTAACACCACAAATATTAAACATTTCATTATTAAAGCTGCCAGTATTAAGAAACTGATATAATGAATTAAATTATAATCTACAGCTACTATAATTGCCAATCACTAAAGCAAACTTAATTAAAGACTTTAAAATGTAATCTCTAAGCACTGTACACAGTTTTGCAGTGTGAGCCTGAAATCTTAAAACAGAGATGAACAGAGAAAACGTCAGGTGAAAATGTGACGGATAGACAAGACGCCAGCTAACTGAGGTATTTGAACACCACAACGAATACATTGAGGCTTATGCGAATGAAGTGAAGTGTGAATGAATGAGAAGAATGAACGGTTATGTATATAATGAAACTAGTATGAATGATGTGTGAATGTAGAAAAAAAAAAAAAAAAATAATAATAATAATAATAATAATAATAATAATAATAATAATAATAATAATAATAATAATAATAATAATAATAATAATAATAATTTACCAACATATACAAAAACAATTTACGTAGAATATATAAAATAGAATTACAAAAATGATTTTAGTGTAAGTTAGTAATGCCAAAATGCAATTAAGTTAACTTTAGGTCTAGAATGTAAATTAGTTGTAAGAAAAAGCCCCGCCTCTAGCTGCTTAAGCCGCAAGGCAGCAGCATAAAGTAAAAACATTTATAGGTAATAAATTCCCCTTCTTCACAGGGTTACTGTGGAGGGGACAAAAGAAAAAAAAGGCTTATGCTGTCGTCTGGACTTGCAATGACCTACCTATTCTATTTACTGTGGCTATTGCGACATTTAAAATTAGAGATTCGAAGTATGTTCCCAAGTACCCCGTCCCTCAGTCACCAAATCTCCCCAGTTTTTGGTATTGCCTTTTATTGCACTGCGTTTCCTTGTCCACTCGTGAGCATCGCGTAGGCAGCAGCACCTCCTGTTGAGGGACGCGCCAGCCAGCGGCCGTGTGACGGCGTGGCGCGGTGCGGCGCGGTGCGGCGCGGGGCCGTGGCTCCGTCGCCGCGTGGGAGCGGCGGCGTGGGCGGGGCGCGGAGGGGGATGCGGCTGCGGGCGCATTGTGCCGGGCGCACCTGGGCCCTCAGCCCTTTAGCCTTTCAGCCCTTTCTCCCTCCCCTCCCCCCCCCACCCGTCCAGCCCTCCTTTGAGGCGCGCAAGCAGCTCTTTGGAAACCGGAGACGCGAGGCGGCGCGGCGAGGAGCTGCGTGGAAGGGGCCGCGAGGGGCGGGCGCGGGGCGGGCGCAGGGCGGGCGCGGGGCGGGGTGGCTCATGGGCCCGCGCCGCACACACTGGCTCCGTCAGCCTATCCGCTTGGACCGCTTGGGCACCATACACGTGAATTCCGATTGACCATAAAGTAAGGCGGGAACATCAATGGGAATTTGCAGCTTTCAACTACGCCGGATTCTCATCCACATCGTCTTCACTGACCTAAATTGTTTGAATCTATTATCGTAAATAAAATTGGTTATCTGATCCGTCCCTTTCTCTCTGAAAAACAATTTGGATTTGGGAGAGAAAAGAACATAGAATCAAATCTTGTCAACTTTACACGTATATATCTTGCACGCAATGGTTGCAAATTTAAGGTATTCTGAACATTTTAGTTCATTTACTGTATGAGCATATTCAGATGCAACGATTGCCGAGAATCAGACTGATCTAAGTCCATTTAACTACTTTTTTCAGGAAATCCTTTCTAACCAGACGCTTATTCTGTATTTGGAGTTCTCAGAACAGATCTTTAGATTAATACTCTTACTAATTAAATTCTTAATTAGTGAAAGATAAGACAATTGTACTATTTTATGATTTAAGTGTCCTCCGGTTTACGTCTACCAGCAAAATATCCATATCTCAGATATTATAGAAAGAGTCACAAAGCAATTTCGAAGTTACACAACAGTCCGGAAAATAACGACATTCATCTTGCCGTCAATATCTTGGACAAAATGGTTTCATCAATACTCCTTAGAGTTATGCAAAATATTTAAGTAATAAAGACATCTTTTAAGAAAGTATTTATATTTCAGCAGACCTTTTTCCTGCTGGCAAAGTGCTAATTTCCTCTTTCCAGTGGGGATCTTCCATAGTTTCTTTTTGACTTTGTACTGTTCACTGTCTTTTCTCTGTTTCTCTTAGCCTTACTCCTTCCTCTCTATAAACTGGCTTTCATTAGTGGCAGCTTCCTTAGTGGCAAACAATCCTGTGCTAGAGTAATGATGTAATGATCCTGTTGCTTTTGTCTAAGGTGCACGAAGCATTGAAGGGTGCCAAGACTGCATTACGATACATCGGGCAGTGGATAACGAAGGATCAATTATGGGGAGAGAACTCAGGAGAAGAATCTAAAGAAATTAGTAATGAAAAATGTACGAAGCAAACAATGGAAAATTATTGTTTTTGTAAGGACAGATAAAGATGTTGAAATTTTCAGTTCGTGCTGTCAATGTATTTTAGTAGTATATGTAGATATACATTCTGTATATCTACATATATTACTAAAATCAATAATTGTGGTGAAATTGTATTTAATTTTGACATCCTCGGATATAATGAACTAATAATGTTAGCCCCCAGAAGTTCACTATAACTGTATGCTAACTGTATTAGGTTGCAAACAGGTTGAAGTCAGAACACGTGATCTTTCGAATAACTTTTGGAGTAACTAAAAATGTCACATAATTCTAATTTACATCAGGCTTTCATCTTACTTTCCTTCTCGGAAAATAATACCGATTTTGACACTTATATTCGGATCACGATCATAGTGTCTCTCCGTGACGAACCAGCTTCTGGTTCGTGAGATGGTGATGCAAGATGTTTCTGGATGGTGAGCGAGAACTCGAAATCTTGGACCTGCAGAGTTGAGCTCGAAGCCAGCTTTGCTGCTGTTCTGACGTCCTAGGGCTCGAGTTGTGACGGTGATGGATTTTCGACACTCGCTACGTTGGTCGAATTCAATTGCTATCTGATGGAGAATTCTAGCGACTGCATGCTCTGATTGGTAGATTTCCGTGGTATTTCCGATCAATTCCAGGCGAATGCCGAAGTAGTTCCGTTGCAAATGGGTCAGGGACCTCTCGCGATCTTTTCTTCTAATTCTTATTCTGTCCTCTCCTCTTACTCACACACACGGTTACTTGCATTACAGTATCACACACACTAAGGCACGAGTCAGACGCCAAGAGCTTGTCAAGGCATGGAAAGTATCCTGCTGGGAAACGATATCCTGCAAGGCGGTGTAGGTCTCTCCATCCAATAGGAAAGACATCACCGCCATCTCCCGGAATAAATTCACTTTTCCTTTCACATTTTACATTCATTTTCACAAATGTAACTAATGCCAGTTGACCTACCCGGAATCATCAATCAATCAATCAAGCGAAATCTTTGGTTGTGAGGTGACCTATGGCCGCGCGAAGAGCAGGCCCCGGACACTGTGCCTCCACCCCCTCCCGCTCTCGAAGGGAGGGGCAGGGGCTCTGCTTTTTAGTCGCTTTAACGGGAGCCGCGCCTTCTTTTGTTGATTTTTCGGAACCCGCTGGCTGGCTCACATACCTCCACCACCGATGCCGCCTCCTTTCATGGGTTTTTGGTGGCGGGGCCGAGGCGAGGCGTGGTGGGGCGGGGGGTTGCGGGGCGGGAGGCACCTTCGCTCCTCCGCGTGAACCGGATCCTCCCGCCCCGTGACGAAACGCCGCCCGCCGCGACGCGCAGCCTACCCCTCCCCGTCCCCGTCTCCGCCCCCACACACACAACCACACGAAGAACGCGGTGGTCCATCAAGATTGTCGTTAATTACAAAACAGAAAACCCGCTGAATTGTTAGTAATGTATTGTACGGAGTCACGTTATCTTGGGCCCTCCATTCGCTATATGCAAGAGAAGTGGGGAGGGTGGTATTCCGACGGTAGGTCTATTATACGAACAAATCTGATGCTCGTTTTCGCCTCGTAATGTGAAGTAGTTTCGGTTAGAGGGGAACGAACATTTCTGGCTACAACGCGCGTTTCTATCTTTTATTCTTAATTCAATTGACGTTGGTAAAGTGGATATCGAGGCTGTACGGTTGCACGTATAATCATAACTCTTGAGAATTAACCTCAACGTCAAGGCGTCAACACCTAACGTCAAAGCTAACCTCAAGGCGTCAACGCCAAACGTCTATTTGGGGGTTATTCTTTCTTAAGTCTTTTTCTCAGTAAGTCTTACGTCTCACAGAACTAATTTGTAAATAAATAACGTGGACAAGGAGAACAATTCATCGAAATTCATTGCAAAGATATGTAATCATTTTAATAGCGGTTAATGATTTGTCCAATGTCACTCGGGGAATCAAGATTACTGCAAAGACATCTCACAAATATGTCGAAGCGTTCAGATTGTCGAGTGGAATAAAAACACTCATAGTATATACAAATTCTTCAAGAATTCTCCCTACTGTTTAGCTCGCATAAAAAATATATTATCAAAAAATAATTTACCAAAATTGAGTGGTACGTGCGGTGGAAATTTCTTTTTCTTAGTCGTAATTTACTGTGGTATTTTAATTCATTATAATGGATTTTGAAAGTTGTTACCAAAATGGGTTTCACCGAAGTCGCACGCGTGGAAAGTGAGTTGGCGACTCAGGAACCATTTTAGGCAACAGCGTAATAATTTTTACTAAAATATGAATCTGCTCAAGAAACAATACCTTGTATATCCAAAACAGATTTTCTACCGTAGACCAGAAATAATTAAATCGGAGGAAACACAACAAACACGACTTTCAAATTTCGAAGAAGAAGCAAAAAGGATCTGTTCTGAACATCGAATCTTTTTTCTTAACAACAACAGTTGAAGGACAATCTACAGACATCAGAGGGACGGACAACGAGCTTTTATGCATGGAAAGTTGAATTTATATTTTAAGAAGAGTTTCCCACCATTAAATGTCAACCGGCGGAAAAATGTGACATCAAATCTTTTTTTATTGTTCCGATACAGTTGTTTTATTGTTTCTCATAATTTAATTGCGACGTGTATCTCTCTCTCTCTCTCTCTCTCTCTCTCTCTCTCTCTCTCTCTCTCTCTCGATATATATATATATATATATATATATATATATATATATATATTTCAATGCGAACTTACTACTTAAACCATATATAACTGTTTTGTTTTACTCGTCTTTTGGAGTGAATATAAAATTCAAGAAGAAAGCTTATTTTTTATAAAAATGGGTATTCAAGGTATTGTTAAGCGTCGAAATGTGTCATATTTCTTTGAAAGACACTCACTAACCATATCCCCGATATTCACGTAATCGTAAGTCATCAAAATTATTTACGAGCCACGTCCCAAATCTGAATATGTTAGAAAAATAAACATGTTACTAGATGTTACTAAAATAAACATGTACATAGTGCAAGTAAAATAAAAGCGTCCATTAATGAAAAGACGAAGCTTCCGAAGTTACAAATAAGTATCACTTAATAATTTTAACAATCTAATTGCCTACAAAGTGTGAATGTAGTATCCACAATGAATCAACAATTGATTTTTGTTAATTAATTAAATTAAAGTTAGAATAATTATGTAGACAGGGTCAGTTAACGTGTTATGTAATTGCGAGACCGCAACTCGAACTTGGTCCGAGGGGTCTTAGATTAGTCTTCCACCTATGACATTCCGTCAGCAGCTAAGTAGTTGAGTTATGCGATGCCTCAACCTGGATGTGCATTCTAAAGGTCATTTCCTTTGATCAATTTCAGGCGGATGCCGAGGGGGGAAAATTAAAAACCTTAAAAACAGACCTCTGGCTGAGCCAGATGATTCCTTCGCAATGCTATCCAGACTCCCATCTCCGCCTGGGCGATGAGATAATCCTGAATCCTATATGATTCATTCCTCGCGATCTAATTCTACTGTACTTCTAAACTGTACTAGAATTACGTAGATGTCAGGTCAAGGACCGAATAGAGCTGTTAGCGCCTTAGGAAGAAAATATTACAGAATATTAATATAGTATATGCTACATTACAAATGCAAACTCACATTACAGCACAATAATTAAATTGTAAATTTTATGATATTTTAATTATTAAAACTCAGCTATACACGTACAAACTAATCGTATTTTCAACCAGCAGAATAATATTCGAAAAGACTAATGCATTAAATGTCTGCAAAATTCATTTTTACGTGAGATTATTAACATTTCAGGAATTCAAGATAGCATATGTATACAAATAGTTATAAACATATATATTGCATTCCAACATGCAATGCAACATTGTATTCCTTGCATTTCTAATATTTTAGTAAAAAGAACGTGAGTAGAGACAATGCAGAAGCAGCTTTTCAGAAGGGGGTCAATTCAGTCGTCGTCCCCGCGCTTAATCCGTCCACTAAATATGAAGTTTTTAGAATGTGAATTTCTGAATTAGAAGGTAAAATTCCGACAATAAACTTGGCATGATCTAAATACCTTAATAGAGAATAAACTTGGATAAATTTGCTTTTTGACTAAAAAAATTATTTCAGGGAGTCTAAAAAATAAAATATTGTTAATAACAAAAAAAGGAGAATGCCTTACCGTGGGTGTCTCAATAAACAATGTATTCTAATATTATTTTAAAATATGCGTTGCAATAATTTTTATATTTTCAATTAATTTTTTCACAATGTTATTTATTTTCTCCTTCAACTTACGATATTTTGGTTCCGATTTGAATGAAAATCCACGGTCGAATTTCACCCTAAGCAATATTTCTGAATGGTTCAATCTACAATTTTTGGTGTCCACCATCATTTAAAAAAGACGTCTCAATCAACGGATGTGCGCATACCTCCACAATTTTATGATCCTTCTCTCTTTCGCTTTTTTTAAACAAAAAGGACGTGCATTCCCTGGTTTGCATTTCCTAGAGGGATAATATCGGATAAAAATAAACCAAGAGATTTGCGCGCGGGTCGTCGTTCTGGCAGTTTGCTTCCTGCGCCCCCCCCCCCCCTCGGCCTTTCTACGCGCCTGTGAAAAAAGGCACATGTGCATAAAGGCGCGTCTGTGCCCGGCTGCTGCGTTGTGAGAGACCTTTGTATGCACGCAAGCCGTCTCGCCCGCATTTCGCAAGCGGCGATAATACGCGGCCTCGCCCTCTTCACACCTCACTTTTGCACGGCCGCGTGCACGCCGCGGCTCCGCCATGATTGCTCCTGTTTGCATAACCTGGAAACCGTTCCTCGTGAGGAGAAAATTAAGCGAAAGATGATTCACGATATAAATAATACTTACTATTACAATACGCAACGAATAAAAAAGTAATCTGACACTTTAAGAAAACTCGTCTGGAAGACATTTACAACATGGAAGCAGTCGTGGCCGAGTGGTTAAGGCGTCTGACTAGAAATCAGATTCCCTCTGGGAGCGTAGGTTCGAGTCCTACCGACTGCGGGTTGAACCATATTTTAGTTCCTAGATATTAATGCAGAATTTGAGTCAGTGAAATGTAATACTGGACGAATGCATAAAGAGTGAATGAACCCTTGGATATGCGTGACAAATGGAGTTATATCCACGGACTTGGTGAATGAAATTGACTAAGACACTTTGGCTCTTGGTGGCAGCAGCCTGCAGCAGTAAAAAAAATGCTGCTGAATAAAATCACGCAAAATAGTTTTCCAAGAAGAAATAAAATACACTCTTATAATACTACAATAAATTAAATATTTTTAACAAAATCAGTTTGCACCAAAACTCCATTAAAATAGTATTATATAAACGGAACACAATACGAGTACAACAGTACTTTACTTACTAAGAATACAAAAAAGGGCGGTTCCTTAACACAACACGTAAACAGAAAATATTTAATGGCGGGAGACCTCTTCCTTGGAGTCATGTCGCATGATAGCTGGGTAGAAATGCTCTCAGTATTAGAAATCAGTCGACGCGCATAATTAGAATAGAATGAATTACTCAAATATTTGCAGTTGTCACTCAAAATCGAATGATGCATTGTTTTTGGATCTTTTCTGAATGTCTGGGTAAGTAACAAAACTAAACATCTATTACAAGGCTGGAGGCTTAATAGTTTTCTTTCAATTTCAGCGCGCATTAGATAGTAGACCTCGGATTTTAGGACAAATGCCTATTAGGTCCTTTAGGAGATTGTGGAAAATTATTGCAGATGATTGAGAATTATGAAAAAAATAGATATACTGAAAGCAAATAATAAAGCCTCAAATGTCCTAAAAGGGTGGTTGATACCTATTTTAATATTTTTTGGCCTAAAACAAGTCATTTTGAAGAATTATCATATTTTAATTACTATTTTTTAATTTGTTTTACCGAAACGCAAATACTTTCTCGGAATTCCGGAAACGCGAATATTCCCTGATCCAATGCAATTGACTACGCCTCGAAATCATCATTGATTCATCACACCGAACATAAGGTGCTTTGCAAGTCATTAGAAATGTGATATTTCACTCTCGCCTCCGATCAGCTCGCAAGTCTCAGGCAATTGTACCAATTCTTGGTGCAGCTGCACTGTTGACAGGTTGAGAATGAAATGTGTGAAAGAACGAATGAAATGAAAAGAAACGAAAGTGAATAAAATAATATGCTTGTAGTTTTCCTCATAAATATAACAATTACTTGACTTTCCTGAAAAATAAAAAGTGCCTAATTTAATCCATTGTGATAAGTTTTATATGCCAGAACATAACTTTTCATGTCTAATTATTTTTAAATACCTGGTTTAATCATTATCCTATTTTAAGTGCCTAAAATACGGTTATCATGTCTAGTAGTACCTCATTTTATAAATTTACCTATTTTAGGTGCTTAAATCATCACTTCTTTGTGTCTAAGATTCCGAGCTCTAGATATTAGTAGTATAAACGAACTTGAACGTTTTAAGAGATGCCCCCCCCCCACACACACACTTTTTGATATTCCACTCTTTATCGCCGAGTTTTTCGCCTACTTCTCGTAAAAACCTGCAATAAATCTAAATTTTTTATTATCTCTAAGATGAATAAAATTAAGTAGGTATTGTTCTTGCCATGTCCATTAAATATCAAGCTTAAATAAAAACGAGAACGAAAAAATGAAAAACAAAACACATTACCAATAAAACCTGCAAGATGAAAAAAAGATTTAATATTTATTACCAGAGCTATTGTGAACATTATTCAAAGACGTAAAAATATAGATCGTCTTTTTGAAGAAAACTAAAGAATAATCGTGATTATTATGCACGTGTATTATTAACTATTTCATCTGAAACTTGAATATCCATAACAAATGTGTTAGTCTTAAACAAAATAATAAAAACACTTCGCAAAGGCTTAAACTTGAAAAAGAATGCGCGTTAGAAAGCACTGTGAAACTGAATTCTCTAATCTCCGAGACGTCTACAGAATGTTCCACTTCTTATGACAATATTTATCGATCTAGAAAGATCCAATATTTATTCAACCGCCTTTTTGGTGCCAATAAAACAGGAGGATGTCTTCTGCGATGTTGTCAGTATGCGATCTTGTCTGCTTTTCTAACATGCACTTCCTTGGAAAACCTGAAGTTTCCGAACATCCGGTTAGGTGACGCAATGTTCAGGCCTCACTCACAAGATACAAATAAAAATACGTAATATAAAAAGTGCTATGTGCTATTTATAATCGATAAAAGTACATTTTCTCAATTCAATTAGGTAAAATGGATAATAAAAAATATGATGAATATTAAAAATAGCGAGAAAGAAAATTTGAGAATTTGCGCTACTCTAGGTACTCAAGTATTGTTTCGAGTGCGGATTAATGTAAAATTTTCAAAAGCCAATCTTTGAAAATAGCTCGCTAACCAGTAAAATAGAATGTTGCTACATATCATGGTCAAATATCTGCATGCGATCGTACATGAACACCAAAATTGTTTTTATACAGCAGATGTCGTCGGTGTAAATAAACTTTGGTAGTAACTACAGTGTATACCACATGTTTATGTAGAAGAAATTTTTACTGAGAGGAACTTGGAAAATCGGGAATCTTCTTTTGCCGTAATGAACTGAAACTGCTTAATGATGCGATGTGATGCTATAATGATGCGATCGCTACGCGACGTTGCCAATTTCTGACATCGCACGCTACGTTGCATTGTCTGGTAACCCTACAGATGAATTGGTAAATGTACGGTACTTTTGTTCCGATAATCCGAACGCCTCCGAATCCGAACAGAACACCCCTCCCCAATTAGTTCGGATTACCGGGGTTCTACTGTATTAAGAAAAATAAAAAATAAAAAAATAAAAAAAATGTATTTTGGGCTGCGATAGATGGCAACTGGCAAGTCCGAATAGCTAGCTGAGACCAAATGAAATAGAAAACTAATTCGGGAAAGTCTGTGCAATTTTAACCATATTAGTTTATGTATCAAAGGGAGAAAAAACTGACAGAAATGAAGAAAGAAAAACTAGGAGAGTATAGTTTCGACTTCCGAGCAGGTCAAAAACTATGATTCATTGGTTCTTTTGAAAGTATGGTTTATTTGAATTATTTGAATTTAAGGGAACAGCCAATGGAATCGCCAGGGACAGCTCATATTCTTTATCATAATTAGTAGAACATTTTTCGTTTAGGAAATTTCATTTAGGAATTCATTGGGGATTATTGGTGGAAATGCCGTACTAGTGGTGGGGAAAGAGCTTGCTACACACCTGGCTGTTTGGGACCCTCGAGAAACTCGCCTCTGGTACTACACACATTCTGTACCTGTGGTGGTCACTCTTCCTGTACACAACTTGCTGTCGAGGGGGAAAGTCTCAAAATAAAATCCTGCTTCACGCAGACTGGTAAGGCCCATGCAGACTGCGTTGTTTTAGAACCCGTTTAGCACTCGTTGGCGTTGAAAGGCAATGGTTTCTGCTTGTTAAATTCATTTCCAGAAACCTATTCCATTCAAACTTGTAGCTGCAAATACATTTTATTCGAACAATTTGTATAAAGTGCTCTACTTTCAAAGTGCACACTCAGTCCTCCTTGTGCGTTCATAAAAACATATTCAACAATCCAACGTGATGGCAATGGGCGAGTGCTGTGAGCCCAATATTTAATTTGAGCGTATTGGGATAAGAAACCTAGCAGAGAATCAACAGAAACCATATCGATTTCCTCCCGTTACGGTCACTAGTGATTACTAAACAAATACTATTTTTTTAAATTAGTGTTACAACAGCACATATATTATCGCATTAGTTGTAAATTAAATTTTTCAATTTTCGAAAGTTCAGACTAAAAAATATCCGTTTCAAATTTGCAGGGCGTGTTCGGTCAGATCGAACGCAAAATATAAATTTTGGAGAACATCGTCTGAACGGCTTGGTAGCTAGCGTTGACCACAGACGGATAGGTAAACAGATGTTTCGCTATAAACAATTTTTCGATATCAAAGATCTACAAACGTAATTGTGATCCCACAATTTTCTATATGCTACATTAAATAGAATACACTTCCTACTTAAAGTCGTGGTATCTATGTAATTCTTAGGCATTTTACTATCTTCTGAGTTCCCTAGACTTCCCCACGGAAGAATGAAGTTCCTTTCCTGCATTTACTACCAGGAATGCTAAATTGCATCGTAATTTACAAATTGTGTGTCGAGATTAATAGAGTTTCTGAGAGCAGTCTTGAGGGCACTGACTGTCAATTTTGGCATAGCCCTAGAGGTTCCAATCACCACTGGCAGGATTCTGGCGTTGGGCACTCCAGGAAATTGGGCTGCCAGGACTGGTAGGTATTTTACCAATTTTTTATTACATTCTTTTGTTGAATAGTGTAAAGGACTTTTAAGAGAATGGTGCAGGTCTCATTTTCGTTGACTTCCATGATTTTTCGAAAATTAGAAAAAAAATTTAAAACATCAAAATTGGAGATAGAGATTTTTGTTTCACACAAAGACTGTTGAACAAAAGTAGCTCTTCAAAATAGGTCTTTATAATTTTTGGAAAAATTTAGTAGATTTTGCGTATTTTGCGATTGAAAATAAATTCTCGAAAAAACGTCCTAATATTTTTCTTATTTTTTTTTCTTTTATGTAATAAGAGACGATAAAAAATAAGGTGGTATTCATATTTTTGTTAATTTTTTTGTGGTAGTCAAATTTCAAAAAACCCAATTTAAAACTACAAACTCGAAGATAGAGATTTCTGCCTCAGACAAAGTCTGTTGTACAAAATTTGCTCTTCAAAAACGGTCAAGTACAATTTTTTGAAAAAAAAGCACTATTTTTTGCGTATTTTGCAATTGAAATTTTAAAAAAGTGTCTCGCTTCCGCTCACTGCCACAATTTTTTTCTTTACATTTTCTTCACATATGTAACAAGGAACGGTAAGAAATATAGTGATAGTTTCATTTTCAGGTATTGCTCGTTTTCTTTCAAAAACCGCAACAAAAAAAACTACAAAATTGAAGAAAGAGATTTTTTATTTATATAACCATTACTAAAGGGAGAGAAAGAATATGTGCTGTTTTAGCACCACTAGTTTCTAATCGTAATCCTGAGTTCAGCGATACTTCCACTTTTTCGATATCTGGTTCCCACAATATTCCCAAAAATAACACCTACTTTCCGCTGCAGCATTATAATACTTTTTTACTACGTATGTGCGTAGTATAGCAAGAAATTTGAAAGTGCTTCCATCATTTCAAAATCGAAAATTGAGAGATAAGTTACAACGAAAAAGACAAAGGTGTAAAACATGTTCGAAAATAAATTTGATCTTCGCACTTTTCAAAACTTCATAGGTTTAAATGAAAATTTATAATTTAAAACTATTTCACTTGCCTCAATATACTCGGACACATTTTCTTTAATATATCAAGAACAATTAAACGAATATATTTTTTAGAATTATTTTGCACCATTTCGTACAATTATTTGAGAATATTCTGTAAATATGTATGTACTCACAATTTCCACATTTTACATTACAAAAAATGTTTAGTTCCCTTCGTATTATCACAAGCGTACAGAATATATTTGGTAGTTTGATGTCCAATGTGGACTTACAGCACGACCTGGTGGTGAACATCCTAACTACAAAGCGAGACTGGAAACCGCGAAGTCTTTGAGCTGTCCATTGAACCAAACACACTTTCACAAACTTATTTCCATCCCCCTCCTCTTTGTATAGTACAATGGCTCAGAAATGCATTAGTATTCTAATAAATTAACACATTTAGTTGTCACCTTCTCAATACGAATTATATTTGAAAATTTGAAATCTCGTCAGCAATTAAAAATGTCTCTCCTTAACATATTAAGACAGGTGTTCGAAACATACACCACCTGTGAGTGTTATAGGTGTATGTACATTTCATTATCATTTTATTGTTCATTAAATTGAGATGCAGACTCATCAATTCATCGTGTGTTTTTATTGGCTGTTCTAATACCTGATCCCATCTATTACAAGTGTGAACAGAAGATCATAATGCAGCTGAAAAAAAAATGTTTCCACCAACTTTTCTCTAATAATGTAGTATATGATGTTAAGGAGTTGTCCACAAATTACGTAACGCTGAGAAGAGGGGGGGCGGGGTTTGAGGCAACGTGCCGCTGCATTACATAGAGGAAGGGGGTGTTAGTTTAGTGTTACATAACGTTGAAACTAGTGTGTTTTTTGTTTTTTCAACATTTTCTGAATTAGTTGCGTGTGCAGGTTTGTGTCAGAAACTGTCACAATCATTAGATAATTTTTTTGGTGGGTGTCAAGCGCGCGTTAGAGAGGGAGAGAGAGAGTATTATAAGAAAAACTTCAAATTTGCGTTACATAATTTATGGACGTTCCCTAATTTCAATTTAAGTACTTGGAAGAGTGGTTCAATAAGACATGTTTAACAAAGACTCGTGTCATATATTCTTTCAGTGGTATACATGCCTTTTACGCTCTCACACGCAATCTATACCAATTAGGTTTCTAAAAAAAGAGAATTTTACGGACATGGGGTGAATTGCACTTTGACTTTAAAAATATGAAGGATTTATTTTAAAAACGCAACTAAATATTCATGTGAAATGCAACCCGCAACACTCGTACATAATTTATAGTTTAATAACTTCTAAAACAAAGCGTTCTAGTGCCTTTAAACCATAAGTTTTGAGGCTACAGATATCAAAGAAACGTTCCTTACTCTATTATCTACAGAATGAGATCTTTCTGAACATTCTATTACAGTTTTTTTTTCAATTCGGCGATTCTCAATGCTACCACAGCATACTTATCATGTGGTGCAGCTCCCTGTTAAATGCCCTCTGACAATCTAGAGTCCATGGATATGTATATCTATATCCAGGGACACTCTGACAATCCGTTGCTCAGCGACTCTAATGTTTCCTACGAAGTACTAAGATTCAACATTCAATACTACAGTGGTAATACAGCTTCGTTCTGCTAAATATGACCAAAAAGAAAATGTTTATATATTTTAATTTCCTCTCGAATATACATGTTAAGTACAATTTTTAACCATTTTTAAGAAAAGAAATTATTAAAATTTAATGTCTTGAGGAATAACATTTTCTTTACTTTCATGAAAATGTCTAGAAACTGCTAATCGAAATAAGTGCAAAAATTTCACATATAAAAATGAGATTCTGAATGCAAGCAGAATAGTTTGTAGAGAGAAGAAATTTGTACCTAGTCAGGCAAATAAAAACCGGGGTGATCCTGATTGTTTATATTTTATTTCATAGTACTACAAATTATTTTTAAAATTACATTTACACTATTTTCTATTTTTTTTTTCTTACTAATAAGATATTAACATTCAAAATGCTGGAATTCAATTATTTTGTCTTGCTTTTTCCTTGCTGAAGTAATTTTCTGTTGGTGAACATCTACAGAAAATAAATTCTTATCTCCCAAAAGTTGTCATAACAATCTTCTTCACTTCATAACAGCTCGCAAAATTGATTTCTGAGAGTTTGTGTAATTGCTAAGTACCAATATTTTCATCAGCAATGAATTTTCTAAATTCTGTGATTAAAACTGATTCACTCTTTGACAGATATTTATTAAAACAGGTAAAACACACAAAAGTTTGAAGTTATTTTAAACATTTTCAAAGCAATAAACATTTTTGACATCTTGTAAACTCCCACTAAACAAGTTTTTGTATATTTCACAAGGATACTTTGTAGCTATCATACAAAACTAAAAATATACTGCTTGGTATTCATTTCTACTATGTCCAGATTTAATTCCCCCACACTTATTTCTGCTAGGACTATTTTTCGTATTTTCACTAAATGTGAGGCTGATATTTTATTTGAGGGGTTCTGGATCTCATGTAATGAAAATATCAAGAAACAACCCATTATTTTTTTTACTGCTTAATGACTTGTTCTTAAAAGTGCAACTTCACAAACAATTCAGAGTACTTCAGAAAAGACCTCTGGAAAGCAGAATGGCATTGACTTTACATGTGTGGGTGTTAATTCTAGATGGTGTTGACATCAGCTACCTGTACTTTCAATATTACATCCACCCGGTTTTCTAGCTGTAGGTGTGCATATCCCCAACTAGCCAAAAAGCTGAGCTGCACTACTCTACGATACTAACCCAGTGTCCAGAGATGTGCAGAATCTGCAACAGTATGCGAAATTGAACTTGATATTATATGCAATTAAATTGCACATGAGTACCTCTCCGTTTGGTAATTGAGTTAAACAATATTGCAAAGAGTAGGGTTGCACTAGCCTGATCCTGCATTTTTCACATGGACAAATCTACCTAGCTTTCTCAAGAGTAAAAAACTTTTCTAATGTTTTTGAGACTATCAAGGAAAGTGAAAAGCTGTCGAGGAAGATTGTTCAAATGTTTTCAAGGAACTGTTGTGAATTGTTTCCAAAACATTTGTCTAAAATACTGAATACACCCTTATTGAAAATTTGTTTTGATCATCAATTGCATTTTTTTTAAATTTTGATTTGATATTCTGTAAGTACATTTTAAGTTTCTGTTATACAGTTTTTAAATAAAGAAACATTTTGTTAACCACTTTTTCCCTTAATATGGAAATGGAAGGATAGGGAAGAGGGTGGGATTTAACATGTGAGAGATCTTGCTCGTTATTTTTATTTTCATTTTTCATTCAGTATCTCTTTTGCAAAGCCAAAGGTACAGAAAACAACGATAAGATTTCACAAGGAATGACAAGAATTCTAAATGTGCATTATTTCCTTACTAATACAAATAAAATCAAAGGACAGAGACAGTACTGAACTGAAAGAAAATGCTTAGTTTCCAGAATAATGAACATATTTTTTTAACTGAACTAAAAAACTTTCCTTTTTTAACTCCAACAAAGACTGTTTATCAAATGTGACTCACAATTACCTTTTTGTACAAATTTCTCTGATATTGAAAAGAATGTGGATTCACACGGTAACCAGAGGATCTTTATCTTCTCTTGAAAGTATCACTTGCACTGCTTGCTGGAATTCATTACCAAGCTTAACAGCTAAAGTAGAGAGAAATCCACGTTCAGAATCACTATGATTGCATAAAATCACATGACTGCCATTGTGAACAGCATCAAGAACATCATGATGTAGCATTTCACCCGTGAGGTACAGGTCAGCTTTCACACCTCGCAGGACAGAAGATCCTGAACCCACACAGATGGCAATCGTGTGGACAAGAGCATCTGAAAGAAAATGCAACTATTACAGCATTGCAAATGGCACAATGCTCATATTATCAAATCTCTTCTGTAGCTGCAAGCAGGAAAACTGTACCGGTATTACTAAGGCCTCATGAACCCTGAAATAATACTTCTTTGTCATCTAACTGAAGCACTAAACATGAAGCATACATGCTAAATGATACTTTGGATACTAAAAAGATGAGAATTGAATTACACACAATCTGTAAATTAACTACACACTCGATTCAGCGCTCTGATTTTCCATAAAGTGAACTATATTATATACATAAACATGAATGCTGAATTTAACAATCCTATAAAATGTGTGTGTCAATCTGACATCAAGATTCTGCTGGTCTACCATTTAGGAAAAATGGGTAATTCGATGTCTCCTAGTGGAGAATAAATCTTTTTTTTTTTTTTTTTTCTTCTTCTTCTTCTTTTTTTTTTTCTGAATACTTTGAGAACTTTTAATTATTGAAAAAACTTTTTAAGTACATAAAATGCCTTTTAGGGGAGTTTCAAGGTACCCTCAAAGGCAATTAAGAGCTCATTCAAATCCTATTTACATGATGAATCAATTTGCACTATTTTAGCTGAATTCTTCTAGAAAATGGTGCAAAAATTATTGAAAAAACAACAACATGTATTTTGGGTGGGGATTTTAAGGTACCTACAGTGGCAGAATATTGTGATTTACTAAACTGACTTTCTCTAACATGAAGGATTAGAATATGATTTATACGATTGACAGTAGCTAAACCTAATTGTATAATGAAAGACACACATTTTAAAACGAAGATTATCAATACTGCATTCTATCATATAAATTTCCAAAGCCAGTCAAGTATATTGCGTTTAATTCTTCTTTCTATTATGAATTTAGCATCACACAAATAATAAACTCCAACATCAGGTGTACCTGTTCGAGATACCAAGCTAATCTAGTACAGAATTTTGTCTTAAATAATCATGGTATAGCTATGCAGTTGTGGCTATAATAACTTTGAAACTATACTTCTGTCAATACATAAAACAGTCGATTCAAAAATTGTATCAAAAATATTAAAAAATACAATGTAAACACAATATAACATAGTATTTATAACATTAAAAAATATAATATGAAAGGGTGCTTACCCATATCCTTCCCGGGAATGAGAGCCAAACGAACATGAGGAAGCTTTATATGCAACTTCACTAACTCCACTACTTTGCTTACAGTAATTGGCCGTTTCAAAGTGCACAGTCTCCCAGCCCCACAATGAAGTTGAGGTATCTGTAAAGCAGATACTAAAAAATTAGATGACACTATAAGTAACAAAAATACTTAGGGCATAATAAAACAAAAAAAGTCTAGCAGAAAATGAAACAAATAAAAACAAAGTCATAATTAACAAAACAAATATAAAACCTAAGAAAGATGAAGTTATCATTAAAGACAAAGAATGAAACAGTGAAAGTAACATAATGTGCTACATAGTTCATGTGTCCATTTTGTATCTACAAGTTATGAAACACTTATTGTCTATATTTATCAATACATTTACATATTAGATATCCTACTCCTTTCATATTTGCTTAAGTATAACTCTAAATCACAGAGAGATTACATCTGAATTCATCATACCTCATCGTATTTCATGATTCTAATGTGCTCTTCCTCTGAACCTTTCTTCACTTCATGAAATATTTTCACTATTTGAGGTAGTAATAATGCAGAGCATGGCAGGTTCATTTTTGTTTCAGAAATGGAGATCTCCTTCCTGTTTTTAAGCATTCAAGAAAGTATGAATTGTGAAACTCACAAGTGAAAAAGTTAAATAAATGAGTCGTAATTTGCATGTCAACCATCTGTCATTCTTACACATTCTCAGAGACGCAACAACTTCGTGAAACAACACATGAGTAGTATTTTTCTTTGCAGCCATGCTTTCATTCATACGATTTTCATAACTATTATGATGATAATAACAACTACAACAACAACGACAATAATAATAATAATAATAATAATAATAACAACAACAACAACTCCGTCTTTTTTCATGAAAGAGTTTTATTTACTAATCTTTCAGACATTATGCTAATTTAATGTAACATGCTGTAGGGTACAACATGAGACATCCTTTTTTTCTTTCAATAAGTAATAAGCTCAATTATGATTCAGACAGGCATAAAAGAACAGGTCTTCTTGACTATGTCACTAACCTTCAGCAGTACTTATTTATTATGGAATTGAAAATATTTTAAAATTTCCTTTCATATAAATGGTAAAGAATTCAAAATTCAAAACAATGTGTTAACAACAGATAGGAATACAAAGCAAAAATGCCAAGGTTTAAAAAATTGATAACCCAACATGACGACCTATTACATGATCAATAAGTATTAAACAATGCATGAAATTTGAATTATTAAAACTAATTTTTCATAATGTTATAAAATACATACACATCATATGTTGTTTGTTCTCCAGAGCCACTGATTACCTCATGCAATCGTGTCTGGAACTCAGTAATTGTAGATTTACCAGCAGCCGAATTAGGAAATGCAATTTCAATCATGTGAGTATGAATTCCATGTGCTTTAGCAAGGGTTAATGGGGCCACCTCAGAGTCTGAGCCTGTGAGCAGTTAAAATAATCAAAAAGAGACATTGCACTTACGAAATATATATCTTTTTTTTTATTATTATTATTTTCTCGCCCTTATAAGAAGAAAAATTGTCATAGTGCACAGGAAAACAGAGAATTTTCCACAGAAAAATTCTTATTACCAGACCCTGATAACTAAAAGTGGATAAACCTTGTTACATAATTAAATTATGCAAAGAGAAATACTTTATTAATAAGACAACATTTCCTTGTTTATTGTGAGCCTATAACTCTTTTAATAAATATTATTTTACCCACAACAATTAGTTCCACAGCAATAAAAAAATTGATAAATATTATGTTATCAAATATGAATATATTTTTGTAAAGTATTTAAGAAAGCAATAAATAGAATCTTAAAACAGAAAAATAAAATAAAATAAAAACAACATACCAAAGGCTGAAGCCATCCAATCAGTTACACCCCCTTGCACAGAATCATAACTTGTATGAGGAGAAAAAACAGCAATCCTATTTTCTATGCATTTTACTATCACTCGTTCCTAAAACGTAACAAGGACTGTAAATGCACTTGCAAATAAGTATGCCCAAAACAAGAATAAATAAGCAATATTCTTACCTTCCAAGTTCTAGATGTCAAAGATTTAAGAGGAACAAAAATAGGAGGGTGATATGAAAGAATGCAATCTGCTTGACAAAGAAGGGCTTCATCCAGTACACTTTCTGTTAGATCATTAGTCAAAAATATTTTCTTCACATGCTTGGGGGTTGAAGGCTCAACAAGCAATCCGACATTATCCCAGCTTTCAGCTAGTGTTAAAGGAGCAATGTTTTTCAGCTTCTCAAGAACTTCTTTCAAAGACAACCCAGAGCCTTCTTGAGACATATTTTCAGGTAAATAAACAGTTGAAAGCTGCCGTGAATGGCAATTTCTGTAGACTAAACCCAAACTTTCCAGATACTTATAACCCCAAGAAACAAGTGGTTCTCTTTCAACTTTTGCCAAAAATCTATGAACTTTAAAAAATAAAGACTGCATCAGAAGAATATTTACTTTGATCTTCAAACAATTTCTTCACATAACCTGAAATAATAAGTTACTCTGTAAATTGATTTCTGTGAAACAGAATGTACAAAATTACATACTTTATTTGTGCTTCAGTACATTATTTATCCAAATGCAATTCGAGAAAAAATTCCACTTTACATATGAATATCCTCTATTATTAAAATGAATGTGTGTACATGTTTATGTTAGTGTTAATGTACATTTGCAATTTAATAAAATACATTGCACTGATTAATTTAATGAATTACTGCAATGTGCATTTTATGGAAGAATTTAAAACAAAACATTACAGAGAACTGCAGAAACAGAGAAAACAAATACTTATGTTCATTGCAAAAAATTATTTAATCCTTTATATACATAAGCCCCATAAAACACATATCTGATAGAAGCAGATAATGTCCTCTACTTTTGAAAACCTACATAACATATCACATTTGCACTTATTACATCACAACACAAAAGCTGTCAATGTTAATTATCTTCATACTGCCACAGTTTGACTTCTCCATCATCACTTGCAGATGCTAACAAGCCTGGTACTGAAGGATTCCATGCTACAGCATTTACATCTTGAGTGTGGGCATTTGCGCATGTAGCCAACAGTATGAATGTAGGCGTGTGTTTCTCAGAGTCTTCAGCTTCTTTAAATATTCGAATTGCATCATCTCCACATGCAGTAGCAAGTAAATGTGTTTTGTGACACCATGAAATGTCATAGATAGCTCGTGTATGGTAGCCAGATAGAGTGCACACACACTTCCAAACTGGATTATTATCAGGAGTAACTATTCCTTCAGAATTATTAGAAAGGTATTCCTGCCAAATTTTAACAGTGCAGTCATCGCTACAAGTAGCAAGCCGAGTCCCTGAATGATCAAAAGCCAAACTCCACACAGTAGATGTGTGAGAAGATAAAGTTGCAATACATATCCAATCATTATCCGCAACGTCTTCTTTGAAAAGTTTTGCTGTATTATCGTAACTAGCAGATGCCAATATATCAAGATGAGGATGCCACACAACCTTCTTCACATCTTGAGTGTGGGCATTAAGTACTGCAGCACATTCATATTCATCTTCTATAACTTCCCATATCCACACACTTTTATCACGACTACATGTGGACAACAACTGACCAGATTTGGACCATGCCACGCTTTTAACCTCATTTTCATGTCCTTCTAAAGAAGAAATACAATCAAACTGTCCTCCTTTCTTGTCCCATATACCAGTTGTAGCATCAAAACTTGCAGATGCTAAATAATTCCCGCACGAAGACCATGCAACTTCCCTTATTGTACGTTGATGTCCTTCTGTCAAGATATCTTTGTTGACCCATTTCGAGCCTTCTTTAAACCAGAGACGAATAGTTTTGTCTTCTCCACAAGAAGCTAAAGTATTTCCTTGAGGGTGCCAACAAACATTCCAAACACGACCTTCGTGTCCACTCAGAGTTTGAATTAGGTCGAGTTTACCCATCTCACCTAAAAATGAAAGAAACATTATTTAACAGAAAGGCCTTATTTTTATTTTCCAAATTCTCGTGTAAGAACATTACTTAACCTTTTAGCCTCCTAGAAGAATATGGACCGCAACCGAACTATGCTAACCTCGTCTAACATCAATTGCCAAGCCGCTGACAACCAATCTACCCTAACTTTGCTATTGCCTTAAAATTAACCCAAATAGGAAGGATTATTAAATTATTAAAATACCTTTTTTCTTAAGTCTTGTGACAAATACGCAAACGCAATGCAATCTCGGCAAACAAGGTTGGTACACGCCTAGCGAAACATTTGAAAGTGAATAGTACAGACATGCAAAAGTACTTACGCAAACATGCATTTCTGACTATTGATGTAACTTTTTTTTCGATGGTGTTTAAACTTAATTACTCATTGAACTTGACACATGTTTACAATTTTATATAAAGCGAGATAAAACAAATGAAGTTTGGTTTTATTATGTTGGCGAACCATTCCAGTTAGATTTACAAGTTTTTATTGTTTGAAGGCGGTAAAATTAGAACCTTCATCTTGTCATGACAAACATTTTATTTATTTTTTTTTTTAAATCAGTGGCACTTCGTATTGTTCATTAACTTTACACGCGGAAGATAATATAATTTATTTTAATTCGAAATACTTTATTCAACCACTTTCAAATGAAAATTGTCTACAATACGTATGACATAACAGACGGCTGACAAAATTCTTGAAAGCAAAATGACCACTACATTGGCTGGTAAGAAAGGAAGCAAGTTGACGGAAAAGAAAAGTGACGTTTTACAACTCGAAGATGTCACCACTGCCCAAGACATCACGAAAATTGCTTTAAATCAGTTGCACTTAATAACATGTTTGCAAAATAAACATCTCATTAATACACGACAACAATGTAATACCTGTGGGATACCCATGACATTAGTGATGAGAAAAAACTCTAAAGGCCAATATGGTTTTCTGTGTAAAAAGTGCCACAGTATATGCCCTTTAAGTAAAGGTACGTTTTTTGAGAAAAACAGAATGAGTTATGAAGGTGTTCTACTTACCCTGTTTTCATGGGCATGTCGTGTCAAAGCTCAATGTACTGCTGTACTTTATGGGATAACTCTACCAAGAGTGGTGCGACAATACCAATGTTTTAGGGAAGTATGTACATTGAAAATGACAAAATATCCCATTAAAATAGGAGGAATTGACAATGTAGTAGAAGTGGATGAAAATTTATACACAATACCATCAAAAGAAGAGTCGAGTAAAGACCCTCAGAAATTTGTTGTTGGTATGTACAGTCATGAAGATCTCTCAGGAATTGTTTTACTAGTAAAGGACAAAAGTGGTGACACTTTACTTGATCTAATTAAAAAGCACATTGTACCAGGTACAACTGTCTGGACAAATGATGTCAATGGTCTACAAAAGCTATCTCTTAATGGATATCCTCATGCAACATTTCAGCAGTCAGCTGGAGCACATATTGAGTATTTACCTCGGTATTGGTCTTCCATTAAGACTTACCTTCAAAACAATTGTAGGCTCAAGCCTCATCAGATTACTCAGGATTATTTAAATGAATATTTGTGGATGGCAAAATATGGTCAGTCTCACATAGAAGCATTCCAAAATATGCTACTTCACATATCTGAATTTTATCCAACAAACACAGAAAAAATTGTTTAATGATTTATAACTGAACTGACAGCTTTCTACCTTGCTTCACATTGGAAATTAATATATATATAATTTAATTTTTTGGGTAGCTTATAAAAAGAATTTTATTATGTAAAACTGGAAATAAATTTTTTTCTAGGAATGAGGAATAAATTATTTAATTTAGTCACAATTTTATAATGAAATTGAATATGTATATTATCAACACACTTTACAACCAATAATTACAAAAATTTTAACATAATATAAATTATACAAATTTACAGTTTGTACCATAGCAAGAGCACAAACAGAGAAATGTTTATCATGAAATGTGCGCAGTTTTGGAATAAGGAATATCAAAATGTTGGCACACACATACACCATCTTCTGAGAAGCAATAGTCAGAAGTTTCTCAAAAACTTGTGTAATTTGATCCATATATTTATGAATTACGATTTATAAAAAATAAAACAGGTTAAGCATATAGACGGAAATTTTGTTTGCCAGGAGACATCTATCACATATTTAAAATACCAGAAATGTAATGGTTGATATTAAAGCTTAATGAAAATATTTTATCAGAAACTTTATGTAGTGTTATACTCCCTCACTCTTACAATTAATTCAGGGAATAAACTTATGAGTCTAGAGAGCTGAATATATCTACACATTCACAGAGGTCATTAGTAATATAGTAAGTAGAGGAAACACCCAAAGGGTTTAATTAATTGTAAATTAACAAAAAAAATCAATTATGCCAAAAATATCCACAACAAAGGAAATATGTATATAAAAAAATCTAAAAAGTTTATAAAAATATTTTATTCCAAATGCATTTTGGAGAGAACGGTCATATCACCTAAGTACACTACACATTCTCCCCACAAAAACAATGTATATTATGCACTGGTAACTCTTGAGAATCTAAAACACCACTATACCTGTTATCATATGAAGATTAAATCTCATTTCCCTCTACTGGAAGGATTAGTATTATCTGCTACTTCACAGCAATCAAAACTTTACTAAATCTCAAACTAAGCTTTGGCTACAAATTCAGAGTACAATTAACTTGCTTTTAAGGAACACAGAATGAAGGAGTGAGAGACATTAAATTTTACGTTTGAAAACATCTACACAAGAAAGCCACAAGATTAACATTTAGGAACTTCCTTGTGAAAGAGATCATAAACATATTGCCTTTTACAGATGTCATAAATTGAAACTGATTTTTTCTCAACATTTATATTAAAAATTGCACAATGAAAGAAGTAAAGAGATATGGACATTTTCTATTCCTTCCAATCACAAAAAATAAATTTACAAAGATTTCTTGAGCAGGGCATTTTCTACATTTACTGCACTATTTCATGTGTCCTCACTGACTGCACTGATCTTTCACCTGTAATTGTTCGAGCTGGTGGAAGACATTCTCTACATAATTTGTAACTACTTTATACACCACATTAACTATTGTAGCCATATTAGTCAATGGGATTTGGTCTCACTGCCTACAAGTCATAAAATACCTAATCATATTTGGCACTTGTCATGAACATGAGATTCTATAACCTCTTGGGACACACACATGTATTGGAACTATTAAATCTGTATTTTACTGAGAAAATATTGTACGGACAATATATTCCCTAAAGACAAACAAAAAATGTCCATATCATGAGGGTCCACTACGAAAGCTGCCTACCACTTAAATGAGTATTCTAATTAAAATCATTGGAGGTCATCTACAACACTGCTGATGTTGCCATCATGTTGACTCCACAAGTACCGTCTCCACGATATACTCTATAATAACCCTGCAAAACAAAACAGTAAAAAAATGCCACACATTAAAAAATCATGTCAATCATACATCATTGTGGGATGATTTATCACATTTTTCTCAGTATATTAATAGCAGAAGGAAATTGATCATTGATGTAAACTTGTTTAATTATGATTATAAATTCTGATTAATTATTAACAGTATTTTACACAAAGCCTTATAAAACATGTATGAACTATATCACAATACCTGTTCACCCCAAAGGGATCCCCAACTGTTCTTTATGGTCCAGAAGGGCATGGTGCGATTGAACATGGGATATGCTGAAACGCAAGAACAATGAGTTATCAAAACAATCTTACCTTTTCCCCCCAATGACGCCCCCAACTATTCTTAATTGTCCAGTAGGGAAGAATTTTGTGACGGTACTTTGTAGCTGAAACAAGGTTAAAATGAATCTTTCATTTAATTTTTTCACTGAAATATATACCAACAGAATAAAATGAAGATAGGTGAAAAAGGGAATAAAATATACAGAATATAGATGGTTTTGAAATGCAAAAAATACAAATTACAAAATAGAATAATGATGTTGAAATTTTGAATATTCACTAACTTGATTGACAAGGCCAGAATAACTTTAGAAAAGAACTTACTATGCACACCATAACCCACTATGAGAACTCCGTGATCTAAATTATCAGGATTACACAAAAACTTCCAGGGATGAGACACACCACCCATATAGAACTGCAAACAAAATGGAAATTAACAGAAGTTAAGAAATGAGCAATTAATAACTTGAATACAAACTTAATTTTCAAGAAATTAATGCAGAACCTAAATAACTTGAATTCTTAGACATCTAATCATTTTTGGAACATTTAGCAATACTACATTACAAAAAAGAAATGGTAATACTAAGAAAAATGAATATTGATTCTTTATCGTTTTCTAGATATGTTGCTGGACTTTTTCCCTTCCACATGTCAAAATACAAGAGATGATTTACTTGTCTGACCTCCTTTGTAGAGTTATAAGGCAAGTTTTTTGAATTGATCTGCCCATAAAAACTGTTAAAAGGTGAACAGAATTCTCATTTATCTGCTGTTACCTGATAATTTGCACCAAATTATTGTCTCAAAAGCCACACAGTGTAAAAAAATTGAAGAGCTGTAATTTGGCATCATACAGAACTATTTTACTAATGCTATTGCCCTAAATGATAGGTTTAAATATTATTATCTGGGTAAATTATTAAGGATTTTTTAAAATTTACTCAAGAAACTATTTTAAATATACACATTAAATTAATTACAAGAACATGGAAGAAAAAAATCTATGAACTTTCTAAATTATTTCACGACCGTGAGTTGAAAGCAGAAGTTTAATCAGTGTGTTAATTTAAAAATTTATTTATGTCCAAATTATGTAATTATTTAAACAATAATGTAATATAGTACCATATAAATGCTACAAAACATACAATATAATAACAAATACGTTTATTATTTAACAAAAATCTACGAAAGCCCCTTCAAAATAATCAGCTGGATTCGCCCCTGCTTCCATGATAAATTATAAGAATTAAAATTGAGAATATGAGTACCTAAATTTGTTCGCTTGTATTTCAATAATTTGAAAATTCAGTAACTCAAGCACTTTCTACGCACAAGCTATGCTCTATGATGTCATGGAAGTAAAGCAACTCAAGACATCATGTATTCCTCCATGTAGTCCAGGAATCCCAGTTACTAACAACACCGAACTCCTGGCTGAAGGGGTACAATGCATTGACTGACTGATGTTCGGAGAAAAGACAAAATGTATCAGACGGTTACTCACTACATGTACACATGCTCAATGCCTAAAAGATGGCTAAGAAATACATCTTATAATAAAATATGATTAACACACCTTATTTGGCAAAATCAGTTCAACTTATTGAAGAGCAAAACTTCTAAACAAACCTGCATGGCATTTGCATTAATGCCAATTGATATTGGTCCATTCTTCACCAACCACTGTGCCATCTGGGTTTCGTTTGAAGTTATATTCACTCCACCATTTATTTTTACTCTAACTTCAGATCTGTTAAAGTGACATTTTTCATCTTCACCCTCATAGGGGTAGTCCTGTTCAGTCTCCAAGCCTCCAAGTTCTTCAATAGCTTTGTAGGCATTCTCAGGTAAGCCTCCATTGCAGCCCTCATCCAATTTATCACAGTCCACAAGCTCTGTAAAAACAACAGCATTCAGAAAAAGCAACTTATCTTAATCACTAAAAATCTACATATTCTACTTGCAGACTAGTGCATCCTGGGTAAAAAAAATTAAACTACCCACCATATAACAAAAAAATAAAAATATGCATGCTGGAAATCAGACCTCTGCTAAAAATGTCCATTGAGCAAATACTAATTTCACTTTTTACAGTTGTTTTCAAGTCACTGTTTTGACATTATCTATGATTCCATTTCAGCAGAATTTTAATAATACTTATGCATTTTATGACCATGAACTAAGAAAATAAATAAGAAGTACTAACCTTGTTCAGATAAAGATAATAAATTTCCATTCTTAATAGCATATTGCCCCTCTACATTTCCAGTAACTGAAAAAGCCCAGCAAGAACCACACATACCCTGCAAAAGAACAATTCATTATTACTTCGAAATTTATTTCAATTATAGCATTTACTTTTCTTTATTTACGTACCTGATTCTTTACTTCTGTAACAACATTATAATGTCTCCAATCAAATTCTTTAGGCAGAGAAATATTGGGTATTTTTGCACGAGGTAACGGGATGTGATTTTCATGCCTCAGTTTCATGTTCAGACCTAAATACTTGTTTCGAAATTCTTTGGCTGGTAAAATAAAATCATAGTTTATATTTTTTTAAATGATTAACTTCAAGCTTTTTATTTATCTAATCGTAATTAATCATGGGGTAAAGTGTAATGGATGGGTAACTAGTAACTGATAGAGAGATCAATGCCAATTTTTGGACAAATGTATTAAAAGCTCAATCCTAGGATAACATTGGCAAAAATGATGAAGTTCCTCTCAAACACAAATATTTAATTAGAAGATAAAAAATAGATCACTGACAACCAACCTGTGAGATCTGCAAACATGGTAGCTCCGTATTTGGCAGTTCCTTGTTCAGTTTCTTGTAAGTGTCTGGCCTTAATCATATTAGCACGGAAGATGTGGTAACGTTTCTTTATTTCTGACCTATCTTTGTAATTTTTGTTGAATTTTTGCATGAAGTCACGGAAGAGACCAAAATGGATGTCATGTGAACCACCTCCTAATTTCCCCGGACCAGACTAAAAAAGAAATTCACGATTCATTGCATCTTACCATTTGCCAGCTGTAGTTATAACATTACATTAGGCAAATGATTTTTCCTATTGGTTCCAATTCCAAGATTATCAACATCAGAGGACACTCCTTTTTGTTAGGAGGTGTTTAAAGACAATTTTCATATATCTTACAGAGCCAATGTTTTGCATGCACCAAACATATAGAAACCGCACCATTCAGACCAAGGGAGAAGAAGATTGTCACCTACCATTATTGTACTGGCAATTAGAATGGGAAATAATGCCAGTCTATAGGATGAACTATGCATTCCTGAACTATTACACCAGAAATAGCACAGATCTGTATGCTGAACTATTCCACATGTGCTACCTGGCAGAAGTATTTGAAATAGATACAACAGTCACTGGGTTGCCACAAATCACACTAAAATGCAATTATATATAACTATGTAGAACTATAAGATTCAATTAATTTTACACAGATTTTGAGATTCTGCACATTTTTGGCAACCCTTGCCAAGTGAAGTATCCACAAGAGCTAAACCTCCAAAAAATGTAATAAAGGTCTTATTTTGTAAATTGTCATAAAAACATAACTTGTGGCCAATTAAGAACCTAGGCTGCATCATGTGATTTTGTATGTTGAAATCTATAAAATGTTGTAATTTACATGTACATCTGCTGATTTCTTTGACATAACATGCAAAATTACATGTATTTTGTCTTAAATCTGATTGATGCACACCCAGGGCTGGTAATGCATGTAAGTGTTGTGTAAGACGAAGGGGCAAGGAAGGGGAAAGAACAATTGTGTGCCTCCGTAGCCTGATACTTAGAATACTCCTCTTGCTGGTAATAATAAAACAAATCATGAAAAGCTACCAATCAGAGCAGCTGACCACTAGAATTCTGTCAGACAGTGGCTGAATTCAAATATGTTTTGCAGTTTGTTGGAAATCTGTCACCAACAATAAACAGATTTAAGAACTTCTGAACAATGATTCTACAGCTTTATAGTGAGTTGTCAGAGCCAGTTCGTCAAATGGATGTGATGCAAAGGGAGGGTAGAAGAGGTGCAGAAGTAATGAGTGATGTGTGTGGTGAGGACTGACGAGGAGAAGTATTGAGGTTGTGAGAAAGTCTTTTTTGTGCCATGACTTCAAGTTTTTCATGTGTTTTAATTAAATTCCACACCAGAGTGAAAAGTAGAATACTAATTTTTAGAGGATCCTAAAAAAAAGCATACATTTCTTTGTCAATACTAAGAACTAATGTTAGCTAATTTATTATGAATCTTTCAACTAAAGATGCCACCTTTATGATGAAAGGAAGAGATCAGGTGGAAAAGTTGGTATTATGGTCAGTCTTGGCACTCAATAAAGGCAATTTTATTTTTATAATAATTATTAATAAAACAAACAGGGCTGGGAACTTCACTAGCTCGGAAAAAGTTGGATCAATCCAACTCTAAAATGCCAAAAAATAAACATACATAATGTAAAAACATATTTACACTAATTCTTCTTCTTATTATTATTATTACTGGTTTTTTATACACCATTTAATAATTATTGCCTTTGCAATCTAACTATACAATGTGTATTACATATAAAATGTTATTAATTTGATTTGATATTATGTCAATTGTTAATAACCTGATATATTTGATAATTGGCAAAATAATTAATTGTTAATAATTTGAGTTGTAATTGTCAATTGTTCACTGTTAAGACTCATTTTGTTATTGTGTCTTATTACTTACTTCCTAGTAATTTAATTAATTGTCTCATAGTTTTTATGACTATTGCTTGTTCAATAACCAATGTGTAATGTAGACAATTTATCAATTTACTTCTTAGTTGCCATTTGGCTCATCATTTTTATTCATTCCTTGGAAAAAACCTAAATTTCAGTAAAACGGTTCATGCAGTATCTGGCAAACAGTACAGATGAATGGGTGAACTGTAGTTAACAATGGTAATACGCAAAACATGCAAACAAAAGTACAAAATAACACACCCCTCTCTGACAAGTACAAAAAGTACTTAAGAGAGGGTTTGGAGTGTACTGGATAAAGCAAATTATAAGAAAGGTATTTTTGCTAACAGGTTTAACATGATATAATGTAGTCGAGCAATATAAATATTCTCTCTACTTGTTTTGTTGTTTTTATGGTGATTGTTGTTGTTGTTGTTGTTGTTGTTGTTCTAAACAGTAACATCTGATGTACACTGTATCAATGTAATTCTTTGGAATAAATTAATAATATTATTATTATTAATATTATTAATAAATATAATTATTTAAAGCAACAAAAGGTTTCTTCTTCTCCTATTTTTTCAAAAATTTAGGTAAATGTACCTCATTCCATGTATAGTAAGTGCTTGTTAATTGTATAGGAAGAATGATTCAATTTATAATATTGATAAATTTATTTCCAAAATGAAGAAAAGTTACTTCAGAGTTAGGATTTTTAAGAAGTTGTATACCTAATTACATTTCTTTGCCAATGCTGAACAGAGCATCCAATGCTAAGCTAGATATGGGAACGCTGTGCATTATTTTTGCTTAGGAATTGTATGAAATATTCACCACTTGTAATCAAGAATAAAGTTCAAAACTTGCAATCCTCCTCTTTCTCTGGAACTTCAAGCATATAACTTTCATTGCAATATGTTATGGAGTACTTCAGATATAAACAGCAAACATGAAAAGATAAATAAAACAATGGTTGCAATAATGGAAATTTTATAAACTTCATTTGCTGTTGAGTATGCTGGATAATACACAAAAGCTAGAAGCGAGTCATGAGTCAAGTGCTAATCGGGGTTCAGACATAATAAAAAATTGTGAAATGTTTGTCAAGTCAAGTTTCTGGAAAGTACATAAACATACTACCGAACAAAAAATTCTTGGACCAAATTATCTTCACTACTGACCCTCTTTGAATGTGTTGAGTCAGGTATTTCATTACACTCCACCGATTTCAGCTCCTTTATGTGTAGCCATGGTTGGTCCCAAATCTCGGCAGTGCATTGCTTTTGGATCTGTAATGAAACATTGAAGATTTTTCTTTTCATAAATACATAAAAACACTTAAAATACATCTGTTATGAAACTTGATCCCTGAATCCATCTGAATTATGGATGAATTTTGCTGTTAAAACTGTTCTTAAACATGTAAACCTACCCCAAAAATAAAGACTTACTTCCTCTTAACATTTTGGACATAACTGTATTTTACTGATTATTAAGTTATAAATCAAAAAAGGAAAAATGACTGAAGGAAGAACAGGATAAAGAATAAAAAGAAAAAACTGCCCTGTGTCCCCTGTATCTCAAGGCAATAGTTAAAGTGGTTTATTCAAATCCTGCTTAAGGCATGAATGTTTCTATCACGGGTTTCTGGGATGGTAGTGATTCCACAGCTTTATGAATCTCATCCACAAGAACTACTCATTCATATTCTTCCCATCTATAGGTAGAAATGTAATCAAACACTGTTATGGGATACCTCAGTTCAGAGGCATGAAGAAATAGGGTGGCATTGAGAGAGGTAAGAGGTGGAGAGTGAGGGTTGCAGATGGCCTTTGGGGAGAGTAAAAGATGGAGTAGAGGAGCAACATTCAAAGAGGAAATGAAAAAGAAAAAAGAAGAAAAAGTAGAAAAATAAAAATAAGGAAAGGAAAAAGCAGACGAGGTAGGAGCTGAAGGAAAAAAGGAAGTAGGAAGAAGAAAGAGGAAGACAAATGAGAAAAGAAGGAGAAAGGAAGATAAAGGGAAGGAAGAAAGGAAGATAAAGGGGAGGAAGAAAAAGGAAAGGAAGGTATAAGATATAGAAGGTACATGTAAGGCATAAGAAAAAGAAGATGAACATTTGTTTCCAAAGTGAAGTACAAATAAGGAAGATAACTAGTGAAGTACAAATAAGTCAAATTCGAAGAGGAAGAGAAAAGTAATGCAAAGGAACATGACCACATGAGATTCATGACCAAACAGACAAGGAATTTGTTTTTCATTTTCACAAACAAGGTTATCAACAAATACATTGGAAATGAGGTTTTATAAATGAAATAGTCTTGTGTTTGTTTTCACTGTACTATTCCCTTATTTGCAAAACGTTGCATTCTACCACTTGCTTCTGTGTCACCTGTGCATAAATGCTACGTCTAACAACCTGTTGCTCTACAGCAATATTTTCAACAGAAAATAAAGAACCTTCTAAATAATAAGAGATTAGAAAACATTAAATAGCTACTTACAGAATTTTCCTGCAACGTGCATGAACTTGAATCTCCATCATGGTCTTTCCGACAAGTGCTGTGACCAAGCCTAAGAGTTACGCGGGTCAAAGTACCAGCCACAATCTGTAAAAAATATAATATTTATTTTTGTGTACAGTGAGGTACTAATTCTTTATATCCATGAATAAGTGGTTTACCTGTTTGGTAGCATTGGTAATCTCAATCAAATGATGTTTGAATGGAGAGTTTGAAGAAGCATCCAAATTTGTCAAGACAAAATCGGCCATCTCTCTAATGTAAGAATCATTTACATCTGCTGTTTCAGGTGCTCCACGCAATCCTGAACTCTGTTTAAGGAAATAAACCATAATTTTATGAACTAATCAATATGGCTAGTGATCAATATGTATGACACTGACATTTGACTTACCCTCTTTGTACGAGTTGAGCCAGAAATTTCACTACATTGCACTGATTGCAGCTCCCTCTTATGCAACCACGGCTGGTCCCAAATCTTTGCAGTACACTGCTTTTGAACCTGTAATGCAATATTCATTGTAATGTAATGTAATAATAATACACTTCTTTGTTTTTATAATTGCATTAAAACACTTAAGGTACATTGGAAAAAAATCCTGATCCCATTTAAATAATGCATTACGGTAGGAAAACAATTGCAAAATCCAAAATGTACCAAAAATAATAGTATTTTTCTTCCTCTTTTCATCTTACAAATATTTATATTTTTAAATTATAAAATAATAAGTTTAAAAAATAAAAATTCATGGAAGAACAAAAAGGATTAAGGAGAAGAAAAGAATAAAAAGAAAGAAATAGCCCTATACATCTATTAATGCAATGGCCAAAATTCAGAGGATGTTGGATTACACAAGTGAACACATGTGGTTGGAATTGCAGCTAAGACAAGGATGGTTTTATCATGTTTCTAGAATGGTAGCCATTTCTCAGCTCCACACATCTCATTGCTATTGCCAAACACCCTTAATCATCCGGCCAGTGTGAGCTGCCAAGGCTAATGGGCTATCTCTGCGCTTGAAGAGGAGGCATAAAGCCCCATTTCTCCATGTTAATTTGACTGACTCACTATCTCAGAAACTATTTAACATAGTGTTATAAAATTTCAGAAGCTGCATTGTGGAAATGTTATAAGTAAATAAAAGCAGAATTTTATCTTTTAATAGTTTTTGTAACTTACAGTGTATTTGAAGTAAAAATTTAAAAAAATTCAGTATTTTTGTATACTTTTAGGCAGCAATCCTGAAACTTACTGTACTCATTTTAATACCATATATTAATCATTACTTAATTTATCTCTCTCATAAAAATAAAAATTATTACTCGACTACATTCAGAGATAATGGGACACAATGTCTGTTTAGGATAATGGGACACAAAAAGGATTTTTTCAGATATCAATGTCGAAATTAATCCTCCTACGAAACCAGTCATCTTAACATTGTAACAAGTAAATGAAACAGGTTTGCTGCATAAAAGATTAAGTTTTACTGTGCAAGCAACATTTACTAATGAACTTTTCTTTAGCTTTTGGTGAAAACAACAGCCTGCTACATAAATTTGTTCAAAAGATATAAAGTAAATGAGAGATATGAAACTGAAATGCCTACTGTTTTGACATGTATAGATGAAGGAAGCAAAATAAAAAAAGACAAAAATTCAGAGATATGATTTATCTCCCCTTAAAGAAACATTATTCTCTCACAGAGGGTCTATAGGAGTGGTTTTCAAACTTTTTTGTCCACAGCTCCCTTGACCTAAATGAAATTTCTCACAGCTCCCCTGGTAGCAAGTTTCAAGTACAAGGATTAATATAGAGCTAATACAGATTCAACACAAAGGAGTAAGTGATATACATTATAAATAATTTATAGTATGATAGTACAAAATTATTTTGTAGTTATATATGACAAGGATTAAAGTAAATCACATCTAAAAATCACTTTTAATAAATCTCCGAGACACCCCTGGCAGCCGCGATGCATAGTTTGAAAACCCCAAGACTATGGGTTTCCTCAGTTCAGAGGCACCATGGGACTGAAGATGGATTCAAAGATGGGTAAAAAGAAGAGAGGAAGGGGATCCAATGTTTTGGTGGAAGTACTGAAGACTGCATAAGCAACCTTCAGTAAATAAAAAAAATTAAAATTTAAGAGATTAATTTTTTTGTCATTAAGGTGACCCATATCTTGTTGGTTTCAGCTAGTTTTCTCAACAGGAAATCAAGAACCTTCCACATGATAACAGATTAGAAAACATTAAATAGCTACTTACAGAATTTTCCTGCAATGTGCAAGAACTTGAATCTCCATCATGACCTTTCCGACAAGTGCTGTGGCCAAGCTTAAGAGTTAAACGAGTCAAAGTACCAGATACAACCTGTAAAATATAATTTACATTGTTTATGATTCGATTAGTACTCAATTAGTAATTCTTTATATCTATTTATAAGCGTTTTACCTGTGTGGTAGCATTGGTAATCTCAATCAAATGATGTTTGTATGGAGAATTTGAAGAAGCATCCAAATTAGTCAAGACAAAATCAGCCATCTCTCTAATGCGAGAATCATTTACATCTGCTGTTTCAGGTGCTCCAACTGGTCTAGATGACTGTTAGTGGTAATTAAAGGAAATGTGGTAAATAATTCCATCATGTTACAAAACATTCAAACTTGAGAATATTTGAGAAAAAAAGAAAAAGAAAAAAGAAGAAAAGAAAGAAAAGAAAAATCACTGACCCTTTTCTTTCTGGCAGCTGACGACTGACATTTTGTTTCTACTATTTCCCTTTTTGGTAACCAAGGCTGATCCCACACTCTGATGGAACACACTTGAGTATCCTGAGAAAATATAGTACATATCACTCTGTATCTTCATTAAATGCTCAATTAAAACTTTTAACATTGTACTTACAGCTCCATACTGTACTTCACAGGTCTCGTTACTTTGTGCTCCATTGTTACTCTTCAGACAATTGGTGGGGCCTAGTTCGAAGGTTACATTTACAATTCTACCAGCTACCACCTAGAGGAAAAAGAGCATTATTTGCTTAGTATGTCCCCATGAATGTCAATGTTGAGTAATCTTTAAAAATTAGGTAATTTGCATTGTGCTTTTGTGTTAACACTTGAATCAAACCAATTCTGACACATTTACAATTTTTTTGTGAATCAGTCTGTTAATCTTTGAATAACAACTTACCTGTGATGTTGCACTGATAATTCTCACTACTTCTTGGCGGTATGGTGTACTGGAAATCTGATCTAGCTCAGTTAAAGCATATCTTGTAATGTTAATAACATATTCATCATTCACATCCACAGGATTTGCTCCTCCAGGAATACCACTTCGTTTTTGGCGATGCTTACCAGCTGCTGTCTCAGGGAAACATTCTGATTTGACCACCTATGAAAACATCACATTACAGGGCAAATTTTTTTTTTTTTTCTTTTTTTTTTCAGAGTTTGCTTTGAATCTCTCACCTGGACATCTTGAGGTGAGGAACCAGCAAATGACTGAAGCAACTGCACATGGCAGATTCTTGTGTCCGACACAGGGCAGTCTGAAGAGTTTGGACTGCTTTCAGCACAGGTGGTAAGTCCTACTCGAATTTTGAGGTGGTACACTATGCCATTAGTTAACTGAAAAGCAATAAAAATGCTAATGAATGTAAAAGGCTATTTCAGTTACACTTGCACAGCCCATATTAACTTAAGTTAAAGATTTAGTTTCACTGGGTCTCTTTCAAACAACTCACCTCCTCAGCAAACCTTTATCTACTTTCCAAAGAAATACTAAATGAGAAGAAAGTATTTTTGTGATCAACAAATATTCCAGTTTATCCTATCCTTATCATACTGCAAATCAACACTAATTTTCATCACCAATTAAAACAAACTCATATTTTCACCCCAATATTTAAATGTTAATAATACTGAATTACATCTATTAAATCTATTCTCTTTATAAAGAGCTGCAATAACTAACAGTCCATAAAAGCGAGCAACATATTTTTGATTCAGAAACTACTTTCCACTCATGAAAAGTTTATTATATTACAACCTGAATTACATTACAACCCCCACAGGCTTAGAGTTGCAAGTGCCAGAAGGAAGGTCTTGGCTGCAACAGGCTTACAATCACAATGGAGTTACCGAGTGGAGGCTAGAGTCAAGGTTTTCCACAAATGACTCGCGTAGTGCAATGCTCATTAGATCTCTACTTACCAGTTATGAATACTCTGGGCAGAAAACAGTTTATTTCTCCAGTAATCTAAATCTGATTTACTTAATTTATTAATTCATTAATTAGTTATTTGGGATTAATCCCAATAATCATGAAAATTGATTATTTTATTAAAATAATTGACACAATTAAATTGATCCTTTTTACACTGATTAATTTGTACATCAATTTAAAATTTATGGTTATAGAGTTCAATAACTTCAATTAAATGTTAATTTTTGAAATTTCTAATATTGTATTTACATTTAATTTTAAAACATCCACCATTTCAGCACAAATTGGGCATCATTATAAACATGCACTGGCAATATACAACATGCGGTTCTTTCGGCAAGATGGCTTTGAGTGGTCCAGAAGGTGATGGTTGGCTCATTGATTATAATAATTTAAATCAAACAATCATTGGCTTCCGACTCACTCTGAGCTGTCTTGTTGAACCAAACAATGACAGTCACAGGTATTTGTTTTTCAGGCTAATTCAGAAAATGACCTGGGACGTTCAAACGCTTTAAAATGAAACCTTATACATTGATGTCAAAAATAATCAAAGGTGGACACACAACGTTAAATTTATTTTCATGCTGCTAATTTTTCACTTCATATAGAAATAATTAATATCTATCTATATAAAAATGAGACCAGACTTTGACCTGCACCTTTTGAAAGGTCACGTGTGAGAGCAGAGAGGGTCAGTGTGAAAGGTTAAGTTTCATGTGTTAAATGTCCAATGATACAAAAGATGATTATGATGATGATATTGATATTAATAAGACATTTCAGATTTATAAAATATTTCAAAACACTAAATAAATTTTACCATTTTCAAAAAAGCATGAAAGGAGAAGGAAAAAAATGTTATGATAAAATATTCCTGAGCCATATAAGGATTTACCTGCTTTTTTGCAGATTCCACTGACACTACAATGCGCTTTTCATCATCTGTGTCCAATTCGTCCAAAGTCTGAACAGCTATGTTCGCCAATTTCCGGACCCAAGGCTCTTCGGATGGATCAACATCCTTCAAGCCACCCAAGAGGGGGCGTTCAGTCTCTCGTCTCTGACGAGAGGTGCCCACAATGTGTGGCTGATGCTTCTCCACATGTTCATTCGATTCATCTAAGTGGAACACACGAGGATGCTTTGGCGGAGGCTGCAACATGGCCTCTTCCGAAGACTCGAGAGGTGGTTCTCTGTGAGCAGATGTGTCAACAACACCATCTTCACCATAAGGAATAGGGGATGGAACATCATCATCCTCAAATGATGGGGAATCTCTGATGCGGAAAGGCTCATCCATTGCTGTATCGATATAGTCAAAAACACTTTGTCTATAACAAATGCAAAAAATGTCAGTTGCAAACAAACAAAAGGGAAAGTAAAAGAAAACAAACAAACAAAAAAATATATAAAACAAATTAATGTTGATGCTTCAGGTTCATTGAAAGCAAAAGTAAAAATAATAATTTTCTCTGGATTCTATGAAATGAAGAATTTGAAGGCACATAAAGATGTGAATTGAAGAGTTAAGAAATAATACTTCACAAACCTGTCAGCCAAACTGTCAAACACACTTGGTTGAATTTCATTATCCAGCAAATTGTTATCTAGAGGATCAGAGCAATTGCTGTGCAAGAGTTCTCTTCCCAGCTGAAGCCAAGGACGTTCCAGAAATTCAAATACACAAGTACGTGTATCTTGTTCCACACTGCATGTGCTGCGGTCTTCTAGGGAACCCTTTGGACATGCTGTCTCTCCCACCTCCAAGTGAAGAATGTACTTCACTCCATTCACCACCTAAACATTAAATTCATTGTACTACTAGCTCCTCTACATTTATTTAGTGCTCTAAAAAATTTACATTAAATTGAATTCAAAAAAATTGTCTTACGATACAGGTAAAGGCCATCTAATTTTGATGGTTTAGACATTCAAAGAGCACAAAGGTTCTCAAGGAAGGGTAATAGAACGAGAGATCATTATCCGATTGAACAAATTTGGCATTGATACCAAAGATAGAAAAATACCACTAGTATCTGTGTTCAAGTATATGAATTAGGGAAGGCTGGCATTGCTAGCTGAATTAATTTATTATGCTCTGTGTAGTCATTGAGGTTAAGCAAATTTGAGACACGCAGGTTCCAAGTTGGGTGACCATCTATGAACCCCAGGATCTAACAGTACTGAGCACCTGGCCAAAGGGTTAAAAGGCACTGATGGATGGTGACGCAATGAGACCAATATAGTAATGATAGAAATTACTCAGTAATGATTACTCCAGGGAAAGTACTCAATGTCCAACAAAGGTTAAGATATGACTTGTGTCAGAACAATATAACAAATTTAAAAAAAATAGGAAGAAAGAAAGAGATAGAGAAAGAGAGAAAAAGAAAAAGAAAGAAAGAGAAAGAGAGAAAAAGAAAAAGAAAGAAAGAGAAAGAGAGAAAGAAAGAAAAAGAAAGAAAAAGAGAGAAAGAAAGAAAAAGAAAGAAAGAGAGAAAAAGAAAGAAAGAGAGAAAAAGAAAGAAAGAGAGAAAAAGAAAGAAAGAAAGAAAGAGAGAAAAAGAAAGAAAGAAAGAGAGAAAAAGAAAGAAAGAAAGAGAGAAAAAGAAAGAAAGAAAGAGAGAAAAAGAAAGAAAGAAAGAAAGAAAAAGAAAGAAAGAGAGAAAGAAAAAGAAAGAAAGAGAGAAAGAAAAAGAAAGAAAAAGAAAGAGAGAAAGAAAAAGAAAGAAAAAGAGAAAGAAAGAGAAAGAAAAAGAGAAAGAAAAAGAGAAAGAAAAAGAGAAAGAAAAAGAGAAAGAAAAAGAGAAAAAGAAAGAAAAAGAAAGAAAAAGAAAGAAAAAGAAAGAAAAAGAAAGAAAAAGAAAGAAAAAGAAAGAAAGAAAAAGAAAGAAAGAAAAAGAAAGAAAAAGAAAGAAAAAGAAAGAAAAAGCAAGAAAGAAAAAGAAAGAAAAAGAAAGAAAAAGAAAGAAAAAGCAAGAAAAAGAAAGAAAAAGAAAGAAAGAAAAAGAAAGAAAAAGGAAGAAAAGGAAGGAGAAGGAAGAAAAAGAAAGAAAGAAAGAAAAAGAAAGAAAGAAAAAGGAAGAAGAAAGAAAAACAGAAAGGAAAAGAAAGAAGGAAGGAAAGGAAAAAAGAAATGTACAAGTACAAATTAACGCACTTTGTTTTTGTTTCTTTCAAGTCTCGACATGAGGTGAGATTGGTTTGAGGTGAGATTGAAGGATTCGAAGGTTTTATGTTTTTTGAGATTTTTTTATAAATGGAATCTTTAGGCTACTATTTTAAATTTGCAATTGAAAATACATTATTAATAAGCAGTATCCTTGAGTAAGTGGTATTGACGTTTGATTCTACCTTCAAAAGTTGGAAAACCATTAGGTTCTATTTGCGAAACGTTGTGTTTGCATGCTTATGAACAGTGCACCACATACTTGCATTCACCCCCACACCCTCATACAATATTTAATAATAAAAATATCTCCATCTAGCTTTGTAAGAATGTAAGCTTAATGTGAATTTCTGTGCAATTAGAATAACTTCCACTCAAACAGAAGACTAACACAAATACAGTAATTAAAAAATAATTTTGTTCACTATTAAGTCCCTTTTGATTCAGATTGCTGTGTAAACAGATTTTTAATGGGCAACTTTACTTCATTATTACTTGTACAGTAGTTAATTTTAAGAGCAACCCTTCCATCTCTCAAGTACTTAAGACTAGTTACCTAAAATATTATTGATATTCCAATAAAACTCAAGTAATACATTTTGTTTTAATAAAGGAAGTCACTAAAATTTCACGAGTTTTGCAAATTATCAGCATCTTAGGCATTCATTAAATAAATGACAAAATGTATTGCTTTCCCCAACCATCACATTTGATATATAACTTTCAATATTGAGAGCCAGAGTATTTTTCTATTTTAGTAACTGGTATCTAGTAGTAAAATATCATATTAATTTAATTCAAAAAAAGATGCCACTTGGCTTACTTTACGTCTAAACCTGTCATGTATTTTTCAAGTCCTGCCTGCCCCCATTTGTCACATGTAGATTTTACAGTTTTTGATCTTAAATAAATAAACAAGTAAACAGTAACTCTCACCTGTTTCTGGGCTTTGATGATCCGCACAAGAGCATGTTTGAAGCGAGCACTTGACTGCTCATCCAACTGAGTGAGGGCTTGCTCAGTGAGAAGCTGAAGGGCAGGGCTGTCCAGGTTCAGATCTGTGGGGCAGCCACTGCAATGTGCAGTGCGCACAACAAATGGTTCCTCTACAACAGGTTGTGGCTGAGCTTCACTGCTGCTCTCAGAAGATCCCTACAGTACAACCAGTTAAACGTAAGATTTCAATATGATCTATATTCAAAAAAGTTTCTGAAGAAAAATATTTCCTTACTCAGTTATAGAATGAAGAGCATTACCAACAAAGCTTGGAGGACACAAAATGAAAGAAGGAAAGTCCCACCATCAGAGAAGACAAATATGAAAAAATATAATAAGTAACTGACCATTGAAATGGGGCTTGTATGTTTTGTAAAAGCTATTTCTTTGAAGAAATAAATGTAATTGGAAAGGATTTGAAGGTTTTGATCATATAATTTTTTATGTCCTTAAGAGAATTGTGTACCAAAATTATACCATTAGCAAAACATTTATAACATAAAAAATATTTAATAGGTCATTGGTCAATAAAATAACAATTATATAATTTATGATTATTTGTATGTAGAGTATTTCTATATCTATGTGTGTGCTTGGAAATACACATAACTCTAAAAAAATCATTCCAAAATTTTCTCCTAGCAAGACAAAACCTGATGCTTAATGCTTTATTGTATCATTGTATGAATAAACAAGAAATTATATGTTACAATTAACATCAACTCTTGAAATTTGTATTCTTGATATTGGGAAATATCTTAAGAAATATCAAAAGATAAATATCTTAAAATCATTTGTTTTACAATAAATAATTATTTCTTCAAAATATGAAAAGTACACTCACTTCAACCATATGAACAGTTTCTGTACTAGCATCTAATTCTTCTATTGCACACACTGGAACGGAGTACAATGTATCAGATTTCCATGGCCGGTCCCAACGAATTAGACGGCAGATCATACGGCCTGTTCCTGAGGTGAAGTTACTTTCCACACACGCCCGTTCCAATGACAATTCATCAGAGTCCGAACGTTTCAAGCAGACTGAAGGTGCAACTCTCAAATCCAAACTTGTCATTACTCCTTCTGAACCTGGTGTGACCTAAAGAAAAACAAGACATTTAGTTTGATACAAGAAATATTCAACACACCAATGGTGTTTTATTCAAAGCAGATTCAAATACCAGAGTTCTAATATTTTCTGATATAGAAGACGAGTGTGAAATTGTGAAATGAAAACAATATCGCTAATTGAGCAATCAAAAAGGAAAGTTAAATTTGGGAATGAAATTGAAGAAAATAAGCTAAAGACATACACTTGACCAGATCCTTGTAATGTAATTTCCGCATTGACTCGTAACTTCTATCAATAATATGATTTAATAGTATTATAAACCAATAGTAACTTCAAATCAATTATACAAACAATCTTATTTAATATCCAGTACTCACTTGAAGGAAATGTAGGATAGTCTTTTGCTCTCTTATTTTATTTAAAGTACTGTGTGTTGACAGTTGGGAACATTTGTGTGTTGACAGTTAACTCTGTATTATATGAACGAAGAGGCAAATGAATGGGTGTAAAGAATCTGACCATATCAGTTCTCATTGAATCGCAGACAGAGAGTGAAATTTTGTGTAACACCATGTGTCATTATACCATTGCTTTCTTTGTATACGTACAAATTTATAACATATAATAAATTAGGTGAAGTTATATTAAGTGAATGTTATAAATTAAGTGAAGTGAACCTTCGATGAAAGGACCCAGTTTTAGCATACTATCTCACACAAATAATACAACTATGAAAATAAATTCTAATTACTTATCTTTAATCAATTTTAATTGCCTAATTGTTTGAAAGTTACTTCATCACATCAAAAAGACTTTTTCTTTCATAGCCTGAATCTTAAACACCTCAAACATCTGGATCACCTTCTTCTTCTTCTTGAAACACAGTTTTATTGCAACTTCATGTGCACTGACATGTTCACCTTGGGCAAGGATGTCCCCAGTTATACGTCCAACCCAAAAGAATGATAAAGCAAACACTTATCCAAACCCACTCCAGGATTCCAACAATTCTTTTAGTTTTGCTGTGATGTCACTATCTTCCCTCAAAAGCAAGAGGCATTGGCAAAAGTTACTGTCAGATGTGCTGAAATTGATTTTTAATTATTACATGACTAACTATTATGCTAGTCGTTTTCATATCATTGCTTTCTTAGCTAAAGTCAATTGGGTACAATATGTACACATTTTCTCATGACCCTAAGTAAATCAATAGTCATGAATGCTCAAAGATATTTATTACTGCTAGGAATGAGATACTCCCTTGAACCTTGTCTCATATTATAAGTATTACAAAATTCATTTATTTTCAAAAGATAATTTGGAAAATAATATTATTACAGGTTGAAATAGTAATAGTTGAAATAATTCAAACAGAATTAGGTTTGCTCTAAGTAGAAATGTATGTAGGTTCAGCATTACCAACATTTTGTGAACGTAAAGAGGACCATATTTAAAATTGCTTGACTAACAAAACAATGAGGCCTGTAACAATTAAAAGAAGATATACATCCACATAAACTAAGAATGAAATGTGAGCAAATTCTTCATAATCTATGCACAAAAAAGAAAATGAATCTGAATATTGTAAAAGGATCCCATTCAATTACTCTTAGAAGAAGAAAAAAAAATGGACATCACAAAAATTGTCTATGAATAATAATTCATTTTGACAATACTTACTATTTTTTCTGCATTCATAATATCAAGCAAGGTGTATGTATACTTTGACGGTGACAAGTTGTCAAGTTCTTGGACAGCATCCTTTGCTACTTGAGTCATGTCATCACCACTAAGCAAAATATTTGGAAGATTGCTTTCCAAGGAAAAACACTCTTTTTCTGAGGAACCATCAGTTTGATTCACCTGCACCTCACAAACTTCAAACCTTGAAGAGTCTCCCCCATCTGTTTTTGTAGCTTTCAATGTAAGAAAAAGTGTGGTACCATTCACTTCCTGTAGGGAAAGAGACAAATTGTCACAAATATAAAAGAAAAAATGGAGCCATCTCATCTCAGAAAGTAGTATCTCACCAGTTTCTTCAAAGACATAATATCAACCACACTTCTTTGTGGGTCACTTTCTTCCAGTTCTTGAATAACAGACTGGGCGAGATCACCTTTCTCACCATCAGAAACTTCCACAAAACCTTGACTAGTGATAGGAGTTTGAGGTTCGATCTCTTTGTTTGCACACAGTGTATACCCATCTAAAATTTGCTTCACTTCAGTTACAGGATCATCTATGACTAGAACTTCACACACAAGTTCTGAGGAAGTACAACTTTCTGAAGCATTTGACTTGCAATCAGCTGATACCCCAAAATGTATGAGATACAAATTGTCAGATTCATTCTGAAAGAAAAATTGGAATTTGCAAATCATCATCAGTCGATTACATTAACATGACCTCTGACCTACAAAACACAAAACATCTCTAACAAAGAAGTCTATCACACAAAGGACCTAATTATACACATCTCATGCATCTTTCTCTAAAAAGAACAAACAGTATTCACTTTCCTTAAAGATATTTGACACATTTTATAGTAAAATAAACAAACTACAGCAAACTCACTCCTACCTGGCGATGAATGTTAATGATATTGGGGGAATGGTAAGTGAATTCATCCCATTTGTCATTGAATGCATCTAAAATTATTTGCTTGACATCTTGTTGAGAAGTCGCTGTTGTAGACGAAATATCGGGTACCTCCGTAGATGACACAATTACTATATACTGGCAAAGTATTAGCAACAGAAATTTAGCGTACTGCGCCATTTCCAACCATGAGCAACACCAGCGAGCCTTTGTCAACCGGGTAGGCCGCCTGCCTTCACGTTCACTGCAACCTGCGCAAGTGCGGCGCAGATGTAAATATGTCTGACAGACTCGCCCTCCCTCCACAGCTTACTCCGTGACGTAGATCATATGATCGGTTGTGCCCAGCCACACCGAACGGACAGGACGGGAATGTGGCCAGGATGTGAAACAGAATGAGGCTGGAAGCAAGAGGCTACTTGTTTTTCCATCACGGTGAAGTATTTTATCGAGGCATTGATATTAGTATTTTTATCCCTCGAATTACTTACCAACATGCTTTGTGACTAGATTCACAAAGCAAAACGAAATCCTTACAATACGCTTTTAGTAATTACCCATACCACCGAAAAATACTTAGATCGAAAAGAACTGTAGGTACAATCAAGAGCATCATAATACAACAATTAACATTCATTATGTCTTTTCACATGACGAATCGAGTATTATCGACGAAAAATAAATATTTTTCTTCGAAGTATATCAATTAGTTAGGAACCGCACTACCCTTTAACTTTACTTTAACTGAAAATGGAATCCCTATAAATACACCCAACAAAGCGAAATTTACTCCTAGATGAAACGGAAATCCATCGCCTCAGTGTCTACTTGAAAGAATGTTCAACAGATGCGAAGAAATATATTTCTCATTTGACACACGAAATTAGAAATAAACTACACCAGTCTACTATGAGATTTTAAATCATTATTAAAACAAGTGAATTTATTTACACAGTATTTCTAACAAAAGAACCACAATTAGGCCAAGTACACACTTTCAATTTTAAGTCAACGTTGACCTCCTTCCCCTTCGTACAATTTCGTAATACATATCTTCTACCTCTCAAGTGTAAGTATACATCATGACCTCCCTCTTTACAATTGACAGAATAACAAAAATGGAATATGAGTAGAATAATAAATAATTTAACCGTGTGCGAATAGAAAATATTAACCAACTTTCGTATTCTTTTTGAGTCAAAAATGTTTATAACACACTTTTCGTGTATGTTTTTTTCTGTCTTCGAATGAGACATGTTTTTGTAGTGAACGTACGCTTTTTAATTACTTCACCCCCCCCCCCCCAATCGTACAATTTCGTTGAAAAACATCCCTCCCTTTGCAGCAGGTTTATACTTTTTATATTAATCCTTACCCCAGCCCCCAGTTCATCAGAGGTGGATCAATGGAACGTAAAGCCCTAAAAAACTCTTTGAAAAATCCATATTATGTGTGTAATATCTAATAATATATTGAATGCGTTAATTACAATTAGGTGATTGCTCTAGAAGCATTTCATTGAAAAAAAAAAAAAAAAAAAAAAACAAGAACAAACAAACAACAGCCCTATTTACGCACGCACGTGGTTCGCAACCGCCTGCGCTGCCCCCTCCCCTCTCCGCTCGGCCGCCGGGACAGCGAAGGCGCAAATCCGTCTCTCTGACACCGCACCGCCGGCTTGGCCACCCTCTTAGGGCCCCTTCCCACGGCGCGGCCGCAGCGCGCTTCCCAGCAGCGCGGCGCGTAGCAGAGCATTGGTTTGAATGGAGGCCTTCCCACGTGCAGCGGGTGGCGGCTGCTGCGGCAGCCGACGCCGAACTCCAGCTACGGGCCCCTTCCCACGGCGCGGCCGCAGCGCGCTTCGCAGCAGCGCGGCGCGTAGCAGAGCATTGGTTTGAATGGAGGCCTTCCCACGTGCAGCGGGTGGCGGCTGCTGCGGCAGCCGACGCCGAACTCCAGCTACGCGAAGAGGAGGAGGGGCCACGCGCCACCGCTAGCAGAACACAGCTTTAAATGGGAGCGTTCCCACTGCGCCGCGGCCGCAGCGTTCTACCTGCTCCGGTCCCTTTGTTCGTCGTCGCCGGAGGGTCGGCGAAACCTACGGCCGGCTTCCCACGGCGCGACCGCAGCGCGCTTCCTTCAAGGAGCAGAGCTCTTCTGACGCCGCCACCGCCGGAGCCACGGCCGCACCGCCGCCCGCCGTGGAAGGGGGTGGGGTCTGGAGGGGTAGGTTTCGCCGACCCTCCGGCGACGACGAACAAAGGGACCGGAGCATGTAGAACGTTGCGGCCGTGGCGCAGTGGGAACGCTCCCATTTAAAGCTGTGTTCTGCTAGAGGTGGCGCGTGGCCCCTCCTCCGCTTCGCGTAGCTGGAGTTCGGCGTCGGCTGCCGCAGCAGCCGCCACCCGCTGCACGTGGGAAGGCCTCCATTCAAACCAATGCTCTGCTACGCGCCGCGCTGCTGCGAAGCGCGCTGCGGCCGCGCCGTGGGAAGGGGCCCTACCCCTCCAGACCCCACCCCCTTCCACGGCGGGCGGCGGTGCGGCCGTGGCTCCGGCGGTGGCTGCGTCGGAAGAGCTCTGCTGCTTGAAGGAAGCGCGCCGCGGCCGCGCCGTGGGAAGGGGCCCGACGCCGCGTCCTTGTCGGCATGTGCGGTTTATGACACCCATTTGCGCCTTCCGCGAATTACGACCACCCCCAGCCAGCGGCTCGGCCGTGCTGGTGCACCGCGCGGCCCCGCTGGTGGTCTCTGAGGTTTCGGCAGCCTTTTCCCACGGCAGCCCAGAGCGCCCCCCCCCCCGCCACGCCTCGTGGTAGCCACCCCCGCTCCAGGGAGGGGCGGGGTTCTATATATTCGTACGCACAACTGCGCTCGGGCAGAGACATTCATAGAGATTCATTGAGAGATAGTTAAACATGTGAAGGCGAGGCACGTGAGTACGCGTATTGTCACGTCTGCTCCGCTCCTGACACATGTCACATCATTCAGGGCCTCAGACTGTCCGCATAGCCGATGGTCGACACCAGGGCTGCCCATCTCGGCATTCACTCAGGGTTGAGGCTGTCCACATCACATAAACTGGACCACGACAGCGCGCATTGCCTGGTCATCGCGTCCGGGGGCTTGCAGCATTCGCTCAGAGGCGCACTGTACGTGTTCAGCGACCTCCGCGCAGCGAGAAATGGGACGAGCTCAGCGCCTTCAAATAGCAGGTACCTGTTCTGCCTCTTAGGTACCGAGCCAAGCTTCTCAGGTTCATATCATGCAATGGAACATTAATCGGCATTAATCAACATTAATCGGATTGAACTGTTTCTCTTCATCATCAAGGATCATTTATTGGATTAAGTCACTTTGTGTCCATTAATATAATTTGTCATTGTAAATTACTGATTAAGTTTTAGATTTAGTTTTCTGTAATACTTTTTGTAGTAATTCACCGCTCGGGCCCGGCACGCGTTTTGTATATAGTAGGTTTATAATTGTTTTGTGTGTCATGTCCTCTCTTAGATTGTAAGTTTACATTTTATTAATCCAAGAGGCACTATATAATTAAATTAACATTTAAGCTATTCCGTTTTGCTATTCATTTCGGCCGATACCTCATTTCCTCGTACGAGGTGGTCCTCCAGCCCCTTTATTTTAGTAGCCCTCTGGCTACGCCGTTTGAGCTGGAGGTCGATATGTGTGTGTGCTGTGCCCGTCTATAGCCAACTGTACGGTCCACGCTGTTGGCTCATCATTGTGCGTGGCGCCGTCTGAGAGGGGGGTACCAGGTGAGTATCGCGTCTGCACGCGCTCGCACGACACGGACGCGCGGTGCGCATACAAGCCCTGTTATAGGCCTGTCTTCTTTGTTATTGACGAAATTACCTTCATACGAAATATGGCGCTACTTTGAACTAAGACAAAATTGTGATTTCTAAATTAGATATATCATAGTATAATTTTCTATTGAATACAAATGGAAAGATTTGGTATTTAATAAATAAATAATTTAGTATTGTAAAATCTCACACTTCCCTCCAAATAAGTTAAGAATCCTACTATTTCTTTATGGAAATTAAATATAATTATATTATTTTTTTACTTAGTAATTAGATTTATTTTAGGTAACTGCTGATTCGCTTTTCTCAACGTGTGAAGGGACGTGCGACGTGTCTGGGTATTGCATCGACTCCAAACTTAATCACGATCAACTATGTTGCAAGATCGGCTCATTAGTATTGCGATTTTACAAGTTTACAGAGACAAGACCGACAAAATCGATTCGCAAAAATTATTAAATGAGTTTATGTAAAAAATGCAAAGCACAGTAGTGTTTTTCATTGCAAAAATGGACTCTGCTGAAGTTACATAAGATAAATGTAATTACAATTCAATGATAAACTCGACAGTTTGTATTTTTCCCTTCATATTCATTTTCGGTGAAAGATGAAGTGGGAGGGTGAACCGCCACCCGGGTCTACTACTCACTTGGACTTAACCCCAATCGCCGTCCCTGATTGTTTACATCCACACTTCACATACAAATACGCATACGTATGGAAACGACAGCTGTAATGAGCGAAGCGAGTGGTTGATCAACTCACTGACGGGGATATGCTTTTGAATATGTGAAGACACTAATACAGCATGTCGGCGAGATAAAAAGATTATCTGATGCAGAGGTTGCTGTGATTTATTATTCTTTGGAAAAGCGTGATGAATTCTTTGACAGTTTTTCCATCATTTAGATGTCATTCGTATGCGTAAGCGTGTATGTAATATGATGTTAAAGAAATAAACGCATATTGAACGATCGATTCAAAATTCTTTTTCTGCCTTCATAATCTGGTACAGATCTATACGTTGCTCAAAAGACCTACATTAAACGTTAGCACAAATCGTTACATTCCAATTGCATATTTTAAAAACTCTAGTACGGCCAACATTATAGTTAAAAAACAGGTTGTCATGCAAATTGTGATAGCCTCGTTTAATAAGAAACGGCGTAAGGCGAGAAGATCGCGAGGGCGCTGCCGGCAGATGGAGAGAGGGGGGGGGTCCCTTCGTTGGAGGCGGAGGGCCTGCAGCTTCCCTCCCCGCTTACGTCACAATGCGTCGCCATTCAGAAAAATATTACAGATTGTCGACATTTGCGCGCCTTGAAGCGTCGAGAGGAGGCACAAACCAAGGAGCGAAGCTACTGATTGATTGATTATTTTGTGTTTCCGGGCTCGTCAACCTCTGTGGCCATTAGTCTCATAAGTGTATTGCATGTTATATCCCGGGAGGCGGAGGCGGTGTCCCCCACGTTCCAATTTGAGATCCCACGCTGATATACTCGTTGTTGGGAGGGAGGATATCCCTTACCAGGTATCTCATCCAGCCGGGCACCCCCCCCCCAGCTGGGATAAGCTCTAAGCTCTCGACTGGTCTCCCCAAATGAGTATAGTAGTAATGTCAAAAGGGGAGGGTAAGTCGCACGCTCCCTTGGCCCATTTTAGAAAGCTCTGCCCCGGCATTTGCGTGATCTAGATAGGGGAAAGCACGGAAATTACCCATCAGAACAGCTAGCAGCTAGAAGTATCTTCCAGACAGTGTTTGAATTCGACCCAGCTTTCTAGCCAGAGTCAAAAATTCGTCGGGACTTGAACACTAGAACCTTGTGAGATACAAGTACTTAGTACGAGTTTCTCTGATCAATTGAACTAAACCAGTCCCTTGCGCAAACTAGTCCAAATTCGAGATTTTTCAGGGGAACTATAAACTTCATAGCGTAGACGTGCTTAGTAATGGATTTATGATTATTCCCTGCCTTTCAACTTTCAATGTGTTTGGCACTTGCTGAAAGGAAATGTTGCAGCAGATAGCGCCAGTTGTAGAGAATAACTAAGGGGCAGTCCGCAAATTACGTAACGCTAAAGAGAGGGAGGGATTTTGAGGCGGCGTTGCGTTACATAGGGGTAGGGGGACATTTCATTAGTGTTAAATAACATTGTTTTTTTTACATTTTTTAACATTTGTAGAAATATTTCCTTTTTTGTCACACTAAAACATGAAAATATTATCTAATTAATTTGTTTAAAAATAAAATTATTTTAAGTTATTACTGAATGAGTAAAATGAATACATTTTTACTGAACTAAAATTTATTTTCATTTCTTGCATTTACATAAGGGGTGGGGGTGGTCGCAAGCGTTACGTAATTATTATGAGAGGGGGCAATCGCGTGTTTTGGATGTGTTACAGGGGAGAGGGGGTATTGAAAATACACCAAATTTGCGTTACGTAATTTATGGTCGATCCCTTAGAGAAATATATCAAAATATGGAATTTAGAACTTATTTGGTTGTTGTAATAAACCCCTCAATTGCCTTGTATGCAGAGAAATTCGACGATTCGTTCTTTTTTACGAACATTGGTTGATCCCAAGGAGCGCAGCTAGGGGATCTGCATCTTTTATTGCCCAACTGCTCGAACAAAGGAGGATTGTGTTCTTCAGCGTGGACATTGCCCAGCGGGTGACGTTTGAGCCAATCAATGAATTATTACGATCGAAAAACTAAACGATACATTTTTAGGAGGGAGGGGTGTGGGCGGAATAATTAAAATCAATTTCTTGCGACCCAGTGATTCTGTAGCAAAGTTTAAGCAACTGAAGCAAGAAAGAACAGTTTTTTTATTATTGTTGCTTTTGGTTTAAAGAGTCTGTTGTCGAGTGTGCAGTGTGAGTGACTGGAGAGACAGCAATGGCTCTTGATCAAGTCACGTGAAGCCAGCGCCGAACGTACTCCCGAGCAATTGTCGGATCTACAGAGGATTTCCCGCTTCGGATCTACAGAGGAAGAAGAACTAAGTAACCCTAGTCGCTTGATCGATTGATTGGGGATTCCGGGCGGTTGAACTGTTAAGGTAATTAGTTCCGTAAGTGTAGTGCATGAATTTCCCCCGAGAGGTGGCGGTAACCATCCCTCGCTGGATGGTGAGATCCGGTGCCGACCTACCGTCGCCTAACGGGGTTTCCCCTCATCCAAGTATCTCCCACCAGCGGGGCAGGCACCGCCCCAGCCGGGATAATCTCTAAGCTCCTGACCGGTCTCCCAGCATATGTGGTAGTGTAGTGTAGTGCATGTAAGCGTGTGTGTAAGAGTTTAGGTAAGGACAAGGAAGAGGAAGGAATGATCGCGTGCTGTCCGTGGCCCGTTTGTTAGGGCACTGCTCCGGCATTCGCGTGGTGTTGATCGCAGAAACCACGGAAAACTACCTATCAAAGCAACCGACTGTTAGAATTCTCCTGCAGACAGCAGCTGAACTTGACCTTGCCATCCAGCTAGCGTCGAAAATTTTTCCACCGTCGGGACTCGAAACTAGGACCTCCCGATCAGAGGTACCACAATGACATTAGTTCATGCCCTGAGCCACCTCTGCCGGTCTCTGGACTCGACGCCCGCTAGGGACGTAGAACCTTGGCGATTAGAGAAAAACTATAGGAGCTGATTGGTAATGGCACTGTCAGGTGCAACAAAATCGACCAACAATAAGTAAAATACATCAAAACTACCTAGTTACTAGAAACTAATTTTATTTCTTAGTTACGAAGAATAATTGCATCATATCACAAAATTATTTTTTAAACCAAATGAATGCGGAAAGGATATAAAATATAATAAAAATAAGACCGCAAGGGGAGGACAACCCCGAAGACCGAGTTTTCTGCTCCCGTACGTGCAATTCCAGAGAAGTTATGTTTGATACACACACTGTACGATTCGAAGAACGTAGTGTGCCTAAACGAATATAATAAATACCAGAGGAACTAAACTCGAAACTTTCATGAGTTGTGGCAACAATCGCCAATATCACAAAAATTCACCTGGTGGCTCCGCAGGGTCTCCCTTAAATCGCTTCGCGGTTCACTAGAGGGCAGCGGTTATAACATCTTACTAATATTATAAGAAAGTTTGAAATGGCAAACATCTTATATTTAGTATTAAAGAAACTGAATTGTTTTCTACTATTAATTATAAACAATTAATAATATGACAAGAGAATGATTTCGTTCTGTCATTATTTAGGTTTTTCCCTTAGTTACACGACAATCAGTAAGGCGAACACTGCTCAGAAGCATTTAAGGGATAAGAAAATTTATTTTTTAGTTTTGATTTAAGCAATATTGGCTATATTAGAGGTTTTTCTTACTTACATTAGCAGTAATTGTACTGAGTAATCGCCCTTAATCAAGCGCACGAGACTGTCCTTTGCCTAGCGTGATACAGTATCCCAAGCAATAAACTCATTATTTTATGGTGTCATTGCTACGCAAGAACGCTTTAGTACTAGCACTGAGATGCTAGTGTTACGATCATTTATGTTGATAGTACACTCTCATGCATTCGAGTCTTTATTAAAGTGCTCATACAATCGAATACTTAATTTGATTTATTTAACTTTATTTCATTTATTTTCATCAAAAACAGCAAACACTATATGTGACGCATGGGAGAGAAGTATAATCTGCGCACGATTTCTTGCGTTCCAGAATCTCTTCCCCTCCCATTTACTATAAATGGTTGAATGATGAACACATTTGCTTCGGTAAACGAACTACAGATTTGTTTTTTAGTAGTGTTAACAAAACAGTAACCCGCACTCTCGACTTTACACTTACCACAACTAGCAAAAGGAGTGTTGAATGTACGTATTGTGAAGCTATATTTCTGTTCAGAAGCAAAACAAGGGGCCACCTCAGCATTTTCTCAATTTATGCTTACTTTCATACTTACCTTCTGGACCACAAAACACAAACTCTATTTTACTTGACGTTTTAGTGTGTAAATCAGTGAAAGAAGCGGCAAACTGAAAACTATTTTTTATGAAAGTTATTTTTGAAAATATTTCATTGTTCTTCTGGACACTTTTTTATCGTAAAAGTACATCTCACTCGTAAACCTATACAGAGAGTATATATCCTAGATCCTAGAGAGATCCAGAGAGTATATATCCTATCAGAACCTAGATATGATGCCATTCAAATTACCAGTATCACGTTCATACTAAAGCAGAAGCATCTCCTTTATACCCCAAGAATGCAACTACTAACTCTCGGAAATAAATGATATGACTCGTATCACGACCAGATACTTCACATTTTCGCACATACTACGATGACTGAATATTAATAGTAAGCAATAATTGTAGCATATATGTGACAAAGTAAAAAAAAAGACACTCAAAAATGTTTGAAATAATTACAAGTTAAGTTACATTGGTTATTATTGACCACGAATAACAAAGCATTTATATTGAAAATTATACAATAAAACTTAAATAAAACTATGTTTAAATTCTTAATAAATCATTATCTTACTCAAATGAGGTTTACAAGTTACACAATTAATGACAAAAATATAAGCACTAGAAAAGAGTTAGGAAGATCAACTTTACAAACTAAATTAAGATGACTTATTTTTTCACTGAAGAAAGTAAAATGATATAGTACTGATTTTTAAATAAATTGACTGTCTTTAGTGAGAAGCAAACCTAAAGTTTTAGCCAACTACAATTGTAATTGAAAGAGTGTGTCAACAACTCTCATTTCTATAAATTTTTGTTTCAGAAAAAATGTTTGTGAATACAGACGTATCTCTCTTTGTAAATATACCATATTACTACTTTCTGTTCTCACACTGAAGTTCTATTAACTCATTAGTACAACGCTTGGAAGACTTTGTTTCCTAAGAAAATTCTAAGATCTTTATTTTGGATATCTGAAACGACAGATATCAATCATGTTGCCCCGTCTCCTTCAAATATGAAATTCATTTAAATAATCTTGGAGTGAGAGATGTTATGAATCGTAAAAGAAACAGCTGTAGATAAAATGAGATGTATCTTAAGCTGTGCTAATTTAGTAGTCATCTGCATATTATGTAACACGAGTTCGTATTTCCAGGAAATGATATCACACTCCGGAGAATTTTTATGGACCTCTCTTGGTGGTTGTTACGAAACCATAATCTTCATTTGAAAACAGGAAAACGTGATAAGACAACCACTGACGTCCTCCGGAACAGTTTTATTCGTAACCGTACGGTTGGACAGCTTCTTAAATAATTTTACACCATCAGGTTAGAAGACTCAGAGAATATAGTGAGTAGACATATGAAAATAAGTGTTTTCTGAGTAGAAAATATGGCATAGTTCATGTAATAATAAAATTTTGTCCCGGAAAACGTTGACGGTTAGAAAAGATGGCCACTGAATCGAGGTTAATGGAATATGCGGGATCCCAATTTTTGGATAAGGATAAGGATTCCCAGTTTTTGCATTCTTGTTTTTTCACACCACTGTTTGTTTTTTCCTACTCATATAATGATTCAATACCAGACTTGAATTTGCAATTCATGTCTTAAATAAACGTTAGACTACTTGAAAATCGTTTATTGTTACTTTAAACAAATAATGCCTCCCTGAGAAAAGCATTGTGACGTACCATATTACAAAAAATTAAAGAAAAATCTCTTAAAGTATAAATTTTCGCTACATGGCTCGAGCCCAAGCAACCGAGCGGGAAAACTCGCCGCATTGGAAAAGACATAGCTCTTCAGAAAACATGTTGAAAATTCTGGCCAGGACCTTGAGTACTTCCAAAAACACCAGAAGCTTAAAAATATACGATACGCTCGAAGCGGCAGGTAGTTCTGAGTCGACATCGCCAGTACCACCGCAAGCCCCCACGCAGTCGACCATCGTGTGAGACCATGAATCAAGAAGCTGTGTTCGATTAGTATTCACTACTGTCAGAATTGCGACAGGAAGGAAAGGTTGACAGGAAGTGACGCATTGCATGCTCTCATGCGCTGTTCGTCACTGCGCCTCTCGGCTGCTCCCGTACGAAAGCAAATATTCAGGAAGCGCACGAACAGTTGATAAGCAGTTGAGCACGAACAGATGATAAGCACATCGAAAATATGCGAAAGAAATCGCGGCAGACCCGAGGCAGATTGCGAAGCTTGTTTCACAAGCAAGCAAACTGTCAACGGCAAACTGCCTCACGCTCTATAAAGCAATAATTAGGCCGCAACTGGACTACGCATGCCTAAGTTGGGCCATTGCAGCAACTGCGCATCTGAAGAAACTGCAAGTAGTTCAAAACGAATGTCTCAGGGCTGCCCTCTGCGCCCCTAGAAACACTCGCATCGAAAATATACATCGCGAATTATCAATGCCACTACTTATAGATCGTATCAAAAATATCGTTAATTTTTTTTTAAAATGCAGCTGACTCGGAAAACCCTCTCATTTCTGAGATCGCCTCATACCAACCCGATCGAAGAACCACGTATAGGAGTCCGAAGCACTTCCTAGAGTAAGAGTAATCTGAAACAGAGAAATGAGCCTTGAAAAATAAATTTAGTATTTCCAAACACGCAATGCGCGCGCCGGTAGGCTAAAGTCATTTTTTGACCTTCTGTTTTTCTTCATGTTGCAGGATTGGCCATAGATGCCCGCAAGGGTAAGAATGGTCTCAACGCGGTGGCGTGAACGTGCATTGCACTCTCCGTGCGTTCACAAAACTGCACAAGGGTTCTAGGAGTTGATAAGCTCGTCGTCTGCAAGGCATGAGGAGTTCGCGCATTGGTCTTAAAGATATGAACGTCGCAAAAACATAGTGAACTTAAAATGTATTGCGGCATATTTATAGGAACAATTATAAATGGAAGGTAATATTAACGGCTGCATTTGAATGCAACATCAAAAGTTGAAGTTCTTCAGAAGTTTTGATTTTAGGTTTGAATCCCGATACCGACAAATTTTCTACAACTAAGTAAAAGAGTGAAAGAAAGTCACTCGACGATTCTACAGACCAGCTGGTCTGATCTGTCGATTTAATAGTATCTTCCAGTCAAATGCCGAATTTAGGCAGAGCAATTACGACGTATACCGAATAAGAAGTTTCAGGAGTCACAGCTCCCGCTTTCTTCCCTCCTCATCCCTAACTTGGATCCTCAGGAGGGGGCTAATCGGCCATGTTCATTGGTCCTACGACTCATTTTAGATGATAGTACCTTAAGTCTGTCGGCGTAAATATTATTTTCAATCACTCAAAATACCATTTTGTTCCAAGAATTATCCGACGCATTATCTGACGAGGGAAATTAATACAAAAACATTCTATTAATGAATATTTGTATTTTCGTAGCCAAAGTAATAATTATTCCGCCACGTTTTTCTTCGTATGAGTAAACCTTCCATTGTAAATTCCCGGTTTCATATACAACTGACATTGGTTATTAATATAATAGTTTATAATATTATAATGATTATAATAATATAATAATTAATATATAATTCGAATTATAACAATTGAATTGTGACTGTGTAACTCAAACAATTGCGATCTACTTGATGCCACGCCATTTTATGAACTTTCAGACAAAGATGGTTTAATAGAATTTTGTTTTATTTTACATATTGTAATGTAATCGCTCACGGCAGATGGTTTTCAGCGTGTGCGAAGAATATTTTTTATTTCAACATTAGGAACCGCAATCGTGCACTTTAGGGACCAGTAAGACTGATTATAACCGCAAAATATACAAGGCGTCCAGCTGCAGCACTGGACAAAGACCAAGAAGTCACGTGCGGTCACAGGGAAACAACCCTCACCAACGTCGACTGTCCGCAAACGGTCGAAAATGGTTGGATGGTTTCAGATTAGCCAGACAACCACTCCACAACCGTGACGTATCAGGGGGAACGAGGTTCATGTCACACGTAACCTCGGGGTCCTGCCAGCGTCTCGGAAGGCGATCCCAAGCTTTTTCTAAAATTGACCACAAAAGCGGACGGTTGCATACAGTGCCCGCTCCACCGCGACCTGGCTCCGTCGCCTAGTCTTCGGGCTTGGACCATAGACGGTCGAGCGCTGAAGCCAGCACTGCTCGACTCGTACAATGCCGGCGCAGTCAATTCGACGAAATTATCTCAGGTCACTGCCAGAACGTGAAACTAGGAGTCCGCACCGGACTGGAGATATAATGTGTTAAAATATATTCGCGTGCGAAGTTGGCGTAACGCTCTCGTATCATCACTGCGATCTCCGCCTGAACTACCCTGCTTGCGGGCACTGATGAGGAACCATGAGGTCGCCCGGGGGCCACCCGCATCGCGCGCCGCTGACTGCCCACCCGGGCAGCCGCCAACGACGCGGCTCAAGGGCGAATTGCGAACCAGGCAGGGGCGGTCCGGGACCAAAGACATTTTTCTTAGTATACACAGGACTTTAAAGCTTCCATAGACTAAGGCACTCTCTATATATGGAAAGAAACTCCCTCACCATATTCCGGTTCCAGCAACGAGTATCCGCCATTTCAAAATACCGCCCGGCCGGTCACAATGTCCACTCTCTACAAAACTCCACGTGTAAGTGCGACCCATGCTTTTGCACGTTGCGCATGCACAAACCGCAACTCCCTTTAAACGTGCGTTCTGAAACGTGGTCCAGAGTGGCTCGCTGCCCGGCGCGCATTCAAGAACAGTGGTGTAAGGCCGCCTATTCTCTCGAGTGCCGAGAGCCATAGACCTCGCAACCCAGAACGATGGACGATGGCGGGGGCGACTTTTAACGAAATAAGCACAAATTAGACGAAAGTTACTTTTAAGTAGAGCTCGCGATCGTGGGTCATTTGATGTAATGTGATTAAATGATGCAACCATTAATGTATCATTTAATTGCCATCTCCCATTATTAGACTAATTAAATTCATGTGTAATTAAATCCAAGCCTTTCTTTGTATCATGCGTGGCATGGCTTTTTCGCCACAAACACCTTCAGTAATTCAGAGCAGTCAGACAACTGCAAGAATGAGGAGGTAAGTTAAGAAGTCTTGGATAACCCACGCAATCGGTCGATTACTAGTGACTGACGTGCGGGTTAAATTACATTATTTAAGCATATTATAATTGTATGGAGTTGTTCTTCTTTACTTTTTTACGCGGGCTCAGGTATCAAGAAAACGTGCGCGTGTAGTACTTTAGGCGTTCTCCGGTTAAGCGAATACTGGATCAGATTAGGTCGATAACTGTCCGAGGATTAAATTTTGCAGGGCGTTTAGCCAGGGTTTCTTTTGCAATCCGATATAGTATGGATTTCGCGCTTTTCGTCAATGCCCTGGAGACGGGCAATTCATCGATAGACATAACGATGTCCTTGAGACGGACATAACATCGATGGATCGGTTTAGATGGCTCAGGGCATCAATTGAAGTCACAGCAGTGCCTCTGACCGGGAGGTCCAAGGGTTACAGTCCCGGCGGTGGTAGAATTTTCGATACTTCGTACATAATAACATGCTAGGTCAAATTCAGCCGCTGTCTGAAGGAGAAGTCTTGTGGGCGGCTTCTCTGATCGGTAATTTTCCGTGGCTTCGCCGATCAATAGCAGGCGAATGTCGGTACAGAACTCTAATAAACAGATCACGGTCCGCGCGATCTTTCCTTCCTCTTCCTTTTCCTATCCTCACCTTACACACACTTGTAATTACATGCACTGTTCTACCACGTACGTCGGGAGACCAGACGGGAGCTTAGAGCTCATCCCGGCTGGTCACTAATCAATCAACCAACGAATCAGCCGTGGTGTAACCCACGCTCTGGTGTTTGAGATTCTAGTAAGCTAACCACTCACACTCCCAAGTGCGCATCCGACATGAGAAGTTTCTTCGAAGACTAGTTCAAGACGGTCAAGGATATGTTGTCGCTGTAGGTAGAGATGAATACAAAGAATTGAAAAGGAAGGACATTATGTACAAGAAAATTACTAAGCCTTTATGATCAGGAATAGCATTGATTTCATTCTGTTCCATTTGCAATGTACCATGATATTTACTGACAAGGCCAACTACTTTGTTTAACGACCAATGTCTTTCCTTTATCTTTATTTAATGTATACATGTGGCATAACACTTTCGTAAGAACATATATTGCATGAGGAAAAAGTACATCTCCGAGAATCTCAGCCGTGAGTATCGTTTATTTCCATTTTGTCTTCGTGTTCCTTTGAAGGTATTATTTCTGTTTGGCAGGCCACTAATTACAGCGTCTTACAATAAGGCGAAAAAGTAGATTCCAAAAGGGTTGCGATATTTAGAGTCCACTCCATACTCTCTCTTCTCGCAACAGACATCGGTTCTGAACGGAGACACCCTTGATGAACGGAGACACCGACATTGGACTCCGATTTAAATGGAGTGATTTTTATATATAAATATATTTATTTATTTATTTGTTTATTTATTTATTTGTTTGTTTGTTTGTTTGTTTATTTATTTATTTATTTAAGGAGAGGTATTTGAACCTCACTTGAATATATCTGTCTGAGAGAAAGTTTCGAATTAGTTTCTGTAGATAATCAGGTGTTCCAATTTCTTGTAGTTTGAACAATAATCCTTGGTGCCAAATTCGGTCGAATGTCTGTGAGACATCTAAAAAGAGAGCTACAGTGTGCCTTTTATTGTTAAAAACCGTTTACTATGTGCTCGTCAAGTCGCAGCAGTTGATGGGTAGTTGCATGTTTCGGTCTAAAACCGAATTGGGTGTTGAGAATTGCATTAATTTTTATCAAGTATGCTTGCAATTCTATTTAAAATAAGTTTTTCAAATTTTTTTTGCTATAGGAGGGAGAAGGCGATAGGTCTGTAGTTGCTTGGAGTTTTTGCCTGGTTTGCAGAATGGAAATATAAGAGCCCGTTTCCATGCTATCGGATAGTATCCTATTCTTAAGGCTAAATGTCCCGACACTAGTACAATTTGTAGCCACCACGTGGCAGCACCAAAATAAGTAAAATTTACTTTACCGATAACGTCTGAAACAATGGTCCGATTTTCGATCTGTAAACGGCATTTGACGCCTTTTTAAAAATAAAATTTACGCTACCATGACCTTTTTCCAAAATTCTAACAAAAACGCGAATTTCAAATTAGTTCTCAAACTTCCGAGAACAAATTTAAAACTGTGGCCTTATAGCGCGATGGCGACATGCTTCCTGAATCCAACGCCGTGACAATCATGCAAATCGGACGAATAGGAGCGTCGTAAAGTGAAATTTACGAAAACACCTCGCCCCCCCCCACTTCTTCTGCGCCGTTGCGTCACCCACCCGCCCGTTGTGGGCCCTCTGTCAGCGCGGTAGTACGGCCGGGCCCGGCGGTTAAAGCGGTGCTACGTCTAAGATTAATTTTTAGCTCTGCAAATAATTCAGCAATTAAAAAATAACTATCCTTTTCGGCTTTATGGGTACTGGCCTGCGATGACGCAGTTATGCTCGTATTAAGAAATAACAGAGTTGACACCCTTATGATCATCTTCTTCTCCTCTACTCCAAGGATGGGTTCATGACCTGTTCTGGATTCTACCAATTTCATTTCTATAACGATCTGCCTCTGTGTCTTCTACCTCGCGTTCTACACATAAACGCTTGATTTAGAATGCGTGTCTGTCCCATGTATCGAAGTCATTCCTCCCTTCACTCCCTGAACTCAGAAAGATAGTATTTTGCCATTGATTGCTTGAACAATTAATTTTCATCTTATTTCGCGTCGCGCTTCTGGCCTGTAGTCCTATGGCAATAGAGACAACTCGCATAGTCGAGGCTTGCAAGCACAACCGCATGGGTGGACAAATGAGGATTAGCACGAAGATTTCATTCGTTATCGAATCCCGCCAAGCGATTTTCGCCGCTAACTTATATACCGCTAGTTCACGTGACAGTGCCGCCCGCGCTGGAGAATGGCCGGTCGGCAAACATTCGTTAATTTGTTTTGGCCGTGTACAACGAATTCCGCTGGCTAGGTGCATTCCGAGCGCTGCGCCCAGACTAACGCCCGCTCTCGGACACTTGAACCGCAACACCTGCACTTGGCCCGAGCTTCCCAACCGTTTGTTCTGTGTACAGACCGTGTCATTATATAACTATTCAATTATAATTGAACTAAAAATATAGGAATATTTTGTTTCTCTACGAAAATCTCAATGTGTGTTTGTGTGAGAGAGTGTGTGTGTGTGTTATTTGCCTGTAATAGATCGAAAATGAAAACTGTAATAATTATTTACGAAATATGTAACATAATTTCATCCAATACTTTACGAGATCAAATCGTACAAAGAGAAATATCAAGATTGTAGGAAGATAAACCATGGAACTCTACAATATACCGATGACGCAGCAATCCTGGTGCCAGCGTGATTCTCCCTTCTCCCTTGCGCTCGAGCAAGCAGTATATTTTCTGGAACTTTTGGATTTTTTCATCTATCTATATATATATATATATATATATATATATATATATATATATATATTGTGACGTACCTGGTGATGCCGGGTATTTCACTGCAATATAACACTAAAGGAGGGTATCTTTTCCGTGAACGGGTCCCTGGATAAGTTGGTATAACATTGGGAAAGTTAATTGGAAATGGAAATACAATCATGAACAAGATTTATTTGCAAATCAAATAGGTTAATTACATGATCTGACAACGTTTATACACTCTGCCTTGGTACCAGGATTAGGTGTAATATGCATTTATCATACCTTCGGGGCCCCGACCAAATACCTTCGATGATCGTAGAACAGCTCGTATCGACAGGGTTGCCGACCTCTACAGCAGCTGTGGGCTGTCGGCGGCTGATGGCGTGGCGGTCGTCCTGGGCTGGTGACCTTGTGACTCCTCCCCGACTCGGATCTTGATACCACGGCGTTGCACCTCTCTCGAATCACCTTCCGTCGATGGATTCAATTACTCAACCCGCGCCTATCACGCGTGCTGGTCCCAGTTCCGTACCACACAGTTTCGGTAAAGTTTCCACTACACTAATTACTACAAGCGCGATCGATTGTTCTATCAACACGAATCTTTTATTCTAATGATAATCTCATTGTCTACTTCACTTATTTACTGCTTCACAATTACTATTGCTTTACGAACACATCGCATGTTCCCTTTTGTCTATGCGCTAACGGCGAGCTTTTCGCCACACGTCCGAACTCTTCGCCGCTCCGCTAACGTCTGTCCTCTTCGCGATTCTCCTAACGACTGCCTGCACGTGCTCGCTGCCCAGTTTGTAACCGACATTCTCACGCTGGCCTCCCAGCGGTGGCACCGGTGGCGGTAGCGACCGTTGCTAGCTCCCGTCGTTGTTCGCAGCGCTTGGCGTATGTACCGCGCAGTCCAAAATATATATTGATTACTTACACTAATGTTTTAATTAGTGTAAGGGAACACATTCTGTGTTTCATCACCCCCCCTCCTTTCTTTTTTTGGATTTTTCCCACCTCCGGAAAAATTCACTTTAGTATCATCGTCTCTGCTGATGATTACACTGTCTTGTATATTACATGAACCCTATATACACTTATACCCTAAAATCGAATTAACACGTGATTGTTTAGATTAACACTAAAATTACACTTATTTACACTTCACTATTTTCCATACCTATGGGACAGGGTCTTAGGTTATGGAAATTGTAGTGTCCCACCACTTCTTGTTTGTCATTTAGTAACTTAGCCACATTTTTATCCGTAACTTTATCTATCACATATGGTCCCTCATATAATGGGAAAAATTTTGCATACAGCTTCAAATTTGGGTTTGATACCTTGGGAACTCGTAGTAACACTAGTTGCCCTTCACTGAACTTGTAAATCTTCTTCTTTACTTTCGATTTCCTTTCCTTCCCTGACTTCACTAATGCTTGGTATATCTGTTCTGATGTTTTAGTTGGTTCTTGCGATATTTCGGGTCTCTCCAACGCGTATAAGATGTGGGGCGGTTTGTTTTGAAAGTGTGCTTCCCACGGGGAGATTCCTGTGCTATCGTGAGGGATGTGGTTCAGCCAGCGGTTAATGTCCGGAATTAATTTGTTCCATGCTGTATGGTCATTCTTGCAGTAAGTTCTGAATAACCTTGATAGCTCTCTCATTATCCGTTCAGACGGATTAGATTGAGGATGACGCACCGTCGAGTGGATGGGAATTGCCCCCATTCTGCGTATTCCTTCTTCCCACTTTTCACTCGTGAACATCGTTCCATGGTCGGATAATATCCTTTTATATGATCCGGCGATTTGAATAAACCTCTCCACTAGTTTTAAGCAGTTCCTTGAATTTACCTTATTGATTGGGTACACTTGGACAAACTTTGAAAATACATCCAGGATTACGAATATGTATTTATTACCATGGTCTGTACGGGGCAGTGGTCCGTACACGTCCAGTGCAGCCAAATCGTTTTTCTCTGTTGGTATTATGTTCTGCATCGGGCCGTCATATTTCCGATTCGGATGTTTTGCCTTCAAACATGTCATACATGAGTTTATCACCTTTCGGATTTGTTTCCGCATTCCTTTCCAATAACATAGCGACTGTAATATTTGATGGATTTTTTCCGCACCAAAGTGTGCCAATGATGTGTGTGCAAATCTGATTAATTCCTTAGTGCAATCCTGAGGTATCCAAATCCTCCATATTTCCGGGTTATCTTTGGTTTTAATTAGTACTGCTTCCTGTACTACTTTCCACCTGTCCTCCTTTTGCTGTAACATTGCGAATTCCGCCTCTTCTTCCGCCATCTGTCCTTGCTTGAATCTTTTAATTTTGCAAATCTCGTCGTCACTTTCCTGTAGCCTGACGAGATCATTCCAGTCTAATACCGGTGATCTCGAAATTCCTAGATCAATCGCCATTACGTGGAATTCCCTGGCGTTGGCGTATTTACTGTACCTGCCTGGTTCGTGTCTACTTAAAAGGTCTGGTAAATAATTTTGAGTCCCGCGACAATGTTCTATGTCAAAGGAAAACTCCTGTAATGCTAATACCCATCTATGCAGTCTGTCGTTCTGCAGATGACATCTGCTTAAAAATGTTAGAGCTTGGTGATCAGTTCTTATTGTAAAATGTCTTCCTTTTAGGTAGGGTTTGAATTTTGCTACTGCCCATATGATGGCGTTCGCCTCCTTTTCTGTAGCCGAAAATCGGAGTTCGGGTCCTTTCAAGGTTCTGCTAGCTATTGCCACTATTTTCTCCTGTTTATCGATCACCTGATATAGCATTGCTCCCATACCGAAATCACTACTGTCTGTCTGTACCACGCACTTTTTGAAAAGTCCGGATGTGCAATAAAGCAACTGTTATAAAACATTTCCTTTACTTTCTCGAATGCTTCTTGATACTTTTCATCCCACTTCCATTTTCAATCCTTTTTTGTTAGTTGGTAGAATGGATGCATTGCTTCTGCGAATCGTGGGCAAAATCTGGCGTAGTAGTTACAGGTGCCGATGAATCTGCGTACCTGTTTAACTGTTTTCGGTGGTGGTATGTTCTTGATTTCCTCGATGGTTTCCGGCTTCATGCTGATTCCTTCTGTGGTTATTACGTAGCCCAAGAACTCTATTTTCTTAGTGAACCAAGTTGATTTCTTCACATTCAGTACTAAATTATTTTCCTTTAATATGTGAAATAATTCTCGTAGGTCTTCAAAATGCTGTTCTATTGATCTAGCTTGTAAAACTATGTCATCCACATATGTTGTAACCCTGTTCTGCAGCTTTCCTTGCAAAATCTTGTCCACGCATTGAATCAACGCAGCTCCGCTATTGCGTAACCCGAATGGCACTCTACAAAACACATAACATATTCTCTCAAATGCGAAACCTGTATACTGTTGGTCCTCTTCCGCCACTTGCATTTGCCAGTAAGCTTTACTAAAATCAGTACTAGAGAAAATGATGTTCCCTCCAAACCTCTGCAATGCTTCTTCCACCGATAACGGAGCATCCCTGTATGGTTTTGTTACTGCATTTAGTCTTCGTGCATCTAGGCATAATCGTATTCCTCCATCTTTCTTTTTGACGATCACGATTGGGTTGGTGTAGGATGTCTGTGCCTTTCTTATGATTCCATCATTTACCATTGACGCTAGTAGTTCAGAAACATCTTGCTTCAGCGCTGCTGGTATCGGATAGTTACGCTGTCGAAATGGTGTTGTATCTGTAAGTTGGATTCGAAATGTGAATCCCTTTATTGGGGCGCGATTCTTCTGGAATACTTCTTTATTCTCCATCAACAGCTGCAACAGTTGCTCCTTGTGACGCGTATTTAATATCTCTATCTTCTCCGTCTGCTGCCTCAGCTGTTCTTCTAATGATTCTTCGGCCACTGCGCCCGTGCATACTTCGTATCCTTCGTCTATCCCCAAGTCGAATCCTATCGCCTGGCTCCCCAGTTCCACCACTTGCCGTTCTAGATCAATAATTGCTCTGTGATCGACCAGAAAATCCGTCCCTATGATTATCGGGTGTAATAACTTTTTGACTACCAGGGCCACTATCTCGTATACTTGGTCGCCAATCATGGCTCGAAACATTATTTGTTTTGTGATGGGGCTTGACTTCTTCTGAGTAGCTCCAATCACATACGCCCTATTCATAGGCAAACACATTATTTCTTTTCCTTTTGCTTTTAATTCCTCGTACATTTCCTCCGACACTACTGTAGTCGTGCACCCTGTGTCTACTAATGCTTCTTTAACTACTCCCTCACATTCCATCGTAATCGTGGGACATTTCCTGATTCTGATCGCTGAGCTCTTACTTCTCTGCCACGGTTGGGCATCGTGAGTTACTGGCTGTATAGTATTTATGGAGACCACGTTAACTTTCACAATTTCCGCGTCCGTAATGGGGCCACCTTTCACCACGGACTTTATTGGTTTAAATAGTGCTCTTGTTCTCTACTTGTGCTTGGCTGTGCTGGTTGGTCGGCTGCACTTCCGCCCCCGCCTCTTGACTCCGTGCGGTTTAGGTTGGGTCCGCTCCAGGCCGGTCTTTGGTTCCTCGGCTCTGGTCTCCATCCATCTCCCCCTCTTCCGCGTTGATTTCCCTGGTAATTAGTACTCTGTCACTCCCTTGCCCCTGATTCCGTTCTGTTCTTATCATATTAATGTTCCCCTCATTTCTGTTCTTTGGTGCGCCTGCAAAAGTTAGGTCGTACCCTCCTAACACATTCTGAAATCTCTCCAAGTTAGTGTGCTGCACACTACGTAATAGATTCTGCACCGTAACTGGGAATTGTCTCGTTAGTACACATATAATTTCTTGATCGCTCATCGGTGGGGATAACGTTTTGTATTCCATGATACGCCTTGTTGCGTATTCCCGCAAGCTTCCCATTGACTGGTTGTAGTGATTATTCATCAAGCTGATTTTAAAATTAATTTGAATCTCCTCATTCCAGTACCGCTCAAAGAACCGATCTTTAAATGCCTTTACTGATTCGGGAAACTCATCAAATGTATCGGCCCATATCCTTGCGTTCCCTTCTAGCATTAAATATAACAATTGTATCTTACACCTTTCCGAGGTATTGATGACAGCTAAATGTCGTTCTGCCGCCCTCATGAATATGCACGGATTTTCTTTACCGTCTCCTGAAAATTTTAGTGATCTTGGAGGGGTGAATGGTACCGTCCCGCTTGCTGCAATTGGGGATGCCTTACATTCTTTTATTTGTTCGATCTCTGTTCGTAGTGACACAACCTTCTCTTCGCATTCCCGCTTATTCTCCTGCATTTCTTCCTTGACTACCAACTGCATCCTTTCAATTTTCTCGTCCTGCTTGGCGGTTTTAGCATCTAATTGCTGGTATAACTTATTCTCTAATTCTCCCCCCATACTTATTACTTGAGATTCTAACTCCTTTTTCTGTTTCCCTAATTCTTCGGCAGTCCATTGCTCATGACTTTCTACCCGCTCCGCGATTTTGGTCATCTCATTCTTCGTTGACTCAATTTGTTCTTCGGCGCGTCCTATTCTCCCACTTAATTCCTCTTGTAATTTGCTGATCCGTTCCTCGAATTTCCTATCCTGTTCATCTAATCTCCCATTCAATTCTTCAGCCAGCTTCCTATGCTGTTCCTCTACTTTCCTATTCAGTTCTTCAGCCAACTTCCTGTTCTGCTCCTCTGTGAATATTTTCTGTTCATCCAATTTCCCATTCAGTCCTTCCCACATCTGCATCATCATTTGCCTTATATCTAAATCGTTAACTTTTCCACCCCCCTGACTTGGATTTCTTGTTGCTTGGATCGTCGGTGTTGATGTCACTTCTACTTCTTTATTAAAACTATCCCCTGACGTATCATCCAACCGACTCCCAATTCCACTATCCCTGCTTTCCGATGAAATGCTATTATCGATTCCTACATCTATCTCCCTTACTTCATCCGCCTTCTCCTCCCGGTCCAGCACTCCATTTTGCGCCTCCATTCTGTTGCTTTGAGCTATCCGTTCGATCCTCACTTAGCTAAAATACTCGCACAAATTTTCCTTTTGCCTCTCCTAACAACGGTACAACAGTTACCCTGTGAATTTACTCTGCCCGCCACAGCACTGTATACTCTTTATCACTGTTATAATGCACTAATATTTCAAATGCTGAATGATGACGAACACGCCCTCACTCACCACAAAAACACAGTAAACATATTCTCTACAATCAGTAATATTATTACCATTTGACTACATATATGCCGCTGACAAACTTATTAACATTATTACAAAAATACTCTCAAATTTTAATAAATCCACTATTAATTTAGAATTACTTCTCAACACAATTATTGCTATATTATGTACACAATAATCACTCACAATTACATGTCATATCTTCTCCATAAACTTCCCCCCAATAGTACCGTATGAATCTTAAAATATACATTCACAATGCTGCTATACATTCCCCAACCTAGTATCCTTTCCATTGAATTCCACAAACTTTACCATTACCAATGGACAATGCGCTGCTGAATAAACATTCCCAGCAAGTAATGTGCACAATTTATACAATAATATTAACCACCCTTATATTTCCACAAGAATTATTATTACTTCCCAATTCTTTAATTTCCATGTTATTAAAAACTACCAAGCAATTCAAACATTATTAACATGTTTTACAAAATTTGAAATTCTATTACATTATATCATTTACAATATGTACATGTGTGGCTTTCATAAACTCAGTAATTGCAGTAGTAACTTTATACTGGTTACTCTCAAATAATTTCCTATATCTGCCCACAATTAATCTCACAACAAAAATTCTATAATTATCAAATATTCATTATGCTTACTTGACTTATGCATGCTTTGTTAATACATGTACTGTTACTTTTTGTTCCCTATAATAATAAACTTTACATTGCCTGCCTATTATCTTTAACCTGCATTACTATACATGCAATACATGCACAGTGCTTTCCAATATTTTACCAACTTTCCTAAGGCCACATTTCTTAATTACACGCTTTCCAGACTTGTTCGGGCGCCAGCTGTGACGTACCTGGTGATGCCGGGTATTTCACTGCAATATAACACTAAAGGAGGGTATCTTTTCCGTGAACGGGTCCCTGGATAAGTTGGTATAACATTGGGAAAGTTAATTGGAAATGGAAATACAATCATGAACAAGATTTATTTGCAAATCAAATAGGTTAATTACATGATCTGACAACGTTTATACACTCTGCCTTGGTACCAGGATTAGGTGTAATATGCATTTATCATACCTTCGGGGCCCCGACCAAATACCTTCGATGATCGTAGAACAGCTCGTATCGACAGGGTTGCCGACCTCTACAGCAGCTGTGGGCTGTCGGCGGCTGATGGCGTGGCGGTCGTCCTGGGCTGGTGACCTTGTGACTCCTCCCCGACTCGGATCTTGATACCACGGCGTTGCACCTCTCTCGAATCACCTTCCGTCGATGGATTCAATTACTCAACCCGCGCCTATCACGCGTGCTGGTCCCAGTTCCGTACCACACAGTTTCGGTAAAGTTTCCACTACACTAATTACTACAAGCGCGATCGATTGTTCTATCAACACGAATCTTTTATTCTAATGATAATCTCATTGTCTACTTCACTTATTTACTGCTTCACAATTACTATTGCTTTACGAACACATCGCATGTTCCCTTTTGTCTATGCGCTAACGGCGAGCTTTTCGCCACACGTCCGAACTCTTCGCCGCTCCGCTAACGTCTGTCCTCTTCGCGATTCTCCTAACGACTGCCTGCACGTGCTCGCTGCCCAGTTTGTAACCGACATTCTCACGCTGGCCTCCCAGCGGTGGCACCGGTGGCGGTAGCGACCGTTGCTAGCTCCCGTCGTTGTTCGCAGCGCTTGGCGTATGTACCGCGCAGTCCAAAATATATATTGATTACTTACACTAATGTTTAATTAGTGTAAGGGAACACATTCTGTGTTTCATCACCCCCCCTCCTTTCTTTTTTGGATTTTTCCCACCTCCGGAAAAATTCACTTTAGTATCATCGTCTCTGCTGATGATTACACTGTCTTGTATATTACATGAACCCTATATACACTTATACCCTAAAATCGAATTAACACGTGATTGTTTAGATTAACACTAAAATTACACTTATTTACACTTCACTATTTTCCATACCTATGGGACAGGGTCTTAGGTTATGGAAATTGTAGTGTCCCACCACTTCTTGTTTGTCATTTAGTAACTTAGCCACATTTTTATCCGTAACTTTATCTATCACATATGGTCCCTCATATAATGGGAAAAATTTTGCATACAGCTTCAAATTTTGGGTTTGATACCTTGGGAACTCGTAGTAACACTAGTTGCCCTTCACTGAACTTGTAAATCTTCTTCTTTACTTTCGATTTCCTTTCCTTCCCTGACTTCACTAATGCTTGGTATATCTGTTCTGATGTTTTAGTTGGTTCTTGCGATATTTCGGGTCTCTCCAACGCGTATAAGATGTGGGGCGGTTTGTTTTGAAAGTGTGCTTCCCACGGGGAGATTCCTGTGCTATCGTGAGGGATGTGGTTCAGCCAGCGGTTAATGTCCGGAATTAATTTGTTCCATGCTGTATGGTCATTCTTGCAGTAAGTTCTGAATAACCTTGATAGCTCTCTCATTATCCGTTCAGACGGATTAGATTGAGGATGACGCACCGTCGAGTGGATGGGAATTGCCCCCATTCTGCGTATTCCTTCTTCCCACTTTTCACTCGTGAACATCGTTCCATGGTCGGATAATATCCTTTTATATGATCCGGCGATTTGAATAAACCTCTCCACTAGTTTTAAGCAGTTCCTTGAATTTACCTTATTGATTGGGTACACTTGGACAAACTTTGAAAATACATCCAGGATTACGAATATGTATTTATTACCATGGTCTGTACGGGGCAGTGGTCCGTACACGTCCAGTGCAGCCAAATCGTTTTTCTCTGTTGGTATTATGTTCTGCATCGGGCCGTCATATTTCCGATTCGGATGTTTTGCCTTCAAACATGTCATACATGAGTTTATCACCTTTCGGATTTGTTTCCGCATTCCTTTCCAATAACATAGCGACTGTAATATTTGATGGATTTTTTCCGCACCAAAGTGTGCCAATGATGTGTGTGCAAATCTGATTAATTCCTTAGTGCAATCCTGAGGTATCCAAATCCTCCATATTTCCGGGTTATCTTTGGTTTTAATTAGTACTGCTTCCTGTACTACTTTCCACCTGTCCTCCTTTTGCTGTAACATTGCGAATTCCGCCTCTTCTTCCGCCATCTGTCCTTGCTTGAATCTTTTAATTTTGCAAATCTCGTCGTCACTTTCCTGTAGCCTGACGAGATCATTCCAGTCTAATACCGGTGATCTCGAAATTCCTAGATCAATCGCCATTACGTGGAATTCCCTGGCGTTGGCGTATTTACTGTACCTGCCTGGTTCGTGTCTACTTAAAAGGTCTGGTAAATAATTTTGAGTCCCGCGACAATGTTCTATGTCAAAGGAAAACTCCTGTAATGCTAATACCCATCTATGCAGTCTGTCGTTCTGCAGATGACATCTGCTTAAAAATGTTAGAGCTTGGTGATCAGTTCTTATTGTAAAATGTCTTCCTTTTAGGTAGGGTTTGAATTTTGCTACTGCCCATATGATGGCGTTCGCCTCCTTTTCTGTAGCCGAAAATCGGAGTTCGGGTCCTTTCAAGGTTCTGCTAGCTATTGCCACTATTTTCTCCTGTTTATCGATCACCTGATATAGCATTGCTCCCATACCGAAATCACTACTGTCTGTCTGTACCACGCACTTTTTGAAAAGTCCGGATGTGCAATAAAGCAACTGTTATAAAACATTTCCTTTACTTTCTCGAATGCTTCTTGATACTTTCATCCCACTTCCATTTTCAATCCTTTTTTGTTAGTTGGTAGAATGGATGCATTGCTTCTGCGAATCGTGGGCAAAATCTGGCGTAGTAGTTACAGGTGCCGATGAATCTGCGTACCTGTTTAACTGTTTTCGGTGGTGGTATGTTCTTGATTTCCTCGATGGTTTCCGGCTTCATGCTGATTCCTTCTGTGGTTATTACGTAGCCCAAGAACTCTATTTTCTTAGTGAACCAAGTTGATTCTTCACATTCAGTACTAAATTATTTTCCTTTAATATGTGAAATAATTCTCGTAGGTCTTCAAAATGCTGTTCTATTGATCTAGCTTGTAAAACTATGTCATCCACATATGTTGTAACCCTGTTCTGCAGCTTTCCTTGCAAAATCTTGTCCACGCATTGAATCAACGCAGCTCCGCTATTGCGTAACCCGAATGGCACTCTACAAAACACATAACATATTCTCTCAAATGCGAAACCTGTATACTGTTGGTCCTCTTCCGCCACTTGCATTTGCCAGTAAGCTTTACTAAAATCAGTACTAGAGAAAATGATGTTCCCTCCAAACCTCTGCAATGCTTCTTCCACCGATAACGGAGCATCCCTGTATGGTTTTGTTACTGCATTTAGTCTTCGTGCATCTAGGCATAATCGTATTCCTCCATCTTTCTTTTTGACGATCACGATTGGGTTGGTGTAGGATGTCTGTGCCTTTCTTATGATTCCATCATTTACCATTGACGCTAGTAGTTCAGAAACATCTTGCTTCAGCGCTGCTGGTATCGGATAGTTACGCTGTCGAAATGGTGTTGTATCTGTAAGTTGGATTCGAAATGTGAATCCCTTTATTGGGGCGCGATTCTTCTGGAATACTTCTTTATTCTCCATCAACAGCTGCAACAGTTGCTCCTTGTGACGCGTATTTAATATCTCTATCTTCTCCGTCTGCTGCCTCAGCTGTTCTTCTAATGATTCTTCGGCCACTGCGCCCGTGCATACTTCGTATCCTTCGTCTATCCCCAAGTCGAATCCTATCGCCTGGCTCCCCAGTTCCACCACTTGCCGTTCTAGATCAATAATTGCTCTGTGATCGACCAGAAAATCCGTCCCTATGATTATCGGGTGTAATAACTTTTTGACTACCAGGGCCACTATCTCGTATACTTGGTCGCCAATCATGGCTCGAAACATTATTTGTTTTGTGATGGGGCTTGACTTCTTCTGAGTAGCTCCAATCACATACGCCCTATTCATAGGCAAACACATTATTTCTTTTCCTTTTGCTTTTAATTCCTCGTACATTTCCTCCGACACTACTGTAGTCGTGCACCCTGTGTCTACTAATGCTTCTTTAACTACTCCCTCACATTCCATCGTAATCGTGGGACATTTCCTGATTCTGATCGCTGAGCTCTTACTTCTCTGCCACGGTTGGGCATCGTGAGTTACTGGCTGTATAGTATTTATGGAGACCACGTTAACTTTCACAATTTCCGCGTCCGTAATGGGGCCACCTTTCACCACGGACTTTATTGGTTTAAATAGTGCTCTTGTTCTCTACTTGTGCTTGGCTGTGCTGGTTGGTCGGCTGCACTTCCGCCCCCGCCTCTTGACTCCGTGCGGTTTAGGTTGGGTCCGCTCCAGGCCGGTCTTTGGTTCCTCGGCTCTGGTCTCCATCCATCTCCCCCTCTTCCGCGTTGATTTCCCTGGTAATTAGTACTCCTGTCACTCCCTTGCCCCTGATTCCGTTCTGTTCTTATCATATTAATGTTCCCCTCATTTCTGTTCTTTGGTGCGCCTGCAAAAGTTAGGTCGTACCCTCCTAACACATTCTGAAATCTCTCCAAGTTAGTGTGCTGCACACTACGTAATAGATTCTGCACCGTAACTGGGAATTGTCTCGTTAGTACACATATAATTTCTTGATCGCTCATCGGTGGGGATAACGTTTTGTATTCCATGATACGCCTTGTTGCGTATTCCCGCAAGCTTCCCATTGACTGGTTGTAGTGATTATTCATCAAGCTGATTTTAAAATTAATTTGAATCTCCTCATTCCAGTTACCGCTCAAAGAACCGATCTTTAAATGCCTTTACTGATTCGGGAAACTCATCAAATGTATCGGCCCATATCCTTGCGTTCCCTTCTAGCATTAAATATAACAATTGTATCTTACACCTTTCCGAGGTATTGATGACAGCTAAATGTCGTTCTGCCGCCCTCATGAATATGCACGGATTTTCTTTACCGTCTCCTGAAAATTTTAGTGATCTTGGAGGGGTGAATGGTACCGTCCCGCTTGCTGCAATTGGGGATGCCTTACATTCTTTTATTTGTTCGATCTCTGTTCGTAGTGACACAACCTTCTCTTCGCATTCCCGCTTATTCTCCTGCATTTCTTCCTTGACTACCAACTGCATCCTTTCAATTTTCTCGTCCTGCTTGGCGGTTTTAGCATCTAATTGCTGGTATAACTTATTCTCTAATTCTCCCCCCATACTTATTACTTGAGATTCTAACTCCTTTTTCTGTTTCCCTAATTCTTCGGCAGTCCATTGCTCATGACTTTCTACCCGCTCCGCGATTTTGGTCATCTCATTCTTCGTTGACTCAATTTGTTCTTCGGCGCGTCCTATTCTCCCACTTAATTCCTCTTGTAATTTGCTGATCCGTTCCTCGAATTTCCTATCCTGTTCATCTAATCTCCCATTCAATTCTTCAGCCAGCTTCCTATGCTGTTCCTCTACTTTCCTATTCAGTTCTTCAGCCAACTTCCTGTTCTGCTCCTCTGTGAATATTTTCTGTTCATCCAATTTCCCATTCAGTCCCTTCCCACATCTGCATCATCATTTGCCTTATATCTAAATCGTTAACTTTTCCACCCCCCTGACTTGGATTTCTTGTTGCTTGGATCGTCGGTGTTGATGTCACTTCTACTTCTTTATTAAAACTATCCCCCTGACGTATCATCCAACCGACTCCCAATTCCACTATCCCTGCTTTCCGATGAAATGCTATTATCGATTCCTACATCTATCTCCCTTACTTCATCCGCCTTCTCCTCCCGGTCCAGCACTCCATTTTGCGCCTCCATTCTGTTGCTTTGAGCTATCCGTTCGATCCTCACTTAGCTAAAATACTCGCACAAATTTTCCTTTTGCCTCTCCTAACAACGGTACAACAGTTACCCTGTGAATTTACTCTGCCCGCCACAGCACTGTATACTCTTTATCACTGTTATAATGCACTAATATTTCAAATGCTGAATGATGACGAACACGCCCTCACTCACCACAAAAACACAGTAAACATATTCTCTACAATCAGTAATATTATTACCATTAACTACATATATGCCGCTGACAAACTTATTAACATTATTACAAAAATACTCTCAAATTTTAATAAATCCACTATTAATTTAGAATTACTTCTCAACACAATTATTGCTATATTATGTACACAATAATCACTCACAATTACATGTCATATCTTCTCCATAAACTTCCCCCCAATAGTACCGTATGAATCTTAAAAATATACATTCACAATGCTGCTATACATTCCCCAACCTAGTATCCTTTCCATTGAATTCCACAAACTTTACCATTACCAATGGACAATGCGCTGCTGAATAAACATTCCCAGCAAGTAATGTGCACAATTTATACAATAATATTAACCACCCTTATATTTCCACAAGAATTATTATTACTTCCCAATTCTTTAATTTCCATGTTATTAAAAACTACCAAGCAATTCAAACATTATTAACATGTTTTACAAAATTTGAAATTCTATTACATTATATCATTTACAATATGTACATGTGTGGCTTTCATAAACTCAGTAATTGCAGTAGTAACTTTATACTGGTTACTCTCAAATAATTTCCTATATCTGCCCACAATTAATCTCACAACAAAAATTCTATAATTATCAAATATTCATTATGCTTACTTGACTTATGCATGCTTTGTTAATACATGTACTGTTACTTTTTGTTCCCTATAATAATAAACTTTACATTGCCTGCCTATTATCTTTAACCTGCATTACTATACATGCAATACATGCACAGTGCTTTCCAATATTTTACCAACTTTCCTAAGGCCACATTTCTTAATTACACGCTTTCCAGACTTGTTCGGGCGCCAGCTGTGACGTACCTGGTGATGCCGGGTATTTCACTGCAATATAACACTAAAGGAGGGTATCTTTTCCGTGAACGGGTCCCTGGATAAGTTGGTATAACATTGGGAAAGTTAATTGGAAATGGAAATACAATCATGAACAAGATTTATTTGCAAATCAAATAGGTTAATTACATGATCTGACAACGTTTATACACTCTGCCTTGGTACCAGGATTAGGTGTAATATGCATTTATCATACCTTCGGGGCCCCGACCAAATACCTTCGATGATCGTAGAACAGCTCGTATCGACAGGGTTGCCGACCTCTACAGCAGCTGTGGGCTGTCGGCGGCTGATGGCGTGGCGGTCGTCCTGGGCTGGTGACCTTGTGACTCCTCCCCGACTCGGATCTTGATACCACGGCGTTGCACCTCTCTCGAATCACCTTCCGTCGATGGATTCAATTACTCAACCCGCGCCTATCACGCGTGCTGGTCCCAGTTCCGTACCACACAGTTTCGGTAAAGTTTCCACTACACTAATTACTACAAGCGCGATCGATTGTTCTATCAACACGAATCTTTTATTCTAATGATAATCTCATTGTCTACTTCACTTATTTACTGCTTCACAATTACTATTGCTTTACGAACACATCGCATGTTCCCTTTTGTCTATGCGCTAACGGCGAGCTTTTCGCCACACGTCCGAACTCTTCGCCGCTCCGCTAACGTCTGTCCTCTTCGCGATTCTCCTAACGACTGCCTGCACGTGCTCGCTGCCCAGTTTGTAACCGACATTCTCACGCTGGCCTCCCAGCGGTGGGCACCGGTGGCGGTAGCGACCGTTGCTAGCTCCCGTCGTTGTTCGCAGCGCTTGGCGTATGTACCGCGCAGTCCAAAATATATATTGATTACTTACACTAATGTTTTAATTAGTGTAAGGGAACACATTCTGTGTTTCATCACCCCCCCTCCTTTCTTTTTTTTGGATTTTTCCCACCTCCGGAAAAATTCACTTTAGTATCATCGTCTCTGCTGATGATTACACTGTCTTGTATATTACATGAACCCTATATACACTTATACCCTAAAATCGAATTAACACGTGATTGTTTAGATTAACACTAAAATTACACTTATTTACACTTCACTATTTTCCATACCTATGGGACAGGGTCTTAGGTTATGGAAATTGTAGTGTCCCACCACTTCTTGTTTGTCATTTAGTAACTTAGCCACATTTTTATCCGTAACTTTATCTATCACATATGGTCCCTCATATAATGGGAAAAATTTTGCATACAGCTTCAAATTTGGGTTTGATACCTTGGGAACTCGTAGTAACACTAGTTGCCCTTCACTGAACTTGTAAATCTTCTTCTTTACTTTCGATTTCCTTTCCTTCCCTGACTTCACTAATGCTTGGTATATCTGTTCTGATGTTTTAGTTGGTTCTTGCGATATTTCGGGTCTCTCCAACGCGTATAAGATGTGGGGCGGTTTGTTTTGAAAGTGTGCTTCCCACGGGGAGATTCCTGTGCTATCGTGAGGGATGTGGTTCAGCCAGCGGTTAATGTCCGGAATTAATTTGTTCCATGCTGTATGGTCATTCTTGCAGTAAGTTCTGAATAACCTTGATAGCTCTCTCATTATCCGTTCAGACGGATTAGATTGAGGATGACGCACCGTCGAGTGGATGGGAATTGCCCCCATTCTGCGTATTCCTTCTTCCCACTTTTCACTCGTGAACATCGTTCCATGGTCGGATAATATCCTTTTATATGATCCGGCGATTTGAATAAACCTCTCCACTAGTTTTAAGCAGTTCCTTGAATTTACCTTATTGATTGGGTACACTTGGACAAACTTTGAAAATACATCCAGGATTACGAATATGTATTTATTACCATGGTCTGTACGGGGCAGTGGTCCGTACACGTCCAGTGCAGCCAAATCGTTTTTCTCTGTTGGTATTATGTTCTGCATCGGGCCGTCATATTTCCGATTCGGATGTTTTGCCTTCAAACATGTCATACATGAGTTTATCACCTTTCGGATTTGTTTCCGCATTCCTTTCCAATAACATAGCGACTGTAATATTTGATGGATTTTTTCCGCACCAAAGTGTGCCAATGATGTGTGTGCAAATCTGATTAATTCCTTAGTGCAATCCTGAGGTATCCAAATCCTCCATATTTCCGGGTTATCTTTGGTTTTAATTAGTACTGCTTCCTGTACTACTTTCCACCTGTCCTCCTTTTGCTGTAACATTGCGAATTCCGCCTCTTCTTCCGCCATCTGTCCTTGCTTGAATCTTTTAATTTTGCAAATCTCGTCGTCACTTTCCTGTAGCCTGACGAGATCATTCCAGTCTAATACCGGTGATCTCGAAATTCCTAGATCAATCGCCATTACGTGGAATTCCCTGGCGTTGGCGTATTTACTGTACCTGCCTGGTTCGTGTCTACTTAAAAGGTCTGGTAAATAATTTTGAGTCCCGCGACAATGTTCTATGTCAAAGGAAAACTCCTGTAATGCTAATACCCATCTATGCAGTCTGTCGTTCTGCAGATGACATCTGCTTAAAAATGTTAGAGCTTGGTGATCAGTTCTTATTGTAAAATGTCTTCCTTTTAGGTAGGGTTTGAATTTTGCTACTGCCCATATGATGGCGTTCGCCTCCTTTTCTGTAGCCGAAAATCGGAGTTCGGGTCCTTTCAAGGTTCTGCTAGCTATTGCCACTATTTTCTCCTGTTTATCGATCACCTGATATAGCATTGCTCCCATACCGAAATCACTACTGTCTGTCTGTACCACGCACTTTTTGAAAAGTCCGGATGTGCAATAAAGCAACTGTTATAAAACATTTCCTTTACTTTCTCGAATGCTTCTTGATACTTTTCATCCCACTTCCATTTTCAATCCTTTTTTGTTAGTTGGTAGAATGGATGCATTGCTTCTGCGAATCGTGGGCAAAATCTGGCGTAGTAGTTACAGGTGCCGATGAATCTGCGTACCTGTTTAACTGTTTTCGGTGGTGGTATGTTCTTGATTTCCTCGATGGTTTCCGGCTTCATGCTGATTCCTTCTGTGGTTATTACGTAGCCCAAGAACTCTATTTTCTTAGTGAACCAAGTTGATTTCTTCACATTCAGTACTAAATTATTTTCCTTTAATATGTGAAATAATTCTCGTAGGTCTTCAAAATGCTGTTCTATTGATCTAGCTTGTAAAACTATGTCATCCACATATGTTGTAACCCTGTTCTGCAGCTTTCCTTGCAAAATCTTGTCCACGCATTGAATCAACGCAGCTCCGCTATTGCGTAACCCGAATGGCACTCTACAAAACACATAACATATTCCCTCAAATGCGAAACCTGTATACTGTTGGTCCTCTTCCGCCACTTGCATTTGCCAGTAAGCTTTACTAAAATCAGTACTAGAGAAAATGATGTTCCCTCCAAACCTCTGCAATGCTTCTTCCACCGATAACGGAGCATCCCTGTATGGTTTTGTTACTGCATTTAGTCTTCGTGCATCTAGGCATAATCGTATTCCTCCATCTTTCTTTTTGACGATCACGATTGGGTTGGTGTAGGATGTCTGTGCCTTTCTTATGATTCCATCATTTACCATTGACGCTAGTAGTTCAGAAACATCTTGCTTCAGCGCTGCTGGTATCGGATAGTTACGCTGTCGAAATGGTGTTGTATCTGTAAGTTGGATTCGAAATGTGAATCCCTTTATTGGGGCGCGATTCTTCTGGAATACTTCTTTATTCTCCATCAACAGCTGCAACAGTTGCTCCTTGTGACGCGTATTTAATATCTCTATCTTCTCCGTCTGCTGCCTCAGCTGTTCTTCTAATGATTCTTCGGCCACTGCGCCCGTGCATACTTCGTATCCTTCGTCTATCCCCAAGTCGAATCCTATCGCCTGGCTCCCCAGTTCCACCACTTGCCGTTCTAGATCAATAATTGCTCTGTGATCGACCAGAAAATCCGTCCCTATGATTATCGGGTGTAATAACTTTTTGACTACCAGGGCCACTATCTCGTATACTTGGTCGCCAATCATGGCTCGAAACATTATTTGTTTTGTGATGGGGCTTGACTTCTTCTGAGTAGCTCCAATCACATACGCCCTATTCATAGGCAAACACATTATTTCTTTTCCTTTTGCTTTTAATTCCTCGTACATTTCCTCCGACACTACTGTAGTCGTGCACCCTGTGTCTACTAATGCTTCTTTAACTACTCCCTCACATTCCATCGTAATCGTGGGACATTTCCTGATTCTGATCGCTGAGCTCTTACTTCTCTGCCACGGTTGGGCATCGTGAGTTACTGGCTGTATAGTATTTATGGAGACCACGTTAACTTTCACAATTTCCGCGTCCGTAATGGGGCCACCTTTCACCACGGACTTTATTGGTTTAAATAGTGCTCTTGTTCTCTACTTGTGCTTGGCTGTGCTGGTTGGTCGGCTGCACTTCCGCCCCCGCCTCTTGACTCCGTGCGGTTTAGGTTGGGTCCGCTCCAGGCCGGTCTTTGGTTCCTCGGCTCTGGTCTCCATCCATCTCCCCCTCTTCCGCGTTGATTTCCCTGGTAATTAGTACTCCTGTCACTCCCTTGCCCCTGATTCCGTTCTGTTCTTATCATATTAATGTTCCCCTCATTTCTGTTCTTTGGTGCGCCTGCAAAAGTTAGGTCGTACCCTCCTAACACATTCTGAAATCTCTCCAAGTTAGTGTGCTGCACACTACGTAATAGATTCTGCACCGTAACTGGGAATTGTCTCGTTAGTACACATATAATTTCTTGATCGCTCATCGGTGGGGATAACGTTTTGTATTCCATGATACGCCTTGTTGCGTATTCCCGCAAGCTTCCCATTGACTGGTTGTAGTGATTATTCATCAAGCTGATTTTAAAATTAATTTGAATCTCCTCATTCCAGTACCGCTCAAAGAACCGATCTTTAAATGCCTTTACTGATTCGGGAAACTCATCAAATGTATCGGCCCATATCCTTGCGTTCCCTTCTAGCATTAAATATAACAATTGTATCTTACACCTTTCCGAGGTATTGATGACAGCTAAATGTCGTTCTGCCGCCCTCATGAATATGCACGGATTTTCTTTACCGTCTCCTGAAAATTTTAGTGATCTTGGAGGGGTGAATGGTACCGTCCCGCTTGCTGCAATTGGGGATGCCTTACATTCTTTTATTTGTTCGATCTCTGTTCGTAGTGACACAACCTTCTCTTCGCATTCCCGCTTATTCTCCTGCATTTCTTCCTTGACTACCAACTGCATCCTTTCAATTTTCTCGTCCTGCTTGGCGGTTTTAGCATCTAATTGCTGGTATAACTTATTCTCTAATTCTCCCCCCATACTTATTACTTGAGATTCTAACTCCTTTTTCTGTTTCCCTAATTCTTCGGCAGTCCATTGCTCATGACTTTCTACCCGCTCCGCGATTTTGGTCATCTCATTCTTCGTTGACTCAATTTGTTCTTCGGCGCGTCCTATTCTCCCACTTAATTCCTCTTGTAATTTGCTGATCCGTTCCTCGAATTTCCTATCCTGTTCATCTAATCTCCCATTCAATTCTTCAGCCAGCTTCCTATGCTGTTCCTCTACTTTCCTATTCAGTTCTTTAGCCAACTTCCTGTTCTGCTCCTCTGTGAATATTTTCTGTTCATCCAATTTCCCATTCAGTCCTTCCCACATCTGCATCATCATTTGCCTTATATCTAAATCGTTAACTTTTCCACCCCCCTGACTTGGATTTCTTGTTGCTTGGATCGTCGGTGTTGATGTCACTTCTACTTCTTTATTAAAACTATCCCCTGACGTATCATCCAACCGACTCCCAATTCCACTATCCCTGCTTTCCGATGAAATGCTATTATCGATTCCTACATCTATCTCCCTTACTTCATCCGCCTTCTCCTCCCGGTCCAGCACTCCATTTTGCGCCTCCATTCTGTTGCTTTGAGCTATCCGTTCGATCCTCACTTAGCTAAAATACTCGCACAAATTTTCCTTTTGCCTCTCCTAACAACGGTACAACAGTTACCCTGTGAATTTACTCTGCCCGCCACAGCACTGTATACTCTTTATCACTGTTATAATGCACTAATATTTCAAATGCTGAATGATGACGAACACGCCCTCACTCACCACAAAAACACAGTAAACATATTCTCTACAATCAGTAATATTATTACCATTTGACTACATATATGCCGCTGACAAACTTATTAACATTATTACAAAAATACTCTCAAATTTTAATAAATCCACTATTAATTTAGAATTACTTCTCAACACAATTATTGCTATATTATGTACACAATAATCACTCACAATTACATGTCATATCTTCTCCATAAACTTCCCCCCAATAGTACCGTATGAATCTTAAAAATATACATTCACAATGCTGCTATACATTCCCCAACCTAGTATCCTTTCCATTGAATTCCACAAACTTTACCATTACCAATGGACAATGCGCTGCTGAATAAACATTCCCAGCAAGTAATGTGCACAATTTATACAATAATATTAACCACCCTTATATTTCCACAAGAATTATTATTACTTCCCAATTCTTTAATTTCCATGTTATTAAAAACTACCAAGCAATTCAAACATTATTAACATGTTTTACAAAATTTGAAATTCTATTACATTATATCATTTACAATATGTACATGTGTGGCTTTCATAAACTCAGTAATTGCAGTAGTAACTTTATACTGGTTACTCTCAAATAATTTCCTATATCTGCCCACAATTAATCTCACAACAAAAATTCTATAATTATCAAATATTCATTATGCTTACTTGACTTATGCATGCTTTGTTAATACATGTACTGTTACTTTTTGTTCCCTATAATAATAAACTTTACATTGCCTGCCTATTATCTTTAACCTGCATTACTATACATGCAATACATGCACAGTGCTTTCCAATATTTTACCAACTTTCCTAAGGCCACATTTCTTAATTACACGCTTTCCAGACTTGTTCGGGCGCCAGCTGTGACGTACCTGGTGATGCCGGGTATTTCACTGCAATATAACACTAAAGGAGGGTATCTTTTCCGTGAACGGGTCCCTGGATAAGTTGGTATAACATTGGGAAAGTTAATTGGAAATGGAAATACAATCATGAACAAGATTTATTTGCAAATCAAATAGGTTAATTACATGATCTGACAACGTTTATACACTCTGCCTTGGTACCAGGATTAGGTGTAATATGCATTTATCATACCTTCGGGGCCCCGACCAAATACCTTCGATGATCGTAGAACAGCTCGTATCGACAGGGTTGCCGACCTCTACAGCAGCTGTGGGCTGTCGGCGGCTGATGGCGTGGCGGTCGTCCTGGGCTGGTGACCTTGTGACTCCTCCCCGACTCGGATCTTGATACCACGGCGTTGCACCTCTCTCGAATCACCTTCCGTCGATGGATTCAATTACTCAACCCGCGCCTATCACGCGTGCTGGTCCCAGTTCCGTACCACACAGTTTCGGTAAAGTTTCCACTACACTAATTACTACAAGCGCGATCGATTGTTCTATCAACACGAATCTTTTATTCTAATGATAATCTCATTGTCTACTTCACTTATTTACTGCTTCACAATTACTATTGCTTTACGAACACATCGCATGTTCCCTTTTGTCTATGCGCTAACGGCGAGCTTTTCGCCACACGTCCGAACTCTTCGCCGCTCCGCTAACGTCTGTCCTCTTCGCGATTCTCCTAACGACTGCCTGCACGTGCTCGCTGCCCAGTTTGTAACCGACATTCTCACGCTGGCCTCCCAGCGGTGGCACCGGTGGCGGTAGCGACCGTTGCTAGCTCCCGTCGTTGTTCGCAGCGCTTGGCGTATGTACCGCGCAGTCCAAAATATATATTGATTACTTACACTAATGTTTTAATTAGTGTAAGGGAACACATTCTGTGTTTCATCACCCCCCCTCCTTTCTTTTTTTGGATTTTTCCCACCTCCGGAAAAATTCACTTTAGTATCATCGTCTCTGCTGATGATTACACTGTCTTGTATATTACATGAACCCTATATACACTTATACCCTAAAATCGAATTAACACGTGATTGTTTAGATTAACACTAAAATTACACTTATTTACACTTCACTATTTTCCATACCTATGGGACAGGGTCTTAGGTTATGGAAATTGTAGTGTCCCACCACTTCTTGTTTGTCATTTAGTAACTTAGCCACATTTTTATCCGTAACTTTATCTATCACATATGGTCCCTCATATAATGGGAAAAATTTTGCATACAGCTTCAAATTTGGGTTTGATACCTTGGGAACTCGTAGTAACACTAGTTGCCCTTCACTGAACTTGTAAATCTTCTTCTTTACTTTCGATTTCCTTTCCTTCCCTGACTTCACTAATGCTTGGTATATCTGTTCTGATGTTTTAGTTGGTTCTTGCGATATTTCGGGTCTCTCCAACGCGTATAAGATGTGGGGCGGTTTGTTTTGAAAGTGTGCTTCCCACGGGGAGATTCCTGTGCTATCGTGAGGGATGTGGTTCAGCCAGCGGTTAATGTCCGGAATTAATTTGTTCCATGCTGTATGGTCATTCTTGCAGTAAGTTCTGAATAACCTTGATAGCTCTCTCATTATCCGTTCAGACGGATTAGATTGAGGATGACGCACCGTCGAGTGGATGGGAATTGCCCCCATTCTGCGTATTCCTTCTTCCCACTTTTCACTCGTGAACATCGTTCCATGGTCGGATAATATCCTTTTATATGATCCGGCGATTTGAATAAACCTCTCCACTAGTTTTAAGCAGTTCCTTGAATTTACCTTATTGATTGGGTACACTTGGACAAACTTTGAAAATACATCCAGGATTACGAATATGTATTTATTACCATGGTCTGTACGGGGCAGTGGTCCGTACACGTCCAGTGCAGCCAAATCGTTTTTCTCTGTTGGTATTATGTTCTGCATCGGGCCGTCATATTTCCGATTCGGATGTTTTGCCTTCAAACATGTCATACATGAGTTTATCACCTTTCGGATTTGTTTCCGCATTCCTTTCCAATAACATAGCGACTGTAATATTTGATGGATTTTTTCCGCACCAAAGTGTGCCAATGATGTGTGTGCAAATCTGATTAATTCCTTAGTGCAATCCTGAGGTATCCAAATCCTCCATATTTCCGGGTTATCTTTGGTTTTAATTAGTACTGCTTCCTGTACTACTTTCCACCTGTCCTCCTTTTGCTGTAACATTGCGAATTCCGCCTCTTCTTCCGCCATCTGTCCTTGCTTGAATCTTTTAATTTTGCAAATCTCGTCGTCACTTTCCTGTAGCCTGACGAGATCATTCCAGTCTAATACCGGTGATCTCGAAATTCCTAGATCAATCGCCATTACGTGGAATTCCCTGGCGTTGGCGTATTTACTGTACCTGCCTGGTTCGTGTCTACTTAAAAGGTCTGGTAAATAATTTTGAGTCCCGCGACAATGTTCTATGTCAAAGGAAAACTCCTGTAATGCTAATACCCATCTATGCAGTCTGTCGTTCTGCAGATGACATCTGCTTAAAAATGTTAGAGCTTGGTGATCAGTTCTTATTGTAAAATGTCTTCCTTTTAGGTAGGGTTTGAATTTTGCTACTGCCCATATGATGGCGTTCGCCTCCTTTTCTGTAGCCGAAAATCGGAGTTCGGGTCCTTTCAAGGTTCTGCTAGCTATTGCCACTATTTTCTCCTGTTTATCGATCACCTGATATAGCATTGCTCCCATACCGAAATCACTACTGTCTGTCTGTACCACGCACTTTTTGAAAAGTCCGGATGTGCAATAAAGCAACTGTTATAAAACATTTCCTTTACTTTCTCGAATGCTTCTTGATACTTTTCATCCCACTTCCATTTTCAATCCTTTTTTGTTAGTTGGTAGAATGGATGCATTGCTTCTGCGAATCGTGGGCAAAATCTGGCGTAGTAGTTACAGGTGCCGATGAATCTGCGTACCTGTTTAACTGTTTTCGGTGGTGGTATGTTCTTGATTTCCTCGATGGTTTCCGGCTTCATGCTGATTCCTTCTGTGGTTATTACGTAGCCCAAGAACTCTATTTTCTTAGTGAACCAAGTTGATTTCTTCACATTCAGTACTAAATTATTTTCCTTTAATATGTGAAATAATTCTCGTAGGTCTTCAAAATGCTGTTCTATTGATCTAGCTTGTAAAACTATGTCATCCACATATGTTGTAACCCTGTTCTGCAGCTTTCCTTGCAAAATCTTGTCCACGCATTGAATCAACGCAGCTCCGCTATTGCGTAACCCGAATGGCACTCTACAAAACACATAACATATTCCCTCAAATGCGAAACCTGTATACTGTTGGTCCTCTTCCGCCACTTGCATTTGCCAGTAAGCTTTACTAAAATCAGTACTAGAGAAAATGATGTTCCCTCCAAACCTCTGCAATGCTTCTTCCACCGATAACGGAGCATCCCTGTATGGTTTTGTTACTGCATTTAGTCTTCGTGCATCTAGGCATAATCGTATTCCTCCATCTTTCTTTTTGACGATCACGATTGGGTTGGTGTAGGATGTCTGTGCCTTTCTTATGATTCCATCATTTACCATTGACGCTAGTAGTTCAGAAACATCTTGCTTCAGCGCTGCTGGTATCGGATAGTTACGCTGTCGAAATGGTGTTGTATCTGTAAGTTGGATTCGAAATGTGAATCCCTTTATTGGGGCGCGATTCTTCTGGAATACTTCTTTATTCTCCATCAACAGCTGCAACAGTTGCTCCTTGTGACGCGTATTTAATATCTCTATCTTCTCCGTCTGCTGCCTCAGCTGTTCTTCTAATGATTCTTCGGCCACTGCGCCCGTGCATACTTCGTATCCTTCGTCTATCCCCAAGTCGAATCCTATCGCCTGGCTCCCCAGTTCCACCACTTGCCGTTCTAGATCAATAATTGCTCTGTGATCGACCAGAAAATCCGTCCCTATGATTATCGGGTGTAATAACTTTTTGACTACCAGGGCCACTATCTCGTATACTTGGTCGCCAATCATGGCTCGAAACATTATTTGTTTTGTGATGGGGCTTGACTTCTTCTGAGTAGCTCCAATCACATACGCCCTATTCATAGGCAAACACATTATTTCTTTTCCTTTTGCTTTTAATTCCTCGTACATTTCCTCCGACACTACTGTAGTCGTGCACCCTGTGTCTACTAATGCTTCTTTAACTACTCCCTCACATTCCATCGTAATCGTGGGACATTTCCTGATTCTGATCGCTGAGCTCTTACTTCTCTGCCACGGTTGGGCATCGTGAGTTACTGGCTGTATAGTATTTATGGAGACCACGTTAACTTTCACAATTTCCGCGTCCGTAATGGGGCCACCTTTCACCACGGACTTTATTGGTTTAAATAGTGCTCTTGTTCTCTACTTGTGCTTGGCTGTGCTGGTTGGTCGGCTGCACTTCCGCCCCCGCCTCTTGACTCCGTGCGGTTTAGGTTGGGTCCGCTCCAGGCCGGTCTTTGGTTCCTCGGCTCTGGTCTCCATCCATCTCCCCCTCTTCCGCGTTGATTTCCCTGGTAATTAGTACTCCTGTCACTCCCTTGCCCCTGATTCCGTTCTGTTCTTATCATATTAATGTTCCCCTCATTTCTGTTCTTTGGTGCGCCTGCAAAAGTTAGGTCGTACCCTCCTAACACATTCTGAAATCTCTCCAAGTTAGTGTGCTGCACACTACGTAATAGATTCTGCACCGTAACTGGGAATTGTCTCGTTAGTACACATATAATTTCTTGATCGCTCATCGGTGGGGATAACGTTTTGTATTCCATGATACGCCTTGTTGCGTATTCCCGCAAGCTTCCCATTGACTGGTTGTAGTGATTATTCATCAAGCTGATTTTAAAATTAATTTGAATCTCCTCATTCCAGTACCGCTCAAAGAACCGATCTTTAAATGCCTTTACTGATTCGGGAAACTCATCAAATGTATCGGCCCATATCCTTGCGTTCCCTTCTAGCATTAAATATAACAATTGTATCTTACACCTTTCCGAGGTATTGATGACAGCTAAATGTCGTTCTGCCGCCCTCATGAATATGCACGGATTTTCTTTACCGTCTCCTGAAAATTTTAGTGATCTTGGAGGGGTGAATGGTACCGTCCCGCTTGCTGCAATTGGGGATGCCTTACATTCTTTTATTTGTTCGATCTCTGTTCGTAGTGACACAACCTTCTCTTCGCATTCCCGCTTATTCTCCTGCATTTCTTCCTTGACTACCAACTGCATCCTTTCAATTTTCTCGTCCTGCTTGGCGGTTTTAGCATCTAATTGCTGGTATAACTTATTCTCTAATTCTCCCCCCATACTTATTACTTGAGATTCTAACTCCTTTTTCTGTTTCCCTAATTCTTCGGCAGTCCATTGCTCATGACTTTCTACCCGCTCCGCGATTTTGGTCATCTCATTCTTCGTTGACTCAATTTGTTCTTCGGCGCGTCCTATTCTCCCACTTAATTCCTCTTGTAATTTGCTGATCCGTTCCTCGAATTTCCTATCCTGTTCATCTAATCTCCCATTCAATTCTTCAGCCAGCTTCCTATGCTGTTCCTCTACTTTCCTATTCAGTTCTTCAGCCAACTTCCTGTTCTGCTCCTCTGTGAATATTTTCTGTTCATCCAATTTCCCATTCAGTCCTTCCCACATCTGCATCATCATTTGCCTTATATCTAAATCGTTAACTTTTCCACCCCCCTGACTTGGATTTCTTGTTGCTTGGATCGTCGGTGTTGATGTCACTTCTACTTCTTTATTAAAACTATCCCCTGACGTATCATCCAACCGACTCCCAATTCCACTATCCCTGCTTTCCGATGAAATGCTATTATCGATTCCTACATCTATCTCCCTTACTTCATCCGCCTTCTCCTCCCGGTCCAGCACTCCATTTTGCGCCTCCATTCTGTTGCTTTGAGCTATCCGTTCGATCCTCACTTAGCTAAAATACTCGCACAAATTTTCCTTTTGCCTCTCCTAACAACGGTACAACAGTTACCCTGTGAATTTACTCTGCCCGCCACAGCACTGTATACTCTTTATCACTGTTATAATGCACTAATATTTCAAATGCTGAATGATGACGAACACGCCCTCACTCACCACAAAAACACAGTAAACATATTCTCTACAATCAGTAATATTATTACCATTTGACTACATATATGCCGCTGACAAACTTATTAACATTATTACAAAAATACTCTCAAATTTTAATAAATCCACTATTAATTTAGAATTACTTCTCAACACAATTATTGCTATATTATGTACACAATAATCACTCACAATTACATGTCATATCTTCTCCATAAACTTCCCCCCAATAGTACCGTATGAATCTTAAAAATATACATTCACAATGCTGCTATACATTCCCCAACCTAGTATCCTTTCCATTGAATTCCACAAACTTTACCATTACCAATGGACAATGCGCTGCTGAATAAACATTCCCAGCAAGTAATGTGCACAATTTATACAATAATATTAACCACCCTTATATTTCCACAAGAATTATTATTACTTCCCAATTCTTTAATTTCCATGTTATTAAAAACTACCAAGCAATTCAAACATTATTAACATGTTTTACAAAATTTGAAATTCTATTACATTATATCATTTACAATATGTACATGTGTGGCTTTCATAAACTCAGTAATTGCAGTAGTAACTTTATACTGGTTACTCTCAAATAATTTCCTATATCTGCCCACAATTAATCTCACAACAAAAATTCTATAATTATCAAATATTCATTATGCTTACTTGACTTATGCATGCTTTGTTAATACATGTACTGTTACTTTTTGTTCCCTATAATAATAAACTTTACATTGCCTGCCTATTATCTTTAACCTGCATTACTATACATGCAATACATGCACAGTGCTTTCCAATATTTTACCAACTTTCCTAAGGCCACATTTCTTAATTACACGCTTTCCAGACTTGTTCGGGCGCCAGCTGTGACGTACCTGGTGATGCCGGGTATTTCACTGCAATATAACACTAAAGGAGGGTATCTTTTCCGTGAACGGGTCCCTGGATAAGTTGGTATAACATTGGGAAAGTTAATTGGAAATGGAAATACAATCATGAACAAGATTTATTTGCAAATCAAATAGGTTAATTACATGATCTGACAACGTTTATACACTCTGCCTTGGTACCAGGATTAGGTGTAATATGCATTTATCATACCTTCGGGGCCCCGACCAAATACCTTCGATGATCGTAGAACAGCTCGTATCGACAGGGTTGCCGACCTCTACAGCAGCTGTGGGCTGTCGGCGGCTGATGGCGTGGCGGTCGTCCTGGGCTGGTGACCTTGTGACTCCTCCCCGACTCGGATCTTGATACCACGGCGTTGCACCTCTCTCGAATCACCTTCCGTCGATGGATTCAATTACTCAACCCGCGCCTATCACGCGTGCTGGTCCCAGTTCCGTACCACACAGTTTCGGTAAAGTTTCCACTACACTAATTACTACAAGCGCGATCGATTGTTCTATCAACACGAATCTTTTATTCTAATGATAATCTCATTGTCTACTTCACTTATTTACTGCTTCACAATTACTATTGCTTTACGAACACATCGCATGTTCCCTTTTGTCTATGCGCTAACGGCGAGCTTTTCGCCACACGTCCGAACTCTTCGCCGCTCCGCTAACGTCTGTCCTCTTCGCGATTCTCCTAACGACTGCCTGCACGTGCTCGCTGCCCAGTTTGTAACCGACATTCTCACGCTGGCCTCCCAGCGGTGGCACCGGTGGCGGTAGCGACCGTTGCTAGCTCCAGTCGTTGTTCGCAGCGCTTGGCGTATGTACCGCGCAGTCCAAAATATATATTGATTACTTACACTAATGTTTTAATTAGTGTAAGGGAACACATTCTGTGTTTCAATATATATATATATATATATATATATATATATATATATATATATATATATAATATATAGTACTGAGTTGCTCTACAGCTGTCGCCGTTTCTCCGCTCTCAGTCTCCATGCCTCTCTATTGGACCATAGATCATCTGGCATTTCTCTTGCCGTCATAGCCTCTTGCACTCCCTGCTGCCATGCAAGTCTGGGTCTTCCTCTCTTCTGTCTTCCTGTTGGCACCCATTTCAGGACTCGTTTTGGCCATCTTTTGTCTGTCATTCGCATAACATGACCGTACCAGACGATTTGTTTTTTCTCTATTTCGTCAAGGATAGATTTCTTGACATCCATTTTCTTTCTTATGTCGTCGTTCCTGATTTTGTCACGTCTGCTATAACAGCAACTTCTACGCCAGTAATCCATTTCAAGGGCCAGCAGCTTCCCTTTTGTTCTTTTATCGATCTCCCAAACTTCTGAACCGTATGTTGTAACACTCTTAACTAGCGAGGAGTAAAGACGTCTTTTAGTAGTGTTATTGATGGTTTTGTTCCGTAAGACAGAGTTTATACATCGTGTCACGTTTCTCCCCAAACTTATTCGTCTCTCAATTTCGTCATGGCTATTTCCCTTATTGTTAAAAAGTACACCAAGGTATTTATATTTGTTTACCCCTTTCATTTTTCCTCCATTTTCCACAAGAAGATCTTCTATTTCATTTTTACCAACTGCCAGGTATTCAGATTTGTCCATATTAATATTAAGTCCTGCTTTTAAAAAGTGTTCATTGAGTTTACGGATCATGAAACTCAAATCGTCTGCATCTTCTGCAATTACTACCTGGTCATCAGCAAAATATAACGTAAACAATTTATCCTCTCCGATCGTCATTCCCATTACTCTGCATTGTTTCTCCCACTGCTGTAAAATTTGATGCAGATATATTTTAAACAGTGTTGGGGAAAGACAGCAACCCTGACGAAGACCTTTGCTGACTGGGAATGGATCCAAGAGCCTGCTGTAGATCTTAATCTGAGAGGTGTTATTCTTATATAGATTCTGTGTGGCTCCAATTAAGTTTTCACTGATTTGAAGTCCATCCATTTCTTCCCATACTCTAGCAACCGGTACATTGTCATACGCCTTCTGAAGATCAATGAAACCCAAATGAACTTCCCTACCTCTCCTTGTTCTCTTTTCTATAAGTTGTTTTAATGTAAATATATTGTCTATGACTGACCTGCCGGCAGTAAAACCACATTGTTCCTCTCCTATTTTTCCTTTTATCTCTTCTTCTATTTTATTTCGTATTATTTTGCTATACAGTCTACCTATAGATCCAATAACTGCTATTCCTCTGTAGTTTGTTTCATTGTCTCTAGATCCTTTCTTATGGATTGGTGTTAGGTAAGACGTTTGGCACTCCTGAGGAGGATTTTCTCCATTCATGCACCTTGAAAACATGTGTTTGAGCATTTGGTGCAGTTTATAGGGACCATATTTCAGTAATTCTGCCTGTATATCTCCCGGACCAGGTGACTTATTGGATTTCATTGTCTTAAGTGCTTTTTCTAAATCTTTAATTGTCAGATCTACCTTTGTTCAAATTTTACTTCCTTCTGTGTTTGGAAGTTTCTGTTTTCTAGAAGCAGTCTTTCGAAATACTCTTTCCATTTATTGATTCCAATGTTTGATAATGCGATATTGTTTTTCTCATTCGATTTAATAGATTTAATTACTTTCCAGGCTTCTGAACTCCGTGCTCCACCTATGAATTGTTCTATATAATCGCATTTATCCAGCCATAATTTATTCTTCCTTGATAATACTTTTTTTTTACTTCTCTACTTATTGGTTTGTACTGTAAATTAGTTTCAGTTTTTTTGTCACTAAGCCATTTTAAATACAGTTCTCTTTCCTCTTAATCTTTTCTTCTAGACTTGTGTCCCACCAACACTGTTTCGGTTTTCATTTACAAGCCTCCTCTGCGGCTTGTAAATGAAAGCCTCCTCTGCGGCTTGGTGAATACACTCTTTTATGTGTTCATATTCTTTTTCTATTGGCCTGTGTTTAACCAATAGTTTAGTTTCAAGCCTTTTTCTGTAGAGATATGCTGTACTTTCATCGAAAAGACTGCTTAATTTGTATTTGGTAGGTTTCATGACAAATCCCTCCTTATTTTCTTTATCTGTGCTATTCAATGTAAATGGTATGAATATTTTAGCAATTACCAAACAATGATTGCTACATTGGGCTCCCCGTTTCACTCTAACATCTTGGACTTTGAGTGAAGTTTTTTGTTTAGTTGCACAGAGGTCTATTATAGATTTTAGTTTTTTTGTATGTTGGTACCAGGTATACTTATGAATATCTTTATGTTGGAAGAAAGTGTTATTAATTTTCATTTCATACTCTTCACAAATATTAATAAGTCTTTTTCCATTGTCATTGCAAGTTTCCTCACCATGTTGACCCACAATATTGTTCTTGTCTCTTCCAACTCTGCCGTTAAAATCTCCTGCAAATATTATTTCATGGGACTTTGGAATACCATCAAGGGTTTCTTTGACTGTCATTTCAAAATCATCTTTCTTAGCCATTGGGGCATCATCATTCAAATTATATATTCCTATGACACTTATGTATTATCCTCTGATTTTTAACACTACTTTAATAAGACGTTCATTTATATACTCCCAACATTTTATACATATACCGAATCTTTCACCAATAACAATAGAAATTCCGGCTTTGGCATTTTCATGATTGTTTACGCCACTGTAAAAGTGCACAAAGTTGTTCAGTGTTTCGCTTCCCTTGCCTTTCTTTTTTGTTTCAGACCAGACGGCTATATCTATGTTTCTTCTCATCATTTCCTGGATTACTTCTTGTTGTTTATTTGATATACTTTGTACATTCCATATACCAATATTCAGAGTCCATTTTCTTTGCTGATGTCGTTTCCCTTTTGAAATATCCGAGGCATTCCTATAACTGAGATTTTTAGCGGTGTGATGTTTTACGTGTGCAGGGTGCTGGCCTACAGCACAACCCCCAAACCTGGAGGACCGGAGCTTTTATTCAGGGGTTCCCATCCCTTAGGCTGATTGCTTCCACCATAGCTTAAGGAGTCCAGCCTACCCCTGTTATCTAGATCTACCTCTGTTAAACCGGTTATATTATTTTATAAATATCTAAAATGACCAACTGGCCACATGTCATATTTTTGCTCACTTGATCGACTAGCTGGGTCGATTCCCCACTTGATCGACTAGCTGGGTCGATCCCTCACTTGATCAACATGCTGGGTAGATCCCCCATTTGATTGACACGCTGGGTCAATTCCCTACTTGATCGACTTGCTGGGTCAATTCCCTACTTGATCGACTTGCAAGGTCGATCCCTCACTTGATCGACTTGCTGGGTCGATCCCTCACTTGATAGACTAGCTGGGTAGATTCTCCACTTGATCGACTTGCTGAGTCGATCCCTCACTTGATCGACTTGCTGGGTCGATCCCTCACTTGATAGACTAGCTGGGTAGATTCCCCACTTGATCGACTTGCAAGGTCGATCCCCCAATTGATCGACTTGCTGGGTCGATCCCTCACTTCATCGACTTGCTGGGTCGATCTCTCACTTGATCGACTTGCTAGGTCGATCCCCCACTTGATCGACTTGCTGGGTCAATTCCCAACTTGATCGACTTGCAGAATCGATCTCCCACTCGATCGACTTGCTGGGTCGATCCCCCACTTGATCGACTTGCAGGGTCGATCCCCACTTGATCGACTTGCTGGGTCAATTCCCTACTTGATCGACTTGCAAGGTCGATCTCCCACTTGATAGACTTGCTGGGACGATCCCTCACTTGATCGACTTACTGGGTCGATTCCTCACTTGATCGACTCGCTGGGTCGATCCCTTACTTGATCGACTTGCGGGGTCGATCCCTCACTTGATCGACTAGCTGGGTAGATTACCCACTTGATAGACTTGCTGGGTCGATCCCCCACTCGATCGACTTTCTGGTTCGATCTCCAACTCGATCGACTTGCTGGGTCGATCTCCCACTTGATCGACTTGCTGGGTCGATTCCTCACTTGATCGACTAGCTGGGTCGATCCCTCACTTGATCAACTTACTGGGTCGATCCCCCACTTGATCGACTTCCTGGGTCAATTCCCTACTTGATCGACTTGCAAGGTCGATCTCCCACTCGATCGACTTGCGGGGTCGATCTCCCACTTGATCGACTTGCTGGGTCGATCACCCACTCGTTCGACTTGCTGGGTCACTCTCTCACATGATCGACTTGCTATGGCGATCCCCCACATGATCGACTTGCTGAGTCGATCTCCCACTTGATCAACTTGTTGGGTCGATCTCCCACTTGATCGACTTGCTGGGTCGATTCCCTACTTGATCGACTTTCTGGTTCGATCTCCTACTCGATCGACTTGCTGGGTCGATCTCCCACTTGATCGACTTGCTGGGTCGATCTCCCACTCGATCGACTTGCTGGGTCGATCTCCCACTTAATCGACGTGCTGGGTCGATCCCTCACTTGATCGACTTGCTGGGTCGATCCCCCGCTTGATCGACTTTCTGGTTCGATCTCCAACTCGATCGACTTGCTGGGTCGATCTCCCACTTGATCGACTTGCTGGGTCGATTCCTCATTTGACCGACTAGCTGGGTCGATCCCTCACTCGATCAACTTGCTGGGTCGATCCCCCACTTGATCGACTTCCTGGGTCAATTCCCTACTTGATCGACTTGCTGGGTCGATCTCCCACTCGTTCGACTTGCTGGGTCACTCTCTCACATGATCGACTTGCTATGGCGATCAACCACATGATCGACTTGCTGAGTCGATCTCCCACTTGATCAACTTGTTGGGTCGATCTCCCACTTGATCGACTTGCTGGGTCGATTCCCTACTTGATCGACTTTCTGGTTCGATCTCCTACTCGATCGACTTGCTGGGTCGATCTCCCACTTGATCGACTTGCTGGGTCGATCTCCCACTCGATCGACTTGCTGGGTCGATATCCCACTTGATCGACGTGCTGGGTCGATCCCTCACTTGATCGACTTGCTGGGTCGATCCCCCGCTTGATCGACTTTCTGGTTCGATCTCCCACTTGATCGACTAGCTGTGTCGATTCCCCTCTTGATCGACTTTCTGGGTCGATCCCCCACATGATCGACTCGCTGGGTCGATCCCTCACTTGATCGACTTGCTGGGACGTTCCCCACTTGATCGACTTGCTGGGTCGATCTCCCACTCGATCGACTTCCTGGGTCGATCCCCCACATGATCGACGTGCTGGGTCGATCCCTCACTTGATCGACTTTCTGTGTCGATCTCCCACTTGATCGACTTTCTGGGTCGATCCCTCACTCGATCGACTTGCTGGATCGATCTCCCACTTGATCGACTTTCTGGTTCGATCTCCTACTCGATCGACTTGCTGGGTCGATCTCCCACTTGATCGACTTGCTGGGTCGATCTCCCACTCGATCGACTTGCTTAGTCGATCTCCTACTTGATCGACTTGCTGGGTCGATCCCTCACTCGATCGACTTGCTGGGTCGATCCCCCACTTGATCGACTTGCTGGGTGAATTCCCTACTTGATCGACTTGCAAGGTCGATCCCCACATATCGACGTGCTGGGTCGATCCCTCACTTGATCGACTTGCTGGGTCGATCCCCCACTTGATCGACTTGCTGCATCATTCTCCCACTCGATCGACTTTCTGGTTCGATCTCCCTCTCGATCGACTTGCTGGGTCGATCCTTTACTTGATCGACTTGCTGAGTCGATTCCTCACTTGATCGACTTGCTGGGTTGATCTCTCACTTGATCGATTGCTGGGTTGATCTTCCTTTGGATTATGGATTCTATGGATTATGGTTGGCTTAACAAGTATAGTTGGATTACAAGGATCACGGTAGGCTTAACAAGGATCATTGTTGGTTCAACAAGGATATTGGTTGGCTCAACAAGAATTTGGTTGGGTCAACAAGGATAATGATTGGCTTATTATGAATCGTAGTTGGGTTAACTAGGGTCATAGTTAGCTTAACAAGGATCATGGTTGGCTTAACAAGGATATTGGTTGGCTCAAAAAGGATATGGGTTGGCTCAACAAGGATATTGATTGGCTCAACAAGGGTATTGGTTGGCTCAACAAGTACATAGGTTGGCTCAACAAGGATATTGGTTGGCTCAACAAGATATTGGTTGGCTCAATAAGGATAATGATTGGCTTAACACAGATCATAGTTGGCTCAACTAGGGTCATAGTTCACTCAACAAGGACCATGGTTGGATCAACAAGGATCATGATTGGCTTAACAAGAATCTTGGTTGGAAAGAAGACTCCCATTTCCTGCAATTTAACATGCACTGCATTCACGAGACTAATCACCATACATCAAAGCACTCTAATAACTGAACCTTTTAGATTAGTGTGAGTGGAAATGCTTTTAAGAAACATTGTTCGATTTTAAATCGTAACTCTAAAGACAAATAGATGTTCAAAGAAATGTAGACCCCAAAACCGAACTAAATAAATCAGTAGACAAATTATCGTTCATGTACTACTTATTGCATTCTGGACATTATAAATGTTAACTCAAATTGTTGAATATTTCTTGCGCCAGTATAAGCCTACCGAACATTTCCATCCACGACAGACACACATTCTCATCCGCACAAAATACAGACCGACAGACACAGGCACACAGACAGACAGTCACAGACACACAGACCGACAAAGTCACACAGACCGACAGACACACAGAACATTCCCGTCCTTCCACTCGGCGAAACGAGGCAAGTGAGGGAATCGGGGAAGGTTGCTCGACAAGTTATCATCGGCTGCGCTGCGCCGGAGGCGGTTTCCGAGATGGACTTGTGACTACCGCGCTCTCGAGCAAGCGAGCGAGCGCAACACTGGTGAAGGCATTGTTCCGGCGAAGCTCGCCAACTCTACGTACGCGACAAGGGGGAAGACTTGAATTTTTATGACGCGAGCTGCAATTACTGGTAACATTGGGGAAAGTTTTATCTCGTAAACAAAAAGTAAATTATAATTTTGAATTTCTTGGTTCTTTTTATGCATGTAGCCGCAGTTATCTACGATGTAATTTTTGTTTTATTATTATTATTTTTTTCGTTAATCGGCCAACTAGGACCACGCATGCAAGCATCCTGCATTTACCGTGGCTCAGTTTTTATTTATTATCGCGGTGGCAGGTGCTTGCAACAACTTTTTGGGGGGACCAGCATTTTAGCTGGATCCGATTTTTATCCCCCACGGTTGTTAGCCCCGGGGGTATGGAAGATGAAATGATGATACGATGATAATGGGGGTGAAAGGACAACACATACAGACACACAAATACATCCATGCCCGAGGCGGAACTCGAACCCGCGATCTTCTGGTCCGAGACCACTCCGGCACTACTGCCTTAGCGACCATCTGATCTGCTGTTCTCGGCCATCTGATCGGCTGTTTTATTATTATTATTATTATTATTATTATTATTATTATTATTATTATTATTATTATTATTATTATTATTATTATTTCAATTCACATTTATTCAAAAGCACCGAAATCAAGGTGTGACTGTGAGATCGGAGTCGCTAGGACAGACATGCAATACTTTCACAATCTCTGTTGTACAGACTAACAGGCAGATAAAAAGAGATAACACAAAGCTTTTGTGACTGACCAACGTAATTCTAAAAGTTAGTACATGATGTTTGTGATATGAAAAATGTAAATTATGAAAAATGAGTGGTCGTCTCTGCGACTTCTTGCACTGAAAAGTGGTGCACTTTTATTAAAAGAAATGTTTACAAACACTCAATTCATCGACCATTTTGTACTTGAATTACAGTGCAGTATACTCCTCTATAAATCGACGTTTTTAGTACCTGAGATAGTACAATCTAAAAGCCACTTTCACACTTTGCGGTCTCAACAAATTACTTTTGACGTTGAAAACCTCAAAAGTGTTCACACTAGTGTAACGATTTTTGACGCCTCATCATTCGCAAGGCGGCATTTTGATAATAATCTCTCTTGAATAGTGAGGAAAATTCAATTACATTGCACAAATAAATATATTTCCAAAACTTTAATAAACCACATATTTAAATATTACTGTCATCTGTCGTACATACGAGGTAGAACTAAAGAATTCGCCGAAGTATACAGTGTAAGTATTCAGCATATTGACGTGTTTTGCAATTTGCCGCCAACGCGAACAGTCGAGGAAATAGTATACCTTCTTTGACAACATTGCATAAGGTTCAATATCACTTCATCTAATATAGAATGTTTCTTGTTCTGAGAAGACATGAACTCAATGATTGAGTGACATGTTGTTTGCTTCTTGTTCGTAACACAAGTGTATAGCGTATTCATTTTATTTTGGTTTGTGACTTTTGGTGGAACGGTATGGCTTCTGTTCGTAGTAAAGGCCAAACAATACACAGTTAAGCTAGGGAAAAATATACGTCTCGTTATTAAGAAATGTGACAAAGAAAAGAATTCGGGCGTTCTTCAACACACGCTGCATAACAGCAATTTTCGGGTAGTAAACTATACTGAAGTATCTGCTCGAACTGTGACATCAATTAAAAAAGAAGTATTTGAAGCCTGTGGGGCAGCCTTAAATACTCCCGGTAAGAAAAGGCCATATTGTGAAGATACAAAATTCCACATTGATGATATCCACTTATTGCTTATTTGTTTTCCTTATTCTCGTATTATGATTTAATTCTTGCCTATGGATACTTGGCGTAATATATTTGGGACGGCTAGTAGTTGCAGATTAGGCGGGGGGGGGGGCAGCTTTCAAGAACATTGAGCGCATTCCTCAGCCTCGCAATCGAGTCAGCTCCCAACAATAAGAATGAGGTGGCTCCGGGATGAACAGACGTAGTAGACACGTGGACATGGAGCAGGAAGTGTAAAGCGGAGAAAAACACCGAGTAAGCGAGCCGATCAGTGAACTTGGTGTGAGCATTCTCCACGTTGTCTACTTGCGAACCACTGTCCCAGTGCCTTATTCCGTTCATGTAATAAAAGGAAAGTATTTTAATGTTGCGATGAATCTCGGCTAGTTTTTGACAGAAAAAAACTATAATTGTCGGGCCCTGGTATTGAAAAGTGGATAATATTCTTAATAGAGTAATATTTCGATTATATTATGAAACCGAAAAATTGAGAAAATTTCAAAAAAATGTACTTTGGGTGGCTATAGACGGCAGTTGCCTACAGAATGTGGATAGTCCATACCAGAAGCAATTAGAAAACAAACAAATACGAGAAAGTCTGTGTCATTCTGTAGCACCACTAGCTTCTTTATTCAGTGCGATCAATTCCGCTGCCTTCATTTTATTCTGTTCTCTCTCATACAGATTCCGTTTCTCTGATCCGTTTCCAGTCGCTTTCGTTCTTCAATAGCCTTTTTCTGCATAGCTCTGGCCCCGCGAGCTAAGCAAATCAAGTCTCGATCGACTATGATAGTATTTTTTCTCCACCTGCAGTTTAAATTTTATTATCGATTGCCAGTCGTAGCCCTAATAGGGGCTCGTGTAGTTCCTATAACAAACGACGCGGGCACAAAGTTCGCGAACACAATAAAGTAAAATGAAAATCATTGGTCGTGTGTCTCTTCCTCTTGCTCGCATAACATTTCAAGGGCTTGTTTATAGTCTATACCATATATATATATATATATATATATATATATATATATATATATATATATATATATATATAAGCGAAGCGTGAATTATAGATATAAAATATAAATATAAAGCGTGAATTTTCAAATACATGAGTCTAGGGGTGTCCAGCTTGAAAGGCATCAAGGGCCACAACTAAAAGCTTTAACACGGTTGCAGGTCATACTTTCATTACTCGGACAATCCACACGTACCTTCCCCATATGGCTGAGGCTGATTTCGACAGTTTGCCTAGCTGCTCTGAAACGGGGAGGAGGAGTGGAGCCATGCGGGACAACAGACCTTACCATGCGTAACTGAGTGAAACAAATTAGGATGCTTTTGAATTTCTGGATTTACTAGAACAAATTCCGTACTAAATCTAAACTTGGCCTATTTGTACATTGAAGGGGGCGTTGACCCCAGCAGTCCGCGTGCCCTAGGCGCACGATGTTCTCGCGCAATAAGGATGCAAGAGACTTCTCTCATTACCTTTCCTCTCATTACCTTTCACAGGTTACTACAAATGGCACCGCGGGCCGGCAATTGGACAACTGTGCATTAGACTGTACATTTCATAGAGTATCGTGTAATTTGGTAGTTTATGCCTTAAAATGAGGTTATTAACTTAAAACAGTGATTTAAAAATGATTCTTATAAATTATAAAATTTCTTATAAATAATTTGATCATGAATTATTAATTCAGTCTTTTGGAAATAATTGTTAGTTCGAATTCTATATCGACAATTAATTTTTTGAACGCGAGAAATGTTTCCCTGTGTTTTCCCAGTATTTTTTCTGAAATTGAAATTCCTTGTGTTTTCCAATTTCCTCTGTGTTTTCCAGAAAGTGGTCACCGCGTGTCTAGATTTTTCAGTCCAAAACGAAACTGTTTCGTAGTTTTTGGATTTCTTTAGAGATCCTGGGTATCTAACAAAAATTCAAATACTTTGTCGGTGGCTGCGAAGTTTTCTTTCCCTTTCTGCACGCTTTGGAAATTAGTAAACGAGATGTCTGTTTTGTGAGTGCCTAAACATTTAACAAAACCATTGACACCTCTCACTTGGCTGGAGGCTGCCTAGTTTTCTTTCAATTTCTGCCTGCATTGGATATTAGTTACATAGATGAGGGTGGTGTGCTTAATTTATGGTGGAGAGAAGTTATTTGTTCAGTGGATAATGAAATATACAGTAAAGCGTGCTCAATGCAGAACGTGTATAATGCGGAAATCTGCCTAATGTGAACATAAATCGCGGTCCTACCAAAAAATATTTTCTACAATATAACATTGCATAATGCGAAATCTTGCCTAATGCGGAAAAACTGGTCCCTTGAAAAAATTCCGCATTAGTCAAGTTTTACTGTATATGTATGTTGTGTGTGTATGTAATATATATATATATATATATATATATATATATATATATATATATATATATATATATATAAAAGAAAAGATGTCAAGAAAGAATGTCAAAGATTAGGCATTCGTTTTCATTAGGACCGAGGGCCATCAGGATTAGCCCGCTTTCGGTGCGAGGGCTGGATAGAGGAGATAAAATATACATGCAGGTGGGAAACGTTGGTTCATTTCAACAAACATCTTTGTTTATGTATTGTGTTTGGAACCAGAAAATATTCTACACTCACAAACAAGAAATAGGGACAACGTGAGGCTGCTTAACTACTAAAATACATGGGAAACTATCGACCAGTAAATTTCAATGGCTTTAGAAAAGAACTGTTTCGACAATCACAGACGCTGAGCAATAACTGGAGTTACATTCGAAAAAAAAAAATCTCAATACTGTGCTCAGCAGTTGACGCTTTGGAGCGCTCTAGTAGTATAGTGAGTAACATCGCAATCGTTCAGCATTCAAAGTTGCAAAACATGCCACCATAGAGCCCCAAAAATGACTCTGCGCGCATATTGAGCGAGCGCTATTACACTACCTAATTTCAAGAAATACCTTTGAAGTACAGATTTCATTAAGGAAAATTTCTGTCTGTAATATTGGTGTTGTAAGAAGACGCCGAAAAAAATTGAACTTTTTCAATGTTCAAAATTTCAGGTATTTTAGCGAGAATGATACCTATGCATTTTTTAAGCGTTCTTTACTCTCTCAGATGTCAAACTTTAATAAAAAAATTGAGAGCCATTTTTGAGAAAATTTTGAAAATGTTGAGGCGTCATGTAAATTTTTCCCTCAAATCAAAATATTCGTTTGAAACTTGCAGGACCTCGAGTACGTTCAATCTAATCGGGGGATCATCAATTTTGAAGCGAATATTGTGAGCGGTTTCGGCGCTCGTTGACCACAGACGGATGGATTGCTGTCAATGACATTTTCGATATCAAGGATCTATAAACGTAGATTGCCCTTACAACGTTAGTGGAAATAATTTACTACATAAAGAAACAAGATTTATCAATTTTCTTGCTACCAGGGCCTCACAATACGACTTTTTCTATCCAAAAATACCCAATTTCAGCTGCAGCATTACAATACTTTCTCTTTACTACGCAAGTAAGGAGTATGCGAGAAAGTAAAAATCAGAGAAAGAAATGCAATCAGAAATAAAAACATGTAAGAGAAGAGGCGAAATCTATTCCAATATACTTGTTTTTAATAGGTATCAAATAAAAAGAAGCAACAAACGGACCGGACGTGCCCCTGTACGATAGCAGACAGAAGCAAAATCGAATGAAAAAAAAAATTAACACTGATGTCTAAACGTTCCTTGATGAGGTCGTGGGGTAACGCACATGGGCAAAGGAAGCGGAGTGTGAACGTAAATTTCTACCACAAAAACTTGATTGAAATTTCCACGTGTACTTCATTCCATGACTCACGGATGTTTGGATGTTCAAATCATCTTGCCTCTTGGAGCAAAGATTGATGCCACGGCCGGACTGGGAACGACATTCGACCCTGCCTTTTCATTACACCACCTTCCAAAAAAGAGTATATTGGGGAAAATATAGTATGGCAACCCCATTTAGAATACCGATATTAAAAGATTTGCCTTTACAATATTTTAACACAATTGATAATACCCTACAGTAATTATTAAAATTACATTAGTGAGCCCGTTTAAAAATAAAAGTCAATATTTTCTTGCTCTCGGGTCTTACATAGATTCAGAAAGTAAAGAAAGAGAAATAGATACCATGGTGTTTGAAACTATTGAACATACGTTTCTTTATTCCCAATATATTGGCATGGGAATGTTTTGGGGGTCCTTTAACAACTGCAAACTTAATTTTAACATAATTTTTAAAAGAAAATTTTTACGAAAATTGTCAAAACCAAAAACAATTTTCACTTTATCGTACACGTACTATAGAGAAAGTATTGTTTTTTTGCAGAAAAGAGTGCCAATGTTTTAATAAGCAATTTTAAATTTTGAATATACATGGAAATAATTTGAATGTAGCGGGCGAATGCAGGACAGACGTCTATTGGTCCCTTGGTCCATACACGGCGCCATGCGCAGCATTGGTTGTACAATGGAGCGTATGTACTTCTAACCTTTTGCATGTTCTTCTAATCAAAGCGAATTTGTATTGTAAAGAATACCGGACATCCCTGACTGACATCATTGGAAGGATTAGAAGACAGTACTTGACAACCTGGACGTTACAGCGCTAGGTCTGCGGAAGAAACTGGGAAGGAAGGGCAAGTGATTTTGGTGCGACTTGCAAGTAAATTTTAAACACATACTCCTTGCGGTGTTTAAAACTTCAAAAATATACCTTTGAATGGTGCGCATACAGAAATGATTCTTAAGCCCTTTTATTGTTTTTAGGTTTGATAATATTTGTTTTGTCATAATCGTGAGGGTCAATTGCAATGCCGCTTTTTGTTCTTGTGTAGGTTACCAATGAATCAATTTGCGACCGCAATAATTGGCTGCTTGCGGCAAAGCTGGATTCCTCAAGTTACAAGTGTTCGTTTTCGCTACCATGCAGAAAAAATTGACGCAGGTCCTTTGAAGAGGAGATACGGGTACAAAGACAGATTGTTTAAAGGTGGCCTTTTACCTAGATTGGAATGCGGTCATAAGCTTCCAATGCCTGACTATAGGCCAAAGAATGTTTGGTCAGAAAAGCGAGCACTATTTGGACAGAATGATTACATTGATATACTTGGAAATGGAAATATCCATCCCACCAAAATACTATATAATGTACCTAGATGGCTCCGGGGATTTCACGGTAACGAATATCAAGTTTTGTTACGTAAAAGGAAAATATTAAAGAATACAATATACCCTGCTATTAGACCAACAAAATGGAAAATGTTAGAGAAGCGAATAGGTTACCTGTATCGCTACCTTAACAGGAAAACAAAAACTGGTCTATCTAACCAGTGAAATAAAGTGTAGTGATGTCTAAATAAAGTTATATGAAAAGGCTTTGAGGTAATTCTTTTAATAAACCCTGTACGTTTATTGAAACAAGGGGTTATCTAATTAGTCTTGAGGGTTCCTGGATTTAGAGCAGTGTATGTAAACAGTAGAATACTTTTTGTTGAAAGTACTTCAGCAAAAGTATACATAGGTTTAAAAGATAAATACTAATTACATTTTTTTCATTGCACAAGAATTGCTTTTTGATGACAAACTTGTAGCCCACAGAAAACCCTTTCATCAATGGGTCTAACACGGGTGTGGTAGTATTTTAACACAGGTGAAGGGAAGGGGCTTTGTGCTTCAGCAAGGCAGCAGTTAGCTAGCTTTATTGTACCCCTATGGTGATATTCTTATTTTAACACATTCTGCAGCTAGGGGAAAATCTTAGAGAGGTTAATGTATGGCTTCCTACAAGTAGAGGTGGAATGATTGTCCCATCACATTGAAGGCTGACATTGCTGTAATTTTACTTGAGTAGTTTATATGGCAAAAAAAGAACACTAGCAAAACAGATGTTCTCTGTAGTTGCCAAATCAAGGGAACATTTACGATAAAAGTGCAAAGAAGGAATTGTACCAGCATTTACCTCAAAATTTTACTAGGTACTTCTGCTATGGAAGGTACACAAAAATGTAAGTAGATTGTGGTAAAAAACAAGAATGTGAAAGAGAAAATAATGGTTTTGAATAAGATAATTAACATAATTGGAATAAAAACATCAAGTTGCAATTTTATGCCTGCATTATTTGTAGTCAGAAAATGCATATTGCAGATTTTTGAGTCACAACTGATTTCTTCTGGATTTGTTCCACAGGAATATAACTATGTATTTCTGCACTATCAGGTAACTTACTTTTCATCACTTAAACATTTTCAATTTTTTTTCATTGAAAATTTGTTTACTATCATGTGACTTTATTATGGTTCTGAGACATGTTTGAGTTTCATATTTCCTCTTGGATAACCCAACTTGGGACAGTTTATTTGCGTTTAGGAGTGGAAATTTGTAGGTATGTAGTGGAAATTATAAAGCAGAACAGAAATTGAAATGTTTCATAATCAAAATTAAATTTTGTCCTCCATAAGAATTCATGAAATGTCAGTTTTATTTGGATGGCATTTCCAAATTACACTTTAAAGATAGATAACAGGTTTATGTATTTTGTTTTATTTCTATGGAGTACTTAAATTCTCAAGACTGTCTTCACGTGGACTGAATAAATTGCTTGATTTCAAAGAAATTTTCCTTCATATGTACCGTACATTTAAATCATAACTTCACAAAGGTGAATTATGGTTTTGTAAAACATGGGTAAAAAAGACATGCAACAACTGTATTTGTTTTTGTCACCACTTAACTGCAGTATTTCAAGAAAAAATGTCTCTCTAAACTTATCTATCTGTAAAGTTGAATAACTGTTTCATTTTCAATACATACATGCCTTTTTTAAATACATTCAAACGATATTAAAATAATCATTCAAAAGAACACATGAAGTTATCACTGTAATTAGTATGAATTGTTTAAAATTACATGAATACTGATAACTTTCCAAAATATTCAAAATTCCAATGTGTTTACTTTTAAAGATTTGATAAAAATTACAATATTCCCATTCTTGGCCAATGTGAAGGGACAACTGAAATGTCACGTTCAGTGACTATTTTAGAACTTCAATCACTATTTATGTACTCTTGCTAAAGAAACAAATTCCCTCCTCTTTAAATAAGCAATATATACAAATTTATGCAAAAAGAATTCTTTTTGTTATCTAAAACACACATGTTACTCCACAAGTTAAGTTATATATTTTTTAAGTAATGAGTTATTTTTCTTTGTTTGCAATTTCTGTAAGTACTTGTTACTTCAACGCACTAGCATATACAGAAAGAACATAACATCCATTTTACTATCGTAATGTGGAGAAGACGTTCTTAATTTTTGTCAAATGTACATGATTCACAACATGAGGATTAAAAAATCTTTCATTACAAGAAATGTCAGTTCCCAACAATTCTAAAACTTCCTGCAGTTTGAACTAGGTTTTAGTTATGGTATTAAATACTATTTGTCACACAATAACAAGAAAAAAATTTCAAGAATTATTGCAATAAAATTGCCATATCAATTATATATTAATGTTTACATATTATGGAAGTGTTTCGTATAAATACTGTCCTCAATCATACCTCAAATAACAGAAATATGGTTCTTACAATAGACACGGGAACAATTTACTAACATAGCAATGACATATCTGTATGCCAGTTCTTCTAGAAATTTGCCAGTTCCCAGGTAATGTATAAACCCCAAAACCAAGATCATGTGATACAGTAAAATCCCCATGAAATTAATTATTAGGAAATTGTTTGTCCTTCCCTTCTGCTTATAAGAATTTTAACAAAATAATTTGAGGTATTTCTTTTTTGCACATTGCAAATTATATAATATTAAATTAGTTAGACTAGGAAGAAATAAGCACAGTAAAACTGCTTCTGTTAAATGTTTAAAAAAAATTTGGCAACATTAAAAAGAAAGATATACACAATAATATCAAAATAAAATATTTTATATCCTGCAGTAAGATTTCAAAAACATTTTTACTGTTTTGTTTTCTCGTTGCTGCAGATTCAGTTCATGATTTGAAAATGCTAAACTACAGAACCTTTTCACACATGAAAAGTAATATAACCTAAGATTTTATGTCTTCCTGTGCTTATTTATTTTCTCACAAAGCCAGAGGTAGAAGAAAAAAATAAGGAAGAAAAACTATCGCTGCAAGTGTATAAATATAACAAATATTAGGGATATCGGAGACAAAACAGGTTCAATTGAAATCCCATGTTAGGAGGGGACATACTCTCAAAAGAACTAGCAGTTATTTTCGAAGGCAAATATTACTGTAATCTCTATGACAAAATGGAGATAACTTTCCTATCAATTAAACTAATTAAATTAACATTGTTCATTATATACCTACTTGTGCCCATTCACACCACTGAGTAATTGTATTTACATTTACATACTTCCTTTGATTGAAGCTTTCACATTCAGAAAACCAACATTGCACATAAGTTTCAACCACTTGAGTTTCAAAAACAGGAATTTTTCCTCACCATCAAAACAAGATCTGAAGAGCATTGCCATTAAAACAAAATAAAGTAGCACTTTTTCATAGATTGAACTAATAATGTTTTAAAGGTAATAACGATTATGCAAGGGCGGGTAGTATACATGTGCAAATTACCATCCATTTACAGAAGAAGTAGCACTATAAGTGATTCTGGAGAAATGATAATAAAGTAGTTTCGTAGTGTTTGCTAGCATCTAAGCGTCGAAGACTGTGCCTCTCATTGGGATAAACCTGTAATTAAAAAGATCAATTAAGCAAAAAGTAAATCATTTTGACAGATTAAGAAATAAATATGAATTGGCACATCACAATTTTTACAAACCTGGAGTTGATATGGTTTGCCAGCATTCACTAATGCACTGATTAGTTGACTTGTATGAAAGAAATGGACGTTTTCATCAATGAGGCCATGAATTATAAGAAGTCTGTTTTCACTGAAAACACACAAATTTATAAATCACAAAATGCAAACAGCCTGCTTCATTAATTACAAAAGAATGACAACAAAAGCAAGTAGTTGTCAGTGGTGGCTCATAAATCAAACGTTCAGGAAGGGCAAAACAGATAACTGCTCAGCAGCATATTCGGGAAGGGGGCATGGGGGCCATGCCCCCTCTCAATCCAATTGTTTCGTAATTTTATTCAATTTATTAAAAAAAATTGTCTCACTGATATCATTACTTTCCAAAGTATTATTTCCATGAAGCATGCACAGATATGCTTTCAAGATATTCAGATTCTAAAACAGGGTTGCAAGTTTGTGTTGCCCACACAAAATTCAGAAATCAGATTCGAATTTATTCTAGATTTTATGATTCTCAGAATTACATATGTGATAATATGACATTTGAATTTTTCATGTCAAAATGTCCATCTCTATTCCAAGTATTATTCTTATTTGAAAATAAAAGACATGCCCAACAAAGTTTTACTTCAACTCCACAACCTGTTTTCTATTTGTGTGAATCATAACTCGAAGGATTGAATTTTCTTGCATTTTTGTCACCAGCACAATGTACACCTGTACTCAATACACGAGTAAGTCAACCATTGTCAAAAATTTGTCTCTTTTCTACATCACTAAGACAACAAAACAGTTTACGAAGTAGTTCATTTAATGTATCTGTTGTAATATTAACATAAAATCAGATTTAAAGATAAAAAAAATCAAGTTACTCTAATAATCAGCAGCATACTAATTTAAAATGAGAAAATAAACACTCCCTAAATAATAATCACTTTCTCCGCATGTTAACTCATCAACAAAACAGTAAATACACATGCTACATGGTTTGCATATGAGTAGAAACTGGAGTCTTTAAGTGTAGGCAGGCAGCAAGAGAATTTGCTGGCCTACGCACAACATGCATGCGTCAAGTATGGACACAGCAGGTTGCTGCTCTACACTCACTAAAGGGCCTTTTCTCAGAATACATTGCAAAGAGAGGTAGTGCCTGAAAGTGCCTACCCTGAGAGGTGCAAGCAGGCGCATGTCTGCCTGAAGAGACGAGACAGATCGCATGAAGCATTGGCTGTTAGAAAACATTTGAAATTGAAATATGACTCGTGCAATGCAATTGAAATGTTCATTATTCATTTCCGCATGAACAATACTTACACCATGTTAAAATTGTAAGAGTCATTTAATTTTTTTATTATTATATTTTCATTGTAGTACTTGATTCTTTTGTTGTACTTTGAGTAATTGTGAAATATAATTGACATGTAATTTGATTTACCAGTTCTTTTGTACTCATTTGGTCAAATTGTCTGTTAAATTGAAAATAAATAAATAAAAGAAATCTAATGAAATGTCTTAAAATAGCACATATTCATCAGGGTACACAGTGCCTACCCATAGGAGCCACCTGCTGGTAATGGGATAATCTAGTGTCACATTTTGATCTACATTTCAACTTTAGCTCAGTAGAAGAAAAGCATTCTGTTAGTTAACTTATGGCTAATACTAAATCATTCAGTGTTAAAAAGATGATAATCAACAATTCATTGGTCACAGAAGCAAATATTACAACTTATGTCATACTTCCAATTTTTTTTGATTGACAAACCAAACTGTAAAGAATAATTTTGCTGAAGTTTTCCACTTACTCATCTGGAAACTGATTAACGTAAGTGAGGATAGATCCATTTTGATAGCCTTGTTCATTGTTTTCGGGTAGATCCATGTATCTTTCTGTGTATCCAGTATCATACAACGTCCAAGACGTAACTGGAGCTCCGGCAATTGCAACCTGAAAATATTCACAGACAATAAAATTTAGATATTTCAAATTATGAAATATTTGTAATAAAATGGACACTGCTTATGTTTTCAAGGCAGCACTTCTTGAAAAACGTATTTTTACCTTGAATACTTCTGGGTATCGTGCAAGTGCCATGAGACTGAGATAGCCACCATAGGACCAGCCATGAATGGCTATTCTATTCATATCTATAAAACCTAAACTCTCTGCTAACCATGTCAAAACTTCAACTTGATCAGCTAATTCTACTCTTCCCTGCAAAGAAAATAAAATGTCAGTTAGGTGGAAAGTAAACACATTTCTTATTTAACTTTTTTTTAAGATCTGATTCAAAGTAACCACAGGAAATCAGATTATTTACATTTTTAAATTTCAACATACATAACAGAAATGAAATGGGTAAAGACTAATTTAGTAATTACAAGAAAATTAATGATTCAAGAGATTCTTCAAAACCATTGTATTTTAGATAAGTAAAAGGGGTTAGTAGAGTTTAGATAAGTAAAAGTATATCCTAAAACTTTCTCAGAAAAAATAATCCAGATTGGCCACTTTTCTTCGAGGAAATTTCTCTATTTTTAATAATTTTTTTCATCCTGCTAAATTTGTTATGTACTTCACAATATTTACAGAAAATGTTAAATAAAAGAAATATTAAAATCCTGTAACTGATCACACACTTTTCTTTGTAGTATATCATATCATCTTGCTCCAAGCACTGATGGACACACTGATTCAAAATACTTTGTAACTACTGTAACCTACAGATCATTCCGGTTATAGTGAACTGGGAAATAACATGTTTGATTCACTATATCAGAGGTTCACTCTAGCCAATGATGTCAAAATTAAATAGATTTTTTCCAAAATGATTAATTTTATTAATAAAGCAATAAAGATTAATTTTATTAATAATAATTAATAAAGCAAAATTCTTCAACAGCACAACCTGAAAATTTCAATATATTAATTTGGCCTTAAAAAAATCAATTATTTTCAATTGTTTGGTGCATACATTTTTTATTACTAATTGCCGAAGTGCCAAAAATATTGATATACAAATACTATAACAATAATAACAGTGACTTTTGTAATCTAAAAAATTTCCCTCTCTTCTAAAAATTCTCCTACAAATTTTCTGACTTTTCCAGTTCAATGAATTACCTAATTTTTTATGGTTATGGAAAAGTAGCCATTCTGAAATCACAAGAGAGAAGAAACAGTTTAAAATTTAAAAACAATAAACATAGTGAACGAATTTAAACAGCTTTCTGATTTCAATTGCCATATGATTTATGTGGCTTGGAATAGCTTCATTAAAATGAAAATATCTTTTACAAAGATTCACTTAAACACTCTTTTAATATTCTTCAAAATGGAAAACGTATTATTATTTTAATATTTAAACACGGTTACAACACTAACACAATGAATGAATGGATTTTAATGATTTATTATTAATAATATAACAAAATACAGTTTTTCAATCATTGTAGACAATGTATGTCATTTGTTGAAGTTCTTTTTTACATGAAGAATCCCTGGGAGCATTCTATGTGTTTTTTCCATAATAATAAGCATCTGTCAAAGCTGAGGCAAATGCTTTGTTTGGCATATGAATCTAAATATTACATAATTATTCTTACCATTCTTCCCCTGAGGTGACTTTCAAAATGAAGACCTCGATGTTGTGAACCCCTTGAGTCTATAGCAACAACACAGTAACCTTGAGCTGCCAGCATATGCATCCGTAACTGCCGCATGCCCTAAAAACCAAAAGAGATCAATAAATTTTAGAGATTTTTGTATTTAGTTATAATTTGAAATATGCAACTATCGCCATTTCTTACTTTAAATGTATTAGACACCAGTTGCACTTCTGGTCCTCCATAAATATTGAGAACAGTAGGATATTTTTTTCCAGATTGAAAACAATGAGGTTTGAACACCATAGCATATAGCAAATCTCCTGATGAGATCTGATGAGTATACAGCTCTGGACAATAAAACTGTCCTTCAAGAACAGAGAGAACTAAAAAACAAATGTACAAAAACAATTAGTAATGTAATCCTAATGAATGAAAGATATTCACCACAATTAATTATGTGAAAGACGGCTGCTAAATGCTATAGTATGTCAGTATAGTATGAAATGGAAAACTGGTATAATTTCAAGGACATATACCATATATTTTTTATATTTAAATAAGAAAGAAAACAATTATATTTTATAAATAAAAAAATAAAGGCTTAAAATTTTCCATTCCACTCTCTCACATGCATAGTAAGAGAAAGTTATGTACCTAATACTGTTAAGAAATTAATATCAACATTGGTTTGGAAATATGTGTTTAGATGTCCCTGATACTAAACAAGTGGTTTGATTGTTGGCCATTGATATTTTTCAATCCATCTGTCTGACAATGAACAACAATAGTGCTTAAACCATACACAATATTTACATCAAAACAGATATTCCCAGATTGATGTGGTTGATGACACAATCCCCTGAATTTGAAACCATCAGGACATTTTTAGGGTTTCTTTACAAGAAGCAGCTTAAAATTTTTAAATACATTGAAGCCGTGAATTTTGAAGGCAAAAAAATTTCTTTATAAGCCTGCCTTCAGAGGAAGAAAAGCTGGCTGGAAAAGGAAAAGATGGAAAAGATTCCAAGCCTAAAAGATGTTCCTGAGCTACATTGTAATCCCCTTTTTCATCACCCAAGTGATATTTTCTTCTACTGTTGAATGGTGAAATTTGAGTGGTCAGTCGGAAGAGCAGGCCTGATGGCCTCAACCTCACCATGTAAAATACAGAAAAATTGAATTGAAATGAATAATATAAAGTTAGAGCTGTTGTATGTGGTATTAATTTTTCTAAGTAAATACTCTAAACATCTTCAGTAACAATCCTGGCATAATTTACTCAACTCACCAGGCGCTTCAAAAAGGTATCCAACAGGAGTAAGCGTAACACCTTCCACAGTCCAATCTGCATGAGAAATGCGGAATACTTGACAAGCTGGTAACTTTTGAATATTACTATATACTGCGACAAACATGGTGCATTCCTAAAATAGAATGAGAAGCTATGTTAACATGTCAATCACAAGACAAGCAAGCATTTATTCTTAGAGCAATAGTTCCACTCTCTCAGCTATTCAATTTCCATGACCGTAGATTAGAACTGTCACTTACAGACAAAGCAACTACAACTCATGATTTTTCTTAAATAAAATCTAAATGCATTTTTTCTCAGAGGAATCAGATAGAATTAAAAACAATGAATAAACAAACACCCTAAACTGCAAAGGTTGTCACAAAAAGCTGTAGATAAGAAAATGTACCTTTTTTTCGATCTATGAATTGGTGCTAAATGATAATATTAGTAAAAATCTGAGAGCCAACAGATCAAATTATTATTTACCTTATTGAAATCAACATTGTATGAATAACCAGGCCTAGTGAGAAGCCGCACTTCACCAGGTCTACGAAGACTAACAACATACAAATGCTTTTCTAAAGGGGTTTCTCGAAGTCCTAAGAAGTACACTAGCTGCCTCTCTGAATCAACCCAAAGGTTACGGCCAAGAACTTCCCATTCTCCTGATGTTAAGGCTATTTTTTGGCCAAGACGAGGCTGAAGAAAAACACCTAAAAAAATAAACATAAAATGAAGCTAACAAAATCATCAATATAAAAATGTTGTTCTTTTAGTAAACATGCATTATTTGTAACTGAAATTTGAGACCAATCTTAATATATACTGTCACATAAATCCTCTCTCATTAATGAAGCAAAATACCTCCTCAATATCTACTTTCATACAATGCCTATTTTCACTTCATAAGATTCATGCATTCATTTTACACATGAAAGTTCATTCGATACATTCATGCTCACAGCGAACAAGAGTAAAATTAGAATTGTTACACTAGGCTGATGCTCTTATTACTCTGAACTAATATTCATGGAATATTTTAAGGAGGAAATATTTTCAAACATGAATAACATCAAAGCATATTCATGTCCTCAATAGAGGAATGCTTGTAATTGGTACCCAACATCTTTTTGTTTAAAAAAAAGTACATCATTTATCAGGGCATTATTAAATGATTTTAATTTCATCCATTTTGAAATGATTAGGGAAAAAAAAATTTTTTTTTAGTTACAATTTTGTTACTTACTGACTATTTACAGGTTTCTAGATGTATGCTCTCTGTAAAATTTTGTTTTGGGCTAATTATTACGAACATTTGGTATATCATACCGGAAAGAAATAATTGATTCGTCAATTTTGCTTTTAAAATTTTTGATTCATCATATATATTCAAAGAATTTGTGTTTTGCTTTTTAACTTTCTTGTTTTTAAGGCATAGTTATTAGTTATTTTTGTTTTCTTAGTTCATAGCATTAAATTAACACCAAGTCATACAATATATCATACAATGTTCCAAAAATACAGATACATCTTCATGCAATTCACAATAACTTTGGCAACACAATTAATATTGGCACCAATTTATTAAAATACCATCACTACTAAACTAATGCATTATTGCAACAGAGTATAGTTGAAATTGTATTTAACAAAAAAGAAAGTAAGGGAGCGGCATTAAAAATAATTAGATTAACTTCAAAGTTTCACCATCTCATTCTCCTTCTCGCAGATGTCACTCTTTTACAGACAATCAACATTTTAAAAAGATCTAACACTCACATGACACTTTAAAATTAAACATTTACAATGTGAGACACCTACACAAAAATTGTACATTCAGTTTTTAACAAAAAGATTACTTTTGTATCAACAAATTAACTACAAATATACAGAAAAAGAGGAACATTCATCACAACAAGAAACAACAGCAACAGCTAAGTTCGTATTGATATAATAGTTTGCACATATTTTTAAATTTAGCGAGTCCTTCATATTTACAATTTGATTTCAAATTATTCACTAGTAAGAAAGAATGTATTAATAACACAAGAGTTTTCTCTCAGAGCATTACAAATGCTTGGGCCAATACATATTTAACCTCACTTCAAACTACTAATGCAGAAGGTACAAAAGTTACATGGAGATAACATGCAATGAGATCTACATGAAAAGCAATGTCACAGAATTGGAAGAAAAGTAATTCTGATTTCTACTTTATGGGAGTAGAAATATATAAAGAATTGAAGTGAAATGTGACTTTACTGCGCACTAAATGGAGAGTTGAGCTCAGTAGGGTAGAGTACGGTTGCTCACTTTCCATCCTTTCAAGTGATTCTTCAATGCCATTGCTCATGCCTGAGACATGGGCAGTTATTAGATAAAGGTGCCGAAAGCCTGTTTCTTCACTGGCCCATATAAATCGCACTTCACCAGGTTCATTTCCAGAAGGGAAGAAGTAAAGAAGGTCATTTACCTACAAACAAAAACATGCCTTTAATAAACATATTAACACCATCTATATCAATTATAATTAATATATTTTACTCCATACTCAACTTTTCCACAATTGTGTAAATAAGAATAGAAATTTATTGTCACATTACATGTCATCTATGATCTATCTTGAACGAAATATTAATGACTGTTCACATTATTCAAGTACACAGCCATATGGTATTGCAGTGTGATGAATACATGTCACAATAAAGTATGTACAATTGGAAAAACTGTACTGATGTTGCTTTTGTTATTATTTCTTTCTAAATAATTATTATGTATTAATAACTCAAAAATTTCTATTAATAATGAGATGTACCCAATATAATGCATAATACATATCACAGCATTATAAGCCTTGAATTCAGACAAAAGAATGGAAAGATTGAATCATAAAATATTTTTACAATAGAGCAAAAACAATAATGCTGGGCTTTTACACTTTTCTGTTTTATTACGAAGTTCTAACCTAATTTTTAAATAGAGCGTCTACTGCCAGGCATTCATTTACATAATAAAAACAATTGAAGGACTCAATACGAGTGGCTATCCCACACTTTTTGAGGAATTGTGCATTAATAAAACTTCAAATATTATTCTTTTAGTGTAATGGGTAATTTAAATCCAGTATGGACTTATATGCAAGTGTATTATGAAAGTTCTAGTAAAACCCTCAATATCTCAGAACTAGATCAATGTTCCCTTGTTCTACTGTGTCCTTCAATTGTGCAGCAAAAGTTAACGAACTGTTATTGTGAAGTGTCTTGCTTTTATACATTGAGGAAGTTGGTGGTTCAGATGTATACCCTTGTAAGCAATACTTCAAAGTGGAGGTTGTTTGATTGTGTGATATTTTAATACAATTTTATAATACAGTTTTATATGTCGGTTATATATCATTCAAATTTGTCTTGTGATTTTAAAGTGTGAATTTCACTTATATAATACTTTCATATAAAAATGAGCAAGGTAGAGAAAAAGACTTGAAGTTCAATTTACAATTTGTAGAACTATAAATATTGGATAGTATCCTCATCCCTTTTTTCTGAATAATGAAAATTTTTTTGGACAGGACTGTGCTACTCTCAAATGTAATTCCATTAGTTACTAGAAGATGAAGAGAATACCTACATTTATCCAGATGTCCGAGTGCTGGGTATATAGAACCTGGACAGCAGGCGTTGGAGGGTTCAGATTATTTTCAACATTGTAAACATTGGGTGGAGGTTCAGTAAAATTATCAAGAGATAAAAGCACCAGTTCAAGTCTTTGTTGTCGTCTATCTAATAGTTGAACCCATATGCTGCAAAAAGGTGAAAAATAACATCAGATGCATCAACTTTTATTTTGAAAAAATTCGCCACACGAGTCAGTTAATATCTCATGGATAATGAATATTAAAATTAAAAGAACCTAAAATCGAAAGTAAATTTTAAATAAACATACTGTTCTGAGCTTGGAGTCCAGCCCACTCGAACTACATATTCCATCCAAGGAAACATTACTGACAATGGATACTGAAGTTCTAAGGTTTCAACATCAACAATTTGAAGAGCTTCATTTAAACGGAACTGAACAATTTTGAGATTGGATTTTGCATTTGGAGTTCCAGCACGAGGAAACCTGGAAGGTAGTTATGACTATGAAATTGTCATACATATAGAAGATAAGTTATTTTCTATGAGCAATTTAATAAAAATATATAATTTTACCTGAATTCTTCGATTTCACCAAAATTTGAATTTGATGACGGGAAGCAAAATATTTTTACTTCACTTTCATCAACCTCTTCGTACACTATTCTGTATATGCCATCTATAAAACAGTAAAACACAATTTGAAAAAAAGCTTAGTTCACTCTTAACATTTTCCCTTATTAATAAAATTTAATGAGAATTAAGTTTACAACATATACATACCAGAACATTTTGGTTGCCACCAATAACCTTGATACCTATTGAACTCCTCTTGCATTACATATGAAGGTATACCAGCACTTAGAGGATCATCAGCTAAACTCCTTCCACCTTTGTGAGCATATGTTAATCGTACAGTACTCCCTACAAAGAAGGTTTGAATTAAGAACGATTAGCTTATTTAAGAAATGAAGCCTACCAAAAATTAAACCAAAAGACAACAGAAAATGAGAATTAAAACCAGTTTAAGTGAAAGAGGAGTCAAAATTGGCAAATGTTGGAGGTGGATGCCAAAAGCTACCTACAAAGATTATTAAATTAATTTGAAATATAAATAAAATAAGGTCTGGAATTTTAAGAAAAAGCCAATCAATTAAATTTCTAATATTATACAAAAAATAAATTTTACTGGTAACTGTAATGCATTACACAAAATAAATAATAATATAATATATAACTTTAAGTAATACATTATTGTCTGTTATCTTGTTATAAATGTTAATAGTATTCTAACTTTTTCTCAAAACAGACTGATTAATACTATTCGCTTAAGGTTTCAACACTTTTTGGGGTCTTTTCCAAACATAAGTAACTTGGGTCCAGAAATGTACAAGTGTCTTGTAAACAGATTCTATTGAATTTAAAAATATATCAATTGGGATTTCATTTAAAGACTGTCAATATTAAAAAACATTGGTATAAAAAGAACTATGAGTCAATTGATATCAATATTAAAATCAACTGTCCAACCTAAGATACAATTTTTGACAAAGACCCCCAAAAGGGTCAAATCATTAAGCAAAATAAATTATTGAAAAATAGTATTAATGTCTCTGTTTTGAAAAAAGATCAGAATTTTTTTAATGTTAAAATAATAGAATGCCATTCGTAATTGTGAAACCTGAAACTACACTACAAAATAAAACTTACCTGTGAATGTATGAGATACCCATATGTCACTATTACATATATAAGCTATGAGATCTGGATTAGAAAAGCAAACTTGTGGATTCAATTTTGCACCACAGGAATTTGTGCGCAACTCTGAAGGGAAGAGAGGACCATTCTAGAAGAATAATTGAAACAATTATGACATTTGCTAAAATTTATAAATTACTGAAATAAAAGTATCCTAAAAGCCAAAAAGGGGAATCCACATCTCAAACTTACTGTAAATCCTGAGTCTAGACACTGGAACAAACTACTACAAGCAGGGAAGACAAGTTTTCCAGACGCATGATGCAATTCATAAGACGTAATTCCCCAAGTAGCTAGGCGTTTCCTTTCCCATAAAAGCTGCTCTTCTCTTGAAAATCTATTGACAAGAAATTGATTAGGATCTATACATTACACATAAACAAAGATACAAACTTTTTGAAAATTGTTACCTGCTCATGCTGGACAAATTTTGAAAATTAGCTTCTAGAACGGGTTGCCAAGTTAATCGATGGCCACTGCTATGATGATCAGAGTTTGTCACATCAGCATACAGAAGAGTAGTTTCCCAACCATTTGCTGGTGTACTTAAAAAGTATATTCGAGTTCTTCCATCAGACAAAGTCCGAAATGATACAGCACTTGGTACCATTGTAGATAAACTTGTCAGTTGTCGCCGTAAATCACATACTACATTTCGTAATTCTGCCCAAGTTCTTTTACCTTTGCCATCACCACCACAAGCACTGCTGTTGCTCTCACTAAGTTCTTCATTTGCATGGACATCCATTATCTTCTTTTTCTAATAAGATTTGTACAAAGGTTGGTCATGTGGAAAATATGAATAAATTTCATTGATACTTTCTTGGCTATTCAATATGTCAATGGCAGAAGAAAAAAAATTGAAAGACTTTGCGTATAAATGCACATGTTGTGCACAAGAAATCAAAACATTTAATCATTCAATTCTATTGATTTGAAGATACAAATAACCAATACTCTTTATAGAATGATTGCACCACAAAGCACTCACCTAACAACTATTTTAATTATCTGTATTCAAGTTTTCTTCTTTGGTAACATACTTAGGCTGTAAATAAGAGAAAATTGACATATCAATAATAACGAACTTATCACTCCCGAAATAAAAGCGTAATACTCCCAGAAAGTAAATGACAGCACTTATTCAAATATGCTTTGTATATGGAGTTCAAAGAGCAACAGCTGGGAGCAATAACCTGTACACACTAAAAAAGAACAGCGCGACTGATCTATACCATGAATGACACGTACAGCAAGTGCACAACTATACACAACCCTAATGAACTACGTATTGTTGTCAATATCTGCTTATCACTTCGTTTTTCTGATTCACTGTTTTGACAAACAACTCAGGTGCACTTATATATAGATATTGAAATTGAATCTACGAAATGCCAAGGTTGACACGGAACTTGGGCCCCTGACATGAAAGCTCACCTTCAATACAGATAATATTAAATAAAACCCTTCAAAAATAAAATTATCTTCCCTTAATTATTTTCATTTACAACCAGCGAACTTTTTTACATTGCGGTTATTGTTGCCCTCTATCTGCGATTTTGGGAATCAACAATATGAATAAATGAGCATCAAGTTGCGACACTGTTCTTGAGTCTAATACATACGCAAATTTGACAGAATTTAGAGCGTGGAAAATTATTGAAAAAGTTAAAAAATGTATGCAAATGTATGAAATAATATCTACCGAACGAGGCTGAGAAATATAAGTCCCGTAAGCAATAAAAAATGATGAAATTAATTAATTCAAAGCTTCTTTATTATGTGAACATATTTAAAGAAGTATAATTGAATTCAATTACAACAGAGAAATAAAACTCCATCTTCCAATTTTCAATATATTATATCTTATAAGATGTAGGAAATAAATAAACTTATCGATCAAGGACTATATTGAATATTTGAAACAGGTATAGAAGAGCTGACGTTGTCACTACACAAGGGGATATAGAAACATTTCTTTCTCACAAAATGTTACCACTTAATGAAAACCACATGCTTTTATTAAAATTACGTTTTTAGAAGATAATTTTATTTACACTTAGTAAGTTTCAAACATCATGATATGTTATCATGGACGCAGAGTTACGCGCGCACTGTGTTCTATTTATCACTGATTTCAGAGCTGCGCGATTCACAGTACTACACGGTACGTTCTTCGAAATACTAAGGTGTAGTAGAGGGTGACTAAACAATCGAGCATATGGATTCTAATTGCAGACTGATGATTTTCATTTTGGGACTTTTTACAATATCATGGTCTACACGCACCGCTTCGGGAGGAAAGGCTGTTGAGAGTGAGTTGTGAAGAATTAGGAGGTTTTATATTTTCGCAATTTGTGGAATTTTGAAAATCCGTTCTTTTAATTTATAAGAACGAAGAAACGCTGTTTTTTATTTTCTTGGATTGTATCTTTATAAAAAAAATGAGAAAAATAAGAACTTAAAAACCAACATTTTAAACTTTGTAATGTTGTTAAGTGTAATAATGTTTGTAACGTTAAATAATTTTGCTCCCTGCCTTCTAGGGGATTATTATCTCTTGTTCCAAATAAGTACATTTTATAAGCTTTAAATGATGAGAATACACCAAGCAAATTATATACTTCAGGATGAATTTGTAATAATATAAAATGTCAGGCGATATTTTGATGAATGCAGTCACATTTTAGGTACCTAATTTTACGAGTCCCAGGCACTAAATGCCCTGCATTAGCCTAGTTTTGGGCAAAATAACTAGAGATTATATTTAATTTGGGCCACAAAAAATGAGCGCGATGTTTTAAGAACTTTTTAAAAAGGATATAAATACCAGCTTGACCTAAAATAGTTCAGTTAGTATTAAAATCATATAAGAACCGAAAATACTACACCATCTTTAAGTCGCAACTACGACAGCCGCAAAATATATTTGGGGCACATATTTTTCTTTTTTTGTTGACCGTTAAATGGGCAAATGAATGAAACAAGCTTTTAAGCGTAGATAAATTAGCTAGTGTCTGGGTAGGAGTTATTATTCTCACTGTAGTAAATAATCATTTGTTATTGTTAAAGAATTAACAAATGTTTTGAAAATAGTAAACCATCGAATTAATGTAAAGTTAAATAACTAAATAATGTATATTTAAAAAAGATTTTTTTCAAAACTACTATGTTTCTTTGCAGTTAATTGCAGAAAAGTTTACCTAATGATTACCAGTTTGAAACCCTCATATTGCAAAGAAGGATTGGGATAATCATGCCGTCAGAAGGTCAGCAGATTTCATTATTATTAATATTTATTATTTCGGACTTTTAATTAATGCAACAAAATGGTTTAGTGCTTTTAAACCAGTAGCAATAGCCATTTGGCTCGTTTAAAAAGCAATGCATTTGACTCGGATGAGACAAGATCAGCTAGAAGTTGAAAGAACATGAACAACGTTCGTAGTAACATCACTTTTTGTTTAAATCAAGAAATTATGCTAAAAGTAAAGAGAGAAATAAATGTTTTAGTTGTACTTTGCGTGAATATTTTTTAAATTGCCACTATCTTCGATTGTGCTTTTTAAGACACTGTTCGTATTCTTGTTCATTTCGAAGTTTACAATTTTTCATTGCACAACCCACCCAGTATCTTCTGGGTAGATAAAAAATGGGGTTCAAGGGCTATGAATCACTAATACCTAACTAATTCCTGAAAATAAATGTCCATTCATGCCGAGTTTTTCTTATGAATGTCAATTGGAATGGCCTTCGCGTTAAATGGCGGCTGAGAAATGTTTGACAAGACGTTTACTCTCTCTTCTCTGTGAATAGGAGTACGAGGTGTCATCTGAAAAACAGTGAATAAATGAATGAAAATGTTAGTGGAAAATTATTTAAATTTTATTTTGAAATTTTAAGAACCTTTAAGCAACTAATTGTTCAGTTTGTACATAAAAAATAAAAAAATAATTTTAATTTGAAAGTCTGACTGCACAGATAGGTTTAATCATATCTGCTTAAGCCACGTCTTTTATTGTTAATATTTTTATATGTACAATTTTCTATTTTCAGTTTTTTTCAATTGCACGTTGAAATACGTAATGGACACCAGTCAACCAGAATGCAATAACGATAAATCATTGTATTACATTTTAATTTCGTAGCTTCCATTCTTTCAAGTAATAATCCTTTCAATTCTTCCGGTCTTAATCGTTAAGATTTTCTGGTATCATTGTTCTTCAACAAATGTATTTAAAACAAACGTATTTGTAAAACAAGATACCGTCTTTACCAAAATTTTTATTGCATTAATTATTTTAAAAAAATGAGCAGCTCCTGATGGCTTTGTCCATCCTGCCACGGCATTACTGTTTTACTCCCACCAGGCTTGAATTGTTTTATATAGTCAACGTATCACAGAACTACCACAGAAAGCTTCACAGCTCCGATCCGGGGCTGAAATTGCTGTGCAGTGAAGGTCCATTCACAATGCAAACATAACATAAGCATGGCGTTAACATAAAAGTTAGAACTACGTCCATAAGCGGACTCATTCATAATGCGTTCGCATAAGTGTAACATGTAAGATGTTAACTTTAAATCTTGCAAGCCTCGAGCTTCTGTGCTTATGCTTAAGTAAGACATAAGAAATGAACCAATCACAGAACGGTGTCTCAAAATGAAGAATCGAGATTGGAGTGAAGTCGATAGAATAACTAACGCCATATGAGCCCTGGACACAGTCGATACCTTGAAATCGATTCTCACATCCAGCCTCTAGTAAACCAGAATGTCTCACAGACAATAGAAACTCTTATTTTGCTTACGTGTATGTCAGACATTGTGAATGCTTCAGTCTATCACTTATGTTAATGTTTACTTCTATGTGCTCTGCTTATGTTTGCGTTTGCATTGTGAATGGGCCTTGAGACTGGACGGGGCCGGGCGCGGGGGCGAGGCGCGAGGCGCGGGGGGCGGCCGTCGCTGAGGGCGCGTGCGCGTGCGCGCATGCGCAGTGTGCAAGGAGTACGGCGAGTTCGTGTTCGCGGAGGAGGCGGCGCCGGTGCTGCTGCCCGGGGCGAAGGTGGACAAGACGTCGCAGTGCGGCATCGTCGAGGTGCCGCTAATCGTCGGCGGGGAGAAGGCCGGTACCAAGGAGTTTCCGCACATGGTGAGGCGCGCCGCCAACTTACGCACGCACGCACGTCTGCGCGGGCAGAGGGGGTTTGTGTTTGTCCCAACATGGACTTCGTGACACTTTCTCCGCCCTCATAACTTTCGAACTTATCAACGGATGTGCGTAATCGAACACCACACCGGCTTAGGTGGCTCAGGGCACCAAGCCATTCCAGGGCCTCTGACTGAGAGGTCCTAGGGTTTGAGTCCCGATCGCGGCGGATTGTCGACACAAACTACGGCTACTAGCGACGCTGGCTAGGTCGAATTCAGCCGCAACCTAGCTAGCGATCGGTTGCGCTGATCGAGAGTTTTTCGGGGTTTCTCCGATCAATATCAGGCGAATGCCAGCGTAGTACAAATGAGCTGAGAACCGTGCGCGATCTTTTCTTCCTCTTCCTTGTCAAATCCTCACCCCCTTACACACACTTACACTTACTATACACGCACTATACTACCGCAGATATCGGGAGATCACTGGAGCTTAGAGCTTGCTGAACTGGAGCGGTGCATCACTGCTGGGAGATACCTGATTGGGGAAAACCCTGCAAGCCGACGTGTAGGTCGACACCGGAAGTCTCCATCCAGCGGTTGAAGATCACTGCCACCTCCCGCGACATAACCTGTACTACATTTACGGGAATGACAGTACTTGACGTGTCCGGAAACTCTATTCAAACGACAAATTAATAGAACAACCAACCAATGTGATGGATACTAACAACTCGCCCAACCCAAGGGTTTAAACAAACTCTTTCTCTGTGCCGAAAAAGGAGCTCAAGTTATTCATTAACGTGCATCTGGTACAATGAAATATAAAAGATTTCAAATTCCACTAATCACTGTCGTAGGACATTATTTTTTAGAGGAGTTTTGTTTTCGTGTTCTTTCTTTTTTCTTTCTTATTTGTTACAAACGTTCTAACAGCTCGAATAGACAGATGAACTGATAGATATTATTGTTTTGTTTCTAAACCCCAAAAGTAGCATTTATACTTCCACTCAGTTTTATCGTTTTTAAAATAAGTAACTTTGTCCTCATCGCCTATTGTCATAGAAAAAGAATGCAAAGTTAATTGATTACAATTTCTTATACTTCTGCATTGTTCTTAGAAGTAAACCCTTGCTGTGGTTCTGGCGAAATCACAATCAGAAGACTGTTATATATATATATATATATATATATATATATATATATATATATATATATATATATATATATAATCCGATTATCTGGCTCAGAAATCGTGTTTCGGAAACAATAAGATTGTTCAGAGAATTGTTATCTTGTATTCTTCTGAACTTCAATACTTCTGTATTGTGGGTTTATTCAGTCAAGTTTGTAGTCTCCATATTAGGCAGGAGATCAATGATTGAATTCTTGTTATATTAGTGATACGTGCTTGAGTTTGTCATTTATTTATATATTAGAGAAAAATATCTACTCCATCATTAGAGCCTTACGTTCATAAGGAACGTCTAGTTTGGGTTTCGGTCTTCCAGTTGTGACTTAATTGCGATGCACGCGCAGAAGTTAAGAACATCATGTTAATCTCGGTAAAAGAGATCGGAATCTACCATCCCTTTGGGTTCCTACTTGGATCTCTCCTTCGTTTGCCATCAAAACACTTGCACAATACGGCGATATCTGCTTTCTACTTTCATAGATTCATATTTAAAGAAGTAGAGTAACTTCTTACTTATAACAAAGAAGAATATGTGGTTGAAATTTGTATCCCAAATTCTATTGATTTGTTCTTTCTTCAGCTTTGGACAGTGCCTCTAATATGCCTATAACACACACAGTACTTCAGCCTCTCATCCAATGACCCTCATCTCGATCAGTTTTTTTGACCACTTTCCCTTGATCTATTAAGCAAGCTGAGATGGCCCCTTGTTTTGCTTCTGAACATAAATGTGCATAGTTTCATTATGCGTCCGTTTTGTTCAGCTTTTCTTTCGTTAGTTGTGGTAGGAGTATAGCCGGGGGTACGGGTTACTATTTTGTTAGCAATACTACAAAATATAATCTGTAGTTCGTTTGCAAACGAAAGTTAGTTTTCTAGTACTAAGGAGCAAACATGCTTACTTTTCAAATGTTTGCAACGCCCTGTCTGTTTGCAAGTTTATTCATAATTTAGTTATTATTGTAAAAGAGTGCGGCAAGGATTCTGAGCCCAAGAAAACGTGCGCAGATTAGATTTCTCCTCCAAACTTCACACATTATTTTCACTGTTTTTGACGGCCGCTTCAAACAGTCAAGCGCGGTGCTGGGCGCAGGTGGCGCTGGGCTACGGCGGCGCGAAGGCGGATGGCGCCAAGTGGATGTGCGGCGGCTCCCTCGTCAGCGAGCGCTTCGTGCTGACGGCGGCACACTGCCTTCGGAGCCGAGACCTGTGAGTGCAACGTTTCACAAGGCATTCAAGGAACGGCGTTTTTCACTCGATACATCGATGTATTCATTCCAAAACTTCATTTCGATTCGTTGGAATGTTGGAGAAGAATGGCTCGAGAAATGTTAAGTAGAAAGATGTTAGACAAACAGTACTCATTATGTGAATAGAAAATATCTCGTTAAGTCACTTTTCAAACCATTTGTTACACGTGGCTGTCTCGTCTGCGTCTCTTGGGTCTTGCGATCTATTGATACAAAGCGTGTCAATAGTACCTATCCCACGAGATGGCACGGTTCGACGAGTGACAACCTTTAAAATAATGTGGGTGGCCTAGGAACTCGAAGTACGCAACCTGACAAGTAGACGGACAAAAAGACGAAAACGCCATAGGATAGCTCAGTTCACGGCGGTATATATTAGAATGCAGTTACCCAAATCTCCTGACTGCCGCAACTGGTAATGTTCAATGATCACTCGTCGAAACGTGTGGAATCGTTTGCTAACCTCCAGGTGGCTATGCAAAGGAGGTGCAACCAGTGTGACTTTTACCGTGCGACACATCTCGGGTTGAGCTGCTTGGGTGCCGCGGCTCGGGTGGCACAGCTCGGGTGGCGCAGCTCGGGTGGCAAAGCTCAGGTGGCAGAGCTCGGGTAGCACATTTTGGGTGGCGCAGCTCGGGGCGCAGTTTGGGTGGCACAGTTTGGGTGGCGCTTCTCGGGAGGCGCCGGTCGGGTGGCGCAGCGCGAGTGGCGCAACTCAGGTGGCCCATTCGGCAGAGGCGTTAAGTGCGGCGCCGCGGCGCTGGCGATGCAGGGGCGAGGTGAAATGGGCGCGCACGGGAGGCACCAATCTGGACGACGCGGGCGACGACCCGGGCAACCCTCAGGTGTTTTCGGTGGCGGAGCGCAAGGTCCACCCAGACTACTCGCCGCCTGCCAACTACCACGACATCGCGCTCATCAGGCTGGACCGCGATGCCGCCTTCGACGCCTACACGCGCCCCGCCTGCCTCAACACCGAGGCCGAGCTGCGGGTGAAGACGGCCATCGCCACTGGCTACGGGCGCCTCGGATACGGTACCTACTTGCTTTCTTCTCTTTCCTTCGCTTCTCGTTACCCTGTCTTTTCTTGTCTAATTCTCTTTCCTTTCCTGTCTCCTGCTGTTTTCCTCATCTCCCCGCCATTCCATACTGCGGCCTTAATGCCTTAAATAGGGTAATCGAGGTTTTGTTTCGCCTATGTTTTTTCTTTTTACTCTCTAGAATACGTACGAATATACAGAGTAATATACGTGGTATAGAGAAAGTTGCTGGAGAATATCGATTTCGAGATTTTAACAGAAATACACGTATTGGGGCCCCTTATAAAGCAAAAAATGTTCTTTCTTCACAATGTTCGTCCGTCTGTCCGTCCACATGAAGACCCTGGGGCATTTTCAAAATTTTCTTAAAAGTGGCTCCAAATGTTTGTTTTTTTGTAGAATATGAGGTAATTTTTAAATTAAAACTTTGAACAAGTTTTGCAAAATGTCGAACAACCCAATTAATTGCTATTAACTCTCAACAGAGTTATCTCATTTTTTCCACAAATAATCCAACATGAATTGTACGATATTTAAAATGATAGGATTGTTTGATTCGTAGAGTAGAAAATTAAATCGTTTGCATAAGGCATATAAAAAACAAATGTAAAAAAATTATATCATTAAGTGCAATAAGGTTTTCATATCACTTTTGAATATGATTTTTTCGAATGAAGCTTACGGTATATTTGTATCTAGAAATAAAACATTGTAAAGAACACGAATTTAAGAGGGGAAAAAAGGAGAAGAAAATGAAACAGTGAGAAAGTGAGAGTGAATGAAGTACGAGAAACGGAACAATAGAACACAAAAGAGTTATGTGTATATATATATATATATATATATATATATATATATATATATATATATATATATATATTGTGACGTACCTGGTAATGCCGGTACTTTCACTGCAATAAATTACTAAAGGAGGGTATCTTTTTCGTGAATGGGTCCCTACGAGGAGTCGATATGGCATTGGGGAATTTAATTAGTAAATGTGGTACAATCATAAACAGGATTTATTCATAAACCAAATCTGTTAATTACATGATTTATAATACCTATACACTTTGCCTTGGTACCAAGATCAGATTTAACATGAGTTTGTATCATACCTTGGGGCCCCAACGAATACCTCCGTTGTTTGGATTACGGTTCGCATCGGCAGGGATCGCCGACCTTCACAGCAGCTTGGCGCAGTCGGCGGCTGGTGGTGTAGCGGTCGCCTCGGCTGGCGGCCTCTTGAATCCCTCGGGCTTGGCTCCTGGTACTTCGGCGTCGCACTTCCCTCTAATTATCTTTCATCGTCTTGATGTAATTAGTTAACACGCGGCTACTGCACGTGTCGGCGTCAGTTTCGCCACAAACAGTTCTGGTATTGTTCCCACTGCGTCAAATAGCATAAGCGCGATTTACTGTTCTCCTAGCACTGATCTCTTCTACATGTTACTTTTCCTGCCTCCTAACTATTGTTTCAACAGATCTTGCATTAACTAACGTTCTACTTCACCGGCCACATTCCGGCCACACTTCGGCCACCGCCGACCCCTGGCGACCGCCTCGTCCGTCTCCCTCCTCGCAACTGTCGTAACGGCTGAATTCTCCGCCGCTCCACGCTCGGTTTGTAACCGTCGTTCCCACGCTATGTTCGCGGCAGCGACGGCGGCGGCGGCGGGCCTCCCCACTGCCGTCCGCGTCGCGTCTGCCGCCTGTACTACGTAGTCCAAAATGAACTCAAATTTCTTATGCTAATGATTCTAATTAGTATAAGGAAACATTCTATGTTTCAATATATATATATACACACACATATATATATATATATATATATATATATATATATATATATATATATATATATATATATATATATAGAGAGAGAGAGAGAGAGAGAGAGAGAGAGAGAGCGGAGGTGATGGAGAAGGAGAACAGGAGTACGAAAGATGGGTTTGAGTTATAGGTTTCGACGCAAGTTCCGCACCCTAGTTTTCTGCGAAGGTGCACCATGACAGCGAGGCGACTGTGCGCAGAGACGGACCAGACGAGTCGTGACCTGCTGAAGGTGAACCTGCACTTGGTGGCGAGCGCCGCCTGCAACGAGTCGTTTAAGTTCGACGTGAACGGCAAGTCGCTGCCCAGGGGTATTGCGGGCAGCCAGATGTGCGCGGGCGAGTCGGCGGGCGGCAAGGACACCTGTCAGGTGAGCGCTCTGGGCTCCTTCGGCCTCCGCCCTTTGAAAGATCCGAAGATACGAAAGCGACTCAAATGAACATCTAGTTCAGAAAACACAAAATCTGTGTCAAACTTCAGAAGGATGCTTCAAGACTGAGGTGATCATTCAAATGACCATCAATCATCTTAAAATGAGTATATAAACGATTTTTCTCGATATTGGCATTAGACGTCCTGGTTGAACTGCATAAGCTCACGCGTATGTTGTCTCCGTGAAGGTATTAACGCGTGTAACATTAAATATGGGCGGTTCCCTCCACTTGGCTTTCTGCGACGCACTATTAGGAGTCAAATTCTACATGCAGCGTCACTCGACAAAAACGTCTATTCCACTACATTGATTTAAAAATGTTTACGCAAAACATCTGAAATTAGTTGTTAGATAAGCATAAATTAAAAACAAATAAGTATGTGGGGAATCAATATGATATATTATGAAAAGTATAAATACGCTATATAAATCAAACCAACAGATTTGCTTTCCTTTACGACCAAAGTATGAGTATATATCCGAAGTTCCTTATTTATTTCCTTATAATATACATATAATTACTTTTCTAAATTATGTGATTCAAACTGAAATTCATCAAGGCAACTGTCATCTAATAAATATAATTTGATTGAGTATTTTAAATTGCTATTCAGCGTTCTTCTAGTCATTCAATTGCTAAATTATGGTGATTCAAGCTGTTTGAAATTCATCAAGGTAACTCGCGTCTAACAAATATAATTTGATTGAGTATTTTAAATTGCTATTCAGTACTCTTCTAGTCATCCATACTTCATCTAAGCCATGCAGTTTTATTTTCCCGTATACGTACGTACACACGAATTAATATACGTAGTATAAGGAAAGTTAAGTAATGCTGCGGAAAATCGATCTCGAGATTTGAACGGAAATATATGTTTTGGGGTCCTCTAATACCGAAAACGTAGTTTTTTTCAAAACGTCCGTCTGTTGTTCCGTCTCGTGTCTGTGAACACTACTAGCGCCTAAACCATACATAGGATTTCTTCCAAATTGAAGAAACGCCTGTCCATTTGGCTCGAGACGAAATTTTGAGATTTTGATAAACATTCTTCAAAATTTGGGGGTACTTTACATGAAGCTCTCCGGACATTTTCAAAATTTTCTCAAAAAGCTGCTCCAAATTTTTTTCTTTCAATTTCTTATAAGAATAGAGTAACATACACTTATAAACGTGGCAAAGGTCCGATTTTCTCGGTTTATTCTGAATATTCGAAAATTTAAAAAAAAAGATTTTTTGGGGTGTCTTCCTACAAAATTAAAAGAGATTTTTCTTTTAAATAAAATTTGTTCCTCCTAGTGAGATCTTTCATTAAGGTCATGTACATTATTTTAAAACATTGGTAGTTTTCGCGCAATATTGCATGCAATTTGTAAAATTTTAAAAAATTACAAAAACAAGGTTTTCTCAAAAACCTCTAGAAAATTTTTCTTTCAACTTTTAGGAGGGATAGTGCTAAATGTACTCTATAAGATGGCATAAACACCACATTGCTCTGTTCTTTTGTTTTCTCAATAATGTAATTTTTTGACTTGTTTGTCATGTCTTTAATATTTATATTAGCGGCAGTTTGTTCACATTATTGTCTTTATGAGTACATGTGATTTAAATAATATCATATAAAGTTTCTCGAAAACAACGGTTTTCTGTGGAAACCATTTCAAAATTCCTCATTTTCAGAAACGCTCAAACACTATTTTCTCAAAAACGACTCCAAATGGTTTCTTCAAACATTTAAAATGGATAGTGCTATTTGTACTCATTAGTATGACGTAAAGTTCTATTTGATATACATTTTTGTTTTTCAAAAATTATAGAAATGTAAATTTTTTAAAAATATCTCACGCCATTAATACGTACATTTCCAGTAATTTGTAAACACTACTGTATTTGTTAGTTAAAGTACTTAGAATGACTTCAAATTAAGTTTTTCGAAAACTCAAACATTTTCTGTGAAAAAGAGCTTCAAATTTCGAATTTTCAGTTGCGGTTAATCGCCATTTTTTAATAAACGGCTCCAAAGTTTTCAAAGAAAATTGCCATTTAGGACGAGGTTTTACTGTTCTTTAATGATCTTAAAATAAATTTTCCGATCTACAATTAGGAAACTAAAATATTAAGAAAATGTCAAAAAATGTACTTTGGGAGGTGATAAATGGCATCTAGCATGTGGCAAGTCCGAAGAGCTAGCTAAAATCAAAGGATATAGAAAACTAATTTGGGAGAGTCTGTGCTATTGTGTGGCATTACTAGTTTCTATTTAAGTCTCCTGAGTGTAGAGAAATTGCAACTCTCAGATATGATAGTCCCTGCCGAAATCAGTCTATAGATCGAAGGAGTCATTTGTATTTCAAGCTTTGTTCTCATTTATGTTACAGAATTACTTTTGTGATGAATGGGCTTGTCATGACAAAATATAACGATCAAATGACACAAGTTTTAATCTGATTGAGAATTGAAGGAATAATGATTTTAGTTATTTAATGATTTACGAAATGTACTGCAACATAAACGTTCACTGCCAAAGGAAATTATACTTTGCGGATAATGGGACATGTCGACACTAAAATGTAAAACTGTTGTAGATTTTATACTTTCTTTTTACGAGTGTTCTTGGCGTGATAAATATTTCTTACAGGCTTTTTAGCGAAACATATCAATTAAATCCTTTTCTTCAAATTGATTTAGTTCGATTCAGCCATTTGTCGCCCTCAACGTCATTTATTCGGGAATAGATTTTAGGAAGTTCAATCAGTCTACTTTGCGGTGTTCTTATGTGAAATAGCCACAATCTCGAGTACGCGTGTTCTGAAGGTAGCGCGGAGCTGTTTGGCGGAGACCACACACGAGGGTAGAGATCATGCGAACACGTGGCTGACTACGGCGGCGAAGGCGCAGGCTGGGCTCAGCGCATCTCCTACCAAGCGGAAAATGCGGCATCAGCAGCAAAAGCGACGATAAAGGCCGCACAATGGATAGTTCTCTGTAATTGGATACACGCTGGTAGCAATGAAGGGTGCTGTTACATGAACTGATCTGTAAGAAAGCAAGAATGCTTCTTGTATGTTGTCATTTCTTCGTTTTCCATTAACATAGTGCCCCTTTCCATTAACATAGGTGAGACGTAATGAGAATACTGAAATGGAGTTTCGTGTGTGTTCGATCGTAAATTTTGTTGAACGTTGATGGTAGTTTCTAAAGCAGCTCCGCGTGCGATGCGGGTTGCAGCCATAGTAATCACCCGCGTTACAATCAGCGTTAGTGGAAGCAATTCTGCTGAATGTTCGTTGTCTCGAGAATGGCACTGAACTTTCATTGGTTAAGGACAAAGCACAATAAATTCTATTGTTATATTTAATGTGCAACAAACTGCAAGTAAATAAAGGATATATAAATATTACTCCACGGATTCAGTTCGCCAGGAGAATTCATATTTCAGAAATAAACCGCAAATATTTCATAAAATATTTGATTGAATATCAAGAGTACGCATGTCGATAAATATTCTGAAGACAGACTTTATACACTGCACTACACTTGATCAATCAGTAGTAAAACTTCCTGTGAAAAATATTATTGTGCAATTATGATTATTGCGGAGAAAGTTTTGAAGATACCGATAATCTCGGTTCTGAATACACAACATGGAAATGCTACGACACCCAAATTTTTAAGCAATAATTGGTCACTAGAAATCATTCAATACTAACGAAAGGGGTCCATACTAACGAAATGATTGTAAAATCAACACTTTACCGTTCTTCAATAACAAAGTTCAAAGCAATTTCACACATCATTATTTTTTTTTTTGTTCGTAACCTCTAATTGAATACACAGTAATACAGCCATGCAGTATTCCTACATAACCATATTTAAGACGCGTACCTTTTACTTTCTTACAGTGCAAGGAATATTCATATAAATAACTGAATATGCTGGGAGTAGAAAGAAGAAAATGAAAAAAGCAAGAAGTTCGCCGGTGTTCTGGATGTATTTACTTCTAGCAACTCTTGCATTGTTAAAAAATTAAATATAACCGTGCAATAATAGTGTACATTTGTACGACTTCTTTCACGAAATAAGCGTGTCATTTATTGTGGTTAAGTTGCATTTTTTCTTCACTTAAAAATCTTAATTAAAACTAGAAATAAAAACACAAATAAACTGGAGATAAAAATCTTAAATACAATTACCTCTGAAATATAATACGTTTGCTCTTAAAAAATTGCTTATACTTTCACGTAAACATTATAGAATTAAAAAAAAACTTAAATTTCTCCAATCATGCAAATATCCTTTGCAATTTTCTTTTAAAAATTCAATCTCTCTCCGGCACTGGTTATTGTATTATAAGCTCACAATTTATTTTTACAGCATTTTCATTAAGATTTTAGTGTGAAACAAAACAATGTCGATACTGTCAAATTCCAGCAATGTTAACAGACTTAAACATTCGGACAATATTTAACGCAATAAAATGAAAACACTATTGTATATTTTTTCACTTACAAGGGCAGATAAGCAACTGCTTTGGATGTGCATTTGAGGCGGCGTGAAGTCTAGGCATCCTTCCATCTCAGGTAGCTCCTTTGGACGACTTTTCAGTCCGATTGTATCTTCTTTCTTTCCACGACTAGCACTGGTTACCGTCGCCCGAAGCACAGTGTTGTTCTGTGATGCACAGTCCCAAAAGGAGTTTCTCCGAGTTATTTCCACGACCTTCTGTAGCACTTGTCTCATCGAAAACAAACTGCACGCTCCTTTTCTCGATCGCTTTCCTCTGCATTCAACCGGACAAACCACGCTCCATGTTTTTCTCCTCGAGGAAATATAAAAGTGGAATGGTGAATTCAAGTGGAGAAACGTAAATAAAACACACTTCACGATTAAAGTTAATAACTGTTTGTAAAATTAAAAGAATAATTATCTTTATTAAACTATTAATTAATAGCAATGTTTTACAAAATACTCCAAAATTGTTTCGTTATTTTTTTCTCTAAAAACATCTAGAAACATCTGAAAAATCTCAAGAAACATCTAGAATTCAAATGTAAATGTTCAAACTTTTTTGCCCTACAACTACATTATTTAATTTAGAGATTTATTTCTTAATACAATATATTCCTCAATATTCGGTTTTAAAATAATTTTTTGTACAATTTTTGAAATAAATAAGTAGTTTTCGCTTACTTTTGAGTTATATACGTACATTTTTGCGGCTGATGGTAGAGTATCCCCAACAGCAATCATTTTAGTATCGCGAACCCAAATGAACCGCATTGTACTTGGTTAACATTCTTCCTTAGTAAATCGAAGCGCTTGAATTCCAGCCCAGCCAAATATTTTCTCCAAACTTTTATAAGAATACATTTAATTTAATGGCAGAAAAACATTTTCATTTATACTTTAAAATTTTCGAAAAATTAAAGATATGTATTTGTTTTGGAATTTCTCGCGCGGATTGATTTAAGAGTATTTCAAATGAAGGTATTTTTTTAAAAACAACCTTAGCCCAAAAATGAAATTTTGAGATACAAGAACTGCTGACAGACCTTCATAGCTGTTGTGTTGTTGTGAACAAAAATCACCCCCTACTCTTATTGCCCCTATCCGTACTTAAAGTTTGAGTGATTTTGATAAAAGAACCATAGTCCAGAGACTTTTTTGTAAAAGAATCTTAGCTCTTTAAAAGTAAGTTTTATTCGTAATTATTTCTCAAGTTTAGCTTATCTCATTATGCAACAGATGATTATGTTTGTTTTGTGAATGGGGTTATTTTGCATAACCAGTAATTTTGTTCTGGAAGTTTGGTGATTGTTTATAACCTCTTATCAATATACACAATTTGTGTTATGAATCTGAGTAAGCAATGGACAAAGAAACAGTTAAAAAATGGATTCTACGTCAGATGTAGAAAGAACAGAGTAGAAGAGACGTAAACGAAAGAAAGAGAGAAAAGAGGATGCAGTAAGAGCAAAGAACGCTAAAGGTGAAGCATATTTTAATCACAAAGGAATCTTCAAAGGTTGTCTAAATATTTACAGTCACCTGCTAATAGAGATTTGTATCTAAATTTTACATCAGTGGCTGATGCTAATGTGAAAAAGGAAAGCACTGTTAATGACGATAACAGCAGTGGTGAAGACCAATAATTTGGTCAATAATATTCTAAATTGATTAAGGGCATTAAATTATTGCATTATTCCTTCAAATATTGTAAAATTACTGCCACAAATAATTTTAACCAATAAATTTCGCAAAAATTAATTATAATTGTGATATACAAATTTCTCTATCTCTTGAAAAATCACCATAATTCACTCACAACCTACTTTATCCAATATTCGTACAATACAGTACAAGCTTGAACTACATTCAAGCATTCATCAGTATTTAAAGATATTGAGAATGTGCACAACAATTTGCATGCTTCAAATGTCTATCAATTTCGTCATGGAACGTTTTCCGCTCTCTTGAAAAACTTTTTTGGACTGTAGTTGTTTAAAAAAACTGCAGATAATGACTGAAGTGTTAGTAGGATAGAAGTTACACGTTATCTTTGGTAAACGTTACAAATAATACGAAAAAGTAGTGCATTAGATTAGCCACTAGTTTATTATTGGAAAACGTGAAGCACTGTTGTCCGGATTTGTAAACTATTACTTTATGGCACCCTACGTAAAGCCATATTATTCATACACCAATTTGTGACAGCCCCTGCAAACCGTTCTTGCATGCGTCCGTTTCGTTTCAGGGGGACTCCGGCGGGCCGCTGCAGACGGTGCTGGAGGAGCCGTACTGTATGTACTCGCTGATCGGCGTCACATCCTTCGGCAAGTTCTGCGGCATGGCGAACTCGCCGGCCGTGTACTCGCGAGTTTCCCACTACGTGCCTTGGATCGAGAGCGTCGTTTGGCCCTAGCCCTGGCCGCAAGCCACTTCTCTGGAGCAAGGACTTGCTTCGGGCGGCATAGGACCAACTTTTTTGTAACAATTTGTACTGTGAAACACGGCGAGACTCTTAATAAAAACAGCGAATAGGTGAAAGTAGTAGACGAAGAGGACGGTTCATACCTAAATGTCGAACTTCCATAAAACTATTTCAATTCTTCGATTGAAAAACAAATCAGCTGTACAACATTAATATGCTTAAATTGTTTCGCAAGATCATGGCCTGAGTGTTTTACTTTTTTAAGTCTCGGCAACAAACGCTCTGCAGAAAGAGTGTTAGCAGTAACGAATTTTCAGTGTAATCGTGCTACTTAATTATTATATAGAATGTGTAAAACAGCGCCTGAATTGTGATTTTTACGCCAGTCATACAAGTATGATTGACGAAATCTTGTCAAAATTCATTTATAAATGAGACATTTCTTTGCTCAACTATTTATATATCTAAAATTTAAATATATAAAAATCCGAGCAAACAAATTACTCATTCATAAATGAATTTTGAAATTTGAATAAGTTCAATTTTCCAGTAATTTTTTTATGATTCGAAGGAATCCATGAATTAAATAATCTGAAGATATTTAAAAAATATTTTACACTACAAAATTAGTGTATAAAGCAATCAGACGATCGTACTTCAATACTTCTGGTTTGCTTAACAAATTTGAAGATGAAAAACACGCAGAAACAGTATTGTTTCCATGAAAATGTATGTCTTATTAACTTTTTGAAGCTACCAGAGTCAAGAAATATGATTTCTCGAATATAATAAATATATTCTAGAACGTTTGTAGATATTATTTGAGAATTAATTTATTGGCAAAATTTGCTTGAGTCAGTGAATGATAATTTTCTCTCACCATCATGGGCATTTCAGACACGGAAGCCAAGAAGACGTGATCAAAGTACTCGCAGACGCTTTTAAGATTTTACCGAGTTCTATCATAATAAAATTCACACCCGAAATGTAAAATATGTATTATATTTTACTATATATCTTGGCATCTTTGTGTTTCCATCAGCTCGTTCGTTCACTTTGAAGAGATCTAAGCATTTTCAACCGAAGTTAAATTTTCAGGTTTAAAGATTGAAGGAAAGTGGAATGTCGTAAACTTGCTCGTTAACGTTTTGAAATAAAGCTTACTGCTTGCAGTTATCACTACAGGAAAGTAAGAATAGGAGCGACATAGAAAGCTTATCTTGCGGGAGCAAAAGGTGACGGACGAGGCTTTTTTGAAGAAACAAAAACAAAACACTAGAGACTGCATTTATGTGGCATATGCCTCTAAAAAGCTCCAATATGTGATTTGATGGGAACATAAATTAAGGAAAGGAAATTGCTGTGGGAGGTACAATGATTTACAATCATATTTCCATAAGTCTGCCATGATTAACCAACAACAATGTAGAGAAGAATATCAGTATTGTAGAAATTAATTATTAAGCATCAAAATATTATTTAAAATGTAAATAAATTGTACAGTTTTTCCAGAGTTTTGTGAATTTAATTTCAGCTACCCCTTTCAGATTATAATCCGTGTCAATAGTAGTTTCAAAAAGCATCCACATACTAGAACATAATATTAATGTCCATCGTATAATGCACGTTTATGAATTTCAAAATCTTTAAAATATGTTTCTTAAAATTGTCTTTGATTTTATAGTGTACTTACTGTCTTTCCGCTCAACTACTTGCTATTATTTGCCCACTCGTTGATTATTTCGACGTCTTAAGATCTCAAAACCTTCTTTGTAGACATGAACAGATGAGCATAAGAACTAACATTCACTATCATCTCATGATTTAGAGAAACGGACATTGATGAACTATTTGGAACGGAAATTCTGGGCAATTTTATGAACATCTTTTCATTTTATGAATATTTTAAACAGAATTTTATATCGTAGCGGCAACATTTCTAAGACCTTTTGTTCTCTGAAACACTAAAGGTAAAATTCATAGTTAGATTTAATTTTTAAAAATATAACACTTCGGAATATTTTAATGTCTTAGATAGCCTGCTTATCTTCTAAAACTATAATAGAAGTTCTATTGTTCAATCTACTACTAATATAATATCTCAATTACTGTTATTATCATTGATTCAAAATATAATATACTACTTTTTATTTACTTTATATCCGTTGCCCTAATATTCAACCACAATCCCTAGTTATGTTTTCAAATTATTTATTCTAAGAAGCGTCAAGACAGGTGCTTTTCTCTTCGGAGAAAAAGTTCTTCATATTTTCATATCATTTGAATGAAAAAAAAAAAAAGAAATGAGGTAAATACGAACATCATAGTCAGACAATGTACTATTGGTATTTCCGAGATTCTGGTAGAGTTACTGTTTATACTCTGATGGAATACACATTGGTACATCATAATCCTTTCTTAGAGAGCATAGAAAGGAATATAAATACTACACACATTCCCTACAAAATTATGATGTTGAAAATGATTAATTTAACATACAAAATTACTACTTTTCAATAGCATATAGATTCAGGCAACTACACTACAATGGCTGAATCAGAAAGTCTCTAAAGTAAATCTAATTGATCTAAAATTGATTTTTAAATTCTTAATGATGAATGAAAGATGAGTAGGAATAATACCAATGATTCCTCAGTAAATGCATTGTCACATGTACTACTATAACTTCTCATTTGAACCGTCACTCTTTCTCACTAGCGAGCAAAATTCGACAGCAGAAGTTAGTTATATCTGCTGTCGATGATTCTGAGAAATAATGGTCAGAGCACTCCAGAGCAAGTAATGAAATTAATTTTATGAGTTTGCAATTTTCAGATAACGGGGGCTATAAATTTGGCATTTGCCCGTAAATGCTCTCTCGACACACACACGATATTAGAAAACCATGGTTCAAATAGCAACAAATGTGCAACAGACTGACATTAAAATTAAGCCAGTAATTAGAAATCAGGTTAATAGAATAGATTAAACGGCTCAATGATGCAATAACGAATAATTAGTTGTAAGTCAAGTACGACAGTTTAGGAGCAATTACAGGTATTGAACCAGTTATTACTTCGTGAATGTAGTAGTAACACGCGCCAATGAGATTCTTCCGTCAAAATGGCACCTATTCAGAACAATCTGGCCAGGATTAATTTACAGCTAAACAGATATTGACTGAAAACTCAAATTTTAAACTTGTTTGACGGAAGAAATCTGAGATAAGCAGATGTCAAGGACTTGAAGTTCTACACTAAGGTAAGTGTTATGCTTTTAATTCGGCATGATGTAAAGTAATTAAATACCATTTGTGAAAATTAAAAGTTAGAGAAATATTTATATTTCAAAGATCATTCCGAAATATTACTAACGAAGTTTTTGAAGGAGTCTAATTAATTTCCATGAGATTTAATTGTATATTTCTCAATTTTTTAAAATTATAATATCATTACAAAATTATGCAACAAGTCAATATAATTGTTTCAAATGATAAAGATTGTTCGAAATGGACAAAGTACGGACCAATATTTTGCATCTGTAAAAAATCTTGATCTTGTCCTAGGGTTCGAGGGTTCTAGGGTTCTAGGGTTCAACTGCCGAGGATTTTCGATACAGGCTAAATAACTGGATCGAGTTCAACAGGTGTCTGGAGGAGAATTCAAGAGGATGGCTGCCCAGATCGGTAGTTTCCGCGATTTCTTCAATCAACACCAGGCGAATGCCAAAACAGTACTCGTACAAACGAGCCACGAACCGCGCGCGACCTCTTCGTCCTATCCTTATCCCTTACTTAGACACACTTACATGCACTACACTACCACACACGTCGGGAGAGCAGTCGGGCGCTTAGAGCTTGTTCCAGATGGGGCAGTGCACCGCTGGCGGACGATGCCTGGTTGGGAAAACCCCCCACAAAGACAACGTTCGGGCCAGCGCGGGATCTCGCCATCCAGCGGGGGAAGATCACCGCAACCTCTGGCGATAATAACACGCGGAACAACACTTACGGGACGAATGACCTTTGCAGTTGACGCGCCCGGCATTATTAAGCAATAAATCAGGACGGACACGTGTATGCAATATTCGGTGTGCACAGAGGTGCTGTTCACTTTACGCCAGGGAAGCCGTTATTGAGAATATATCGTCTCCTATATTATTTCTTCCATACGTAACATACACGATTTACTTTTTATCGGTAAATTAAATTAAGTTTATCGTCTCCTGTATTATTTCAGTAGTATACATACCTTTTGCGGCTCTCATACGCAACCAATCTTTATAAATTTGGCCTCTAAAGAAAGAGAATTTTACAGAGACATAACGAATTGCACTTTGACTTTAAAAATATGACGAATTTATTAAAAAACTATTCAAATATTCAAGTCAAATGCAACCCGCAGCACTGTCAGCTATATCGTTAAATAACACCTAAACGAAGAGTTCTAGAGCCTTAAAAACTAAACTTTTATTTGAACATCTGTAAAAGGCAGAATTAGGAAATAGTTTTGTTTTGAAAGTGAGTGCCCGAACACATATCCGAGAATGCACGAATAGTGCCGATGTCTAAACAGCGTCTCAACAATGCTGACGCTAGCTGAGAGAGTCCGGGAAAAAAGTGCTTGTTTGGTTCTTGGCATTTCTGTGATGTCTGCGGAAAAATCAAATCCACTTTACTATGCGAGAGTGCGATGTGGCAGTAAATTAATTATAAATAATGTAGTGAACTACTACCGCGAGGAAAATTAAAAGGGTTTATTAAAACCATTTGAAAGACGCATGAAAAGAGCTGCAGTACAATACATTTTGTCATCAATAATACACTCTATTCACCAAATGCACGGAAATATTTTTATTTTTCCTTTGCACATATCTATGACATAATAGTTAAGTTCTAACCCGCATCTCCTCTGCGTACCCTGCAATGAGTAAGCCTGTATCCCGCTTACCGCCATCTATGCAATATCTAATCGATCAGTATCTACATGCGATTCTTATTCAGTCGGCGGTGGCCTCTTGAAAACAGATCACAGTGCTCCGTTAGTAAATGTAAAGTGAACGAGTAATGAAAAGCTTTTAATATTCGTACACAATGTACACTTTATGTGAGACGATATTTAATAGATCGATTCGACGCCCGGTGGTAGATTTCTAAGAAGTTCTACAATTTACACAAAACAAATATTATTACATAAACACACATTAACATGAAAAACAACAATACAACACAAGGAGTGCAACACAAATACATTATATTCTATATTGTACCTCGCTATTTTCCCCCTTAAATGTATTTACACTTTCACGGCGTGTCCCAAAAGCTTCAGTACGTAAATTACATTGACAAGTATATGAAATTTGAAAATGAAATGGGCTCTAATGAGTTGAACCTCCTTAGCGAGCGCTGCACGCGATGAAGTGATTCCCCGAGTCCCAGGCGCCGTGCACCTGTCGCCACGCAATAGAAAGCTCCTGCCGGCCGCCTCCTTCACATGGAGCGGAGTGGCGTGGTTTGGAGCGGCGCGTCGGTGGTGACGTCAGGCTAGCCGGCTGTCCGGCGGGCGTCCGTGGCCTGCCAGGGAATTCCCCCACAACCGGCTGCCCCGGCAACAAACCGCACCACGCCAGCGAACGCTCGTCCCGCCCCGCCCCGCCCCGCCCCGCACTGCGGCACTTCTCTTCCTCTCTGGAAATTGCCGACTACGGCAAAGGCGAATGGTCTCTCTTCTTCGATTCGTACGGAATTCTTGGGAAGTGTGGAGTTTCTTAAAGAAAAATAGGGAAAACAAACGTACAATTACAGCAATCTGATCATAATGAATAATTTGAATATACTGCATATATCAGAAAAATATTATATTTTAATTCAACTCAATCAAGACCCAAATGATTTCAGATGTAATGTCATGATTCTTTACATTATAACGGTTGCTCAGCTGTACCATCTTGTGTTGAAGATATATCTTATATGTGTGAGCAACATATCCCAGGCAGCGTAATTCCTTTGTTTGTTGTTTACCTTGTAGACAGCGTACTTTATAATTCTGAGCGCTGGTTCATGGGGCGTCGTCAGTGGCCATGCGGCAAAGCATATGAACCAGCCTTTATAATATTTATGGCCGTACGAATTCTCCATATTATAATTCTACTTTTTATTCTCAAACCTTGAGAGACATCGCCAACAACCGGCCTGGATTCCGTTGTGATAATATCGCGTTATGATCGTTTCTTCTACTTACAACCTTTTCAGGCCAGACTGATGGACAGATGGATGTATTTAATAAAAAAATCTGACGAGAGTATTGACACAAAGAGGAGCGTTAGGAAAGAATGTAGTTATAAAAGAGTTTAATACTTGTAAATATTTCAATAATAGTATTGGAAATAATCTATAAGAATACAGTTCAGCATTGACTTACCATTCTAACTAACGTACCCATGTGAACTTTCGCAAGTTAAACCCCATCCTATTTTTTTCTAAGGGTATCGTGAAACTGAAAGACGGGAATATGTGATCCGTTTCCAAGTAGTTCTCTCCGCAATTAGGAACACAGCACTTGTAGACCAGGACAAAACATAAAATGAATGGTTGCATAAGAAACAATCTTCATCGGTATCAAGCAACTATTAATAGTACTTTGTCGCTGCGAGAGCGAATATTTAATTAATAATGAAGCAAATACCCCTCGTCAGTCTGCGCAAACCACGGTGTACAAAGAAAGCGGAAATATTAGGTGGAGAAATCTAAGCCTTCTAAGCGAGTTCACAAAGATGGCAATCAGCACCGAAGGCAGAAATATATGTCATGGAGGAATATATTCTGTAATCCTCCATGTATAGATGGTATTAGTATCGATAAGCACCGATTCGGCAAAAAGTTAATAAAATGTCCAAGAATATGTCATCCTATAGATTAAAATGTGAGTTCCTTGGAGTGCTCTGAACTCAAAATTTTCGTTTTTAAAGATATATAACTCTTCGTTTGAGAGTTATTTAATGATATAGCTGACCGAGAGTTGCGGGGTGCATTTGACATGAATATTTTGATGCGTTTTACTTTCCCGTATACGTACGTATATACGGAGTAATATACGTAGTATAGAAAAAGTTTTGTAATGCTGGCGCAAATCGATTTTGATATTTCAACGGAAATGCACGTTTTGGGCTCCCCTGATACCGAAAAGGTGTTTTTTTTCAAAACGTCCGTCCGTCCGTCTGTCTCTCTGTCTGTCCGTCTGTCTGTCTGTCTGTTCGTCTATCTGTCTGTGCGTCTGTCTGTCCTTCTGTCTGTCTGTCCGTCCGTCCGTCTGTCTGCTGTCCGTCTGATGAATATATACAATACTAGCGCCTAAACTAGGCGCAGTATGTTTACCAAACTCAATTAACCCCTGTCGATCTGGCCTGAGACGCAGCTTTCCGATTTAGTAAAACATTCATAATTTTTGGGGGTACTTTACATGACACACTTGAGATGTTTTCAAAATTTTCTGAAAAGTACCTCCAAATTTTTAAAAAAATATATATTGCAACAATAGAGCAAAACACATGGAATAGACCCGTTTTTCTCTCATAATTTTGAATTTTTGAAAACTGCAAAAGATAGAATTTTTTTCGGCTTCTTCCTACAACTACAAAATTGAATATAGAGGTTTTTCCTTTAAGTTCATTCTTTCCCCATAATTAGTATTTTCAACGAGGGCATGGGCATTTTTTTGAAAATATTGGTAGTTTTCGCGCAATATTGTGTGCAATATGTTTAATATTAAATAAATACAAAAACAAGATTTTCTCAAAAACGGCTCCTAATGTTTTCTTTAAACGTTTGGTAACGATAGTGTTTAATGTACGCTAGGAGATGACATTAACGTAATTTTCCTCAATTATTTTTTTCTTTTAAATTACAAAAAAGTATTATTTTGACCAACCTCTTACGTCATTAATATTTAAATTATCGGCGATTTCTTTACACTATTGCATTTGCGAGTGTACATTATTTAAATGAATTCTTAAAACGTTTATCGAAAACTGAAAACTTTTCTGTGAAAACAAGCTCAAATTTCCGCATCTCCAGAAACCTTCACATGTCATTTTCTATTAAAAAAGTCTTTAAATTTTTTCTTCAATCTTCTCGTACAGGTAGTGCTAATTGCACTGTTTCAGATGACAGAACATTAATTTTATTGTATTGTTTTGTTTTTTCAAAAAATACCAAATGTAATTTAAAAAACCTTTAAAGTCCATAATTGGCACATTTCCGGCGGTTCGTAACCTCATTGGACTTGTGATTGGATGTGCTTCAAATGACTTAAAATGAAGTGTATCGAAAACTCAAACAATTTCTGTGAAAGAGCTTCAAATTTTGCATTTCAGTTAAGCTTGAATATCAATTTCTTCAAAACTGTTTACAATTTTTCAATCAAATTTCAATTGCCATTTCTGTTGAGGTTTTACTCTTCTTTAATATTCTGGAAGTAATATTTCAGTTTTATTATATAGAAACCGAAAAATTGAGAAAATTAAAACAAAAAAAGTACTTTGGGCGACGATAGATGGCAGCCGGGAAGAGTATGTGGAAAATCGGAATAGCTAGACCAGACCAAAGAAAATAGAAAAATAATACGAGAAAGTCTGTGCCTTTCTGTAGCACCACTAGTTTAAAAATAAAATATTGTTAAAGTCAAAGTGCAATTCGTCACGTCTACGTGAAATTCTCTTTTCTTAGAGACCTCATTTACAAAGATCAGTTGCGCGTGAGAGCCCAAAAAGTACCTACACTACTGTAATAATATAGGAGACATTTACAATATCAGTCTTTTTACTCTATGTACATATCGCTGATTTCGAAAAATTTGCTTAGAAGTTTATTAGAGGTTATTGGTACCGAACTTTAATGGCAAATATTAGGGGACGATTAATCTCACATTATTTATATAGCACAGAAATTAAGCTTAAAGGAATACATTCGATAGATTCACTTTGCGAATCAATTCAATTGTGCATGATTTTCGCTATCACATTTATAAATTGGCACGGATTGGCCCGTCATTTTTTCACCATCGTCAACAATGTCATTTTTTATTTGTTTCTTGGACTGAATGAAAGTTTATTTTTGCAACTTTCACCTTTGAACGCATTATTTTCATGTATCCAAATATTTGCTTACACTTGTTCTGGCACAGATCTTCATGTAACTAACATATCTAACTCATTTTCTCCCAATTCTTAAAGTTATGGCACTTTTTTCAATATAATAAAAATTTGGTATTGGAGCACCGAAATTTAGTATTTTTTAAAAGAAATTTCATTTGGAACTTTTGTATTCTTTATTCAGCTTTGTATTATGCGTTAATTGATAATTACTATTTTTGTTCTATTAATTTCATACATCACGAATTGCCGTCCACAGGCCATTGTCAAACCTATGACAAAACGAGACAGAGCTAAAAGCTCTAGCAAGTGTAGCCATGAGTGACGTTTGCGAAAGCAAACAACTTGAGCGCGCGCGTCAGCAAGCGGGAGAGGGCCCGGGTGCGCAGATCCTGCGTCGTATCCTTTCCGGGAAATCACGGCTCATGAAGCATCTGCTTGTGAGTAAGTAGTTCATAAAATAGCATGAGGAAAACGCGGATTCCCCTTAAGGGTTCAAAGATTCCGTTGCTGATGGTCACCACAGCTCCTAATGCTGCGCACTACTGCACAAAGACCTGCCCTCTGTGATGTCGCTAATGTCCACACTTATGACAATGCTTTCTCATGTGACATCTGATTAATTCACCTTCTTCAGATGAACTACAGAGTGTTTCGGAAAGAAATGATATAGGATACATTCGATACATTCTAGTACTTACGAACAAAACCAAGTTGCAAGAAATGAAATAAAGCAATTATGTAATGATATTAAACTTTTTTACCGAATTTCGCGTATTAGACCATTTGAAATAGCCATTTGCCACTTGTTATTCAAGCTTTTCCAGCATGAACTGATTATCATTAACCCTAGGATTCTCAAAGGGATGGGGTTCAGATGCCTATCAATGATTAATTATACGTTTTTCATAGTTTTCAGCTCTTTTAAAGAGCTGAAAATCATTGATATTTTTTCAGATGTGCTTTTTATGATGCAATTTATCACAAGTAATTGTAATTCAAGTTATAATATCGCTCCGGAGTCCCCTTCAGTAATATAGAGGTCCTATTATACCCTGTTATTGCTAGGGTTAACACTTCCTAAGAGGTATTTTTGTACATACCCTATCTATTAACACATTCACAGCCTCTTCGACTGGGCAGTAAGAATGAAAAGTTCAAATGATACGAATCGTCACAACCCATTCAGCAAAAATCAAAAGTGTCAAGTGGTATTATTTGGGTAGGCATTTTCCGATTAGTCAATTTGGAACAACGGGACGAAAAAAATAACTCTTAACTAATAACGCTATATCCTAAGTTTGACTCAGTTTTTACCTACGCTTACTCATATTCCTGTGGTGGTCTTTAGAGATTAAGGGGGTTGGGAAACCATCCAATTGCCGCCCGATTCCAAATCTGGGAAATGGGGTGGGAAGGGGCAGTAAGGATTTCGCGCGTTCCTTGCCCTGCGATTTAGGATACAACTCCAGCACACATTAAGGAAACAAAACTACATTAAGGACTCAAATCTTTTCTCTGGTCACTTGCAAGGAAAAGGGAGACCATGAGGCATATGCATCCTCTATTTTATTCTGATAGATGCGTTCGGCACTCATTATGTTAGAGCACAAGCTGCATCTCCCCTACGAGGAGAAAGTGACTTGCATGTGACCTCGTCCACGTAACTGTATTGCGCCTGGGAACGGCACCACTGCCACTCTCCTGCCGCCGCCTCCGCCACCGCCCCCACCCTACGCTACTACCACCAACGTTTCTCCCGGCAGCCACCGCTAACGCCGTAGCTTCGCTTCTGCCGCCGCACCCCCCCATCCCTATCACCATTCAATTTAATGTGAGTTCAGGCAAACAGGGTAGTATCCATTGGTATGCACCCTGAAGCTTCACAGCTCACCCCGCTGGCTCTATCGCCAGCCCCGCGCCTGTCCTCCACAACATCCATCCGGCAGCCTCTACCGTGCCTCCACTGCCACCGCCACCCCCGCCGCCGCCGCTGCCGCCGCCGCCGCCGCCACGGTTCCTCGCGGCCGCCGTCGCGCCCCGCCGCCACCGCAGGGCAAGGTTGCGAGCGGCGGCGGCGGCGGCGGCGGCGGCGGCGGCGGCGGCGCAGGCGGAGGCGGAGGCGCCGTGACGTCAGACGCGAGCTTCCTCGGACGCGCCGTTCCTTCCCTGCCGCGTCGCGCCTTTCGCCACCATGTGCGAAGTGCCGCCTCCGGCTCGTCCAGTCCGCCCGTGCTCGCCGACCGGAGAGGACCCCCTACCTGGATTGGGTCCTGAGCGCGTGACCATGAGGGCGTCTCCGCTGATCGTCGCCTCCTGCGCCCTCGCGCTCTGCGCTACGGGGGCGCTCGGGCAGGGGGAGCTGTACACAGGTGAGCGCCCTGCATGCGGCAGCTGTTTCATCACTATTCTTTTTTTCCTGTGAGTTTAGGAGGAAGGTTTTGCAAATTGGGACAAGCAGTTGACCCACATGACAGATGCCGTTTGTAACGGGACTTCTCAAATAAATCGGAATTTAAAGGGGAACAACTAGTGGTTTCTAAACTGTTTTCTTCGTAGAAAATTTTCTGATGGACTAGAATAATTTATATGCGTGACTTGTGTAGTCGTTTGTGATGTACTGGAGATTCGCATTCATGCTGTCGTTGGGCATGATTCCATTTACTTGCAACTTTCTTCTGAATACATTGAACTATGTCATTAGGCATAAATGAAGACAGATATCAACGAAGAGGCATGATACACAAAGAAGTCTACGTTTCTCGATATTAATGATATACATTCATACACAATTACAAAATTTTAGGACGTTTTTATAACATGTACTGTAATAATACTTATAAGTATTACAGTTTTTCGTTTTGTTCACTTCGTATTTTGTTCGTTAATCATAATTCTGATGCCCTACAAAAGCTGGTTATTCTTTCCTTAGTATAAGAATGACTTAAGTATAGCATCTTGAAATACTCGAAACTAGGCGAGAAATATAATTTAGTCTTATAGGTTTTCAAGTTAATTATAAATACATTTCTTTACATTACCTTTTATTGCGCACGAATGTTTTCACAAGCTCTGAGCAGGCACGGGAACCGGTTTCTACTTGGAATAAGAGCGATATTTTATTTTTTGGAATTCCACACATATCGCCTAACAGCATTTACGTATGCATAATCTGCGGTTCACTGCGCGTCTAGCTGGGCATCGTCCCATCTCGTCCAAGCAACGCGTGCGATCTCTTGAGCAACACTGCATCTCGGAGAACTCGTTAGTACGTCCTCTGCTGCAGCATTTGAATAGCGCGATAACCAGAGAGACTTGCACTGCGTTGCAGATTAGTAACGCGCAAATACGAGGTCTGAATACTATGCACTTTAAAATGCTTCTTTAGTAAAAAAAAAACATTTTTAATATAAATTTGGGAAGAGTTCCGGTGTTTTTAAAATATCCATTCACCGTGAATTATTAAAAAATAACTTTTATAGTAGTGTTACATAAATAGTAGAGTTATATACATTGTAGTGTTAATAATAATAATAATAATTATTATTATTAGAAATAATCCAATACAAATGTAGATTTTTTCAATGTTCAGATTTTATTATTTGTTTATATTTTTTCAATCACTTACCTATTGTAGTTTATCCAAGGTATAGATGCTGAAGGATGGATTAACTAAAACAGTTCAAAAGTCGAATGTAGAAAAAACCTTAAAATTACATCCTAGAGAGAAGTAATGAGGATTTTATAATTTCATCACCTGAATGAAGTGACTTTCATAGACCATCGTAAGAAGTATTCAAGAGGCTGTGATCGCTATCAGCGCTTTCGCGCTAACGCGTCAGCGTCAGCGCTAACGCGTCAGCGCTGAGAACGTTCACGATGTGATTGGAAAAACTTTAAGCGGAAATACATACTACTTCTGTTGCAATAGTGTCTTCCTTTTGAACCCTCAAAATGATTCATTAATAACTCGAAATTGCGGATCTTCACAGACAATAGGGATTCATGTTTCGCAATATTATGGAAACAGGAATACTCTAAATGAATAATGACTAATAATTTCATTACTTAGAATAGTATTTCTAAAATAGAAATGTCGCGGCGAGGCACACTCGAGAAAGGGTGCGCCTGACCAGCTGCGCGCCGAAGTGCCGGTTGCGTTCCACAGCCTGCTCCTCTCCCTCGACAATGCTCCACTCAATTTGTGCAGCTCAGTAGCCATCAGTTGCTCGCAGAGATATGCAATAGCCGTCATGGTCTGGGAATGCACGCGTTGAATATCAATTCTACAATACTTCAGCCATTTGTTTTTGAAAATTTCAGCCGGGAAAATTAAATGTCACAAAAATCAGGCATGTTGTCTTTTTATATTTTTCGCAGATGCTCTGAGCACTTGGATAAAGTTTAAAAATAGAGGGAATCCATTCTACATACCATCGAAACCTCTCCACCACTGCTTACACATTCATTAATAATAATTATAATAAATTAATAAATAGCATATGAAGAGGTTCGAACCTTTAGTAGCAGAATCTGTACACCTAATGAAGTCATCCGGTCCCAAGAATTGTCGGCGAGAGGTGAGAACACAGCCAACTCCTTCCAACAAAAGGCAGGGGCCAAGGTGCATTACATTTGTGACGCTCCGTTATCTTTTAGTAACGGTCCTTTGTTCTCGTATCGAGATCCTGTCGGATGCCACCACTTTCGATACACTGCACCCACCACCGTTGCATCCTGCCCCCCCCCCCAGGGCTGGAAACCTTAACATCCTGAGCAACACGTCCCTCAATTGTACATCCCTCAATCCTCCTCAATATTATTATTTTGTGTTAAGTCTTGAAGTACTGACTGCCCGGGACAGTCAAAATATTAGACCATGTTTGTAATGCCTTATTGTCATCATCAAGTCATATCCTTCCTCATTCGCGTACAATTACACGATTCAGGAAGGATTCTTCAATCTCACGGAGATTCTGGTCAAGGGATATCCTTGATTAATGAAGGTCCTCGGATTTTGTCATCCATTGCTATCATCCCCAATCCTTCTAGTTCTTTCCCAGCTGCCAAAGCCCATTCCATTGTTCAGGCTGAAATTCAGTAGAAATTATTATTATTATTATTATTATTATTATTATTATTATTATTATTATTATTATTATTATTATTTGGAGACAATATCCTCGACTGCTTTGTCGATCATCCCTTTTTTCCCGACTAAGTATTGTTGCAAAACAGTCGAAATCAACTGTCACGGATGGCGCGGCGTCCTCGGCAGTGTTGCTAGCCATTCATATGGGAAACGTCTTCATTCGCCCCGACGAATGCCACAGCCGAAATGGCATTGCTACCTAGGACGTGGCGCCTCCGGGAAAGGTAGGACGCTTCTAGCCGCGGAAACTGTCTTGAAGTTCTTGACAGATGGCCTAGGAATAAATATTGCAAACTTCTACGGTGTGTATGGGTCAAAGATGTCCTCGTTTAGATAAAAAATACAATGATGTATTTTAAGTATGTATTATTGTTTATTTAGACTTCGTTAAGTCAACAGTATATCAATTATATTTAATAAAATTTTACTAGTATACATGAAAATAATATACGTTCCTGTCCTCTGGCTCGACAACCCGCCACGTGAAGTTTTGGCCGACTAGTGGTGATCCAGCCTCTCGGCCATGGAGTAATCCTTCATTAATATCTTCGTATTTCAGTATGTCATATCCTTCACGTCTTGTCGCAGTCAGTTGTCAAGAGGACTGCCAAATAGCGTCTCCGCGTACGCGCCTCCTACTACGCGCCCCTGCGTCACTACTCTGCGGCCAGAATTGGGAAGGAATTAGGATAGGGGTAGGGTTCGCACGAAGACATACAGGTCTTTTTAACCTTAGGGTGAGATATCTCAGCGTCACACAGATAGTGCAATATTTGTAAGGAAAGCGCACAGTTATAATTTGCATCTGCCAGGAATCGAACCCCGGGTTGCGCCGTAGAAAGTGAACTAAGCATGCGAGCCACCCAAGAAGGCAATATAATCTCATTAAATCCTTTAAAGTAAGCAGGATGATCAGTACCCCATTTGTTTTACATTCTAAGATCGCCGCGGACATCACCTTATTCCCGTCGCCCAATCACTCATCCCGCTCTTCTGCTGTGCGTTGCAGGCAGCGCGTGCACGGCGCACGACGGCGCCCTGGGCGCTTGCACGCTGGTGAGCGACTGCCCCGCGGCGCAGCAGGCGATCCGCAGGGGCCAGCGCCCGCGCATCTGCGCCTTCGACGGCTTCACGCCCATCGTGTGCTGCCCCGGCGCCGCCCCGCCCACGCCCGCGCCCACGCCCGCGCCCACGCCCGCGCCCGCGCCCACCACCTCCACCTCCACCGCGCGCCCGCCCGCCCCCTCGCCCACGCCCACGCCCGGCGGCGACGGCAACGGCGCGAAGAGCAGGCAGAGTGAGTATACTAGATATTTTTATGTCTAAAAGTTGGGTTGCCCAAGTGGTCGACACCTTTAGAGGTGCCCTTGTCCGGCGCGGATGCTCGAGCCTCCGGCGCGGATGCTCGAGCCATTCCAACGGAAGGCTCTCGGGTGCGATCGGTTGGAGTCTAGTGAAAGGCGAATCCTCCCCCGGGCACACCAGTGGGTCACCGCGAACCAATTATTATATTTGAGGAGCTATAGTAAAAAATACGATTCACAAGGCCTCTCAGTATTTTATGAAGGGGATAAGCAATAACGTACGAGCTCAATGCGCGTAGAGAATATAATCATTATAACCACTCGACCTCGTGACGAAATCCCACAATATTTACTTTCGACCATCTTGGCTTAGTACAGGGTTTCTTATACTTTTATAGTGTACCATAGGATATCACTTGTTCACTTTGGTTGGATGGACCTTATTGATTGGAGCGCTGAGCTCTGCTTAGATGAAGTCATCTTCTGAATCCTCACTAGGCATGTCCATATCTAAAACACGATTTACAGACGTACACGACACTGTGAAAAGAACCAATAACACTACAAACTCGAGGCACACAGGACATTCGGTATAATAATCCGAGAATTCGTAATGATAATGATTCTACCCCGAGACAAAATAACATTAAAAAAATATTGAAGGTCACTATAAAATACCTCAGGTAATGAGCGCCCACTGATATTTACAGGCCAGAGGCCAAAATAACCTTATTTATATTCGATTTTGAATGTTGATCCACGATTATTGACGATCTCCAGTACTGTAAATATGTAGTTATGATTCGCATATATTCTAAATTTTCGTCTACGTAAATTAAAATCTGCTTTCGAACCTTTATAGTACACTTTCAAAACTAGTTCTTTATTCTGCCGCCCGCAAAGGTAACTTGGATAATACGATAGATAGTGACTCCATCCAACACCCGCAAAGAATGTTACTCTCTCAGATATTCTTATTTACAATTTATTACGCGACGTGAGAGGGAAAAGAACTACTTTACTATTCACAAACCCTGACGTGTGTAAACACTTTTCATACTTCAATAAACATGAGAAAATTAGCTATTGATGATTCATTAACAGGAACAATACTTAGTTTCGCAAGTGCGTACAATTTAACATATAATCAATCAATATTTTCAATTGCATACAATTAGTTATTCGTTTCATTTGATAAGGAACATTTCATCTCACATTACTTTTTAACACTTTTTCCAACCGGCATTATAATAAGAAAGTGTTAATATTATGAGATACCCATTTTCAAATAGACACATTCGTATAATCCTGCACAATCATTCTGGTATATCGTATCTCCGATAACAATTTCTTTAAAATTGACTACTAGAGGAAAAGACACTGACTCACATCTGGTCATGCGAGAAACATTAGCACATTCTTGGTAAATAACACATTCACTCAAGTGTACACCGACCTCAGCGAACAAAAAGGAATCAATCAGAAAGAAAAGGAGCAAACCAAGCAAACAACCTTTGATTGGTTGAGAATATAAATTAATACAAGTGATGAAATGATAGGAAAAGGAGATATTCCGTTCTTTGTTATGTATGCAACCTTGATCCATTTCATTCAACTGCGTGAAGGAAGTGCGGTTGGTTTTCACCGGTCTTACTTAATTCTTCCTGCCACACACTTTTTTAAGAAAATAATGGCTTTGAGTGTACGGTTAATCAAACATCCATTTGCAGTGATGATTTAGGCTATAAAAATACTTCATCCGCATTAATAAGTTTAATCGAACTGTCAGATATTGAACGCCTTCATTGCGATAGTATCAAAGGAAGAGTTGCAATAGGAGTAACCATGTAATGCAAATGTTCTTTAATGAAACGTTTATAAACATTCCTAAAAGTAAAATAAATACACACCCACCCACATGAAGATGAGAGAACTCAACGGTAACTCAAAATCGAGTATCGAAATTTCAGCGAAGTCGATTGAAGAACTAACGCCATATGGGCCATGGACGCAGTCGATACCTTGAAATCAATTCTCACATCTAACCTCTAGTAAACCAGAATGTCTCACAGCCAATAGAAACTATTACTTTGCTTACGTTAATGTTGGACATTGTGAATACTTGAGTCTATCACTTATGTTAATGTTTACGTCCATGCGCTATGCTTACGCTTACATTTGCCTTGTGAATACTTCAGTATATTACTTCTGTTAAATTTTACATCCATGCGCTTTGCTTATGTTTACGTTTGCCTTGTGAATACTTGATTTTATCACTTTGTTAATGTCTACGTCCATGCGCTATGCTTATGCTTACGTTTGCCTTGTGAATACTTCAGTATATTACTTCTGTTAATGTTTACATCCATGCGCTTTGCTTATGTTTACGTTTGCCTTGTGAATACTTGATTTTATCACTTTGTTAATGTCTACGTCCATGCGCTATGCTTATGTTTACGTTTGCCTTGTGAATACTTGATTTTGTCACTTTGTTAATGTTTACGTCCATGCGCTGTGCTTATGCTTACGTGTGCCTCGTGAATGGGCCTTGGCTGACCGTCGCTGCGTTGCAGAGTGCGCCGAGTACGCGACGCACGTGTGGCGGCTGCAGCGGCCGGCGGTGGCGCTGACGCCCTTCGAGCCCAAGGTGAACACGTCGCTGTGCCGCGTGCCCGAGCTGGTGGGCAGCCAGCCCTTCGTCATCGGCGGCAAGAACGCCACGCTCTTCGAGTTCCCGCACATGGTGAGCGGCGCTCAGCGCACTGCGCACGGCGCACTACGCACTGCGCACTGCGCATCGGCGTGCAAATGCGCGCAACGGACAAGACTAGAGCCAGCAGTGGGGCAGACTGGCGCACTTGAGAGGAGCGACTTTTTTGTTTGGTAAATGGAACACGTGTAGAATGCCTGGACAGCTGTTGACGATTCATTAAGGTGTATTGTTAAGTAAATAATTCGCCAACACCGATTTGATATGTTTAGAGTCTACATTCTAAAGTCGAGAGCTAGGTTCCGGCAGCAGCGCAAAATTTCCCACACCTTTCACATCAAACTACAGATACGGCTAACATTGACTCACTGCTCTCACCTAACTACCACTTATGAACTTATACTTAATTAAATACGCACATTCCGCACGTGTTCCATTAATTAATATGATTTAGATGTTTGTGAGAAATATATTCGTTTGAGGGGACAGGGTGGCGGGCTTAACATGTTCAAAGGACATGCCGTCCAGGGTGATACTAAAAAGAGGTAAATATCAATCCACTGACTGATTAGTGTAAAATGGGGTGTCCCGTAGAACCCTTGCTTTCCACCTATGGGCATCGGGGTTCAAATACCAATGTGATTAATACATTTTGTAGTTGACAAAGGGCGTTCGACACAGACTTATGCCGCCATTGTTACAACCTCCTTCATACATTTCATCATAATCATCAATCCATCATTATTTAATCTCAGGTTTGGAAACCGAATAATGTAACTGACAGTTACAAATTTTAATTGATTCACCACAACTTCATAAAACCTAGTATGATCTTGATGATTGAGATTAAGGAGAGATTTGGGACTATCTTTTGACCACCTAAAAATGAAAGTTGATTGGTTCCATTTGTTGGGTGTTATGATTAGAGCGAGTAGTGAGGAAGTGTGGTGTGTGACGAGTGTCATGTCATGTGCGCAGGCCGCCGTGGGCTTCGGCGAGAGCGACCGCAAGAGGTGGCTGTGCGGGGGCGCCCTCATCAGCGAGAACTACGTGCTCACCGCTGCCCACTGCATCGAAGACATACCCAAGCCTGGACGCAGGGGCGTGTGAGTATCTGCCCTCTTTGTATTAAACATTTATTTAATTATTGCAAAGTTCATAATTGTATAGAGACACACGGGAATTTATGAATATAGCTATGCAGCAGAGGAAAGGGAATTTAATTAGAATTCTGAAAGGAAACAGGACGTGTAGTTGCCAGAGCGCATATCGATCTTCGTAGGTCAGAAAATACAAGTTAGAGTCAGAATTACCGTCACTACTTTGATCTCGAAAGCAGTGAAGTCATTGGGTAGATGAGAATTCTTAGACATCGGCAGCTCTGTAATATCTTTTACGTGATTTTCTCCGACCAATTCTAGGTGGATGCCGGAGATGTTGTTTAAGCAACTGATTAAGAACCGAGCGTGATCATTTTTCTACTTCCACTCCCATCGTGAAGAACGGGCTAAATGCTATCCCATACTTTATTTCACGAATCTCGAAATATACCAGGTACACGGATATCTAGCTTAGACCCCAACTAGGCTGCAGTTTCAACGGAAAGAAAGATTAATACAAGCAACCAAACTTCAGAATGATTACAGCAGCAGTGTCTGGTTTTGACATGCATTGTGTTAATGCTGTCAAATTTCTTATATGAAACAGAGTATCTTGTGCACACCTGTTGAAGGAGGTTGGCCGTCTTTGTCATAAGGGAACTGTTGCAGAGGTCCGGCGCGCTGGGTGCGCCTGGGCGACCTGAACCTGTACTCGGACCAGGACCGCGCCAAGGTGCAGGAGTTCAGCGTGGTGGAGCGCATCGCGCACCCGCGCTACGTGGACGGCGTCAAGTACTTCGACATCGGCCTCCTCAAGCTGGACCGGCCCGCCACCTTCGACGAGGCCGTGCGGCCCGCGTGCCTGCAGACGGAGAGCGACGAGCTGCCCCAGCAGGCCACCGCCTCCGGGTGGGGCGTCATCGCCGTCGGTCAGTCTGCGCCCGGTCGCTTCCTCAGACTCCTTGATCGATTGAGATTTCCTTCCGAAGCCATAGGATCATCACGTGATCCATTGGATTTCCTTCTTGAGTCACAGAATTATTACTTGATTTATTGGATTTCCTTCTTGAGCCAAAGGATCCATTGGATTTCCTTTCTAAAAATCCATCATTCCTCGATCAATCGCGATTCATTTCCTGAGCGTTATCTGATTGATAGCGATGTACTTTCTAAGCAACAGAAGCATTCCTTGATCGATCGCGATTATCTTCCTGAACCACAGGATCATTCCTTGGTTGACCGCGATTTCCTTCCTGAGCCATAGAATCATTCCTTGATCGATCACTATTTCCTTTCTGTACCGCAGAATTGTTATCTAGTATATAGTGATTTACTTTTTTACGTCAAAAGACCATTCCTTAATAGGTCGAGATTTCCTTCCTGAGGGAAAGGATAATTATCTAATCTATAACGATTTACTTTCTAAGCCACAGAATCATTTCTTTATCGATCATTATTGTCTTCCTAAGCCTCAGAATTTATTACATTGACCATTCTCATATGAAACATTTTAGTTACTTATAAAAATAAAGAAAATGAGGAAAACTCCCATTGATGCTCATTGGGAAAAGTTGCATGATCTCATTGCTGTGCTCATTTTCGAAAACACAATACCAACAAACTATTGTTGTTAATTATAAATAATTATAGTTACTTATAAATAATCTAAAGATACTTATTATTACTTAATTATACTACTTAATTACATGAATTATAACTAAGTAAACAGTTATACTTCTTTTGTATTACAACAAGTGATCGGAGAGTAGAAACTGTTTTACTAACTGCTGTGTGTGGCCCTTGCAGACGGCCCCCTGGCGGAGACCCTGCAGAAGATCAACCTGCCGCTGGTGAGCCTGGACGACTGCAAGCCCCACTTCGACCCCGCCATCTTCCCTGCGTACCGGCCGTCTGTGCCGCAGGGCATCATAGACAACATGGTGTGCGCCGGCGGGGACCCCTTCGGAGGGCACGACACCTGCCAGGGCGACTCTGGCGGGCCTCTGCAGGTACTCTAACATTCCATACCCTCAATTTTTAGTCTTTGCGCTAGAGGCACGGCCGGTGGAGTAGCGACCACACTCCTTGTCTTCCATTACTGGGGCAACGGTGAAAATCTCGGACAAACCATGTCGACTGTTGTGGACCAAGCGAGCTCCCAGCAAGTTTTTCCAGGATTCTCCCGTTTTTTCTACATCTCATTACACAATTGTTCCATCGACATTCATATCATATCATACTAAACATCTTCCCTTCAAAATCATTCCAGGAAATGTCCATAACGGTTAGGACATTCATTACAAATAAGTCACAGCGGTTCTTTGGCTATGAGGAAAAGGGTAGAGACGCTTAAATAACTTCACTATCACTAATTTAATGTGATGGTAGCATCTCCTGATGTGGCTTGTCATTCTGAGGGCCGCTCTATGACAAATAGATAAAACATGAAAAAATGCCGGCCAGATCCTCATTGAAATTCTCATCTTTTAAACGTCGAGGTAGTCTCGAAGTCTGCAGATTTTGTCAGAGTAAAGTATAACGTAAATTATTCTGAAGTGGAAGTCATAAGTTTCTTGTCACGTATCGTCAAACGCGACAGCTTTCCACCTCTGGGTATCGTGCTTCAATCCCGGTCAAAAAATGTGGAATTTGAGGCAGAAAACATTTTCTCGCGGAAAAAATTGTCGGATTTCTTCAATTTATCTCCTAATTTACTACTCCTTCACCATATTTAATATCACTTCACACCTAGCCATCAAATCACATGGCCGCGTCACGTATGTACTACACTTGCTGAGGAATCTAAATTGCAGTAACCTTCGTTTGTAGTCCACTGGGCCTCAAAGTGTGAACCTTGTGAGGGACGAATGCAACCGACTGGGGATAAACGTACACCTCTCAAGAAAGAAGAGTCACAAACGTGAGAAAATAATGTTAGGAAAACTTTAGGAGGCTAGTGTGGGAAACTTGACACCTGACGTTAATTACCTTCAAACTGTCCCTGAAGCGTGACTATGGCTGCTAATTAGTAGCAGATTGCGTTGGCATGGATATGTAGTATTAACGAAGGGGTAATCACGGGATCTATTTCACTTTTGTTTATTAAAGATGATCCACTCCCAAACGCTCCTTCACATTTTGTAAACATATTCTCAAAATTGTTTCTGTATTTTCCTTCCCCCAAATTATACAGTTTTGAAAATGAACTGCTGAATAATAAAGGGACTTTTTTAAGCCTCTAGAAGAGAAGTTTTCCTCTTCTTCTGGAACGTGAAATCTTGCGCCGACCTTTACATCAGCTTGCGGGCTCCCCATCCAGACACCTCTGACAGCGGGGCACCGCCCTAGCTGAAGCAAGCTCTAAGCCCCAGGTTGTTGTCCCTCCATCTCCATTGAGATGGTGTGATTTTTGCTCTTCTATCGCTTCTCTTCTGTCCTTTCATATAATTCCTACTTTCATACAGCCAATTTTAATACTCTCCCCTCTCTCTTTCTCTGTCTCTTTCACACACTCATATGCGCGCACGCACACGCACATACGCACACACACATACGCACGCGCGCACACACACGCGAACACACAAACGCACACACACGCACCCAGACTCGCACACGGTACACGCTTTCCAGTTTATGTTTCTTTTACTTATCTCTCATGATTATTTTCTTTCAGTTCTCACACTTTAGAAGTTTTTAATGTTTTTAACCTTTCCTATCGACCCATGTCTTTCCATCGCAGGTATCCGATGAGCCAATTGTGGTTGTTGCAGGTGCTGATGAACAGCAGGTACTGCATGTACTCGGTGGTGGGCGTGACGTCGTTCGGCAAGAGCTGCGCCCGCGCCGAGACGCCCGCCGTCTACTCGCGCGTCGCCTCCTTCGTGCCGTGGATCGAGAGCGTCGTCTGGCCCTGACGCCCCCAGCGCTCCCCACGCCGCACGCCTGCACTAGTCACCGCACCGCCACGAGCGCAACTGCCCGCGCGCTTTGTACATACCTGACTTTTGTTTATACTAATAAAGTTGTTCTTAATTTTTCATTAAAACTATATTTATTTATTTATTTATTGGTTTGTTTAATATGCAGACAAGTTACGCACGAAAATACAAAATTACAAAAATACATAAAGAAACTCAAACAATATGTTAACTGAGGTTGCAATATGTTAAACATAAGTATTAATCCATATCTGAACCCTCTGTTAATTAACAACTAAGTATTAAGTATTGTTAAATCAATGTATCGGTTTTGAATCACTAATGACCTCAAATGTCGATGCGATTATAAATAAATGAAAAAAAAAATCCACAATACATTATCAAAAGTACAACTGGCTGGAGTGGTCAAAGATAATCAGTGCGAACGTTTCTAATCGCTGTTTATAAATAAATTTGCTTTAATGAAATATTTTCGAGAATTCATTTATATGTAACAATAATATATTTACAGTATATTTCAACAATTAGGTACGTGATGAGGAAACAAAATGGATATGTGGGTTGGCAGAAAAACGAGTAATTGCCGACTGTATTTACTTGACGCCAACTTTAATGAAAGGGAAAAGACACACATGGAATAATACTTTAGCTAGCGAAAACAAAGTGCATTTTTAGGAATAATACTCGATATCAATCTATGTTGGAAGGTAAAATTTGCATTAAAATTCAGATTATAACAGATATTAAGGTTACAACGTTGGTTAGTGAAATTAACTGACCGTGGCAGACTACGGCTATTACCGTTATGACTATGTCAGTGAATGTCTCATCACCGCTACGTCAAGAGCTATGTTTCTTCCAATTTCCGGCCTTTACATTCCAATATCATGTACCCTATTTTGAAGGAAATTTGACATGATATTCGCTGAGATATAATTTTCAAGATTTACAGAACATTTGATTGGTGCAAATATTTTTGCAATTTTGTCAATAAAAGAAAAAAACACCAACTATTCCATGAAATTGGATGTGACATTTGTTTTTCACATTTTAATTTTTTAAAAGCATTTCATGCTTACATACAAGGAACAAGTATTTATAACTATTGAATTCGGAGATTACATTCCCTGGGGCGATGTTTCGACCAGAAAACATTCTGAATCCGGATGCCATTCCTCCCCTCCGGCGCCTTTCTCGGGTGACGCAGCCAACATTAGAACCCGCCCCAAATGCCTCTGTTTTGCCCATTCGCCCCGGGGCGAGGGGGAAAGTCCGTGGGCGGCGTGGCCCCGCTGCGCCCTCTGGCGAGCGGCGGGGGCGGGGCAGGGCGGGGCGAGGCCGGCGGAGCTGTCACTCGGAGGGCGATGGCGATGGCGATGGCGCGGCCGGGCGCTGAGCTGCTGGTGCTGCTGTGCGCCCTGGCGGCGGTGGGGGCGCCCGCCGGCCCCGCCTACCCTGCGGGTACCACCGCCAAGCGGAGTGAGTCAAGCTTTTTCCTTTTTCCCCTTCACGCTGGCAATGTCAGTTTTTTTATCATACGAGTGAGTGAGTATTTCTGTATCCGGGGGTTTGGGTTATTACTCCTGTAAGTGTAGTGCATGTTATCCGGATAGGCGATGGAGTTCTCCTTCCGCTGCAACGTGAGATCCAAGGCCGACATACATGACAGTTTGCGGGTTTTCCTCTCCAGGTATCTCCCCAGCAGGGAACCACTCGCGTCAGAGCAATATCTAAACCCCTGACTGTTCCATCGTTCTGTATGTTAGTGTAGTGCATTTAAGTGTACGTGTGTGTGTCTAATGGGAAATGAGAAAACAAGGACGAGGAAGATACAAGATAGTGCGCGGTCCGTGACCCTGTTTTTTGAGTACTACTCCGGCATACACCTGGTATCGATCAGAGAAACAATGGAAAACTATCGATCAGAGCAGCAGGTGGTTAGAATTCAGTAAAATCAATATTTAAAAAAATCATCTTTTGCAAAGAACGACCACGTTAATTCATACAATGCGTTATTTCTGTTCGTCATGGGTGAACAATTATATGACCGAAAGTGAAAGATGCGCACGAAATTTAACTTGTATGCGCTGCGTACCTCCTAGTTTTTCAAAGGATCTGTAGAAATGCGTATAATTTATACTTCTTACATTATAGTCAGAAGAAGCAGGTTTTTTCCTGTTAAGAGACAAAATTGAGATTAATTTTTCACAATTCCTGAACACGTTTAATTCAAATACACGCAAACAGTCTCCAACTCAATTTATGTATTAAAAATACTTTAACAAGACCTTCACTAGGACTGTAACGGATAAAAATGCGCGTTATTTGCTTTGAAGAATGGGCACGATTTGGTTTTTGGTAAAAATCTCTGGACAAACGTAATTCTCATCCTATGTGATATTCACTTTCCAAGAGTGTGCATGTGTTATTTCATTACCAAGAGAAGATTCTCATCTGAAAAAGATACTCGTGGATGCATATACTCGTACAATGATCCGCGTTTGAAGTACATAAATGCGCAATTGAACGGAAAAGGGCATTCTGTGGCCGTACCCGAACAGTCCCCTTTCTGCTTGCCAGCTGCATAACGAGTGAGCTGTCTATGCATGTCACAGTATAATTTTTCATTACTTATTTTACTTACTCGTTGAAATTCAAGGAAGTGCGTTGGTTGAGTAGTTTCCGATTCCGAACAATGCAAGATCATGAGTTCTTGCGTTCTCACTAAAACTTGACTCAAAGTGAAGCTCCAACACAGAATCCTCAGAACAGAGGTATCTGAGGACTGCTCTGTTATCTGATTTCGGCGTTTGAGGACTGCTCCAAGTTTTTCAGACGACTCTTCATCCCTCTTCGTGAAAGTCATTAAAACAATTTTCTTCGTGGGAATAGTGTTGCCATCATGATGGAAGATGGGTCAAGATGGATGTTTCTTCCAAGATGATCGTCATTGATTAGACGTGCGCAGTTGCGCAATTTGAAGATAACGTTGGAAGTAGTGTAATATTCAAACGGTGACTGTGACTGTGGATCAGAGTCAGAGGAGGTGTGGTAGGTGACGACTTGTCAGAAATAATAAGGTGGCGACTCGTGGTGCAAATAATAGGTGATGGATGAAATGCTTCCATATTGTTCATGTAAAACAATCTCCAGGCATCACATTAAAATATTATTCGACAATTCTGACAAAAATCGTTTAGGACACCACTAGGAAATTTCTAAAATGATCCATTGCAAAAAATTACAAATATTAGTTGCTCTCCACATTTAATTTAGAATTTTTCGGATTAATTTGATCCTTTGTTTGCAGTAAATAATTTCTGTGAGATTGTGCTCGTTGCTTCCCTGCATCTTCTCACCGGTATGTTGGAAAACAAAACATATTCAGCAGAGAAAACTAGTTATTCGCCGTAGCTTTGAAACACTCCCTTCACATACATAGTCGAGGCTAAACAAACATGACGTTTCCATGGCAACCATTCACTTTCAGCGAAGATTTTCACGCGGCTGGGATCCAGGCGGTTCGGAGAGATCAGGAACCTAGAGGAACCCATGCATTTCAACAGCACGAAGAAAAATTCACTGTTTTGAGCAAGTAAGGAATCCAAAATAAAGTCAATAAAGAAATGTGAAACATGATAAAAGAGCTGAATGTACACAGTATTTATTTCCCACAACCGGGTTACAACGGACCTGGTTTCACTATCAGTCTAAAAGATCAAAACTACACTAAAAAAAATTAAAGCCATTATTTATCATTGTAAATAGAGGAAAAACATTACTTACGCATTTTCTCAATCGAAATCAGTTTGGTCGCTCCGATCGATGGATTAAAAACATCTGCTGTAGTCGTATGCTCGTCGTTTGCTCAACAATTTAGTCACTGTAAACTGTATGAAAAATGCCGTTCAATAACTTAAAGAAGGGAAAGCGGAGACTATAAAGTCGAATTTTAACGGCGGGAGAAGCATTCATTAATGACAGTGACTGAAGGATCTACGAATCAAAGACAAATCTCGAATCAAGGACCAATCGGCATCATCTCCCCTCAATCACGAACCGAAGTAGCTATGCGTGTGTCATTTACACCGTATCTTCTTAAGAAGTGTAATGGAACCGTACTGTAGCATGAAGAACCGTACTCAGGAAGAGCGGCAACCCTTTCGTGTCGACCGTATCGCTCTTCACGAACAATGCAGCATGCCGCCATCCGGAATGGCGTTTTTCAAGTACTGGTCGTACGAGCAAGGAAATCGAGAATCATCGCAATGCAACGCAGCGACTGCCAGTGTGCGACTCGCCACGCCTGTGGGGAAGGGCCATAGACCTCGGTGGGCGGGCCGGGGTGCTACGGTCACAACTGGGGAAAAGCGGACAAAAATATCTTCCTTCAATGAAATACACGAATATAATTTTGTAGAATATGGTTTTCTGTAGATCGCCGATCTATTGGTTTTCTGTGATCATATCCGGACGGACGCAGGAGAAATACTTCAAACAACGGATCATTGATTGCACGCCACTCTTCCTTTCCCTCTATCTTAATGTAGAATTCATAAGAGTATTAAAAGTTCAATTTTTATATTTGTCGGAGGTTTAAAATCATACATTCACGTTAGGTCATATTCTATTCCTGGCCAACAATTCATTTTGATAGTATTACAAGTGGCCTTATAAGGACATATTTTTAGTACCTACATCAAACGTCCTAAAGAAACAAAGATGTACGAGTAATTATACTTTTAGTTTGCTTAACTAAAATATGTTTAAAGCTAATGTGAAAATGAAAAATGTTCTTGTGAAAATATTTTTAGAAAGATATGAAGGATATCGAGAGATGAAAGCAATTTTGTTGCAATAACAATTACTGAGACGTGCAGAACCGACGAACTAATGACTGATGACTAATAAAAATGTAGAAAAGTTTGTGTAACTTAAATCTGTCATTGTTTTTCATGTTTTTGAAACCGAACAGTGATGAAGACATGAATTGAAAACCCTATTTCCGATGTGACGTATCTCCATGAAATGCCATTTATCAGGAAGGGAAAGTATTCGCGTAGAGCATTTTTTTTAAATAGAACTCAACGATTTTCGGATACCATGTATCGTACTAGAAACATATTAGAACACAATATCTTGCAGCATGATGAAGAATCGGCTTAAGATGTATAATGCCTGTCTTATATCGAACCGTCTTATATCCACACGTAAAAGTAGAAAAGAGACTGAAATGTAAATACGTTACTTTGGAAATAAAGGAGGCCTTACACATTCGGCGTACGCGGAGTAGCGATCTACTGCTCGTCCAATCCCGAGCAATCGGTGTGTTTTGACGAATCCAAAGCGCCGACACGCGGTGTTTAGTGTGCATCATCTGCACCAGTTCGTCACTCGGCAAATAGCAAGCCACACAGCCACAGTATTCGGGATTTCGCAAGCATTCGTTCGCTGCTCGGCGAATACCGAACGCGTGGAGCCGCCTGTAGATGCTAAATTTTGCCCGCTATTTGCGCCGTCGGGGCCTCCGCGCTGCGCTGCGCGCCTCGCGCCGAAACCTGTTCCTCGCCCCTGGTTCCCCGCGCCATCGCCCGCGCAGGTCGCCGCGGCCGGAGACGGCGAGGAGCGGAACGGAGGAGCAGTTGAGAAGCCCAAGGACGCCCGGCTTCACCTTTCGGACTTTTCCTGCTCTTTGTGTTGTTGCTGCTCGGCGCTTCAGCCCATAATCTCCCGTTTAATGATCTCGTGTGTGTATCGTCCAAGCACGAATGAACTAGAAAACTTGGATTGTTGTTTTCGATTGAGTTAACGATACAAACTATCATTTAAAAGCACGGAACGGTAAGTGAAACTCGCTCATTCAAATGGGAATGAGAAAAGGGAAAATTGCATTCTATCAGCATTCTAAATGTCAATGAATTAGATGTTTTGACAATTTTAATTTTGATAACTGAGATAACAAAAATAATGGAAAAAAGAAAGGGAAAACAGAGCGACCAGCTACAAAGATTCAAGGAGATAGGTACGAAACTCGCAGGTGGAATGAAACCAAATAGCTTTGAATCAACCAAGTAAACCCTACGTATACAAGACGGAGGAACACATGAAAAAAACACTACCCAAATTATATTTAGATTTTACGTAACAGTAAAACAATTGATAGACGAATGTAGGAAACAATATGTATTTGTTGTCTGGTCCTTTTCGGTAAAAATAATGGTTCAAATCGATAGTCAATTACCTCAAAATAACACTAATTATTATTTTCGATTTAGTAAGTGATTTTAGAGGGGAAACGTCATTGTTCTCCAAATTTTCCTTAAACAATTCATTATATTCTTGAACACACTTTTGATTTCGTTATGTTTTTGTGTGGTTAATTTTTGTGGGGTGCGGGTGTGAGAGCGCGGTGGGTGAGATGGGACGGTGCGGGATAGGAACGGAAGGGCGGGGAGCGTCGCGGGTCGGGGCGTGAAGTATTTCTTTTTTTTAATCTGTAAGGACCTTCCGATGTCTACAGAGATATCATGACTCCAGATGCAGCTAAAGTGGTACTTACCAAAGATTCTTGAGTCATCACCGTTACTTGCACAGAGAATGGGACAAGAGTAGATCGGGACACTATCGCGTTTAGAAAATATCTGAAGGCTGCCTTTTGACGAACAATCCCGGAGATTTAGGGAACGCACCCTGGATAGTCTAGCTCCTGGGATTTACGGAGTAACGCTATGCATGCGCGCCTTCGATAAAACTCCGCAATCGTTCTCCAAAAGAAAGCGTTTAAAACGGATCTTAGTCCTGCATTAGAAGAAAGGAACCAAGCGCACGTAAATGGCGCGGATGCTGTGACCTGTAGGCCCTTACGTCACGCAACTGGTCTCATAGACGTTTACACAACACGGAGGGAAAGGGGAATTAAGAACAGGATTTTCGACTTTAAGGTAATACTAATGTTAGGAATGCACAACGTGACAAACCGCATAAAACCAATACCTTACGCGGCATTCAAACCCAGAGCGCGGATGTAAGTCGTACTTAGGCGGAAAAAGCCTCAAGCGTCACCCTGCGTCACCCAGGCCGGCCATGAATGAAAGGAAGATGGTTGACACGCGATATACAGCCACGCTCGCTTCCTTTGATGTACCCAAAACACCGACTGGGTGGGGCGAGCGCTTGTTGCTTGGCGCTCGAGTTTCAGCAAACGATCACTTGCTAATCGCCGAATACCGTGGAGCAGCTTTAACAATCGCATACTAATGTCATTCCGGCCCCTGCACAACACCAATGAGAGGCGGTCAACGCCAGATCCCAGAATATATTGCAAAAGAACTTAAGGAAAATGTTATGTATTTATATAACAATCATTTTCTGAAAGTTTGCGTTAAAATATTTCGTTTTTGAAGTATAGCAAAGACTTCTACATTTAGAACATTTCTTGTAGGCCTACTTGCGGTCTTATCCGCGGGAACACAGATGTAATTGACTATCTGAAGCACTAATTCAACCTTTTCAATGTTCCTTCGATTAAACAACTTGTATATATATCGATAGATACCAAAATAAAATGACAATGTGTTTATGAGTAGGCCTAACTGAAGAAAACAGCAGAGTTTCTAAGAAACGATTACGCATGGGACGGTTTCGACTTTTTTAAACATCCGTCACGCGTTGAAAGACGAAATTATTACTGAGGGTTAAAAAAGGATGAAATAAGAAATAAAACGAAAGTGCAAACAACCTTGAACGAGACGATCGAAATGAAACAACTAAAATGGTATGAACATATGAGAAGGTAGAAATCGGATAGACTTCCACAAAAAGTTTGGGAGTGGATACCAAATCGAAGAAGATACAGGGGAAGACCGAGAAGAACGTGGAACATGGTAATAACTGAAGCCATGGAAAAAGAGAAATGGAGGAAAACGATCTATGGAATAAAGAGGCATGGAAATTGGGATGCGGAAAACGGCCAAGGCTGTAAAAAACCGCTATATAGATAGATAAAAAAGTTCTAATGATAAACTTCATAAAAAGTGCCGACCATGAGGGCTGATGTGACTAAGAGCGTGTGCCGACTGAGAGCTTTGGTCCGAACGGTCTCGGTTCGAGTCCCACCTTAGGCATGGTTGTTTATGACTTGCTGTGTTGTCACGGAGGGACTCGCGTTCTGCTAACTCCTGATCAGAGGATCCAGCAAGTGTGTTGGTGTGTAGTGTATGGTCGAATATGTGTCCCATCGGGAGGTAATTGGTAACCAGCTATTGGCTCAATAATATGCCTAGAAAAAAGAACGTGAAGTAACTTGTTACTTAAACTAAGGTAAATGTAACAAAAACTACGCTGGGGCCCACCATTAATCCCCATTGGTATGCAACTTTACAATTCTTAACAATTGATGATTGGTATGCGACTTACACTTAACAATCTCGTTTATCATGTCGTCGGATGGGACATGGTGAAAGTGATGGTGTTTTATTCGTCTTAGTTTATACACGTCTTTTGTTTGTGTAGTGTTAATTAATTAATGAATCTATTTATTGAAATGTTTGTTGTCCTTATTCTCTGTTAATTTGATTTTATACTCTAACCCTAATGAAGAAATTAAATATTTCGAAACGTTGTCACAACTAATTGTTTCTGTACCCACACTGATCAATCCCCTGAACCAATTTTATTTTATTATTCGTCAATGGTCGTGATTCTACAATGGTCAGAGTGATGGAGCTTAAAAAAAATTACTTCCATTTACACTGTAGGTAAAGCTCCTTTCCTTGTCTAAGATACGACTGTGCTCCCTAAATCCCCCTCGGAGCCTGGCTTAACGTGTAACGCAGGTTTGCGTCGGGGTGCTGCGCAGAGTGCGAGGCGTGGGGGCGGCTGGTGCAGGCGGCGGAGGCGACGTTGAGCGGCGAGGCGCCAGCGCCGGGGCGCGCCCAGTGCCATAGCGACCTGCCCGTCCTGTCCATCGTCGGCGGCGACGGGGCGTCCCTCTTCGAGTTCCCGCACATGGTGAGCGCCCCCCCCCCCCACTCGCCGCTCAAGGAATAAAGGACAAGAGAAATAAAGAGATCTTGAATCGTTTATTTCAGAAACCCGTCAAATGCCAAATTCCTGATTTTGAGAAAACAGAGAAAAAGTGTCCGAATTTTTAAGATTTCAAAATATTTTTACTTATTAAAGCAGTTGATAAATGAATAGTTTCCATATAAATATGCTCTAAACGATATGTCTATCCTCTTGCAACAATAATTCGTCGCTTATGCGTGTTTTTTGGCGTTTGACGGGAGTCTGAAATAAACGATTCATATTGAATTTGGTGTAATAATGATAATAGGGTACAATTATTGATATTTTACTTAAAATATCACATTCTAAAAACTTCCGTGGGTGCGAAAGACTATATTCATGCACGCCTATGCCCAATTTCGTTTTTACTAATTTGAGTTAATAAAAAGACTTCTTCTAACAACAATTTCTAGACATTTGCACCATTTGTAGCCGAATATTCCTATGTCTTCTGCTATACTTATTATACAGCTTTTATATAATTCCTTTTCTTATTGATGTTTTTAATTATACTTATTTTTTGCTGTTAAGGAAATAGTTTACGATCGAGAGATGTGTGAGCTCGCGTGTCAAGCAAGAACGGTTTGGACAATTTTATCCACGCTCACAAACAATGACAAAAATATTTTATAGCACAATCTTTTTCTGTGGCAACGCCAAATATGTGGGGACTACTAGAGCACCAACATACATTCGCCTCACATACATTCGCCTCCTCAACACATGTAATATATGCGATGTACAAAGATCGTAAAAAAATAATGAATTCGAATGGAACAAGTATATTAACAAAAAGTTTCAACAAAAAAAAACTTACTAGTGATTTACCAGCACATCAGTAAAATTGTCTTAATTGCAAATTTTCGTATTATCACCATCATTATCATTATTAAACCTATCTCCACTCCACTATCAACACGTTGTGCACGCATTCCACCAATTGGTGTGAAAATAACGATCACTGAGGCATACTACGTCATACAGAGAGACCTCCTCTATTTTAAACTTTCTCCCCTCATACTCTGATACACCTTATTTTAAACGCTATCTTCCGATACACGCTGCGAAGCAGGTGGAACGAGTGGTGTGAGTGTGTGTTGTGCGCAGGCCGCCGTGGGCTTCGGCGAGAGCGACCGCAAGAGGTGGCTGTGCGGCGGATCACTTATCAGCGAGAACTTCGTGCTCACCGCCGCGCACTGCATCGAAGATAAGGCGACGCCCGACCACAGAGGAGTGTGAGTACCCGAACGCCCTCGTCCTTCCGGCATCTCCGTGAAGGAACTCAGAGAACACTACATCTCTGCAGAGCAAATGTTAGGTTGTGTTACATATACCCCCCCCCAATAACATCTCTCTGACACAATTTACAAAATCAGGTCCGTAGAATGCATAATCAAAATATACTTAATCAATTATCCAATGTTTATAAGATGATCTTATAGCGTTGAATCCTAAGACTAAGCTATCCTAGATTCTAGTATTATTGTATGCCGGTGTTTCCACTGAATAATCTATAGTTTAACAAAAATGAAATGGGTAGTATCTCTATACTACCGTTCTTTTTTTATTTGAATACATCTTTCGTACGACACTGGTAATAATTTATAGGGGAATATGTAAAAATAGAAAGAGGGACATTGTGAATAAAAAAGGAGATGCGTACGGTTTAGAAATAAATGCACGTCACGCGCATAGAACATATCTAGACAGGTGTTGGCGCAAGAACTCTGTTCTCGCGAGCCGTTCTTAAGGTCGAGCCTGAATTGTTTATGTGGGCATTCGGCTATTTTTCATTGATCGTCATCGAAGAGATCGGAGTCGCCACCCGGACTCTCGAGTCGCAAAGAACTACTTAATCGATCAGCAGTGACAGCACAAGGCAACAACTGTTGCCATTGCAGACTCTGACAGAGAGAATCTAAGATTCGAGTCCCGACGGTCGCATTTTTTCAACACTAGATAACTTCGTAACTAAGATGAATTCAGGCGCTGTCTAGAGGAGAATTGTAATGCAGGCTGCTCTGACTGGTAGTTTTCCGTTCTCTTATCAATATCAGGCGGACGACGGAGCAGAACACAAACAAAACGAGACCTCAATGTCAACTTGCACTCCATCGCAGCTGACGATAGTTTCATTTTCAAAATTGTTGTCTCTGCCCTTTGGTTTGACACCCCTATACGGGCCTTGGCCGAGCAGCGGTAGCCCAGCCTCTCGGCCATGGGATAAGGGGTTCGTGTGGTTAGCACGCAGAAATCCCTCCACTGTGTATACTGAACTTCATAACCTTAGGGTGGGCTTTTGTCATCGTCACATTGCAATGGATACTGGGTCATTTATAAGAAAAGCCCACAGTTATAATTTTACCCTGGCCGGGAATCGAACCCGGGGTTGCGCCGTGGAGCACACTAACCAACAAATCACGAAAGGCTACGTACCCATGTAAAATTATTGTCTGTGTCTAGCATTAGTCACTTTTCGGACGTAACCTCTTATATACATTTAAACTGTTTATAATAAAATTAGGTTATTGAATCCCGCTTGGAGGAAGGGAGACAAAAACGGAATATGATGACAAATATTGAATAGGCCGGTTTAACCTGTGTTCAATGATGCAGCTAGTGGCAGAAAGAGTAAACATTTCGTTTTGAAGGTCTGTGACCTCTGTGGTGTCCGTGCTGTTTTTGCCGTTAAAACGTTTGGAGTACGAGCATTTTGGAAAGTGAAAACTTCGGCAAGTCATCCATTCTTGAATATTGGCATACGTAACGTTTTGAGGTTTACTTTTGTCTTTTTGAAAACACGTTCCCTTACGGGCCAAAACCTCCAAAATTATATGTACAGTAGGCGCGAAATATGGAATGCCATCAGGTTGACAAATATGAAATAATATCCAGCGTTTGCACACTATTGCAGACAGCACAGAAGAAGAGTGGGTCCAGTGGGCTCACAGATGCGCTGGTTAATCTAGAGGAAGTTAGGTCTGCAATTTTTGTAAAACGTAGTCAGAGTTCTAGAATCTGATCATTGTCTGTCATTTAAAGACCACCATTACTGCTATTTACTAGTTTCATGCGTCATGTTTCTTTAAGTTGGTTCTGCGTAACGATAACGGGTTAATAAATCATTTCATTCCGTATTGTGTTTAATTTTTCCCCCCAATTATGACGAGTGATGCTTACGTATTCCATATTTGTCACCTATTCCGTAATTTACGATTTTTGCTCTCAAAAAAATATTTTCCAATACTGCTATGCTTTCTCAGAATACAAAGACAACATTTTGTTCTCAGTTGGACAATAGTTCCTTGCGCAATGTTGCAATGCAATTTGCCACAAATCACCATATCTAGGGCAAAATCGTTTGCCATTTGTAAATGGCGTTCCATATTTGTCTCCCTTCCTGTATATTTGAGGAGTGGGCGTAGAGTGCGAAGAGTGCTTGAAGTGCTAAGGCGGCGCGGGGGCGGGGTGTGTGTGGGCGCAGGGGCCCCGCGCGCTGGGTGCGGCTGGGCGACCTGGACCTGTCGACGCCGCTGGACGACGACCGCGCGCAGGAGCTGGCGGTGGCGCAGCGCGTGGCGCACCCCGGCTACCGCGACGGCGTCAAGTACTTCGACGTGGGGCTGCTGCGGCTGGAGCGCGCGGTGGCGTTCGGCAGCGCCGTGCGGCCCGCCTGCCTGCACACGCGCATCGACCCGCTGCCCGCGCGCGCCACCGCCACCGGATGGGGGCGCCTCGAAGAGAGTAAGACAAGACGCGGACCGGTGGCTGCATTGCCATTGCACTAGCTACTACTTCTGTCAGGGCTAGCAATACCGCTTTATCTGCAACGTTTCTGACCGGGAGATCATAGAGTTCGAGACCCGATTAAAAAATTACAGTTATTATGATTGGAAATGGTGAAGTGTTTATGACATTAACATCATTGTAAAAGTAATTATCAGGTGTTGTTTTGTCATATGCGACCATTTGCAGTACTAAAATAGTAGTTTACGTAACAAGTGCACAAAGCAGGTGATTCACGCACGAGTCGTGTTTAGCGTCCGAGCGTAGCGAGGACGACAAAGAGACGAGTGCGGGAATCACCTCTCACCCGTTTGGCGTAGACTATTTTTAGCACCCCGTGAGCGAAACGCAATGCGTCAAGTAAAGGAATATAAATTAAATATCGAATACCTAGAAAACCCCTATTTGTACGAAATTAAATGGATTCCAGTCGTAACACTATTGTTTGTAAATAATAAACAAAGACGTCAAGATAAAAGAAAATTGCGCATCGTTACAGATGTTTTGCACACGCATCGCGATGTTTCGCACCCTGCGAAAAAATTAGCGGTTTGCACACGGAAAACAAGCACGAAAACAGCGTTTCGCGCACGGCGTGTTGAAAACAAAATATCTAAATTACAAATTGAGTGTTATAAAATATAATTTATGCATTTCAGTGAACAAATAGAATTTGTGAACAATGGAATAAAATGGAAATATAAATTACGAAAATAAATTACATAGTTATAAAGGAACAATACATGAAACAATAAATATGCAAAGTAAAATAACTGAAGATATATGCAATGTTGGTAAAATAAGAAAGTGATAACTGATAATGATGTCAATTTGAAAATGAACTTTGTATGATGTCTCGAATATGCGACATATATCACAACATTTCTACATTTTTGTGTAGACATTTAACGAAGCCCGCATCTGGATTGCAGATGGGCCCCTGTCGGATCGGCTGCTGAAGGTTGATCTCCCGCTGGTACCTCAAGACACGTGCCGCCGCATCTTCGAGCCCGTCGGCAATGAATGCTACAGCTCCGTGAGTGTATTCTGGTTACGCTGAGACACTGCATGCAGAGCAATCACTTGACGTTACAGAATAAGAGTAATCACAATAATTACATTACCTTTGTTAGATTTTCAAGACGTTGGGCAGCCGCATAAGGTCGTACATCGCGAATTGATTGCAGTTGTCTCATAAACTTTTCCGAACATACTCACACCAGTCTATTGCGATCGTCGCCGGACACAATATTTTCCCTTCTATATAAAAAAATGTCGATAGTTCACGCTGGGAATAACTTCATTGTTCAGCTTCCGTTTGACATACCTAAGTATTGTACCCTTTTTCATTCCGTTACACCGAAAATCTAGCCAGTGCAGGGCAATGACGTCATCACTTCGCAGTAATGCCGCTTTACTCAATTGAAGCGAGGAATGAAACTGATTGTAGAACTAAGTCAATGCGAGTGCTGGAGAGTGCTATGAAATTGTTTTACAGTGTAGTAATTTTTCAACTGCTGAACAAGTGACCTGCAGTGTTATTTGATTCTCGCAAATCCTTATGAATATGCGCGTTCAGTCCGATATGGGGCGTAAGGGAAAACGCAAGCTCATTATCATAACATTTCACACTTGTCACAAAAATGATTTTCAACAATTTTTGTATGAGTAATATGTCATCCCTGGTGTCCATGCTTAATCGAAAATTCCCTATTGTCTCCACAATTGCAGTTCGTACATTTCAATATTCCTAACCCTGGTGCGTATATCCAATTTGTACATATCCACTAAAACGCCTCGGTGTACTGGGTTGCCCTGGCGATTTTTTTCAGTGTAAACTAGTGCGCTGAAAGTGGGGCAGTACCTGGAGGGGGAAACCCCTGCAAGCCGACGAGTTGGTCGGCACCGGACTCACGTTCCACCGGGGGAGGGACATCGCCACCGCACTATAACATGTGCTTCATCACGAGACGAATGAGATGACCAAAGCAGTTGACTCGCTCGGAAACACGAATTACTCTTTTTGAGCAGCCGCTAGCGAACGCGGTGCTTTCAGGGCATGAGTAGCAAGCTAAAAGTTCAATTTTTACCCCTAGTGAAAAAAGCGTGTTGATGCTCACATGATCAGATAAAACAGTGGAAGGAACAAAGAAAACAAAATACTTTCGTCCGACCGCATCAACTACTGCTGATCTTAATGTCTGTTTAAGTGAGTGATTTGTTTACTTGAAATAAAATAAAATGAAAGCAAGGTTGACTCAAAAATAGTGTGTGACTCACGTGGTAGAAGTTGTTTTATTTTGCTCGTAGGATAGCGCCACCCGGCCTATCAGCCTCGCGTTGCAACATTTCCTACTCGCAAACTAAAACGTCAGTTTTACCACTCGCGTCGCAAGTACCCATGCGCGGGTGTGTGTGCTGAGGGCGGCGTTTGCGCAGGCGCTGCCGGCGGGCATCGCGGGCGGCATGGTGTGCGCGGGCGGCGCGGCGGGCGGCGGGCGCGACGCGTGCGCGGGCGACTCGGGCGGGCCGCTGCAGGCGCCGCTGCCCGCGGGCCCGCGCTGCGTGCACGCCGTGCTGGGCGTCACCTCCTTCGGCAAGGGCTGCGCGCGCCCGGGCCTGCCCGGCGTGTACGCGCGCGTCGCCGAGTTCGTGCCGTGGATCGAGAGCGTCGTGTGGCCGGAGGAGGTGGCCGCCTTGAACGACCTCCGGCCGCGCATGGGGCGGCTGCAGCCGGGCTCAATCGTGGGGGCGGTCGCGGGACCTGCTCGAGACGACGTCGGCGCGGCGGGGCTGCAACCGGAGCCGGAACCGTTCAAAGAGAACAGCCATCAGGACGAACATCGGGTATGAGCAGAACCACTACCAAGGCCATAACTAGAATATTCTAGAATATCTTATGGCTCTGTATCTCGGCCATCCAGGATATTGCCCTGTGGAGCCACACAAAAGGGCCAGACCCTCAGAGCCACGAGGGGAGGAGTTTTAGGCTATGGGTAATTGAAAATGGATCCCTGAATTTTTAGCTCCTCACAAATATGCGCATTTTGTATAATATTTTTGTGTTTTTTTCTGAGAGAATAAACAACATTTTAGATTACGTTGCCTTGGCGTGAGACAAAAAAACTGTTGGATCCAGAAATACGCAATCTTTGTATAATTTTTTTTGATTTCAATAAGCCAATAAAATTGCTTTTAAATCGCATCGTTCTTAATGAAACCTTTACACTCATTCCAGAAAACTCGGTGACACTTATGTAACTATGCAAAACATGTTTACATGCTTTGTTTCCGATATGGATTTCCGCAATGGATTTTAGAACACGTTTCAATGCTGAGAAGAGGAAATGTTTTACATTGTGAAATCTATCAGTGGCTCAAACTCAAAATCGTCTGAGGGCAACAGCGCCTGAGAACAATAAACATATTTTCCTCAATATTCGCAACCCGTTCCGCTTTCCGCAGTCACACGCTAACAACACCTGCTCATATCATGAGGAAATTTGCTGCCCGCTTGTTTCGCTCCCGCATTGTTTGCAGGAGCCACTGATTGCAGGAGCTTCAAATCGCGACCGCAAAGATTCCACCCACGGACTGTCAATTCCACAGCGGGGTCATTGGGCGGGGCAGGAAAGGTCGAAGGAGAGAGGATGCGGGTGGCTAATCCTTTCAAAAAGTACTAATAATAATTCTAGTGGAACCGGAGGACACATACGGTAAGTAAAACGTTTTTGATTAATGTGTACATTACGTTGCGGCGAATGGCATCAAAGATATCAAATCTCAAATGAATTATTGAAGTTGACATTTACCACGAAAGACAAAAACATTATTTGAATATATCTTCTCTTGCTTAGTTTACAATTTTAATATGAAATGATGTAGTTCTCGTAGTGTACTTCGTCTACAATGTATCAAACTAAATATTGCGATAGGGGAAAGTCACCTAACTCGGGACGATTTTTTTATTTTTCATATCCGTGCTGTCAATAAAGATTGAACTAAAACAAAATATTTTTTAAAAACTCTACAATCTATACAATTTTACAAAATTACCAAATATGATATTTTATTTACATTGTTTCTGGTAAAGAGGAATGCGAAAAGGATGAAAGTGTGCAATCGATCCAAACGGTTTCCTAATTTGGACTCATAGTCCAAATTGGATAGGTCCAAGTAAGACTCAGAGAAAGTTTGACCTAAAAAATGCAAGAGAGATAAAAAACTTTGTTAATTGAAAACACAGTTATTGCAATAGGAGGATAAAAAAATTCTTTGAAGGAAATCATAGTTTTACTGGAAACATCATTAAAACTCACCTAATATATGGAATGATTTTCACATCTCATTCTAATATTCAAGATAAAAAGTAAAAGAAATAATTTCAATATCTGAAACTGAAGCACTATTTATTCCAGAAAAACCTAATTGGCTTTGATAAAAAATGAAGAACCTACATGCTAGCTAGTAATATTTTATTATTGTAATTCTCCAACTTCGACCATAATTCAAAATTAGCGAATAACTGGTTTACTAATAAATCTACATTAGATTATTTAAGCTTTATTGAGATTATTTGTACTTGCTTCATAAGTGCAAAATTGATATTTATCAATTTCTTACCCCAGAAAAGGTAACGAAATATGGAGAGCTTAATTTTTACGTTTCATCTTTTATGCAAATAATCGCCTGTATACTGTCAAACACTTCTGAAACTTTGTATAATTCATTACTTTGTAAATAAAATTAAGTGAGAAAAAAATCAATCTCACCAATATAGCGTACATTACATGTAACATGTACAGTACATGTAAAAAACATTAATTTATTTTACAATTGAAAACCGTCAGTCAACACACAGATGTTTGAGAAGATTCCTTGTTGTGAGTGGATCCTGGAGGTAGAATGCACGGCCTATCTCCGCTCGTTATTTTTAACGACGCGTCCAAAGTTCCAACTCGAAGCCTCCCTTTCTCCTAGCAAGAGGAGAAGACGTGCGCCAGACGTCCGCGTTCATCCACAGAGAATTGAAGAACTTATTTTGAAAGTGACGTGTTTCTAAGAAATACGATTTTCCAAGACGGGAATGTATTCAAATTCGTTCTTTATAGTTCAAGATTAGATTCAAAGGTTTTCGAATAGCGTTTAACATAGAAAAAATGCCATTTTAACATATTTGGAAGTATTATGTATAAGCGACTTAAGAATCTATTGATAAGTAAAAATAGCAAAGAAATGGAAATATGTTAATTGGACACAAGCTCTTCAATTATGGATTGAAAGCTGAAAAATGCGAGTTGCGTTGCGGGAAGTACAGGAGCCCGCCGGTTCCCTCGTGTTACCAGACAATACGACATACATTCGAAAAGTTTGCTTTTCATTATTTTAGGAGAGAAATAATGTAACTAGAATCACTGTGAACAAAATACCTCTCTTAACAAAAACAAATTATTATTTAAATGCCTCTATTACATTCTGTATTGTTGCACTACTGTACTACAAGTACATTGTACCGCTTACCAACTCGATCTCTTTATGTTTTACAGCTCAACATTAAGCGTGACAAAAGATATATTTGTAACATGTCGGATGGTATCGCTACGATGTTATCCTCATGCAAATAAAAGCACATTAGTCCGATTTATGTACTATACAAGTATCAGCCAGCAGTAGCGATAGCTATAAAAAGTAGTCTATGGACATTGCAACATATTGGAAACGAAATCTGTAAGCAGATACTATTGAATAAAATGCATAGGAATTTTGACGTATTGTTTTTTTTCAGAATGCTTCTACAATGAAAAAGATACAAGGTAATTGACTGATTAAATTTTGGCGTTCTAATTTTCAGATGCAAAATACAGGCAGGTTTGAGTTAAGTATTCTAGGATATGCTATTTTCCATTGTATTAAAGACTACATAAATAGAAATTAAATTCAATAACTATAAAATTTACTCATTATACACTTAAACATCTTTTCTTTGCAAATACCTCTTGCAGTTCCAGACAGTGTGTAAGACGTCTTTCCCCCAAAGACAAAAATACTACAAACACAACTGGGAACTCAATCCTTAAGGATTTGAAAAAAAACTCAAATTGAAGTCGAAAAATAGTCACCGGCCAAAAAGATGCACCAATGCAGACCTCCTTACAAGGACAAAATCAGCAAAGAAATTCTGAAGTACAAATCAATAGAGTCAGGAGAGTAACTGAAATTAATTTTCTGATTCTATTTGATTAAAATAATCTGGACTTGAAGTGCATCTTATTGATTCTGTTACTCATGATAAATAAATTAGAATTTTGAAATATTTCCCGATACGTTCCAATACATAGAAAATATGCTTATGGTACGAAAAATACAATATTGAAATTGTAACTGAAAAACCCGTATATCGTTGCTAAAAACCTACCGGAAGAGGGAAACCATCTAATGAACAAGAAACAGCGCTACCCTGACAGATAGTCACAAGTCCTGCATAACGTAGAACTTCCACCAAGGAGACTTGACAATGGTTAGGTGTAGGAAAAAAAGGTCCCGCACGATTAGGTACGCTGATCTTTTCTTAAGGTGGGCAAGAAACCAGGATTGTTGCAATGATCGCCTATCTCTGAAACACATTCTTTCAGTCTACTCTAACAGACCTTACAAAGGTGAAGGCCTAATAGATGAATTGGTTATAAACGTTCAATTATAGTGATGATTTCTGCATTATTTTAGGTATATTTTATTTTGTAACTAGTTTGAATGGTTTTTAATGTAACATTCGCTGATGGTTTTTAAAGTGGTGTACAATAAATAAACTAAAACTAAGAGGGCGTACTTTTCCTCTGGCGGCCACTTCGGGGAGTGGGGCGATGATGCGCGCTGCTCGTAGCGTGCGTCACCGCGGGAGGAGCTTCGCCGAAGGAGATTAGTCAACCTGGGCGGCCGTGCGGTCCAGCGGTAGGGAGCTCGGCTGCGCCTGTTGCCAGCCTGCAGAGAAGCACGCGTGGCAATTGCAGCTGTTCCTAGCTAGGATCTTTCTGCGGCGGAATTCGTTAGGTTATTCCTTGAATTGATTTATTGATTGATTAGTGATTCCGGGCTAAGGCCATTATTCCCATAAGTGTAGTGCATGCTTTTTTCGCTGGAGGTGGCGGAGATCTTCCCCCGCTGGATAGCGATATCCGGTGCTGGCATACGTCGATTGGCAGGATTTGTCCCAACCAGGTATCTCCCACCAGCGGGACACCGCCCCAGCCGGGAAAAGCTCTAAGCTCCCGATCGGTCTCCCGATCAGGTCAGTGTAGTGCATGTGAGTGTAAGTAAGAGGTGGGGAAATGAGAAAGAAGAGGAAGGAAAGATCGCACGCGGTTTTTGACCTCTTTGCAAGGGTATAGCTCTGTCTTTCGCTTGGTGTTGATTGGAGAAATCACGGAAAACTACCGATTTGAGCAGCTGGCCGCTAGAATTCTACTCCAGGCAGCGGTTGTGTCCCACACAACTTTCAAGCTAGCGTCGAAAATCCTGCCATCACCAAGATTCGAACTCTAGGACCTCCCGGTAAGAGGCACTACAAAGACACCTGTTGATATCCTGAGCCACATTTGCCAGTTTAATCCTTGAATTGCAGTTCTTAAACTACTTATTAATTTTTCGTTGAATTTAATAAGTATGAAATCTTCGAATATTTGAAATCTGAATAATACACTTTTTCCATACCTCCATAACATGAAGCTTTTCTAGAAAAAACTTTTTTAAGAGGAAACTAACTCAACTGTAACACTTGAGGTATCGACAGAAAATGCTGCATTGCAAAAATATGTTGTAATATAAGATTGTGTAAATTGTAAATGCTCTTTATTACATTATAAATCTTATCCAGAGCACGCATCGCCTCCGTATTGTCACACTTTAACATTCCATTCTGATAATCCGACCATCTTCGTTGTCATGCTGGAGTTATACATCTAAGTCTTTGCAAAGTAAAATGTGCAGCAATTACCATACGATCTACATATTGGAAGTGGGCCAAAACAACTTGGCTCAAATGGTGCTTCATTGGTAATCAGTTGGCAACACTAAAAGCTCTGCTACACGAGTCCAATCCCAAAACGTTTGCATGGATGAAGACATGCTCTCACGAAGAGCTGAGTGTTTTTTGCGATTAAAAGTGACATTGAGAGTCTGTAGAACGTTTATATTTTCAAGCAGGAAACATACATGAACACCGCATACCTTCCATTTTTAAATCATTTTATTATTTAATCAGACAATATTATTACTTGTTACTTCATTATTGTGTTATGAAGACATCTAAAATATATCTTTCTCCTTTGTTCTTGCTTAGCTGTATTTTCCTGTTTAGTTTTTGTCCTTCACAACGAAAACATTATCTAAAATAAATTTTATAATATGTTACTAGATACTACAGAACGGGTCCAACTTGCTAGCCTGAATCTCTTGCAGTAGCATTTAAGAATGAGAATGCATTTCCAAACTATGAGCTCTGCTACTTTCGTACGATAAGGGTTTATTATTAATTTGTACCCAATAATGCTATACAAGAAGATGGAAACATAATAACCTCTTTGTATTCATGCTAAATAATGTAAACGATAATAAATAATCCCATTTTACAAGTTTAGAATGTAGATTACGTTCCACCAGTCGTTCCTTCACATAATACTATACTTTCCACGTGGCACGTATTTACATTTGAAGAACAATGAAAAATACATTTTTGAAATGATCTATGTTACCGAAAGCTTTACTAATAATCGAACTGACTCTTTGAGATCCATCTCTGCTGGTCGGAATCCGTGACGTGCGCGATTGTGAGAGATTATTCCTTTATTTCCGGTGCCTATAATACGTGCTCCGAAGAAGGTTATGTCAAGAGTCCTGGGAACACTGGGCGAGTCCTCCATGGAGAAAGGAATTTATTCTTCCAGCTATCGCGAACCACATAAAAACAAGTAAAATTTTAGTCTGAATTATTTATAAAATTAAACAGAAAAAGAAACAAATAAACGAAAGAAGAGAAGGCTATTCCGTGAGTCACTGAAAACGGACTTATTTTATAAAATAGTTATTATAATTACGCGTATATTTTAGACAGAAACTTGCTATCGGCTTTAAATAAAACAAAGACTCTTTGTACCGTGTGAATTTTGCTTTTTTATTAAATAAATCGTCTAATCTTTGCGAAAAAATCGAATACTTCGGGAATGAGAATCTTAAAGGTACTCATCAGTTATCGGATGCAGGGAATTTGATTGTTGCATTTTCTGAACGTCATTTTATTTGTTAGTTCTTAATTGGACGAACGTGGAGCCAACACACTTCTTTAGCCTTCTGCCCGTACTCGGCGGTTTCTGACGGATGAGATTTACTTCGAGCTAGAGCTCGGAAGTTTGTCAAAGTGTCATTTTTTTGTTGTTAAAGTTATTATTGTTTATTAAGATTATTATTGTTACGATTACAAAAGGAATCAATTGTACTTATAGAGTTATTATAGAATATATTAATTTTGCCTTTTTTGCCTATTTTAACTTCTGAAGACTGTTCTTAGTATATTGCCTTATTCTGGCATTTTCCCTCCTTTTTAATCATTATATTTTTTCTCGTGAAACCAATCTCGATCTAGCTGGAAACCTGGACAACACTAAGGCACTGCCAAGCCATGAAAGCGGAAGAACAATATAAGTCAAGAAGTGTAGAATGGACTTGAGGGTCAGGAGGTGATAAAAAAATCTAAATAAGAAAGGGAGATTATTCCAGTCACGAATTGTTTATTGATTTCATTCAAACCGACGGCCTTCGCTTCCTCTCGAGAAATCTTATCCTACGTTTAAGTATGGCCTCCGATTACTATAGAGGACAGCTCTCTGTACCTGATGTACGATATGTCTCTTATTGCTTGCGATTATACACAAGTGTGAAGAACGGAAGCAATAACTGCGTTTTCACTGACGCCATTTCCAGATTCAAAAGAGAGTACAGCGTCGAGAGTGAAGACAATTCGGAGTCATCATTTCGAAATTCAGTGTGCCGCGAAGAATAATTTCCAGTTATGAAATTGAAAAATCTATCTTTCTGAGAGACGAGGGGTAAACAAAATCTGGTGGCGATGTGCAATGAAGATTACAAAGAAAATATTGTTTCCTTCCATGAAAGTGCTGGTGAACATTTTATAGCTAAAGTAAAATTTTGAATTATTAATTGTGTACAATAATTCTTAAATTGTGACTTTTCATTATTTATATGCCTTTTTTTCACCCATAGAGTACGGAGTTGCTCTACAGCTGCCGCCGTTTCTCCGCTCTCAGTCTCCATGCCTCTTTATTGGACCAGAGATCATCTTGCTTCCCCTATACTAACCAGAATAAATCCCTTTTTAACACCTATTTTACGTAAAATAAATCCCTGAGTCTCCGGGTTCTATAGTCCACGAGCTACAGTTCGGTATCCCTGCACTACCAGTTTGTCTGACAAGGCACTTGCACATCGGGACGCAACCTCAACCTGCCGTTCCGCGTTGTAAGTCGAAGAATCGCAGGCGCCGCGGAGGGGGGGGGGCATGAGTCATCCGGCGCACGCAGCCCACTTCCGGTGGAGGTTGAGCGGCGCAGCGGACTTCCGGGCGGCGCAGCGGCTGCTCTGACGCACAGCGGCACGGCGTCTGTGGTGGGCACTGCCCGAGACGAAAGCAGCCTTCACTTACACAGACGCACGTACCTGATATAGCAGAGGGCGCCACGTCTTTCATATGCGCAGTTAGGAGGTTAGCGTTCAACCGAGTGTACGAGGCTGGGGAATCGGACTATCACAGTAGGGGCTGGGGTGCATTCCAGGAACTCCGAAGCGAGTGCTCTAATAGTTCTAGCATAGTGTGTCGCTCCCGATCGGTGATTTCATATTAAAAAGTTTTATATATGCTTGGCAAGTTCGATATAAAAATAAAATTTAAACATACGACAGTTACCCGGTATGACTTTTTCTGAATTAGAAAGTTACATAATAAAGTATCGATAACTTCTTTTAATTTTTCTTGTTAAATTAAATACTTATTTATTTCTTGTTTCATTACAAAATTAGAATTCATTATCGGCAATGTGATGGATGAAACTATTACGATTCTTGTAAATGGCAGAAAGAGAGTATGGTAATTCACAGCGTTTCACCAATGCACTTGTAGGTAAAGGGGCATTGAATCCAAAACATGTTTTTCTAGAATTCGTTCTGAATAATCTAGAAGGATCCGACTAACCATTGTGCCAATCAAACGATTTATTTGTCGGGACGACTCGAATGCGCTATTGATCACATCTGCATGTATTGTCACATTAAAAGCATTTTAGTTGTATAAAAAAAGTATGGAAGATAATTTTATGAGAATATTAGGGATGGAACCGCAATGAAATGCTCACTTCCTCAACATTAGACCAATTATTAACATTAGACTGTCCTATGACACCCCATTTGTATCGATTGGTAGACGGGGAGTGTGTAATCGCGAGTATTGGGACTGACAAACGCAGAATGTGTTTGATATTTAAGGTCGCGTCAACATCTAGGACATTAGAGATCACCATTGCATTTAACGGTATGGTATCTGTGACGATGACATGATATGGTGATGATAAGGGGTGTAAGGCCGAACCCAAATACAACCATGCTCGAGGCAGGACTCGAAACCGCGATCCTTCGGTCCGAGATCGCTACGGCATTACTGCCTTAATGATCTCGGGCATCAGCACCGGCGCAGATTTTTAAAGTGACGTTAGTTGACGTTAGTGACGTTAGATAATAGCAATTTATTCAAGATATGAAATTGGAACAGTACACATTTTTTAATTATACATGTGTTTGTGAAACTATAAATGAATAAAGGAATTAATGGACACTTAATTCCTGGTAACCATTATTCATCATCATCATCAGCAACAAGGTTTGGGCCTAGTGGCCCGTTCCGCTCTCTAGAGTCTCTTTCCATCTTGTGTGGGGTCTGCCTCTGGATCGTTTCCCCTTTGGTTTGTATTCGAGGATAGTCTTGGGAAGCCGTTCTTGTGGCATTCTGGTTAGGTGTTCGAACCAATTCTTCCTCGTTGAGTCGATCTTCTCCAGTATGCTGGAGATCTGTAGTTCACCTCTGACAACTCTCAAGAGACAACTCCCACTGACAACTCTCAAGAGAATAGCCGGACTGTAAATGAAGATGGTAACCATTATTATTAACCATTATTATTAAATGTGTAGTCAGCAGCATGAAATAGCTAATATTTGAAATGATTTTCCAAAAAATAGCACGCGATCTGCTTAAGACCAAAAAATAAAACACTCTCTTAAGATATAACACAGTACATGTGATAATACACAAAATACACCTATATATATATATATATATATATATATATATATATATATATATATATATATATATATATATATATTGTAACACTCCCGGTCGTCTCGCGAGAGAACGCCCGGTAAGCGGCCCTGAAATAGCTCAGTCGGTGATGGAAGGAATCGTTAAACAGATACTGGTAACATGAAAGAAACACTTTGATCACTGGTAAAATCACTTTTATTCCTGGGCAAAATAATTCAAAATGCCCCAGGGAAGTTACACATGTAAATAGAATCAGAAATCTGAAAATTAGGTGGACAGATAAGAAGATGAAAAGTTAGTAGCCAGTGTAAAGCTTAGAAATTAGGAAGACTTATAGTTAGCATCACAATGGTAACAAATATTACAGATCAGTGTGTCTTAGCGCAACAGCGCATTACAGGATTTTCGCAGGGATGAATACACTGAATTATATTGCCTTGGTAAAGTTTCTTTTTGTGGGCCCGAAGCGGGCGCGTTGCCGTCAAGGGGAGGCGGCGGCAACCTTCGCAGAGGGCGCGGCCGGGGCGATGTCCTTGTGCTCACCCAGGCACGCGCGTCAGCTGGTCGGCCGTCTGAAGGCGTCACCCAAAGAGGCGGCGGCGCGGCCGAGGGGAGGCGGCGGCACGGCCGAGGGTGCGGCGTTGTAACGGCGCCTGGCAGTCTGGTTGAGCTCGGGGTCGGCCGGCAGTCACTCTCGATTTCAAGAGCGTAGTAACCAGTCACGGATTCTTCTGATACTCGTGGTTATTCACAATTGCAACTTTAGAAAGTCTAGAAATCCTGCAGCGACACATTCGCTTCACTTTGCAACTGATTCCCGCTTCAGAGAATTTTCTCTGCCCACGTTACTCTGCTCTTTTACAATAGCCCACACCGAAGTTTTTTCTAAGTCCATCAGAGGCGAACTTGCCTCTGGTCGGTGAATAGCTCTCCCTCCCAGAGAAGTTTCTCTCCCGACTGCCCTGCTTTGAATGCCAATTTTATAAGTCAAATCTTATTAGGTTAACTTTTACCCCCCACTCGTTTTCTCGCGTGTTCCGGCTCCTTAAGATAGTTGCGTCGCTATTGGCCGAAAGAAATGGCGCATTACGTTATTTCGACCAATGGTGACAGGGGTAGTGAATGGAGTTCCGACTCTTTGCATAACTGTGAGCGTCCAGAATTTTCTTTGCCCTTCTAGAACATGCTCGCACAAGACGGGCGTTGTCCGTGAAAGAATTTGTCGATTTCGGATTCACTGGATGTCGATTTCAAAAGCGATCTAGAAGGTTCGCGCAGGTGGCCATGCGAACACGTACTCCACAGTAAATCTGTCGACGACTGACCCTTTAACGACTTTCTTAATGTGCCGGAGGCGGAGACGGCTGTCAGATAAGCAGGGTTGCGCGCGTGAGGCCATGTCGCAATCTGTTCCCAGTCGAACTCATGGTGGCCGAGTCTGTTTGTTTAATTTAATTTTCCTGGCATGAGGAAATCGGTAACACCACAATATATACAAAAAATTAAATAATTTAACAAAAACAGTCTTCATGAATACTGAAATAACATGATACAATATGTTATACCGTACAACATTCTTTAGATATCAAAAATATAAAAAATGTTGATATTACATAACGCAACATGTGAATAGTAAATATTTAATGACGGTCGATCTCTTCCTGGGAACCTTGTTGTCACATGACGCCTTGCTATGTACTAAGTAGTGACGCACTGAGTGTGATAATACAGACAGTACACACAGACTGCGAATAGAGGGACTAACACAATGAAATATTTGATTTTTGCTGTGAAAATCGAAACTTTCATATCTTTTTGAATTTTTTCGAAGCTCATGGTTATCCAAATATCCATCTCGCTCTTAGCCAAAAGCTGTGTAGTTTTCCTTCAATTTCTGCGCTTATTGGAAACTAGAAATATGTTTTTGTATTTTTCCGAGTTCATGGAAATCAAACAAAACTCTCACACAAGCAAAGACTGGTTAGTTTTCTCTTATTTTTTGCACGCATACGAATTTAGTAATACATAGATTGAGGAATTTAAAATATCGTTACTTCACTTTTCCTGAACTTGGGAAAGGAATATTGTAACCGCCACATATTAGAATACGTTACATCATTACAAACAACGAAACATGTTGGGAACATCCCAAATTTCCCCATTGTTCTTGAGTTCCCAGACATAATCTAAGCGTTCCAATATGTATGGATTGGATACATTTGTGTTAAAAAGGGAATTCAGAAGCCCTCCTCGAGGAGCTAGATTACGCCATTATTTTGAAGGCAAATGACAAATAATCGGGATGAGAGGCGAGTTGGAAGCGCGTGAATGTGCAAGTGGCTGTCCGGGGGATCCCCAGCGACTCCCACGCTCTGACGGCGTGCCGTTCCCGCCGCGCAGTGGGGCCAATCCCAGGACGACTGGCCAAATGTGCAAAATCAAAATACCGGTACAATAGGCAGGATGGAGGTGAAGGAAATGGAATGACTGAAACATTGTTCGCTAACAATTGTTGCGGGGTTTGTCTTAAGAAACAATTGTTGCCAAGACGGGGTAACAATGATAATGTAGCACGTTTAATACTAATAATTGATTGTCACTTTGAGTTTCAATTGGAACATTACATAAATTCGCTGATCGGGTTAGATAGTTAAATTGTCACAAATGCCAAGGTTGATTCCATAATTGACTCGGTAGATAATCGGTTTTAGTAATAAAAGGTATGCGATGAGGTACAAACATTTGCTCGTAACAATTAATTTTCAAAATGGAAATATGCCTGGTGATGTGATGATGATAATTTGGGGTACCGTAGTTGATTGCACTAATTGGCGGGAAAGAAGGTTTATGCCGACCATCCCTTCCCCCTATATATTCCCTATGTTGATTATGAGGTTTACCTTGGCCTTTCTCTGGAAATATAATATAGCTGATGTTAAGGGGTGAATGATGATGCGATATTAAATATTGGGAATATTGGGAATAAATCGTGTGTTTAAATAAAATACATAACGGTCTGAGAAGAGACCACATCACTTCTACATGTCGAAAATACTCTTGGCAATAAAGTGTAAATGTAATTACATTCAACATATTGTTCATCTTTGTTACCTGATAAAGACCTAAAAACCAAAATCTCGGAAAGTCATAAGAATGTTAATTTCTTTAATGCGTGTCTGTTCAAAAATCTGAACTACGTTCCTGCGTTACCGAGATCAGACAAAATACGCATAAGTGGCTTTACTTATTAACGAAGTTAGAAATTGGTCACGGTTCTGAGAAACAAAGGTCGTGGGAATAATGACAAGAAATTCTATCCCATTCTGTAGCACCACTAGTTTATAATTAGAAAAGCGTTATTTCCTGCATTGTTGAAGAGGATTCAAATATACAATTTGCCATACTCTGCTCCTGCCGGTGCAACTGTGCACAGCCAGGTCCTCGCGTTAGCGCCCGGAGGTCGTCGCGCACGCGGGCGGAGGCTTTCCATTTGGGGTCAGGGCTTCCTCGTGTTTGAATACAACCTCTTTCTGCGGTGGTGCAACAACGCAGGTCAAGCTTTCGCCTGGTGTCCGCGCTCTCGTAACTCTGCAAGGATCTTCGGCGATCATTCCATCAACTTCGCTCCCTTTTTTGCTTTGTTATTTAAGGTCCCATTAACATCTAGATCATTAGCGACCACTATTGCATTTAACGGTATGGTAACTGTGAAGATCACATGATGTGATGATGATAGAGGGTGAAAGGACGAACATAAATACAACCATGGCCGAGGCTGGACTGGAACCCGTGATCCTTCGATCCGAGACCGCTGCGGCACTACTGCCTTAACGATTTCGGCCATCCGGAACCACTATTTTGCTCTCTTCTAAATCACAAAAGTCATTCTTCTCCACTTTCTCCTTAATGCTTTCCCGATTCAACATTATTCCCGGTTATTCACACCTCTCCCAATTCTACGTCCGTCAATAAAAAATTACGCATAAGCGCAATTACGCTCGATACTTATACAACTTTCGTGTGGAGATCTCTCCTTTTTTAAGAATATCACCATTTCATTCCTCTCTAAAGTGATTCTCTGTTCCTGTCCTGTCCTGTTCTGGGCTCGACAACTCGATACGGGCCATGGTCGACCAGCGGTTGTCCAGCCTCTGGGCCATGGAATAAGGGGTTCGTATGGTTAGCACGAAGACGTTCCTCCACCGTACTGGTCTTCTGTTCACCGATACTGGTCTCCCTAACCTTAGGGCGCGGTTTCTCATCGGCAGACAGCAACGGGACATTTGTAAGGATAGTGCACAGTTATAATTTTGCCGCAGCCGGGAATAGAACCCGGGGTTGCGCCGTGGAAAGCGAGCCCGCTAACCAACGAGCCACCGAGGGCCTAAAGTGAGTATCTAACTTCAGTGATTAAATACAACTACAGCGATTTCAATTATCACCGAGTTATTCACTGGCGGTAGTCAATGAGCTCCACCACTTTCTCCTTTGTGGCACAGTATAAGTCTTCACGTCATCAGAGTCGAAAGATTGAACTGTGTACATTCTTACAATAAATACATTATAACGTACTCTCCTTAATGATGGCGCTGGCGACAGTGCGGAAGAAAGATCGCGCGCGGTCCCGGCCCAGTTGCTGCAGGTCCTGCTCCGGCATTCTTGCTAATGTGTTCTTAAAAAGTCATGAAAACGATTCACTCAGAGTGTGACGTGGTAGTTCAAGAAAAATCGTTAATTTGTGATTTTAAAGCAGCTTGTGGATCTTTTAATGTTTAGTACTTACCATTTTCGAGACAACAATTCTGAACTCTCTCAGGATATCCTAAGATTACTGTTATCAACGTGTGTTCAAGTTGCCTAACTACTCCATGCAATATGCTTGGTAAGAAAATTTCTTATATTCAACTAATTTTATTTATTAAATTACATCCCTTATCTTATGTTTTTGTACAGATTCATATGCTTCAAATGAATTTGTAACGCACTATATCTATCTGACAGAAAACGGAAAAAATAAGTAAGCATGGAATTCCCTAGTACACTAGTCACCGAGTTTCCTGTTTTGTTACTGCAATGAAAGTATGAGTCAATTAGATTCGGATTAGAATTGCGTTTAACTATATAGAAATTGCGGTTTTGAAACAAGACATCAAGACACAATAATTTCTTGAGTAAACATGACAATTTATCGAAACTTGTGTGCACATTCTGCGAATTTTGCAAACTATTAAAAATTAACGAGAGTAATGATTCACAGTTTATGTACCTGTATTTACACGAAGAGAGAATAAAACACAGATGCCGGATGTGAAGATGCTAAGAATTCTGATGAACATTTTTGCTTGAATACTATAACCTCTGACCATTATAATGCTTTCTCCGTTGGTGAAGTCATGTGTTAGTCATCCGCAACTGACCCTGAGAGGTCTTACTTGTATGTGTACAGATTCTAAGATGTCTCGTTTCAGCACAGGAAGAGGCTTCCTGCATCACGCATCATAATCTGTGAATACTATTTCGGCAAAACTCAGCCGCAAGAAAAGTCGGTTGAAAAGAACAATCAATTTACATGTTAGCAATACAATTTTAAAATTTATTTTCATGAGATCTCGTACAGGATGTATCTTATAAGTCTTCGAATCATTTAAGCATGTATTATTAATAGTGATTTCACAAAGGTGAAATTTTAAGCAAATTTCTACTTGATCAAAGCGAAGGCAATATAAAACAACATAAAGGTCATAAAATATTTTAAAACATTACAAATGATTTCAATACTTATAGTTATTCATTGGAATAAAGAGATATCATTCAATGCATTTTTTAATGAAAACAACAATTGCTCTAGAATAAATATTTTGTTGAGAAACCTCTTTTTCCGTGGTTTCTTATAAAGAAGAGCCCGAAGAGAAAAATCAATTTTCAAAGTTCTCCCTGGCAAAGTTGCAATGGGAATCTCACGACATCGCGTCAATCGTACAGTCTGCGAGTGCCCCACGCCTGTCGGCCTCCCAGCCTCTGCGGGGGCAGCTTCGTTCTCGCGCTAATGTGCTGCAAATGTCGCACATGGGCAGTAACCGGGCGCCGCTTTCCCTCCGCTTCGTGATTCCCCTCGGCCGAAGGTGAACTCCCCGGGCGGCGACGCCAGTCATTTACCTCCACCAATTTTCCGCATCATCCTTTGCGGAACCTCCCTCCAACCCACGCCGGGCTACTCTTCCCGCAGAAACTCGTTGCGTATATTTCGCGAATGTTCACTCCCGCCTGAGATATGGCATAATGTTCTGCGGAAAGGCATCTTATAGCTCCCAGTCTTTTAGACTACAAAAAACATTTGTACGAGCATTTGTATAAGCAAATCCCACCCACGGGATTCTTGTGAGCCTCTCTTTATTAACCTAGGTATTTTACCATTACCTTGTCTCTTGAAATATGAATCAGAGGTTTTTGTCAAAAATGAATTTCGGGGAAGGGCGGGAATATATTTTCAGCAAACGCCTTTGTCTATAACTACAATACTCGACATAGTAATAATATTCATCAGGTGACAGTATCAACATCTCGCTACAAAAAATTCACATATAATGTGTACATTACTTGTACATTATTTTACAACACCTTGCCTGGTGACATTAAACGATTAAATTAGGTGCAAAAGTTTAAGTTCCAAATAAAATCTTTTCTGCTGCACAGCTGTTTCCATACAATTAGAGACCCTACCGAACATCCAAAAGGAAAGTAAAATTAATTTTAACAATGGTTCGTATTATATACCATTTGGATTGTATAATTCTAAAGAACCCGTAACAAGTATTGCACTTCAGCTTCTGGGTCAATGACCCCCTTCTCGATCAGATTTTCGTCCAGTTTCCCTGATCCTTGAGCAAATGCTGAGAAGACCCCTTGTTTTGCTTCTGGACATAAATGAAACTTCAAATTACCTTCTCCTCATAGCACGTCACACACAGTTTTAACTGTTTTGACGTAAATAAATAAACAAATAAGAAATATTTCGGGCCTCTCTTCCGGCTGCCGCCGCGCGCCCCGAGTGGGAGATTTCCCGCTACGAGTGGGTGGTTTATTCAAGACCGGGACTTTTCAGTTCTCGTCACACCTTACAGTCAAGACTAAACAACCTTCAAGAGTTCACAAATATTGAAACTACTCACCAGAATGTGGTAGGGAAGAAGGGTTTCGATGATCAAAATCCAATTATATTTTTTTCAACGTGTGGGTCATATTAGCTGTATACATTTGCTTAAATAAACAATAGTGTAACACTTACATATAAGTGTCTAATACCAATTATTTGAATTATCTGATTGTGGAACGCAAGGAAGGAGATTGGTTAATTTATCACAACTTTTCGTTCTTGTTGCTTAACCAATTGCATTCAAATGTGCTTAAGCTACTGGAAGTAATCTGGTCTATGTGATTATACTTTATTACGAATTTATATCAGAGATCCCGTTTCAAAAATAAAAAAAACTTACAAACTTAAGATATTGAACGCAGATTTTTTTTTTGTATTTTATCTTAAACCGTTTTTTGACATTTAGGAGCGAGAAAAGCTCATTTAACATTCAGAGGAAACGAAAGTTAAGATAGTAGCAGCTATATTGTTAAAAAGGCTTTTGTGTAGTTAAAAAAGGAAACGCTGAAACGTATGCATTCTACAAGATAGTTCAGAATAATTACAAACTTCTAGGACATGAAGCGCGGGGAGCGGAATCACTTTTGGGTAGTAAATATGAGTACGAAATATCATAGAACAGTTACACACGTGTCATTTCTGATATCGCATCCTAATTCGCAGGCAATCTTGCACTGGTGATTGGCAGGTAGACGAACAGTTAAGAGATGACCACAGACACTTGCAATGACAATATTGAGTTTTTCTAAGGGGCCGTCAATAAATTATGCAACGCAAATTTGTTGTATTTTGAATACCCTCTCCCCCTACTGTAACACACCCATCACACGCTCTTGAACTTCTCCAAAAAATAAAGTAACGCTTGAGAAATTATTGATTATCTGTAAGTGATTCCTGGCGCGTGAACTACTAAGGTCATTAGTTACGTAAGTGCAGTGCATGTTTTTGTTCGGGAGGTGGCTGGATGGTGAGATCCGGCGCCGACCTACCGAGGGGGTTTACCCCAACCAGGTATCTCGCACCAGCAGTGCATCGCTCTAGCTGACACAAGCTCTAAGTTCCCGACCGGTTCCCCGACATGTGTAGTAGTGCAGTGCATGTTAGTGTAAGTGTGTGTAAGGGTAAACAGGACCTCCCGGTCAAAGGAACTGTAGTGACATCAGTTGATGCTCTGAGCCCGGCACTCGGGTACACTTGAGAAAACACACCCTTCGTTTACAAGAAATAAAAATACATTAGATCACAGAAAAGTTTATTAATTTTTTTAGTGTTATATTTTAAAATTTATGATAATTAAAGTCAGAATTTATTGGCGATGCTGACTATACCTGACAATAAGATTGGGAACAAGTGTTATGAGAAAGAAGGACGCACAGATGTGAAAATTTCTTACAAACCGCGCTCGCGTTGTCGTCGATGACGCATGACCGACAATCTACTGCCCCAATTTAATTTTATTATAGAATATACGATAGATCAGTTTTGAATACTTTCTTGGTAATTTTACAGAATCAATAAAAATTATGAAAAAAAGACTTCGATTTATTGTAACATATTACACAATAACTTTAGATAATTTATGTTTTTAAGTAATAAATTAATAATTTAATGTTTTGGTATAAGAGGGGAAAAAATTGTTCACCTAATGTCAACAATTTAAAAAAAAATCAATGTTACGCAACACTAAACTAACACCCCCTACCCCAAATAACGCAGCGTAACGCTGCCTCAAACACCCTTCCCCTCATTAGTATTACGTAATGTATAGACGACCCCTTAATTGTTAATATCTGACTTCAAAAATCTCTTGATTTGCTATGAAATTGGATGCATGCGTGTTCTGTTGCTTCAAGATCTTGTAACCACAGGCGACGCCAACAGGCAGTCGCACAAGCAAGTTGCACATGCTTCAGGAGAGGAAGCAGTGTATCCTAGAAACGTTAGAGACGAGGACAAAATGTACGGCAAAATAACAAAATATACGGCCCAGTTAACAGATTCCAGATGATTTATATTATCGTTATTCCTATATTATCAGCGCATATGATCACCAAATATACCAACTGCGTACATTACACCAACAAATTCTATGTCCATTATCATAATTTTATCACTCTTCTTCCATATCTTTAGTTACCCGATACACGTAAGATTTAATTCCGAATTACTTTGGCATCTTGAGTGCCAATAAAGTGGCAAAAAAGAGAGCGATTATTTCATTATTCGATGGATTACGAATCACAAAGCCCCTATCGCGGCGTCCGGTTGTGCGGTTTCTTTTACTTGTGGTCGGTGTTTCTCGACTTTCCGCATTGATGCAAACTCAGATCGGGGTACATAATCTTTTCTCTTCCGCAGATATAACCATATCCATCTAAGCAGCTGCAGTATCAACAGCGACCTAAAGCTGAAACTGTATCATCCAGCCATTCCACGTCCGTACATCTCTCAATTTAGTGTCCTTCATCTGCCTATTCCATGCACAGAAAGTGCTGTTCACGAGTGTTTTGTTTACATTTACTGTTCTTAGTATAGTATTTCAAAAGATAACGTGGAAGTGTTTTAAGAATTATTAGTAGAGGCAGATTTTGATGATTTAAAACATCGCCTAAAATGATCAATAAAATGCTCTTAATACGTTTTAAAAATGCCCTAAAAGCAAAGAAAAATTATATAAAACCTTCGGTCAAAACCAATTCAGATCAAAATGTTGGATATGTTACTGATGTAATAGAGGCTTCTTCCTTTCATTCAAGTGAACTCATCTAGTAAACTTTGGGTTTGGACTGCTCTTTAATAGGAAATCTCTGTTTAGTCCTTAATTATCGCGAAATCGGCCGAACCGACAATGGCGCTGACAGGCGTCACAGGTGCCTTAGATTACATACTCACAACCGCTGACATTACAATTTCCGAGCCAAAAAATCGAATAGGCTACTCAGGAATTCTGGGAGAACATATGTTGCATTTTGTGAATATTATTTGAAGCAAGTACCAATAAAATGACATTAAAATGGAAGAAATCAGCAAAATGCTTTTCAATGACGGGAAAAAGTAAACAAAAAAAATTAAAATTTACAAATCCCTCTTCACTTCATAGTTGCTTTTAACACTCGATATTACTATTAAAACTGCAAAGTCTTTAAATGAAATCATTATAACTTATGAGCGTACATCAGGTGATTTAGACTATCAAAATATCCGTTTATAAGAAACGGAATCGGTGATGAAGGGACAAGGTCCCACGATATATATACAGTATTACGTTCAGAAAAACTTTTCCAGACACATTGCAACAACCATCAGTTCGTGGCTGCTGGAGGAGAAGTAAATGGACAACCCAAAACCAAAAAGGCAGAAAAGAGCTTTGCGGAATTATATTTATAGTATGTGAAGAATATGCTTATTTCACCTGATGAAAAACTATATACCGCTCCACTTATCCATCCCAGCTGAGCATATCACATGTAGAACAATGATGTGGTTGATTTCAGGTATCATGATATAAAAAAATTAATAATAATACTTATATGTACTGACTTTATCAACAAAAAATAATCCTGAAGAGAATATATTTTAATATTCAGCGATGAGAAAAATTTAAGGAAAAAAAGAATTTTAAAACAACAGATATTTAAAATCATAAGGAAATCATCAGTTGACAAAAGTAAATTTGATTGTAAAGAACAAACGAGAAATCTTTCTGAGATAGTTCACTCTTAGGAAAAATATGTGAAGGCACTGTATGCCAGAGAGAGTGTTGCACAATTAAGTATGGTTGCAAATTCTGATTCACGAGAAGATGTTATCAAGCTAGATGTGAAAAGAAACAAAGTAGTGAATGAAATTGAGTTGAATGAGCCAGATTGCGTCAGGTAATCAAAGTCGAAATACGTCAAATATACTTGGATCGAGGATAAATGGGTCTAGAGAACATATAATCATGGAACTGGAAGTTGACACAAGTGTAAGTTGACTGGTTTAAGCAGTATGGAGAGAAAATATAATGGTCAAGAACCTGAAGGTAACAGAGCTAATACAAGGGAATACAAAAATAACCTAATAAAAACCAGGAAATGACTTCTTTAATTTCTTTTCAAGTATCTCGGAACTCAATAAATTTCGCGTTGGACATGAATAAACCTTCATTTTTTAAATTATGATTTATTTAATTTGTCGCATGAACTTCCAGGTCATTAGCGACCACAATTATTTTTTTTATTTATTTACGTCAAAAACAGTTAAAAACTGTGTATGACGTGCTATGGGGAAAAGTTAATTTGAAGTTAAATTTATGTCCAGAAGCAAAACAAGAGGCCATCTCAGCATTTGCTCGAGGATCAGGGAAACTGGACGAAAACCTGATCAAGATGGGTCAAAATACAATATATACAAAGCACAACAGAACATACAACAGTATTTAAAACTAAAGCAAAAATACATAATTTGTCAAAATAAGTGTAACATTACATGTCCATTAACAATCACATTCAACAGCAACAGAATATAAACAAATATAAGAAGACATATTGTGGATTACAATGCATTTTTGACATAACATTGCGACAGTATTAGTGCTTAACAGATTATTAGTTTTTTACAGTTTATTCATAACGTTACATTTCTTAAACTTTAAAGACATTTACAATGCGAAAACCTTCATTTTTTGGGGCAGATTTTTTGTTGTTTGTTTACAGACGTAGCTGTTTCTTAATAGGGTGTATCTTGAACGTTTCACTAGACCAGACATTCACAACTATTTTCTTGCATCGTCCTCTTTCTATAGAATAGTTTTCTTCATCGATCCTCTTACATTTTCTCCTTAATATACAGCATTCAATATATTAATATTTATAAAAACGTTACTCAAAAAACACTCCATAAACAACACGAAGATGCCATGAAGACAAAAAATATGCACAAATGTTTTGAAATATGTTAGATTAGGTTTATGTATTTCGCGCTAGTTACTACTATTACTAGTTTTGTATTATTGAGATTTCGATCTTAATTATACCGATCAGTTGCCAGTCCATTTTCGGCCGTCGATCTCGAATCAACCCACTGATCGTTATTGAGCCCTTTCAAAACTATATCGACCACCAGGAAGTCCATTCCGGCCCCGTTGTGAACCCTTCCAATAGACGCTAACTAGACGGGGCTCCTGGAGTTTGGGGTCAGCGGAGCGCGAGATCCTCCGCGACACAACGAGAAGAGACAAACATCCTTGTCCGAGGTAGGAGTCGAACCCCCAGCCTTTCTTATAAAAGCGCTGAGAATAATGAAGGTATTAGTCCCCTTGGCAATTCAGATTGCAAGGAATGAATGTCAATCTTAAAAACAGAATGACTTCATAGAGCACGTGACTGGCAAAATAATGACTGCAATTCATTAAAAAAACGTGTCTCAACTTAGGTCGCTGTTTATCCAGTCAGATGAAACTGAGATATTAACTGAGGTTAATGGTAGGCAAAAAAGACAGAAATTGTTGAGTGTATTAAAAAAAGTCTTGATAAAATTACTTATTCTGTGGGGTCTGTTATTGCCACAAATTGTATGTAATGGAAAATTAATTTTTTCTTCTTCACTGATTCACATGACTTTCATTACTTTATACACCGAGCGAAGTCTTCACACTTTCTTCTGATAAGATTCTCACTGAGATCATTCTAATAAAATAAATGGTATCTTTTTTCAGAATGCTTAAGTATATTACACGATTGCATTTGTAAAGAAACTTGATCCAAATTCTTACAATGACGACTTTAGGAAACAACTACTGAGTTCACTTGCATTAGCCATTTCCCATAATGCTAATATTGACCACTTGGAGTCTATTTGATCTCTCATAAGTGTCAATAGTTTCAACTGTATCGATAATTTAAAAAATATGGGAGTCGATCACAGCTAAACATAGGCCCGCTCACCACTAAATACCTTTTAAATTATGGTTATTAGTTGGTTACATCAATACGTATATCGCATTTTTAATTCATTAACAAAACATATGGTTCTTTCTTTATTTTTTGATGGTGCAGGTTTTGAAATTAAATAATTTAATATTAGAAATGACAGTGACAAGTGCCTAACCACTTTTATATTTTTCAACTAATTATTAACAAGTGAATACAACTAAATTTTTATATCTAGTGACGTTTTTCTTAACAGTAGTTCACAAGTCAATATATGAAGAAAAGAAACCCTGACCCTGAAAGGTCAACGGCTTTAATAATTTTTACGAAAGGGGTATGCGATCAAAGCAATTTTGGTTTCATCAATCTAGTTTACATCAATAATTTGTTTTTCTCCCAGTTACCAACTGTACTCTAAAAAATACAAAAGAAAACGATTTTAACCCCAAACAAAATAATTCACTAGACACAAAGCAAACAAATATTGGAGAGGAAAGGATCGCCATGTACCCTCTCTCAGAGTCATCAGAAATCCACAATATCACACCACCCAAAAGTGAACTCGCTACCCAATAGTCAACAAAACCGCGCCTTCCTGACTTTACCTCCGCCGCCGCCGGCGCCACCTTCGCAGATGCCAAGCCTTTCGGCCCCGTCGCGCCGCTTTGGATCGCGAGGGAAATCCACGTGGACGGCTTTTTACCCACCCGCATCGCTACAACCCCGAAAAATCGCGGTCACCATGATACAACCACCGCCCAGGCAGCGGGCCTGGCGAGATAGCCAGGTCGCGTTCAGTGGCTGTATAGAAGAGAATTCTGGCGGCCGAGTGCTCTGCTCGGTAGTTTTCCGGGATTTCTCCGATCAGTACCAGGCGAATGCCGGAGCAGTAACTTCAGAAGTGAACCACGAACTGCTTGCGATGTTTCCTTCTACATATTTCTCCCTCCTCTCCTCACATATACACACACACACACACACTGACACTTACATGCACCGCATTACATATCGTCGCTTTCCGGAATACTGTTGTAACTTTGAAAACCTGTTTTGAACAGGAGGGCGTGATTAATTTCCTCGCAACACCATGTACTTTCCTTTAACCGATGATAATCCAGCTACACCGAAAAAGTCTCTCGTTTTTTAAAATTTATTTTATGAAAATTAATTTTATAAAACTCTGAATTTTTGGACATTATTTCATAAAAATAAATAGGGACCTCCGTTCATGAAAGGGTGATGGATCTATTACGAAGCAGCTTTTCGTAAAATGTCAGAAAAAAAGATTTAATTCACATTAAAATGATTGTTTTAACTGATCAAAATTAAAATCTAAATCTTCGACTTTTTTTGTTACACTATTCCGGAAAAGCGATGACATGTCGGCAGGTGAGTCGGGAACTTAGGCGGTTTTCACAGTGGAGACGACTTAGGACGAAATTTCCGAAAGACAAAACCAAATAAAACCGACCTTTGTCCGATAGCCGGTGTTTTCGGACGCCGTCGGAAGAGGTCATTCGTATTCACTATGGCAATTTCTATCGCGTGTTTGACCGAATCCAGATCATCGGATAAAAACGGCCGAACGAAATTTCGGCCAAAATCAGGTCCACAGTGACCACCGCCTGTGATAATGTCTCGGCGGTGGCGGTGTCCCGCTGACGGAGATACCTGGAGTGGTAAACCACGCAAACCGATGTTACGTTAGCGCCGGATCTCACCAGTTAGCGGAGGGGAGGAGCACCATCACCGTTGGCGTTGGCGCTTTGAGACGCGTGTTTGCGGGACGTGCCGTGGCTTGGCGGGATTTGTCGTGGCAGAGTTTGTCCTGGCAGGGTTTTGGCATGGCGGGGTTTTGCGTGGCGAATTTTGGCATAGTGGGGTCTGGCGAGGCGAGGTTGTCGTGGCGGGGTTTGTCGTGATGGGGTTTAGAGTGGCGAGGTTTGGCGGGCGGGTTTTTTTCGTGGCGGAGTTTGGCATGGTGAGGTTTAACATGGCGAAATTTGGCGTGGTGGGGTTTGGAGTGGTGGGGTTTGGCGTGGTGGGGTTTGGCGTGGTGGGGTTTGGCGTGGTGGGGTTTGGCGTGGTGGGATTTGGCATGGCAGGTTTGACGTGGCGGGTTTGACGTGGCGGGGTTGGAGTGGCGGGGTTTGGCGTGGCGGGGTTTGGCGTTCCGTGGAGTACCGTGGCGTCGTTTGGCACAGCGTGTCGTCGCTTGGCGTGTCGTGTCGTAATGTGACGTGTTGTGATATGGCGTGGCGGGGCTCAGCGGGGGCGTGGCGTGGCGTGGCGTAGCGCGTCTAGGCGTGGGGTGTCGCGCCGAGCGCGGGGAGCGGGGGCGGCGCGTATATAACGGGCGCGGAGTGGCGCGCCGGCCGCCAGTGCGCGCGTCGCAGCCATGGAGACAGGGACGCTCGCTCGCATCGTACTGGCACTGGCCGCCGCCGCCTCCGCCGCGCACGCGCAGCAGGGCTACGAGGGTGAGTAGGCGATGCACGCGAAGAGGTCACATGGCGTCACACGCTCGGGGGAACGGGTTGCCCCACATCGCTGTCGCTGAGCAGAAAAAATTGATGCTTGGAAAGTGATTGTTGTTTTAAAACACAATGTTCTACCCAACGCTGTCTTACTTCATCCTATGCATCTGCAGTGCGATGAATCGCTGATAGCTTTAGATAGCTGACAATTCAAGTTTTTAGAAAAAGTGCGTTAATATTTTTTAAACCTTTGGTTTAAATAAGAATAGCGGATACGCTATTTATCGCCGACATCTGAGAAAGTGACGTTTACATCTCCTTCTACACTAATTAAATTTCTGTTGCTTCGTTTCAATCTCATACTTGGGTTTTGTTCTCAGTGCGTCATACCTCATTCGTGATTTTGAACTATTTAGTGCCCTTGTTGCTATGGCAACTGACATTCCGATCCGTTTCGCGTTTGGTCCGTGTAGTTTTCTACCAGCCAGGGAGCGATTCGCTCCAACGTTGTGAATTGAGCGTTAATAACGTCGCCCCAAGAACAAAGCTCACACTAGAGATGCTTCATGAATGGGCTTCTCGTCGTTCTTTCGCCGTCTTTATCAACCACCGGGCATTCCCGGTAGACATTGTTTTTGTCCCTGTCTGCGAGTGAAATAAAAATAATTGTAAAAATGTCAGTAGAAAAATATTTGTAAGTGAATTAAAATGATATTTAATAACGATTAAGAGAGCGTTTACGGAGTCGACTAGAACTCAGAGGAATGTAGTTTCACCAGTTTTTGAGAGGTAATCAAGTCTCGGAACTGCCCATAATTGACGTATTCGAGAAACGTATTTTCAGAAGCGTCCAATTCAAGATTGATTTTGAAGGTTCTTCCACTTAGCGATGAAGGCCGCAATGATGACAAGTATCCTGACGAGAATCGTACACTATTCACAAAAGTAGTTTGTATCATACATAAACATAAATTAGTTGTGAAAATCTTCTCAGCTGTGGCGAAGTGATTTGCTATGTGTAGTCTACAGGGAAAATAATGTACGTTTTAGGGACTTTGGCGGCTTAAAACGTATATATGTTTTAAGCCACCAAAGTCCCTATATATAGTTATTTCGTATTTTAATGCCTACAACGCCATTTATAAAGAGAGATCAATGACGGTTAGCCTTTTTATTAATTGAAATCGGTTTTTGTGATTGCTTCTAGAACTTTTAGGAAGATTCTACGTTTCATGAAATACACCTCAATAGTTTGGAAGTGTTTCTGATTACTTAAGAAGAACAGTACTTCAGCAAAAGGTGCTTTCAGGAAGAAAGTAATTGATCATATAGTGTTAATAATTTTTAATATCACTTAAATCAATTTCATAAATATCACACCACTAACAGATTTTATCAATGTCACTATGGAATGAATCTATGAGTGGGAGTTGTTTTCATAATAATTACGAAGATACGAAATATGAAACTTTTGTCCTCGTTATAGAGTTTGTTATTAAAGAAACAATTGCGTGTGAAAAAAGGAGAAAAGGAAGTAATCCCGGCCTCAGCCTTGGGGCGCGGAAAGGTGCGCCAAGGTCGCACTGGAGCTTTGGAGCGGCCAGACAAGATTCTTTCCAGAATGTTTTCTTCTCAGCTGGATGCTAGCGAATTCTCCATAACTTTTATTCCTAGAAATGAGCTATGTTATATCAAACTTCATTGATCATATCGAGAAATTATTCCAAATTGTTTCGAATGCGTCGTAGCATTATAGGTTGTTTTTTTTTCGTTAATCGGCCGACTAGGACCACGCAAGCAAGCATCCTGCATTTACCGTGGCTCAGTATTTATTTATTATCGCGGTAGCAGGTGCTTGCAACAATTCTTAGGGGGGACCAGCATTTAGCTGGATCCGATTTTTATCCCCCATGGTTGTTAGCCCGGGGGTATGGAAGATGAAAGATGATAGGAATGGATTAGGAGGCGATAGGTGATCGTGGACTTTTGGAACCATCCCAGCATTCGCCTTTATGACCGAGGGAAACCACGAAAACCCCGGTCAGGATGGCCGGCCCGGGAATCGAACCCGGACCTCCCGATTACGAAGTCAGAGCATTATAGGTTAGGTTTAATAGTTGAGTATTTGATAGTGTTAGAAATATTTCCACGAATGTATAATGCTTTGGCAAAGTATTTATTTCATGTTTTCGAAGGTTGTGGCATTTCTTAAAGCTAGTTTCTCTTTGTGTCGTCACATTATGCAACGATTTGAGGTTGAAGACATACATCGTAAGTCCTACAAAATGTCTGTAAACGAAAATAGCGGTCAGGGTTGTGATAATTCAGTTATGGGACATAACAAACACTTTATGATTTTTGATGATTTCGACCTAGTTGACAAGCTAGTGTGAAAAATCCCATCACCGTCGGGACTGGAACCTAGGACCTCCCGGTCATGAATCTGTCGTGATTTCAATACGTTATTGACAGGTATTAGAGCCAATACATAAATATTTCTTTACCTACAACGTCAAAATAAAGAAAGTCTCTCGTTGGGCAAGAATAAGATATTTCAGGGATGATGTTTTAAACTAAATGAAGTGCATGTATGTGTGTAGATTCTTTGTACTTGAAGTGATATTTTTTATAGATAATTTTTATGGTTGCATGAATGTGTCTTCTAATTAATTGTCGTGTTGGTAGTTTTTATTGGGTGAGAGTATTTTATAACATCCTGTAAAGCGAGTTTAATGACCTGACGTGAGCTACATATATACCTTAACCTACATATATACCTGACGATTACGCACACGCGCACGCACGCGCACACACACACACACACTCTCTCTCTCTCTCTCTCTCTCTCTCTCTCTCTCTCTCTCTCTCTCTCTCTCTCTCTCTCTCTCTCTCTCTCTCTCCCCGAATCCAATTGAAAATTTCCGCACAGATTGCACTTAAATATACCGACGATGTGTGTGTAGATGGTGATTATGGAACTTGATTCGCGTCTGACTTTCAGTCGATGGCCCTCCCTAATATGGCGGAACTTTTAGGCCACAACAGACCTGAACACGCATGCCAGACCTGAAAAGAACATCGTCTAATAAGAAAATCCAACATGTTGCCACAGGCTGGCAGACATTGGATTTAGTTAGCACGCATTGGAGGCGAGATCACAATTTCAAGGAAGTGAATGAATTTGGCGAATGTTCTCTCTCTAGTGTAGAGTAGATGCTATCCTACTTACAGTGGCTTACGAAATTGATCGTGCACCTGTTAGCTGGAATAAAACAATACAGTTTTCTGCATCAATTATGTATTTTGGACGTCACACTGTTTTTGAAATAAGTACTTACTGACTTGAACGCGTCACTTTCTTTCTCATTTAAAATTAATAAAATTATTTACAAAATCTTTTACACGGGATACTTTCTGCGTTTTAACAATTAAAATCATGAAATAATTTTCCTTCTGAGCGAAAATGTATTTCCAATTTCGTTTACGTAGTGGCAGTAGATCCACGTTTTACAATTGCGATACTTGTCTCAACTTTTTTCCTCCTGAATAAAACAGTATTTTATTTTTTATTTTTCACAAGCTACAATTGCGAATTACAATTGCACTCATTGCGAAGCACAACTGACGGGCGTGCGTTCTCCTGAACTGGCGCGAATGCGGCGGAGCGTCCCTCGGTGTCTCTTCCTCCTCCATGACGTCGCGTCGCGCCGCTGCGCACCCGACGTGCCCGACGGCGCGACGACGTCGCCATCTCGCGCTCAGTGGGCGGGCGCGCGATTCTCCGGGGGCGAAAGAACTGCGACACGCGCGCCGCTTGTGGCACTCGTTCCCGAAAAAAAAAGGCGAAAATAGTAATGTGAAGGACTTGGGGGCAGTCTCAAGGTAAGCCACATTAGCCATAAGAAGTCCTCCGCTTTTCGAAAATGTTATTATCTAGTTTGGTGAAAGTAGCCTTTCTCGTCACTTTATCGTATTTATTTATTGACGTTTCCGGAACGTCAACTGTTACAGATATAAGTCCTGTTAGTGTAGTATGTTTTATTCCGGGAGGTGGTGGTGTTCCTCCTTCACTGCGGGTGCTGTCATACATGACCGCTTGTGCGGTATTTCCCACTCTATTTACATCCCCAGAGGGGCACCGCCACAGTCGGGGCAAACTCTAATCTCCCAATGGTTTTTCAACATTTAAGTACTTGTGTGATGTACTGTAGTGAATGTAAGTGTAAGTGTGTGTAAGGGATAGAACAATGAAAACAAAGGAAAGATCGCGCGCGGTCCGTAGCTCGTTTGTTAGGGTGCTCCTCAGGTATTTGCCTGTAAAGATAGGAGAAACCACGGAACAATACCGATCAGAGAAGCCGGTCGCTAGAATTCTCCTCCAGACAGCAGCAGAATTCGACATACCTATGTGGATAGTGTCGGAAATTCGCCATTGTAGAGATTCGATCCCTAGGACCTCTCGGTCAGAGTAATGATCTATAGAGAGTCTCGATCATATTTAAAAAGGGTCTGATGTTTCATATTTAATATGCGATTGTGTTGACAGAACCCAGTAGATATGTTCGTAAAGTAATGACATGAGACTCCTAATTATTGAGTAAAACACTAAACATCGGCTATATCTCAATGTAGTTTATTATATTTACCAATGTTCCGTCAATATAGAAATAAGTTCATTGACATTTTTAGAGCAAAGGATGCACAAAATCTGACACTATCCATTATACCAGTAAATTTGTTGTTCAGCTTAGTGCGATGAATATTGAGTGGACAGCATGGAAAGGTAATGTAGCACAGGTAGCTAAAAACCCTAAGATAGTTCATTAGTGCGATTATGCATATACACACACACACACACAATTATATATATATATAATATATGTGTGTATAATATATGAAATTAACATGAACGAACATTTATTCGGAATACAGTTTCTGCAGTAGAACACACATGAGACTAAAGTTTTGACGCTACGACCAACTGGCAGACTGGTAGACCTTGCACAACATACCTGAACCCAGACACATGAACAGCAAATACACCACTGATCAGCATAATGAAGTTAGTTTGCGTATGTAACATTTGTGAGACGGAGGTTGATTTGACCATTACCACGTGAGGTCACGTTGTTACACTCAGAACAGTCATACAGTACAGGTCATTTGTAATACTTAGACTATTCCCGCAATAGTACAGAAATACATTGAGCAAATGCACACTTGAGCAATTGTCGAGTTGACCTTCAACAGGTCTTCAGAATCGTGTATTTAAAGCAATTATTTGAGCAACGACACATTCGTGCACCAGGGATACTCAGAGATTCCATACGTGAATGGAGGTGGGGACCAATCGCCTAATCAAATGAGGGTATTTGAAATGTTTTGGAAAGCTTCGAGAAGGCAAATCGCTGCAGCCAGTTAAAATCCGTGGGCGATTAGTCGAAATCTAGCGTAGCAGCACGTGGTGACCTGTGGGTGGGTTTCCCGTTAACATAACGTTAGATTGCTAGGAAACGGTGCCAGATTGTAAACCATGCACCTATTAATGTTCAAGATCTTCGATTCTCGTAGTGAATAAAACTTTGTATGACGCATGAAATACTTGCTGAAATACCCCCGCAAAAAATACAGTAAATTAGCATAATTAGAGTATGCCGATCCGGATAGCCGAGATCGCTAAGGCAGAAGTAACGTGGTGATCTCGGACGGAAGGATCGCGGGTTCGAGTCTCTCCTCGGTCATTGGTGTGTTCGTATAAGTCTGTATGTGTGTATCGTCCATTCTTCCTTCTTTATCATCATCATTCCATCTCCCCCCCCGGGTCTAGCAATCTTGGGGAATACAAATTGGATGCAGAATTAAGCTAATCGCCCAAAAAGAGGTCACAAGTACTTTATACGGGATAAATGTCACCGAGCATCTGGAAGTGTAGGTGTATGTCCGCGTGGTCCAAGACGCCAATTCGCAACCAACAAAAAACAATTACAGTAGAAGCATACGTGATTGTTTTATGTGGAGATCAATATTTGTCTTCTTAGACATGAAGCAGTGACTGAATTAACATTGACGGAAGAAAAAACATTACTACGGGTGTAGCCTAGGTTTGGTGTTTACCAGATCATTGGGATTACTCATTCTATCAAAATAGTTATACATATTACTAGCCACAAGGGAGAGAGAAAAGTATGGGAGGTTCTGTTTCCGGGTGCAGTTCTGCACTCAATATCCCTCATCCATTAATTTTAATAAATATTTTTTTCTAACTATATATTGTGCATTTTTTGGTAGTATATAATAGTTTTTAAAATTTTAATTTATTAAAGGTCAACTTTTAAAACAACCTCAGGCGGCACTCACCTAAGCCACGCCATCTGTACACTTGTGATTACTAAAACAATGCAAGTGAAAGGTACTCGTAACCTCACAGGAGATGTAAAAGGACGTAAGCAATTAATATAGAAAGGAAAACCATATAAAAAGTATGTAAATATTTCCACTAAGTTATATTACAGCGATAATATGGAAATCATAGTTTGCATTCCAGCTTTTAGATCTTTAAACAGAACACATAACCTGAAGGAAAATTACTTCTTAAAATGAACCGTTTGTGCTTGCTTTTCTCAATCATCATTATATATTTATAAGTCATACATAGCTCATCATTAAATATTTAGCGCCTAACAGCAAACAGTAGTTGGCTGATAGATAAACTCTTAATTTCTTCATTGCTGCCCATTTCTTTTAACAAGTCGTCCAATGTTACAGAAATACAGGCGCCAATTACATAACCAACCAGGGCCTTTCACCCTCACATTTGATTACTCTTGTGATTGCCAGGAAACGCAGTTCAATCTGACTCGTTCAAAGGCATACTGGGGAATTTCTGTGATGAGGAAAACAGAGTAGAGTTTAGTCATTGAAAAACGTTTTTCTACCTGGTTGGCTCTATCACTTGTTTGCTCCATTCTCCCCTTTCGCTTTCCCTCCTCTCTCTGGCTTACAAAAACACACACACACGCACGTACATACATACACACATACATACTACTCTTTTTTCTTATATATAGGTTCAACAGTCTCTCACTCTCTGACACATACATACATCCGCTATTGCAAATTTACTCGTGTCCACCTCCCCTTCCTCTATCTCTCTTCATCTCCTCCTTTCCTCCCTTACTTTCCGCCCTCTTCTTTCTCTCTCTCACACTCTCTCCTTCCCTTCCCCTTATTCCCTCTCCCCTCACACTCACCCCTCATTACACACTCGATTAGTCGCCTGGCTCCTTTGCGCTGCCTTGCGGGCGCGGGTGGAGTGGGCCCACTGCAGGTGCAGCGCTGTGAGGTCGGCGCCACGAGCGTCGCCTTTCTCTTCCTGCTGCCCCCCCCCCCCCTTCGCAGGCCTACCGACACCGCCAATGGCTTCTTGCGAGAGGAACAACTGGAAACGCACAACGTGCGTCATGGCTGCGGCCTGATTCTTTGCGGGCATGCTTCCTGTCTAAAGCGTCACAAAATCGCCAGCAAGTGAATTTTACTTGTCACAGACACTTAAAATAGACTTCTTGCAAACGTCACGTCAGTAAGCAGAGTCATAAACTGTTCCATCATATTCACCAGCTTTGCAGATAATATAGAAAGTGAGACATATTGAATCATTAACATGATTTAATCGATGTTTCTCGATCGATTAGCTCCGACATCTACGGTTTATATCATGTGTTAGTCATTTTCACCACTATACAAACTTTTCTACTTTCTTGTCACAGTGCCAAGCCGAAAATAATGCCAAACTCCTGGGGTCTTTCACAATCGCTACTGTTAAGTCGTTCATAATCGTGTCGATTAGCTCTAAAATCATATCCACTGCTAATTGCTTATTTACGACGTATTTGCTGATCGAATCCACATTTTTACCGTTTCAAACCGCATGCCGTTCTAAGATTAACTAAACGATGTTCGTTTTGAGTTCCCAGTTATGTGCGACAGGTGGCTTACAGCGACAAAAGCTGTTCAGCTGTTGAGTTACGCTAAAATAACTCTTCCTATGTACAAATAATTTTCTTTCTTTTGGGAGGTACTGCAGTTCCATTCATCCTTTGACCTAACATTGCTAGTTAGGCTTCACAATTACATTAGACTGACACTGAATTACATTGTATGCCAGACTATGCCACTATCTAGCACTTTCTTATACAATAAAAGTATGGAAGTGCCATTAGATTGAGAATTTCAGACGAGTGAATTTCCAAATGCGATTGATATAGGATAGAGTGCTATACATGTCCATTTTTGGAAAATTAATATTCAGATTTATATTGAGTTCACGTAGTTCATATAGAATCTATAGCTGATAAAGCTACAGTTTTATGCTTTTAAATCAGTTAACAATAAACTGCACTGAGTCACGGAATCCTTACGCGCAGACTTAAGGTAAACGAACTACCGTTACCAAGCGTCAATATAATAAAATTCTAAAGAGTTTGATTTACGAAGTACATTAGATTTTCTACTATAAAACAAAACTGTCATAGAATTTCGCATTCTATCCTATGTTTTGAGTTAATAGAGACACGTATTTTGCTGCCTTATGGGTGCTGTGGTTCGTTCACGGATTTATCCCATTATTGGATTAAGCCACATTATACTTAAAGAAATTATAGCTTTAAATTTAAATAAATTATAAATAACTATCGCACCGAACTGATAATATGTTTGCTTTCGATTTATATAAAAAATATTGGTACATCTAAGTGGACCCTCTCTATTTTCTGCGACACAAACACGGGTAAACCCATGTTATATGAAGTGTATTTATTAAGTTTCAACAAATAAGGAAAATGTGCGGAGGTGTATTTAATTTTGTTGAAATTATCTTTTGGGAAGAAACATAGCAACAAATATTGAGATAGTTTTTCAAAAACGTAAAAATATTTGTGTCTTTTATAGAAACTAAGGTATTTGAGGGGATAACCCAAATACTATTTTACTATTCTCGGATTGGCGTAACAGGCCATACACGAGAATTATGTTTACAAGATGTGAAAAGGTGACGACCTTAGTGTTACGTTCAAGTGCAATTACATCATGCAACGAGTGGGTGTGGTTCTTACTCAATAGAGTGAAGGCTCCCCACGTTCTTTGGCAGCCTCTGTAACAGCAGAAGACCACACCTTTCTCTATGAACTTTTCATCAGTCGTGATGTGCGTAAGACAAGGGATCCTTTATTACGCTTGAGATAAAGCTATCTTTTCAATACAATAAACACAGAATATTTTTGCTTTGCAAACTTCCTAGTATCAAATGACTAGTTATGCACGTTCTTTTGCATATCTTTCATAATAAATTCTTGTAAGAGATTAGTCACGATCGTCAGATCATTGGATAGTGGAAAAACTAATAGCCTAACGTCCAAGTCGAAAGAAGTTTTGGCATTAGTACACGAATAACCTTACTACTTCCAACTTATACAATGACTGGGCGCAAACTGCACCTCCGAACATCAGACTAAATCAGGAAGTGTCACTGTGTCCTACTTCGATGACCCACCCGGTAAGCTTCAATGTAAAGAAACATCAGTATGATAATTTTGCTGAAAGATAATTCATTCCTCATTTTATGTTGGCTCATATACGTCAGTTATCAAAAAGCAGATATCTTTTAAGATATATATGTATGATATATCTATGATGTGCGGATATAAGTCGCTTTTCAACTTGGTCATATAAAGACCACTGTGACACATACTGACTGACTAAGCTGTAGGGAGAAAACGTATGGACAACACAAACATACAAACATCAATGCTCAAGGCGGGATTCGAACGCACGGAACGACCCTACGACCCGAGGAACCCTTCAGCCTTAAGTCTTTGGAATTCCAGGCCTGCCATCACAAATATTTTTGTATATCACATACCTACTATCACATATATTTTTCTGTAGGATTTTATGTGCAGAAGTGCAGGATTGATATTGAATGAAGATATGTTTGACCTTCAAGCATGAGCATTATTATCAATTCATGACAATTTAGACCCGATCAGCAAAGTGTTCCACGAAAGTAGGTTTAGGACGGGGCTTGATCAAAGTGCTTCCCATTCTCACTATTATATTTCACACACAAAATGTCGATGAATCGGCGAGAGACAGCTCATTAGTCTCCGTTGTGCGAAGAAAAGCTTTGGACCAAAGCCAACGTAAATAAAAAGATGCGGTAGCCTTTCACGAACCTTGAATACATTGACCTTGAATCACAGGAGACGGTACACCTTAAAGAGATTTGTACTCGGTATCTAAACTGCATTCGTGAACAAATACAATTTTTGTTGCGAGGGGTGACAAGATACCCCTTGTTCTGACTGGGTAATATTTTACACAAATACTCCTTTGGGCCTGATTGATATTTTTGTCTTGTAATTTTATGCAATCTTGGTGCAGTCACAGATGAAGGGATTGTTTTCCGTATTGTTTAAATAATCTTCCTCATTTTTTTTCTTTTCCTGACTTCTTCCCGCAGCAATGGATCTCGCCACTACTCCGTATTTCAATTCAGCATCCTTCGATGATTTCTCTTCCTTTATTTTCTATATTCGTTTTGAATTTGCGTTTCTTCGATCTCTTCTTTGACGATGTTCAACGGAATCTTTTTTTTTTTTGCTTTGGTCTCCTTCAATTTTTACATCGTATTTCTAGATATCTTATCTTTCCCTCGTTTCTTCTTCTCCTATTTGGTAACAATAATGTCTAGAAAGTGAAATAAGGACCACACTCACTTTGTGGAAATAATATTCCCAATGCCAAGGATGGAGAGCTGTTTGTGAGAAACATTGTAGTGCAGGATGTTAAGAAATTCTTGGAATGGCTGGGAAGTTTAGTAACAGCAATGTCTTGACGGTAAAAGAGTGATATTTAACGAAATGTTTGATCTACAATCATTTAAAACATTACAACTATCAACAACTTACGGTCTTAAGCAGAAAATCGTTTTCGTCGTCTTTGCCTTTTTCGTCTTCCCATCAGCTAGGGATCGCGTACGTTATTAGAATCCTCAAAATTGGTACAATATTTTGTCTAATATTTATCAGACTACATTTTTTTGCAAAACATATGTCTTCTGAGAATAATATTTATTTTATTCAAAATGTTAAAAAGGCGTATAATATTCAACTCTCTCTTTTATTAAGATATACAAAGGTTTTAACTACTCTTTTGCACGTGCCCCTGCAAGCGCTAAGAAAAGTACTTTAATTCTATTTATCAGGTTAAAAAAAATTGTATAGTAAGTATGATTCTGTAGTACCTGTTTATCACCTGCAAGTCATACAAATATTTTACCTACTCTCCTTGTCGCTCCATACAGAGGTGTCAGCAAACTACAAGTGTTTGTCGTGACGTCACCTAATTTTTATTTTGTATTGTACTAAAAATTGGAATAAAATTAGAATAGGAGGATATTATATACGACAGTAAATTTATCCATTGGAGAAAGACCCAACTCATGAGGTAATATCTTTCTCTTGGAGATTAAGGATGCCTTTAATAACTTGTTTAATGAATTATTATTCCAGGCGCATTTCCTTTTTTGGAGGGATTTTAATACCTTATCGAAACGAATCTATTCCAGCGTCACGAGATCGGCGAACGAAAGCGAAGAACAACTGGCAGGAAAGAGAACGTTATATTTCGTAGTTGAGAAGAAACTTGGGCGTTTTGCTTCATTAAAAAAGTATTTTGGCATAAATGCTTCGGAAATTGGGAGTTGGACAGACTCAAAATTGCTTTATGTTAATCACTGAAGATTGGAACGTCGTCATTAAATTAGTCACGCGTAGCGAATCGTCAATTCGCCTTAAATTTCTGAGGTAAGAAATACGCTACGGCGCTCGCGTTTTCGCGGAGTTCTCGCGTACATGAGCCGATTTTTTCACGTTCATGATGAGGAAGAAGACTTGTTATTTGTAAACTGTATTTTGTCATGTCTCCTTCCACGACCGTTCGCTCCCTGTGTGATGCCATTGCTTCCGTTGTTGCGTTGCAGGCGACGCGTGCCAGGGCCGCGGCGGGGCGCCGGGCGTGTGCCGCAGCATCAACGACTGCCCCGAGGCGCGCGCGGCGCTGCTCAAGGGCGAGCCGCCGGTCGTGTGCTCCTACGCCGGCTTCACGCCCATCGTGTGCTGCCCCGCCTCCAGCTCCACCCCCACCCCCCCGCCCCAGCCCCAATCCCAGCCCCAACCCCAAGCCCAACCCCGCCACCGGCCTCGCCACACGCAGTGAGTACTCACCAAGCCACTAACAAGTTGTATTGAAATGTTTGTTGCTTCCCAACAGTTGACTGCTTAAATAATTGTGTAAATATTATTATGGTTATTAGTATTAATATTATTAATAGGAGAACTAGAATAAAAATTATTATTAGTATTATTATATGTATTTAAACCTTTGGTTTGGGTTTTCGGATGTTCACTTATTTGTACTGGTATATTTTGGCACAAATTATAATTTTGAATGCAGTTTTTCAAATTAATTATATTGATATTCATTCTGTATGACCCCTGGAGTGAACCAGTTTAGTTTCCTACTAGTAATGTCAGGATGTGTCATTTACTCTTCTCCAATAGTTAACTCTAACATTACACATAAATTTGGGCATGTTCTTCAATTTTGCCGTGCTTCAAACGTAATGTACAATAACTGCAATAATTGTTGTAGATAAATTTCTTTATCTAAACACGTAATCGAATTCAAAAATTTTCAAAACGCAAGAGGTGAATATTAAATATTTAATAGTGTCGCCTTCTTGCTTGGGGCCTTGCTTTAGCATGTCACATATGAAATTAGCAGTGACGCATTAATTATCAGAATTCAGTCGCTAAGTGCAGTATAAGAATGGGAGAAATAACACAATTAAATATTTACATTTTTAGTAAAAACCCAAATTGTATTGTGGTATTAGGATTTTTCTCGAGTTCTTGATTATCTAGCGAAACCATACACACTCCTCACACGACCAGAGGTTGTAAACTTTTCTTTAAATTTCTACGTATCCAAAATAAATATCATATAATATATTATAATATAAACGACAATCAGGAAAGAAAAATACCACACTCGCTTCCCATTCATTAGTAAAAAGTGTGTAAACATTTAGTGTGAAAACATTTTTCTCTAGTAGATAAAAAAATCATTAGCTGTTAATGTAATTAATTGCTATTTACATTATTCCAAAACCACTCTTTCAAGTTCTTCGCGAGTGGTTGGATGGTTCCGCGGTCTCTAACTGGTTCCGTCGTGTTGCAGAGTGCGCCAAGTACGCGGAGGCGGTGTACAGGTACGAGAAGACGTTCCACATCCCGCCGCAGACGGTGAAGGTGGATCAGTGCGCCATCAAGGGCGTGCCGTTCATCGTGGGAGGCGAACAGGCCAGCTCCGACGAGTTCCCGCACATGGTGAGTGGGCTCGACCCGACTTTTCCACAGTAAGAAGTTGACTTCAGACCGACCCTTTCACTTTCTCGCTTACGTAGTGTGACGTGGCAAATTATGTTAAGGGAGAAATGACCAAAGAAATATTTCTGAAATGTTTGGTGGTATTGGTTAAGCTTTTATAAATATATTGCTCATTTACAACCGGCACAGTTGAAAAAAGTATGCAGAAATATGCACTGTATATTGACAATAAAGTTAAAAAATAATTATTTAATATAATAGTACATTATTACAATGAATTAACATTTCATTAAATTGAAATGCGTGGATACTTCATCGAATTCAAATACCACTTAACTTCTGGGGAAACTAGCGAGAAATGTTGAGTTTGAAATACAATTTTCTCAAAATGTTCAATCGTACTGTTTTTTATATTGTTATTCATTGTCATCACTTGAATGACTTGGACAACGTTTACGTGTAAGCTGAGTGCGGTGTGTGCGCAGGCGCTGTTGGGCTACGGAGACAACGCTCAGCAGCCCGAGTGGGCGTGCGGGGGCTCCCTGGTGAGCGAGCGCTTCGTGCTCACCGCCGCCCACTGCATCTTCACTTCGCTGTGAGTACCATCGCGGTTCGCTGTCGCTGCTTCGCGGATAGCTCCCAATCCTGGCAGTTGCTCCCAACGAGCCTTCTCTGGGTTCAAACCAGGCCATTTCTAGGTGGAATTTTCGGTGAATATGGATATTTGGCGGCTATGTTCCAACGGGTGCTCCATGTTTCGCGAATTCGATAATTGCTGTATAATCAAATGATATCATTAACATCTTCTCATTATGTTGTTCTTTAATCGCCGTGTACGTGCATATTTGGCAGAGGATGTTATTATAAATTAATAACAATATAAATTACAGCTTTTTTCACTTTTCAGTGATGCCAAACTACGGTTGTTGGTAATTATGCTATATAAATACAATCTGACTCGGAAAGTAGAAAATCAATTTTATATAACTGTCACAAAAAGCGTATAAGTTCAGATCGGTGATGATAGGTGTTTTTATTATAATAGTTTCGACAATCATTCACTTATGAACCGTATATTCATGGAACAAAAAGTTAAAACCCCGTTTAGTATCCTGAAATATGACTTAATGGGATCTCCTCTTCCCCTCTCATTTAAATCAAGGATGCTCAAGTAGGCTCACCCAGAACATCGTAGTGCCTTACTGCTTACTGTGGCTCGCATTGGGAGGGGAGGCGATTGGCTGAGTTCGGCTCTAGTGTAGTGAAAGGTGAGTGGAACGCGTTCCACTGCAGCGGGCATCCGCGGGCAGTCTAGTTCCAATTAAGACGTTTGATGAGCCCTCAACTAAACCGCATCAGCTAGAGGTAATAATCAGCTCATCCACTGTTCGCGAACTGGCTGAGAAGGCTCAGGGCAGAACTATTGCCACCGCAGTGCCTCTCAACAGGAGGACCTACGGGTCCGACAGCGGCGGATTTAAACACTAGCCAAATTGAATATTCAGGTCGAACTAAACAGCTGTCTTGTATGATCGGTGTTTCCGTAGTTTCTCCGATCAATCTTAGGCGAATGCCGGGGAAGAACATGAATAAATGGGCCACGGACAGCGCACGCTCTTCTCTTTTTCCTCCTTTTCCCTTCTTCTTATATACGAATACACACTCAAACATACACTACATGCACTACACTACTCCACATGCCGGGAGCCCAGTCGGCAGCATAGTTAGAGCTTGTCTCGGCTGGGGCGGTGCCCCATTGGCAAAAACATCTGAAGGGGGGACCCCGCAAGCCGACGTGTAGGTCGGCGCCGGATGTCACTTTCCAGTAGGAAGAGCATTACACTTACGGGACTAACGAGCGTAGACGTTGACGTGCCTGGAAACCCGAGATATCAACGCATTTACCTAAATCGCCTCCGCTTGTGGCCCTGAACCGCGCATCCTCTGTCGGCAGCGGCAGCCCCAAGGTGGTGCGCCTGGGGGAGCTGAACCTGAAGTCGACCAAGGAGACGAACAGGCACGAGGACTTCGCCGTGGCGCAGAGCATCCCGCACCCCGAGTACAAGGACGGCGTCTACTACAACGACCTGGGGCTGTTGCGCCTGGCCAGGGACGCCACCTTCACCGCCTCCATCCGGCCCGCCTGCCTGCACACGACCAAGGAGACGGGCGCCGAGGCCATCGCCAGCGGGTGGGGCTACACCGACTGGGGTGAGGACAGCCACTCGATACGTAACACAACTCCCTCTTCCGTACACATGATAACTAAGCAGTATTAAAAATATACGTGAATTGTGGTCCGACAACAGAATTTTGTCGTATTGTTTGTGAATGAATTCAGTGGAGTTGGAGGGTCCGATAATGACTATCCAAAATTTTGGTATTGATGAGTGAACTGACGTTAGAAAATATTTATGGAGAGTGATTGTTTTTTTATGAAGAATCATAAAGCTTCACGCCGATAATGGTATAAGGGTTGAAAAATTGATACCCGTAAATCAAATTGTTTAATGGTATCTTGTTATAGCAGAATTCCGAAATCAAAATTTTATGTCTTTCTTTCACTTTTTCGTTTGTCGTAAAACACTTACGTTTCTCCCTAGAGTTGATCAAAATGTACGACTTTCAATAGTATAGTTAAAATAGAACCTGTCACGCTGTTCGAAATATAAATATGGGGTATCTTAAGGTTTTAAGCGGGTAAGCAACTATAAATACCAGATTACCCAAGAAGAAATTGAATTTTAGAATAGGACAACGTTCGTTCGTAAAATTGTTAATACATCTTTAACTCGCGATTTTTGCTTATATATGAGAGTAATACGTTCATTTGGATTATTTAATGAAATGAGTGAATCAGCTATATTAACACCCTTCATAATATTACCTAGCACCATTTGTTTTATAGAAACTGTTATAATTCTTTCGTTTCATGTTTTCAAAATATTGAACTAGAAAACACCATTTGTGAAACTTTTTAAAAACGAGAGTTTCGAATTTTCACTTACTTGTATCAACGCAAAATTAAATATCGCTTTACCATTTTGCATCATATATTTATAATTTCCTTTCATTCACTTATCGTTCATTTACATGAAATATTTAAAGGCTTTATAACAAGGTTGGAATGATTTAAAATGTTCTTCATACAAACTATGAATTTGAAAGTTTTTTCATATTCTTTGCAGCTACACCTGAAATCACTGAACATCTTATGAAAGTGAAACTACCCATTCAGAAGACAGAAATCTGCAAGAACTCGTACAAGACCCTGGCTACAACATCTCGCCTTCGAAATGGCATCTCTGAAGATTCAATGGTGTGCGCGGGAACACTACAAGGTGGCAAAGATACATGCAGGGTAAGGCATAATTTCATGTTTTTTTAAAATTATTTTATTTACCAACGAGCTAAACGTATTTGTATACTGTAAACTGTTCATTTTGCCTTTAGGAAGTAGATTGTTAGCGTGACCCAAAGAAATCCGGCGATCTGATGTTATGCATTACTATGTTAACCCTATTTCATATCATGAAATAAATCTACGAATATTTGTGGTTTTAATATGAATCTCTAAGAGGTTTTTTTTAGTTTTTGAGAATTTGCTAAAATGTAACACAAAAGTTGGTTGTATAAATATGTGCCATCCTATTAGAAAATATCTAGAAAGTTATGACTGCTCAAAAATGAGAATGCAAATGTCACAAAATGTATTTATGATTGTGAGAGTATTATCCAGGGAGTGTAATGCATGATATTTTTTCTTTATATAATTTTGAAATTTAATATAAAAGTGCGTCATTAATCATAAGGAACATATGCAATTGCTAAAAGTATTTCAGTTTATCTTAGCGATAGATGAAGAATACTACTTAAATAAAAATGGCAGAACAAAGATTTCACAACAGTGGATGTGAAAAGACACGAAGTGAATTTCCATTGCAATAAGTCTGACGGATGATATAAAAAGTTTGCCATGCTTTGAAAAACGACGCTTGTAGATACAAACTATGAATATTATGATCATTTAACCAAGAAACACAAGACTCGACTGGCGTAGAAAATAATTACCCACAACTCTGTTGTTAATAGCAGTTAGTGTTTTTATGAAGCTAATTATTTAACATATAAATTCTTCATTGGGTTCTTTATAACACTATTCTTATGAAAAAAATCGATTAAACTGGGAAGCTTTGTTATTCTCTTCCACAAAGTCAATGTCTGTACGTTACAAAGAATTATTACATTATCTATTATGAAAAAGGAATCTCTGGGATATACCCGTAATCTACAACACGATTTGCAAGATGAGGATTATTTCAGACTTTTTCATGGTTTATTCAGTAATTAAGACTGGTTAAGAAACAAACACGTCAAACACATTAACCTCCTTAATGTCACCTTACTCCTCCAGATGAAATAAACTATGTTTACTTATTGTTTGTCTATTTTATTGACTTTAAAACAAGATTATGCATAGTATACACTCCTACGCCCCTCCCACTCGGCTTGATTTATTTATTGATCATAAAAAATTGTGGAGGAGTTAAAATTTGATGAGGGTGGAGACGACTCGCCAAGTCCTCGATGAAAAAATATTGTTCCTCCGGTGTCTGATGATTATCATGTGGTTCATAGACTGCCTGAGTGTCACAACTCAAAAAAACAGGTGCTGAGATAAATTAATTCGAAGATTTCACCTTGAATTGAAATGTAGAATTCTAGCATTTCCAATTTTGCCATTTGTTGGAGGAATACTATATTGTAAAATGTTGCTATTCCTTCTGGAAGATCGACCAATCTGCAAATATAGGGGATGTTACCTCAAAATTCCTATTTTTATTAGTTGTGACTCTATTTTGATATATTTTGATCCAAATGTAGCACAATTTACAATGCAATAACTGCAACGATCGGTCTGTTACAGGGTGACTCGGGCGGACCTCTCCAGATGAGGATGACAACGCAGTATTGCATGTACAGCCTGGTGGGCGTCACATCCTTCGGGAAAGGCAACTGCGGGACCAGCAAGTCTCCGGCCATCTACACTCGCGTCTCGCATTTCGTGCAGTGGATAGAGAGCGTGGTGTGGCCCGACGAGAAATAAAGATGCAGAGACAAAGCTGTTGGCAGTGACTAGGTGGCGATTATAACAGGTTATGGAAGGAACTTTAATATTTGGAGACTGATGTACTCGTGAAATCTTGATGTTTTAAGTGTGTATTGTAACAAATATGTGAATGTGATTATTTATTTATGTGTGTCGAATAACTAGTCTGTAATAAATACAATCTTTAATTAGTAAAAATAACTGTATGCCAATTATCATTGTAGCTGTAAATGACAAGCATTTGTCAAAAAAATGAACCAATTTCATTGGTAATTCAATATCTAGACGCTTTCACATACATCTAATATTAAATAATTCGAAGATATATGACCTCTATTAAAAATGTGGATTTTTGATTTTGGAAAAAAATCACAGATCAATAAGAAGGTATGGTTTAAAAAATAGTTTCAGAAACGTTATATAAGCAATGTACATTTTTCTTAAGATGGAATATAAAGAATGTAATTTTATATAAAAAGTATTATGTACCGGAAAAGAGGGTCCAGCGAGACAGTGAAAACCGCCAGACATTTAGTATAAAATTGAGGAAAATTCGGGTTGAGTGGTTAGTATTATACCTAATGTGAATTTTTTAGACATTTATGTATACTCTTTGCTCCCTATGTTGCTGTTTCAAGACTGCTGCTGAAACTGCTGCTTTCTGTTAAAAATATTTCACTGTTCAGAGATAAGAAAGTCAATTTTTCTTCATTTCTGCTACAGTGCTTTCAGTAAGACGTGCAGTATTGACCGAATTTCATTCTATAACCTGAAAGCTCGTAATTTCAACAAGATAATTATCATGTGGATGAATATTATTACCAATTATGAATCTAGAGAGTCAGTTTGACATGTTATGTATTTGGGAACAGTAAACAAACACGTTAGTCATTATTATTACACATTATATTACAAATACATAATGAATGTATTTGGGAACAGTAAGACATTAATGGAGGAGAAACAATTAGACATATTTCACTGTTCCCAATAAATGTATTTTTCATTCTGATGACTAGTGATTCGCTTCATAAACCAAGTTTTCAGTATTCATAAATCATTAAACATATACTATAAATAATGTTGATGTCGAAAACATGGAGAGACTACTGATCATGGTTTATTATGTTTTAGTGGAGTTTAAGACAACAAAGAAAATAATACATTATATAGGGAAAATTCTGTCTGTAAATGAGTCATTTGAATATGACTCAACGGCGACAAAAGTTAATACAAAATTTGAATACGAAGAAATGTTTTATAGGAAAAGTTTGAAACTAGAAAACAAATTTGTAATGTCTGTTGTTCTTGACAAATTTTTTCATCGACAAGGAATGGAAAGATTTTGCCTAACCCCACAACACATTGGAGGGCAAAACAGAAACAATCTGCTATTTCATTTCATATACATTTTTCTCATTGTTCTCACTAGTCACATCTCACTTATCACTCACCAATCATTAGATTCTCAATGATACAGCGAGGCAATTTCATTTTAAATTTTTTAATGCCTTTGCATTTGGTTGTGGTAAATCGGTTAATGTAGTCAGATATATACCATGAATTGAACAAAAAATTTGAGGAGATTACATTTTCTTTCAGTGTCTAATTTGTTATTCATTTTTTGCGTTCCACTGTTTCCGCTTTACCCCTATACCAAAGTCATTATTTAGACACAAATTTCTAGATAATTCCCCCAAATTTCTAGGTAATCCCTAATTTTTCATGGAATTAAAAGTTTTAGAAGTGGCTTTATTATCCAAGGTTCGCCTGCAATTTCCATTATGAGTTGGATTTTGTTGTTGCGATGACGGTGAAATTCCGTCCTTGAGAGATTGTATGAATGATCGACAAATGTTAATGCAAACTTCTGTATTGGAAGGAAACAAATATATGTTCATTGATTTATATTTTCAACATAAAAACAAAATATGTTCATAATACACATTTATGTATTTATAATTCGTGTACAAAAAATGAAAATATTGAACAAAAAAGTCATGATTATTTTAAATTACGAGCGTTTTTAAGTTCGCTAATGAAAAACAACCATTAAAATAGTCTGTTAGTAAAGCCAGAAAAAAGACTGCATAAACCAGAAGTAACATGTGCATTTTTATCATCTATTTATTTCTGCTGAAACATATATTTTAACATCGACGTAGATGAGTGGAATATCTCGCATGTGTGATTTTTTCCATCCACTAATTAAATTTTCATTTCCCTTTCTCTTCTTCTGTTACGTGCAAAATATCTTCTGTCCCATGTACGACATTACTACTTTCAACTGCAAGCATACTCCGAATTCACATTCTGTAATTGGAATTATTGAAACATCACCTACACTGCAATGATTCAATGCTTTAAGGTACTCAGGTAAGTTGCAATTAGCCAAGATGTTTCAAGATACTTATTTCCGGGGTCTGCTTCCCCACAAATAAACATTACCACATAAATAATATGCGGAATGAAGATCGGCTAGATGATGAAATGAGAGACAGGAGAAACTGAAGAACTCTGTCGGAACTTGACACAAATCCGCTTTGTCCACCACAAATTCCACATGCACCGGCTGGGATGTGGATAACAGTTCCTGGAGCAGAAGGATTTCGGGGGTTCGCTACGTTACGCGGTGCCCTTCGGAGGTTCCTCCTAACCCCTTCGGAGGTTCTTAGTTTTATATTCCGTGCAACGTATTTATGACCAATTCATTACAATTGCTTCAACAACAATGTATCGTAAATGTAAATTAAATTTATCTTAATGCTGAATGTAAGTTGACTCTCATATTATCATTCTCCCTTAATAAAATTTAGCTATTGGGAAATAAGATGGGGAAGTTCGGGAGTATAATAACTATAACACCAATAACATTGCCACTAATCCACTAAGTCCATCGCAAATTTCAGTCGCATTGATCAATCTTAAGTGTCAATCGCATGGATCGACCAGGTATTTCACACGTATCGGCGCAGTGGAAAGTGAGTGGTCTTGTACCATCCGTCTCCCAAAGTTATTAGATGTTGCTGTCTGTAGGTCTTGAATGAAAATAATGTAGTATAACAATATATATTAACTTGCAATGCGCACAGCAATTTAAAAAACACAACAACAAAACACAAACTTCACAGTCTCCGTTTTTGTAAGAAGTATATGTAATACTCAAGAACAAAGGGGAAATCGAAAAACCAAGAAACAGTTTGATTTGGACTTGATAATACAAATTATTAATTGTTTTATCCCACCTATTCTCAGACCACACGTAAGGTGTGACATATCATACTCAGTGCGTCACTGCTTAAGTAATGAGGCAGCAAGTCGGCTCCTAGAAAGAGGCCGTCCGCGATTAAATATTTCATATTAATGTGTTGCTTTTTGAAACACGAACATTTTTTAATTTCTTTGATATGTAAAAAAATGTTGTTCTGAGTAGTTGTATATATTACGCTAAGTTATTGCAGAATTTGTGAAGATTGATTTTGTTCAAATATTTTATTTATTGCAGAGCTACACAAAAGTGTTACATTTAGTGATATTGAGCAGTGTGCGTGCTACTTTTTGGTAAACAATTTTATGTGGTTTTGATCAACAGAAATTTGGCTTTTCGTCTGCCCCGCTCCTATGTTCCAGAACAGCTCTTATTGACTTCGCAATTAGACCAAATATTCTCATTCTGGGGTGGGGGTGGGCGGTCTGCTACAGCGCCAACACATCCATGGTGAAGAGACTATTAGTTCACTACAATATATAAGACACTTAACATTTTGTCACTTTGCAAGGCTTCCAATAATCATCTATGTTTCCACGCATGAGTGCTAAAATCAACTTGTGCAGCAATAATTGTTCGAATTACATATGAAGAGAAGAACAACCTGTGTGATGTTTCGGCTCGTTTCTGTCCACCTGCAAAACCACTGTTAATTGATGAAGAGAATGGATCATTTTTCTTGCGGTCATTTGAACCGTGCACGCTTGGACCTCGCGCAATGGTGCAAGCTTTGAAGTCGGCTTGTCTTCAGCCACTTTGATTGGTTGATTGTTTAGTGATTCTGGGCACGTCAACTAACAGGGCATTGTCCCGTAAGTGTAGTGCATGTTTTTGTTTGGGAGGTGGCAGTAATCTTTCCTCCACTGTGTGGCAAGATGTGGCGCTGACTTACCGTCGGCTAGCGGGGGTTTCCTTAACCAAGTATCTCCCACCAGCGGTGCACCACCCCAGTCGGGACAAGCTCTTGGCTCCTGACGGGTCTCCTGGCATGTGTGGTAGTGTAGTGCATGTTAGTGTGTGTGTAGGATAGGACAAGGAAGAGGAAGGTGAAATCGCGCGCGGTCCGTGGCCCGTTTGTTAGGGTACTGCTCCGGCATTCGCCTGGTATTATTCGGAGGAACCACGGAAAACTACCGATCAGAGCAGCCGGCCTCGACAATTCTCCTCCACACAGCGACTGAATTCGACCTAGGTAACAATCTAGAGGTCCTGGCGGGGGCAGGACCTCCTGCCACCGCCAGGACCTCCCGGACAGAGGGACTGCAGTGGCATCAGTTGATGTTCTGAGCCATCTCTCCCGGTCAACCACTTCGAGTGACCGCTTCCGACTTCTGCTCCTGAATACACCTGCTTCCAACCTGTCTGCTGTCTGGTACCCTGAGAGTGCTGGGTGAGAGAAGGAAGTTGATCGAGAAGAGATTGGCCGACTTGATATCTCCTCAGAATGTCGATTTGAACGTGTCCTCTATTGTTATTCGACCCAACACGTACTACATACTCCGTTTTTCGAATTCATTCTATGTAACACGCTTCATGTTCAGCATTCAGTGATGTAATTCTAATCGCGATCTTTGCTCAGATATCTCATTGAGCTGATTTAAAAAAGCGCCTACAGTCCGCTTCTAGCGACCGAAACGTTCGAAGATCCTTTGGGCTTTAAGAATTAAGGTTTTGGGTCCGCAGAATGCCATTCGGGCTTTTGTTCTCACAAGTAATACGTATGTTTTTCTGTACAGATCCCAACATCTTTGAATCATAAAGCGAAGTTAAACAAGTTGTGCTCCAAGAGCTCATATTTTCTCGCATATTGTGTAATGAGTAAGCAATATTTTAATACTACCTAAACCTGCAAAATTGTTTCCAACTAGCATACTTTTTTTTCTCAGCACCGAGATCCAACCTCATATCCACGCTCCATGTTATCCCAACACCAGTTACAGGAACTGTATTAGAACTATATACATTAGAATTTTTCTAAAATATTAATTTTAGTTAGTTTTTTTATTTTTAAGGGCTAAATAATTTCAGCAAAAACATATCACTTTTTTAGACATTTGTCCAGAATCTAAGTAAATCCTTATAGAAAGAACAAAAATAAAAAAACAAAAGAGTACATATCCATAAAAGTGTGGTGGTCAAACTGTATTTTTGTATTGAAGAAATTAGCAGAAGTGAAAAGCAGGTACTATTTTCTAAAATACCATGAATCTTTTTTACTTAAAATTTAATAAATATTCGGGATTTCATTTCCCACTCTCATCGCTTTGTACCTTTTGCTGGTTCCTAAATACTGTGCGCACACAATTCGTTAGCCAATTACATTATTGCTTATATCCACGTGTCTGTTCATATATTCATGATTGATTATAATTGGCCCTTTAGTTTAGAACAGACCTTTTCAACTATTGTGGTATTTACATAATGTTTACAAATGCGCTTAATAATCTAATACTAAATGCATATATATTGTATTATTATGTAAATACCACAATATATGAAAAGGTCTGTTCTAAACTAAAGGGCCAAATATGAACAATCAATAATTACATTATTGGTAGGCATACACGTGTGTACGAGAACGAAGTTGGTGTTAAATCTTTTGAGGCAACATACGTAGACAATTGCTAGGAAACATTTCAGATTCACTATCTTCTTCACTTTTAGACATCGTGTGTTTACACACTTTTTGCTATTGAAAATGTTTTCTTGACCCTCATTTTTAAAACGCAATCACATGCATCACTTACAAAACATCTCTGAAATTAGCCAATGGTTTGTTGGAAATATGGTTCTATAAGAAAGGGTAAAATATCGTATTGGTTGGAAAATGTGTTGGAATTTTTCTGTAATTATGCGCATTAAAATAATTCAGAACACTATTTGTTTATGAGGTATAACAGCAAATGTATATAAATATAAAATGTGTCGTTTTCTGTTATAATCACTTTACTCATGCCCAATGTCAGATATAAATAGAATAATGCATATTAATATTTAACCAGGATAAAAAGGTAGTGCATATACATTCAATATCAATACTAAGTGAAGCTAAAGCATCAACGTAAGGTTGTCGTCAGAAGCAACTGTTTTCCATGGCATTTGCCAGGTGTTCGATAAGGTTTGGCACTCTGATCTAATATAAAAAATGCATCAACTAGAAGTCCTGGAGTGATCTAAAATCCACAATTACCGCAGGTGTTCCACGAGTAATGTTTATATTACTCACCTATCTCAACATTTTTGGTTACGATTTTCCAAATAATTGTAACTACAAATTATACAACGACACTAGCTGTACCCACATTTCACAACTAGAACTTTATTTGGACCCCAAAATGGGGAATCAATATAAACCTCGGCTAAGATTTCACCTTATGCCGCCACAAGATTATACTGAATAAAACTTTCAGGAACATAACATACCGTAAGACAGCACCTCCACGTGGTAAAATACGTACGTCTCAAATAAGTAATAGGTAAAATATATACTTAACAAAATACAAACATGGGTGGAACCTCTTTATTAATATAGTGACCAGTAAAAAATGATAAAAATGCCAAAACTAATTCGTCTTATTAATGCACAGTCTAAAATGAAATTCGTTATAAAAATAATTAAATGTACCTTTCATAACTTACGCATATCCTGTTTGAGAGGACTCTTTCCCTAGAAATATCAAAAAAATTAGCAATAATTCCAATCAAATATTTAAGAACTCTAGTACTCCGTGATACGAAAATACAAATTCAAAGAACAAAATATTCTTTCTTCAATAGCACGCATAACCAAAAGTCATATTCAAGCTACGGTACTATAAAAGATAGCCAGTGATATAGAAATTGTAACCTTGTTTAAACTTCAAACTCGCTTCTGAAAACTAATTTTAAAATTTTTAACGTCATCGTAACTACTTAGATTACATTGGTGAAAAACCACTGCCTAAAGGTTCGATATATGACGTGAATATACACACTCGAGAGCAAATTTGCCGATTTATAAGAAATAAATTAAAAAAATTATCCATAATCCACATGTTGCGTACTCCTAAATAGGAAATATTAATTAGATAAGATGTTTTGCAATCTATGTCATCGTTGAAAATGAAATTCGTTATAAAAATAATTAAATGTATCTTTCATAACTTACGCATATCCTGTTTGAGAGGACTCTTTCTCTAGAAACATCAAAAAATTAGCAATAATTCCAATCAAATATTTAAGAACTCTACTACTCCGTGATACCAAAATACAAATTCAAAGAACAAAATATTCTTCAACAAAAATATCTGCTACTTTCCAAGCGAAGAATTACTCCATTTCCGTCATTTCTATTCAATACACAAGAACATATCATTATCACCGGATCTCAAAGTCGTAAATGTTACAAAAAACATCACCAACCACCAAAACGAGGAAACGTACGAAACCGAGGAAACGTACGAAAACGAGGAAAATCAACGCAACGCTACGAGCACTTTCCTGTCCCACATCACCGTCATTTCGCAAGACGCATCCGTCAAATGCCACTTCATCATTGGGCACTGCAGGAGGCAGCCATAAGCATGCGGGCAGGTACATTCTATAAGAGTTCTGGGGCGCAGCGCATAGCAATATTCGGTGAAACACAGGGCAATGGCGTCCCGGACCTTCTCCGCCCTGCTATTGGCGCTGCTGGCAGCCTGCGCGACCGCAGCTCCCTCTGAGAGGAAGGAGGGTGAGTGGGATACTAAAACGCCTACTTACGGGCTAAAGTAGCTTAATAACTCGCCATTCCGATTTGTCGTATCCATTACTTGAAGAAGCCTGCAACAGGACGGGCGAAACGTCGGCCTATCTGCCAACGACGCGGCGTCACCCGGACAGCCTAGAAGTAATGGACTCGAGCCGCGGAAGCCTACGTGTACAATTGTCGTATCCATTCCAGCGGGTTGCATCGCACTCTTCTGACCAGTAAAAGAGGGCGGAGATAAATTTATTCATCAATCAATTTAGAAAATGTGTTCGTAAGAGAAGTAATTTTCTATTTGAGACGTATTTATTTACTTGTTTGTCTATCTACAAAAACAAATCAAGTCTGAATACGACATTTAAGAAGGGAATATAAGTCACATTTTAAAAATTCTGAAGCAAGCTAAGGGACAATTACATTTCCTCTGTGAATGAAGAGAAATTGAGCGAAAACCCGATGGAGGTACGAGTAATATAGTTTGGTAAATACATTTGTTCACGTATGTATTTCAAATATTCTCTAAAGACCTTTCACAATATTGCTTGTAGAAATAATTAATAATTTCTTGAATAATAACGCACATGATTTGTTTACAACACTTCCCAAGCATCTCAAACATTCCTTTCCCTTCGCGTCGGCCCAGATAGCTCAACTGCAACATCGTTGACACTGCAGCATCGCTGATCGGAAGGTCTTAGGGTTTGAGTTACGAGGGTTACGGATTTTCCACATTAATTAAATAGATGGGTCGAATTTTACCACTGACTAGATAAGAATTCTAGCGGACGGCTACTCTGATGGAAGCTTCTGTTTTTTTTCTATCAATAGTAAGCGAATAATGGGCGCCGGATCGGAACCTTAACACACTGGTCACGAATCGTGCGGGACCTTAGCTTGCTCATTCTTGTTGCCTAATTTCCCCTGGCAGTTACAAACACCCCCGTCACATGTCGGAAGTCTGTTGGGAGCTTAGAGCTGGTTGGGACCAAACAAAGAAAGCAAAGAGGTCGTGCGGAATGGAAACCCAGCAAGTGGAGTTGTAGATCGGCGCTGCATCCACTATCAGCTATTCCTGCGGGGCAGAAACACCGACACCTATCCGGGCGGTGATATGCACCACAATTACGACCTCAGTAGTTGATGTGAGCGGAATAAGGTTGCAGAAACAATTGGAAGCAGACCGTCACCACCCAGTAACAACATGCACTGTACTAACGGGAATAACATCAGTAGTTGATGTGACCGCAAGCAAGTTCGACAAATCCTTGGAAGGAGATCGTTATCTCCTGGAAGTTACTACCACTGCACTTACGGGACGAATATCCTCAGTTGTCACCGCGGAGCCAAACCCTCTCGCTCACCCTGTCTCTTTGCAGCAGGCGAGGCGTGCTCATGGCGAGGCGGCGCTGGGGAGTGCCGTTTCGTCGAGGACTGCCCAGAGGTGCGGGTGATGTTGAAAGAGGGAGAAGTGCCCGACACCTGCTCCTTCGTCGCCTTCAAGCCCGTCTTCTGCTGCCCACGCGCAGAGAGCGTAGCCACGCGCAGTGAGTCCACAAATATTTCTCACTACAATTGTTAAAACGGAATTGTCACTAGACATTACCGTGATGATATCAATGGTATATCCTTCTTTAAACATGAATTCAATTATATAAAGTTAAATATCATAGAGATATATTATGTGAGTAATAAAGTTACAGGTGAGAAATAGGTGGAGGTCAAGTTTTGCGTGCACGTGAATCAATGTTGTACAGAAATATGCGGTACATATTCATATTAACAGTTTTCAACGTTTTTTCTGGAGACGATTGTTGATAGATATGATATACCGATAATAGATAAATACCTGCACAACATCGTAACTTTTAGTGCTTCTATATTTATTATGTTTCTTATATGCAGTTTTATCACGAATTTGTCCTTTGTAAATAATATTAAAAATCAATGATTTTGCATTCATTAAAATTTCTCGCTTGCCCACTTTCTGATTTTGTAGTCATTCTATTTCTAGTCATATAATATTTTAATAACTTCACCTATTTTACGCATTGCTGGATGCTATAGCGTTAGTATTGACGACCATCATTTTTAATTTCAATTGCATTAGGTTGCTGTGAGAATCAACTGCGCGACTAGACGATAAAAAAGAAATAGATAAAATTCTAGAAATTTAGCAAAATTCGCTTCTGCCAGAAATGAAATTCTTACACCTTATTGGGTCATTATACACGAGAGGAATCACGAAATATGACCATTCTTTAAATTTCATATTCTCGATTAAATGAATTTATGTAAAATAAAACAAAATATTAACATTTAGTAATTAATTTATATTGCGATGCAAGACAGTTTTAAGAGATCGAAAAATGTTTAAATTATACTTATAATACAAACGGCTGATAAATAAACACTGTACACTAATTCATCGGTCCACATAATTAAAACAACTCTTCTTAAAACGTTAAACAGTGTTTAATATTTTGAGTTTAATGTTGAAACATTTGACAAAAATATTTGCAATTTACCATTATGTGCCTGTACATACTGCATAGTTGGAGTTGGGACCCTCATCTGTAATTATCATTCTTAGATCAACATAAAATATTTTATTATATAATTTCCAAGAACGTGATTACGAAATCACTCTTCGAAATAAAATCAAATTAGCTTAGACCCCATTTCGCCGCACATATTACAACTGATACTATAGAAGTTTGTCCGTAAACATGAACTTGTTGAAAATGTAAAACAATATGTTCTGAGACTGCCCCAAAAATTAATAGTATTATTTTTGTGTATTAAAACTCCGTAGCCATATACCGCCGAACACGTGGCGTTTGTGTTTCAACGTCTCATCCACCTTATCTCTGTTTGCAGTGTGCGCGAAGTATGGCGAAGCGGTGTGGAAAAACGTTACCACTTTCGGACTCCCGAAACAGACGTACCGCGTCGATCTCTGTCGCTTGAGAGATACGCCGTTGGTGACGGGTGGCGAGCAGGCAAAGAAGAGCGAGTTTCCACACATGGTGGGTTTCGCTTCAGAGAGAAGGCATGTTACACACTCCTCAAAATTGAGCGTAAGGAGAACCTATCTTTTTTTCGCGTACAGGCCAACTCGGGCCATGCGTGCGTGCTGCTTCAGCACGTGCAATTACAGTTCGGGGGGGGGGGGAGGGAAGGGTCAGCCTTTTAGCTGACTCCCGATTTTTATCCCCAAGGTTGGGCCTTGGGCCTGGTGGTATGGACGATGAGATAACGATAATGATAGTGAGGGATGAAAGGACGGCACACACATATAGACATACACAAATCCACCCGTACCCCAGACGGGACTCGAACCTGCAGTCTTCTGATCAGAGACCGCTACTTTTCTAACGATCTGGGTCATCTGACGGGCAAGCAGGACCTATATTACATGAGAGGAAATATGAAATGCAAATTTCAGTTCCGTGAAATCTATTAACTGGCATGCTCCTCAAGTGGGGACCTCAGACTTTTTTCATTATTGCGTCGTATTGTGTACTATAATTTGCGAATTTTCTTTTGTCAGTAGATGGAGACATCCTACATGAAATATATAAGCTAATATTGGAGTTCCTGAATGCTAGATGACGATTTAGTCGGCATCACTAGAGCATTGTGCGCTCCACGCCAGGGTGTAGTCACGATTTGCTTCGGTTCGATTTTTCATGTCAAACGGTGCTTAGTTATATGCCTGTAATTAAGTCGGAGGGAGAGGTCAGAGTAAAGTAAACAGTGGTTCATCAACACCAAATCTCACGCAACATATGCAGCCATTAATTTGGGCGTAAGTGGGTTAAGGCAGTTTGATGGAAACAAAGCCACATTTGTTTGTAGAAATGTTGGTACAATATTGGTAATTTTGATATATAAATTTTAATTTGATGCATGAAATTCCATTGCAATTAAAATTTCAATGAATGACACATTTATAATTACATATTTTGGGTTCACTATTTTCTATATCTTAAAAATTAGATGTATTTATTATTATTAATAATAATAATAATAATAATAATAATAATAATAATAATAATAATAAATATTTGCTCGGTGTGTGTTGAGAGGGAATCCGGAATGCGAGAGGTAGGGCTAGAGGATAGAGCAAAAGGAAAGCACGAGAAGCAAAAGGGAGGAGCTAGTGCAAGAGGCAAGTGCGAGAGAGAAGAGAAAGAAAAGTAGAAAGAGAGAGGAGTGAGAGAGAGAAAGAGAGATAGAGATAGAGGGAGAGAGATAGAGAAAGAGAGAGAGGAGAAAGAAAGAGAGAGAGAGAAGGAGAAGGGGAGAGAAAGAAAGAGAGAGAGAAGGAGAAGGGGAGAGAAAGAAAGAGAGGGAGAGAGAGAAAGAGAGGGAGAGGGAGAGGGAGAGAGAGGGAGAGGGAGAGGGAGAGAGAGAGAGAGAAAGAGAGAAATGGGTTTGCGCAGGCGCTGCTGGGCTACGGGGAGTACGCGCAGCAGAACCTGGAGGACATGGAGGAGGCGTCGCCGTGGCAGTGCGGGGGCTCCCTCATCAGCGACCGCTTCGTGCTCACCGCCGCCCACTGCGTCGTTCCTGAGTGAGTGCGCTCGCGACCATCTGCGCACGCGCCAACCCGTCATCTCAAGCGAACCATTTAACTTCAATTGCCACCCCACAACACAAAATTTACCTTAACAACTTAACTCACACTCAGCAGACGTCGCAAGGAAATGAACGTTAGGCACTCGCTACGGCACGGACATAAAGCAATCGCTGACAATGGAATGATTAAACAATTATATCAATCCAAAACTCATACTCGCCAATTAAATGATCATTGACCATCACATCAAGCTCACAACGACGCAGCAGTGATTACGGCTTAGTTGCCATAAATTGGCAATATCTGTTTGGAGGCAGATTGTTGGGGGTCGAATGATGTTACCACGAGCGGGGGAACCACAACAATGCACTTTCATATTTGCAATTGTCCTTAGCATAAATTCAGTAATGTTGGTTAAAAGGAGTTATACCATTTCTTGGGAAGGTGAATTTTTGTTGTTTAGGCAGTTACACATGACATCTATAATCTACGAAACAAACTTACAATTAAAACAAAAAATTGTTTGAAATTGTTTGAAAAAAAATGTTTTTGAAATGTTCTCTCCTTTAATGATTACACGAAATGTTATTTCCCCTTTTCTTCGAACACACTTTTACGACTTGCCTCCCTTTAAGCAAGTACCACCGAATTGTCTTTAGTTATTCCCACCCCGTGACCCCCTGTGCGTGCAGGGCGCCGCGGTGGGTGCGCGTGGGGGAGCTGGTGGTGGGGTCGACGCGCGACAGCCCGCACGAGGACGTGGCGGTGGCGCAGGCGCTCCCGCACCCGGGCTACCGGCGCCCGCGCCTCTACCACGACATCGCGCTGCTGCGCCTGGCGCGCCCGCTCGCCTTCAGCGAGGGCGTCCGCCCCGCGTGCCTCTACGTGCGCCGGCCCGCGCCCGCCACCAAGGCCGTCGCCACCGGCTGGGGCGCCACCGACCGATGTGAGTGCGCCAACTCGCGAATTACTCGGGTACTGTTCACATTATCCAAAACGAGTGGATAACGTTCGAAGTAGAGACAGCTTCGAAGCATACAGTCTACCATTAGCCGGTTAATATTTACTATATTCAAAACGAGTGGATAATGTTTGAAGTGGAGACAGCTTCGAGTCATACAGTCTACCATTAGCCGATTTATATTCTCTATATTCAAAACGAGTGGATAATGTTTGAAGTAGGGGCAGCTTCGATGCGTACAGTTTACCATTAGCCGGTTAATGTTCACATTATCCAAATCGAGTGGATGATATTCAAAGTAGGAAAAGCTTCAAAGCTCATTCTGCTCACGTTTGAGCTGAATGACGTGCTCAACAGCCAGCGCGAGAAGGCTGGAGTTGGTGAATTAAGTTACGGTGATGGGAATTAGAAGATATTAATGTGATAAAAATAATTAGACAGTTACCAGGATAGAGAGAAACAAGAAATGTAATTTTTAGCTCCACGATGTCCCCCACACATTTTTATTTACACAATACCACCTACCTTAACCTAATTCGACAATATACCTCAGTTGACGCTTCGCTACTCATTTTCGCGTTGGCGGAGAGGCTCCGGGTTTCGGGCTTTGCGATTTACGTAAACATACCTTTTGTATTGCATTATTTACAACGTAACAACGTGTCAAAAAACTTCTCCCGACACTCAAATAGCTCTTGGGAAGAGCATGTTTTTTTCGTAACACCTAGTAGAGATACGCTGCTAGTTTCCTTTAAAGACACCAATAATTACAAAAAATAAAATTGTCAATACATTTGTGTAGTGAGGCCTTTATTAATTGTAAGTAAACATAAATAAGTACTTACTTCATCTAATCGCATGCTCTGTTCTTTTTACCATTTCAGTTAATGTTCTCGAAAAATCAAGGGAATTGATGAAGGTAGTATTTCCGATTCACGACACAGAAGTTTGCCAGAAAACGTATCCCCCTGATGAAAAACAACCCGAAGGATTCTTGGGGGAATCTATGGTGTGCGCTGGTTCCTTGAAGTCTGACAAAGACACCTGCAAGGTGAGTGAGAGATTGCGAATGCGTTGGTTTTATCCTTGTATTAGAAATATTGCCACTTCTGAGATTGCTAAATTACAAAACACTCTTTAGAATTTGGAGAACTAGTGAACACGAAGGTCCGTCTCGGGTTTGCCCTCAGAAATCTGGGCAACTGCTCTAGATTATAGTGGTACGGACAATCAAGAGACAATATTCCTTCCTTTCACAATTTTCTGATTTCTAAGCAGATGTTTTCTAGCTGTTTCATATTGAAGATGCACCACATCCTGCAAGCAACAATCTTGTTTCTCTTTTTTGAGAATTCTTTTTATCACATAAATTCATTTTTCTTCTCTGAATGGAATTAATTGCTATGTCGTTCATATTGGATCGGTTAAACTTCACTTATACCAGGAAAAATGTTGCTAAATGAGTACTAGTCGTGAATAACTTTCCCGTGCTTACATTGAATACTATTCGCTTGAGCCACTCGACCTATTGGCCTCATGTCGCAACCTTTTCTACTCGCAAAATAAAATGTCACTTTATCATGACTTTTAAAATGTCACGGTCATCATAAATAACTATTTTAAAATATATATTTATGCTTGATAAAAAGGGATTGCGAAATCAGGTAATTGAATGAACACACTATTCATTACCTAATTCTTGTTGCCTCTATGTATGCCGTTACTGAGGGATATTGCGTCCCAGTAAAGCATAATGCAGGGTTTCCGTACGTTTTCGCGAGCTTGTCAGTCGTGTTTTCTGAGTTATAAACCTGCCGTCGCCAATACAATCATCAATGATCCCTCCAAGTATGCGGTGTACGATGCCACAATTCGCGCGAATAAAATGCTACTTATGATTATCTAGAGAACGAACCCCAGTTACTCACAGTACACAAAAGAACAAATAACCCCAGAACTCGGTATAAAATAAAATAAAATAAATCTAGAAGCCTGCAGCAACCAAAAAGCTGCTTTCGGGTGTGGAAACATAGAGTTTGTGGAAAAGAGGGTCCTGAAGCAGCAAAAATTTAGTGTTTTGAGACATCTCACTGAATAGGGAAGTTTCTTCTACATTGCATGATATCAGTTGTTTCGTAAGCAGTAATGAACTTAGTAAAAATCGTCATTGGCGTCGTCTTACGGTCTTCGCCTCCAAGTTCTATCACGACCCTTCGACACCCTGATGCACGCGTATCAGCCTCCGCTGAAGCTCGTAGCCCCTTAGCGGCTCTGAACACACACAGCCGCCTGCGACACATGGGCCCGCAGCGAAACTTGGAACTGATTAGAGATGAGAAAGAAAGGCGACTGGTAGGTGGCGCGCACGTCGTATCCCTTTGACAGTGCATAATTTTCCCTACACGCACACCGACAAAGCGCTTAACCAACTCACTAGGGCGTGGGAAAAGTTCTTTTATTAGATGGTTTATGGTAATTTAAAAAAGCGCCAAACACTACACAGAAAGCTCAACAATTCCTATGACGGACTCAAACCCGTGAATTCCCGAATCAACTTGTGTATTAGCAACCTCAACTACCGGGCAGGCAGTTTAAAGTCCAGAATTGTAAGACAGTCGCCACATAAGTTATGATAAATTGCTGACCAATAAATATTTGAATTTTTCAATCAAAATCAAAACAATTATTTTTTGTATTTTCCCACGAGGTCCTCGTTATCTAACGAAACCATAGACACATAGCAAGAGGATGCATAGTTTTCCTTCAATTTCTTCGCGCATTGAAAATTAGGAATACGGAACATCACTGTATTCCATATCTTCAATCATTGGTTTATTAGTACACATCTAAAAATATAATAATTAATGATCACTTGGATATCACTTCATTCAATAACACTGGATTTAATTTTTGTGCTTTAATATATCGTGCTCAGTGCAATTTCGATTAAATTAGACAATATAATAGCATTGTTCAGAAGGTATTCAATGATTTTAAACCCAATATTTTTCCTTCCTCTATCATTGGCAAAGATAAGGTTAAGCAGAAATAAATATAAGCTGGCTCGATTAGCGCATGCGAATGCGTCTGGAGCGAGAAGTTGAGTCTCCCTTCCTGCTGCAGGGCGACTCCGGGGGGCCTCTGCAGGTGCGCCTCGAGCAGCCCTACTGCATGTACGGCCTGGTGGGCTTGACGTCGTTCGGCAAGCACTGCGGCTCCAAGAACCCGTCCGTCTACACGCGCGTGGCGCACTACGTGCCGTGGATCGAGAGCGTCGTGTGGCCCGAGGAGCGGTAGCCCGCCATTGCGCTTCACTCGCGTGGCACCTCTCTTCACGTCATGCAGTGCCTCTGACCGGTTGGGTCCGGATTTCGAGTCCTGGCGGTGGCAGGAGTTTTGTCAGGGTACTAGATCGAATTCAACTGCTGTCTGGAGAAGAGTTATAGCGGCCGGCTGCTCTGACAGGTAGTGTTTCGTGGTTTCTCCGATCAACACTAGGCGAATGCCGTAGCAGTACAATAACAAACGGGCCACGGACTGCGCACGATCTTTTCCTCCTCTTCCTTATCAAATTCTCACTCTTTACTTACACACACACTCATATGAATTACACTACCACAAATGCTGGGAGACCAGTCGGGAGCTTAAAGCTCGTCTCGACTGAGTCAATGCCCTAGCGGGAGATGCAGGGATAGAAAAACTCCGCAATCTGGCATATATGGCGGTGCGTGATTTCACTATCCAGCGGGGAAAGATCACCGTCACCTCCCGCAATAAAACATTCACTACACTTACGAGTCTAATGCCCTGAGCAGTGACGCGCCCGAAAACATTAATCAATCATTGTATCACGTCTCCAACCTTGATAAATTCAACCTTGATATTTCGAATCTTAAAGCAAGAATTATCGAATATTTCGACAATTAATTAGTAAACCGTTTACCCCCCTTTAGCGTGGGAACGTTTGAATTTCCCAAAATGTTCTGACCTTCACTGTTCTTTTCGATTACCACATGATACCATGAACTTTCACATTGTCCAACAACTCGTACCTCTTCCTTCCCCTTTTCTTCGTCCTCAGATTGCGGCGTCGAATCCCTCCCATTATTAACACTTTTTTCGTGACAGTTCTTTTTAAATGATTTTCGGTATTGTCTCCCTTTCTCCACCAACCTTTGCCAGTACTTCTTTCTTTAGAATTCCATCATCCCAGTATTTCGTGGAAACGAGGAATTTGGAACAACGTAAGGCAATTCGAAATGCATGATGAAGGTAAAAATGGGAAGAATTGGAGAGAAAACGAATTCGTGGATTTCAAGGTACTACTTCAGTGACTCAACTAAAAACATGAACTCGAGAGAAAGCTTAATTGATATGAACAAGGTCACGTGAATGTGAAGACTTAAATTGCAAGAAGCGTCGTGCGCTATCAACAGCACTGTTAAAAAACAATCCTTTCGTTCCGGACACAGTTTCAAGGAATTTCCGTTTTTAATTTGTGATTCATATACAATGCACTGTATTTATTACATTGAATGGCAAATTCGCTCTCCGAGAATACAGGGTTTTATTTTAACATTTTCAGAGGTGATTCTCAATGCAAAAAGACCTACCATCGTCAGTTACTTAAAAAGTAAATTATCTACCTCTGATATACGCTATCTCCTCTTTACAGTGTTCCTGAGTATATTACATACCTCGCACAGGATTCTATGAACCAGTATAACTAAAAGCAGAGTCAGAGAACCGTACGGAATTATTTACAGAATATGAGATTGATGGGAAATGTTCGTAGAGATACGAAGCAGAAAAGGAGAATTAAGGCGTTGGTGCATACCCAGTTTTCAGTAGTGCCCTGCCTTCATTCTGATTACGTTTTAGACTTCAAGAAGTTTTTGACGATATTGTAGGGTACAGAGCTCTTGAGTTGTCTAACGCTTAGACGCCAGATTTTTCTTTCTTACCTCCTGTTTTCTTTATAGAAAACAACTACTCCCCTACGTCTGCCAGTGTTTTTTCTGAAGTATATTAAGAATCATTCTGTATGCAATTGTGTTAAGTGTTATTTCTTATTGAAAAATAAAATAAAATTGTTTTACCTGACAAATAGTTTTTATTATGTGTGATATTATTGATTCATGAGAAATTAAAGTCTCGTAAAGAATGCAAAAACTGAACTATTCTTAAGTACTAACCGAGCCTTCTGCTCTTGATGCTCTCTGACACCCACCACAAAGCCAGAACTTACAAACAAAAATAACAAACGCTGTGATGCATTTTCATTTGGTACAAATATTCCATTGTGTGCATTTTAAATGTGGGTGTAAAACAATAGATGAACGTTGATCTAGGTCAATCATATATAACATTTTGAAGTAAACTATTAAACGATATTTAATACGGCATACATTACACAAGCAATGTTCATTAATTTAATAACTCCTTGAGTACGTGTACATCTGGATACAAATTATTTCACTACACAAGAGTCGATAGGTGTAGTAATGATTATCACAAGAGAAAATGACAATATCAAGAAAATCCGTTTCATAATTATAATCGAAATTCACGATATCTCCCTCTTCACTAATCTCGATTTACTGTAATCATTCTCCAGCTCAATACTCTCATTAACAATAACGCGCTACTTTCAGTTTTCCGCGCTACAATGAGGAAAATTACGCGGCAGAACAAAGCATTTACAAGCAAATAATCCATCTCTACCGCGCCTGTTCCCATTGTGGTTGTGCAGATAGTGAAAGAGGAGAGGAAAACACAATGTTTAAAATAAGTGTTGTGGTAGAATTTCCACGCATCGACGCCGTTGAGGAAACGGCTGAGCGGAAAAGTCTGCGGAGGGGAAATCGCGAGCAGGACAGAGCGAAACCAAACGGGCGGGAAAATGAGTGTATGGTTGCGAGATAAAAGAAGAATGCCAGTGGGTATCTCAGATATAATTAAAGTATTTCAGATTAAACTAGGAACAACTAAATTTCATTTCTTTTCGTCACCTAGGCAGAATTACATTCGACTGTGATTTATTCTGTACGTGGGTGGACAATAATAGACTTAAGTGGAATGTTACGGTACCCACAACGATCAGCACGCTGTACAAACAGATCGAATATGACTGAGTTCTGCTTTGGTTTTATTTAGAAATTTTAAATTAAAAGACTTATTTTTATGTTTATGATGTATGTATGTGATGTATTTATGATGTATATTGTTATGTTTGTAATGTAATATTGTTTAAAATACATCTACAATGTGCACTACCTTCAGCTGGAAAATTAACAAAGACTAAAAAGTCAACCATATCCGTGTCTTAAAATATTTTTTGGAGTATCAGTGTGTCCTGTTAATGTGATGCTTTGGTAGGTAAGTATTCATGGTAAAGTTATAACGTCCGGAGGGTATACAGAAGTAGGTAATCATTTGTATTGTTTGCAAGCAGAGCATCAAAAAGGTATAGGACGAAAAGTGAATTATTTTGTACATTATGATGTAAGGAATTAGGCAGGTGCACACAAACATTACATGCAACGCACAACACGCACAACCGCAACCGCAATACACAACATGCACGTAACGTTTCCTTGATGTACCATTTGGAAATGATGAGCTTTCGAGTACTGCTGAGAGGGAAGCGTAATTATGATTTGAGGTGACTGTCAACAAAATACGATCTTTTAGAAACTTAAGACATTTTTGAATATATACGTCTTTTGAGCACCCCTGCTTCATTGAAGTAGTTCCGCTAGGTGGAGGAAAATTTCAGAAGTCTGGAAGTTCTCGACGTCTTTGTACAAGGATATTCGTTTTTCTTACTAAAAGCAATCGGCCACACCGTTCTAAGTCTTAAGCGTAGGTATGTATACGCGTAGCGAATACATGTGTGTTGAACCACGTGTAGCAATATCAAATGGTTAGCCACATGCAATATTTTTCGGCAATCGAAGTTTGTTTTCAGTATGAAACTATTTTAACATTAGAAACTCTGATTTGCAAAGTATGCAATATTAACACGGGTTCAAAAAGCAATAAGGTAAATGACATGTCATTTGATGAAAAATGACATTATGCCATTTAAACAAAACCAAAGCCAGGAAACAAAGAAGCATGTTAGATAGCATTTATTACTTAATCTCATCATTTAGTAGACTTTAATAAAAGAAACAGAAAAAAAACTTATCACTACTTTAAAAAACGTGTACAACTTTGGAAAAGTACAACAAAAGACTTGACATAAATCATTTTTTTTGTCATAAAGGCTTTCCCTCGAAAACAATTTTTGACAAAAATGTTTCCTCCAATACATTTTCTTCGAAGAAAACTTCCCTCGAAATGTGTGTGGTTGAGGCGAAGAGGAAAGTCGTAGGAAAGGTGGAGCGGCGGAAACAAACCAGTTGGTGAAGGAAAGGTGAGAGAGGCGGAAGTGGTGCAGAGTAGGTTCAGCGAGGTCAGAAAAGACCAGAGCGGGGCGGGGCGGGGAGCTTCTTACAAGTGTGGCGGGGCGCCAGTGGCCGTCAGTACGCGCGCTGCAGTCATGGGGGAAGGGACGTCTGCCCGCCCGCAGTTTCTGCTGCTTCTGTTCTTGGCAACCGCCGTCGCCGCAGCGGAGAAAGGCGTAGGTAAGTGCTCACTTCACAATGAGTTCGCAATGAGGTCTTCGCTAACGGAGGTCGCAACGGGTCCGAGTAACATCCTCGTTCAATACACCGTTACTTCTATTACAGATACTACCAACATTTAAAGCTAATAAGATTGTGTGTAAATGAATCTAAGCTAATGTAACCTGACATTTGAGGGATAAGCTGTCAATTGAGAAAATTAAAAGATACAATTCTAATATTAAATTTATGCTATTAATAAAACTATTCCGCTATTCCTGTTGTATTCTTCTGCTATTAATAAAAGTAAATAGGTATTGTTATGATATTCTGAGGTAAATTACAGCAATATCAAAATAATTTTATCCAAATAGATATTGATATTGAAAGTAAATGGCAAATGAATTGTATTAAACACATAAATTGTCTGAAGTTGTCTAAAATAAAAGATACATAAAGAAGCATTTACAAGGAAACTAATTAGACAACGATTCCGTGTTATATATTCCAAATTAAGTACGACCAATTTCCTGTAAATGAAATACCGTGAAGAATTGCTTCAGGAATCATTGAAATTCAGGATAAAGGAAATGCATTCTTTCTTGCTTTACACACTGCAACTTCACCTTGTAAACTTTCCTGTTGTTCCTTCTTAGTTTTATTTTATTCCTCTGAATATCTTTCTTGCTACGAATAAGGTTAATTATAACTGTCCTTACTATCAATTATTTTCCCGGATATTTTGATAATAGTATACATTACTTTTATTTCATATTATTGTATTACTATTAACATTCAGGTGAGTTTCTAACATTAAAATTTTGCATATTAACTCACAACTATTTGCTTTACAAATAATATAATGTTTTATTTCGTGCCATTTATATTTTAAAGAAACGTGAACAAAAATAATGTAAATTTTTATTAAAATGAAAACCTAAAATTTATTTAATTTAAACTTAAAAACAACCAGAAATTATGTGACTTGAAAGTATGCGCTTGAGTGAAATAAAGACAAAGCAAAGGATAAATGTGTGAAATAAAGGCAAAGGAAAATAAGCTAAGATTATAGCTGTTATCCCTTATAGTGTTCTACTCGTATCTGAAAGAATTGAATTGTCATGAGCACATGGAGAACGATTATTTGAAATGCTGAAATGCTAAAACAGGAAACTAATAACCACACGTGAATGGCGTGTTTTAATAGCTTTATTATGACTGTAAAATGTTGGAAAGATATGAAGCCCTTCACAAAATGACAAGTATGACAATTATGTATTATTTCCAAAATTTATTTATGATCTGTCTTTTTTCAAGAACTCATACAGAAATATAATTAACTGATTAATTGTTCAATACGAGTAAAAATGTTAAGAGACTGGGGCATTAATGATTATTAATTGTTCCAATTAAAATTTGCCAAAAAAATAGTGATTAGGATTTCGCCCCCTGTTTGGAGCCATTCAGAACGGATACTGAAGATGGCAACAGAGAGTACACACAAATCTCAATAAAACTAAATCTATTCAAACTACGGCAATTCATTAACCTCAGTTTCAGACTCAACAGAATCCAACTTGCGTGACCTTCATTTGCGTTAAGGAAAATTGTAAGCTACATATTCGCCAATGGAAAGATGAGTATAATCTTTCCTGGTGCGACCCTGAAGGTAGAAATTGGGAGGGTGCCAACGTTTGCAAATCACGTGAACGTGCAGGGATAGATTGTAAATGTGACATGGATAATACATGAATATAACCAAATCTCGTATTGTTACGAGTACAATACAAATAGGACTTTTATGACCGTTCTCGGCGTGAAAGATAATATTGAGAATTGAAGAATTTTAATTCTCATTCAACATTATATTTTATTGTAAATAAATAGGCCCACGGTGCTTTAAGCGTTAACACTGTGTTTAAGAAGTTGTCTCAGAGACCCCCCTAAACTGAATGTTTCTTGAGAATTGGTTCTGTATTCGGCCCTTATTAGACGTGGAATCAGAATGGAGCAGGGCAGGTTGCGTGCAGAGGGGCCTAAAGTTAACCACATAACATAGGCAATTAAATCTTTTAGTATTAAATATAATCAATTCATGCCTGTTTCATATTTGCGAGATGTTTATAAGACTTTGTCCTCGGATGATATCCCTGAAGTCAATAACATATTTTTTTTCAATACCTATTGCTATCCTCTAATTTATTTTAACCTATATTGTATCGTGGACAGACAACTTATTTGATTATAATTAATGATCTTCAATAATTATCTTCAATGATTGCTGTAACGTGAATAATGAGATAATTTGAGTTATCTTGTTAGGTTGATGATTTTAATACAATAAATGTAATGCTTGTAAACACACATGCGCCCGAAAGTCAGCAAACAGAAGAGAGGAACCAGTAGTATATTTATGTCATCATTTTTATGAAAATGATTTCAATTTATTTACCATCTTTTTTTGAACTGTACCTCCTGGAGCGGTCCAACTTGATTTACGCCAATATCGAAGATCTGGGGCAATCAGGGCGTAGCGGAAAGCGCGTTAGCCTGGTAACGGGTTTGGAGGTACGTAGAAATCTTGATGTATATATTTCAACAAAACTTTTTTTTGGTGTTCTCCCGTTTCCGCAACATTTCATTCCACCATCACTGCGGCGAACAACATCTCTTTCCATTCATCTAACCTTTCGTGGGCAAGATAACTTTCCCGTGACCGCACTGACTATTCCAACAGACGATTCGACGGACGAAACATCAAAAAATCGCTTTCCCAATAGACCACTGTCCACAAGATCGGAAAGCAATAATTTTGTCGCGAGACACGAACCCGATACTGATTTATTAATGTTAATGCATGTGTTACCTTGATGTGTACTTAAAGTCAAAACCGTTTACCGCTAACGACATAGCCATCTAGTAGGCAACGGAGATGTTACTACCAGTGGTGGCTGGTGCCCCCCAAATTTGCGGTTGAGCTCATTGAATGCCGGGAATGTAATTTCCAAAATTCAGAACACTAACACATAATAAAACGCAAGCGAATTCGTGAAAACTAAGTTTAATGAAAATCTGTATTTAAACATTAGTTACGAAATATTATGCGAATAACTCGTGGTGGTACACCTCTAATACACATGATTCCACTTGACTTTGATTTCCAATTGACAGTCGAGTTCTTGTATTACTTCTGCATTGAGGCAAATGTAGGCAATATAATTCATACAAAATAAAACACTAGAATTTCAACGTACGGCGATCACAATCAAGCACTTTGCAACATTGCTATAGTTTGGGCACGTTTTACATTAGTTCATGACATGATTTTTGATGTTATTGCTGATACTTTTGATGATGATAATGTAATAAAATTATTTTATGTCGCAAATTTTAGTAGCCCAGTAACCTTCATTAACTTTCAAAATGACAATAAAATATTAATGAAATGTTGTGCAATCTGGAACAATAAAAGATTTGATGTGATCTTGGGTCTTATTCTTTCACAAATATAAAAACTGAATAGCTGTCTAAAATAAAACGGGTTATTCCATTTCATATTCCATTACATTTAATATTCTTATACGCTGAAACAGAACATTTCAGATGATTGTTTTAAATTTCATGTTACTTTCTTACAAAGCTACGTAATGTTACTGCACCTCTTTGAGCACCGTATCTTGTTCATGAATTATCAAACTTTCCCTTCTTCGAAATCCTTCCTACTTCTTCGAAAACTTGCACTCGGAATCAATGATGAGCGGATGTTTGTGAAGGAGAAATAATTTCAACAAAGTGCTTGCTCACGTTTCAATTAGTACGTTCATAACAAAGACTTTTTACAAATCATAGTATGAAATTGTTGGATTTGGAGGAGATGATATGTTCCATTTAACACCCTCTTCAGGACCTACCACTGGCTGCACGGCACTTCTAGTCACTTCAACACCGGGTCCACGCAAACAACAGCAAATTCTACAAACGTATTTTGCATGAAAAATATTCTTGTGTGTTTATGAGGCAATTACTCCCATTCAGATACAACTTTCTGTCAGCCACTCCGAATCGCTATTAAGATCTGGTCGGTGACGTTATGTGCTCGGAAAATGCTTGCATAGAACAATTTTGAACTAATAATGAAATTTTATTTCACATATTTTGTATTTTTCTTATATATTAAATATGTATATGAAAAAATAAATACATTATTGAGTTAAAGTACATATTGTGCTTGTGTATCGCAATAAGTTCCTTTGCTATAACACTTACGTTCTTCAGGGTTAATGTTGACGGAAGGCCCCCCAGGCGCCCACAGACGACGGGCAGGTTACGAGGTTCTGCGTTGATGGGAGGTTGAAGTGCACAAATCACCTTACCAAACAGCTAATGAGTGAGCTCCAATTGAACTTCTACCGGAGTCTTGCCAATCCCGTTACGTCACAACGAGTAGAATATCTGCAACATACGACAGCCAGTATTACTTCCCATGCAAAGAGAAGGGTACGAAGTTCCTTTTCACTCTACCACATCCAGGCTTCGGCCAGATTTCAGCCTGAGAGATTATGGTTTATATAAATAAAATTTAATAAGTGGGACAAGTGAGAATACTTGGCACTAAGTAAATTATTGTCTTTATTATGAAAATAACTTTTATTTGAAAAATGTAGAGGAAAGACAAAAGTTCAACTCTCGCACGATCGAGTCTCCATTCTATCAGCATTCAATTCATTGGGCGAAAATTTATACATGATTCGACACAACATATTGGCAATGAACAAAAGCCAGTGTAAATAAACAATTCTATTAAGCTAAGATGTTATTAAGAAATATAAAGTGAATTGCAGTGAAATGTGAAGTGCAGTGACGTTGTGAAACTGAGAGAAACGAGTGAGTAAGAAAGACATTACAGCTCGCTGCGTGCGCAGTGTGGTGAAGTGAAGTGTGGTGAAGTGAAGTTTGGTGAAGTGGAGTTCTATAAAATATTTCACGGTGAAATGTTCACGTGATTTTGTAAAGTTTATAGATTTTGTATAGTTGTTAAGTTCTGTAATGTTAAGTTAGTGTATTCTGCCACCAAGATCTCACACTTAATTGCAGAATTATTAATAAATCTAATCTAATAAACAATCATTATTTCTATTAGTCACCCACAGCCTATGACTAGCATCGCTGGCGCCTTTCGTACTCTCCAGCGAGGGCGGGGTGTGCCGAGATTGCATATTCCCATGTCTAATTTAGATGTACTTCCCTAATAATATATATGTACAGAAAGTGAAAATGTAATTTGTCGCATATACTTTACATTTGACACTAATAAAGAATAGTAATTCATCCTATTGAGATATGTACTTTTTTAAAGTAGGGTAAAAACAGTTAAGTTGCTTCATATGAAGTACTATCCAAGATTAAAAATTCAATATGATTCCCAGACTAGAACAACAAGATCTTACTTTTGCAGTGTTTACCAAGTTTGAGCGCAAATCATATAATCTAATCGAGTTCTGTATGACACATATTTTCATCCATTCAATCATCCAAATAGACATCCTGATATTGCGGTACACAACTGCATTCATCTCCCCATAACATTTATATGAATAGCACTTTTATATCTTAATCCTTACGTGTACGCGTAGATACATTACAAAAAATTTTCAACGCCAATTTTACAATCGAAACATTGACATTGTGTTGAGATGATTCCAATATTCGCCCTCCATATTCTTCCGTTTACGGATGAGGGGGATGAGGAAGCGCATGGGGTTATTGTGGTGTGTTGGCAGGAGACGCGTGCGAGGGCCGTGGCGGAGCGGCGGGCGTCTGCCGTCTCATCGGCGACTGCCCCGAGGCCCGCGACGCGCTGCGCAAGGGCGTGGCGCCCGCCACCTGCTCCTTCCAGGGTTTCCAGCCAGTCGTCTGCTGCCCCGCCCCCGCTCCCGCCCCCTCTCCCACCCCCGCTCCCGCTCCATCCACCGCCCCCAAACCACCCCCCACCCCCACAAAACTGACTCCTCAACGGGTCGCCACCAGGAGTGAGTACTTAAGCCCGTTTCTAAATCTTTTTAATTTTTTAAAATTTACCAAAATATAATGTTATGAATAACAGTTTCCTTGAATGAATTAGCATCAATGTTTCAGATCCATAATGCAAATGCCATTTCCCGCTTATAGATAGAAGGTGTAGCTTTACTCTCATACGCAGAAAAGTTCTACTTAAAAGTTGATCCCTCCTATTTCGACGTAAGAATCCTCAAGGTTCATTTGTAATTTTATTAATAGTTTATCATAAAACTATTATGTAATATTGGATATTAATACATGAGTATAAATTATATTTCGACACAAGTGGAAAAAGAGCGAGTGGTGTAAACTTCATACAAGGTATTCCCACACCCAAAAGTCTAATTTAATTCAGTGAGTTTTCTGAGGAAAAATAAAAACTAATACACAGTCATTTTCATTAAAAATATATTATTATATGGTAATATATTACTATTTTCCATTTCTTACTTTTTTGTTCTTATGGTAGTCCGATATCTGGTTCATTCAATTTCAAAATTTTAGTTTTTTGCCTCGTCGCGTCATTGCCAAACATGTTCATCACTGCGAGTCATCTCAACGTAAAGAAATACTTTCTAAACGATATCCGATAATAAATAATGTTTCAATGTATGTCATTAGTTGAGAACTTGATGTAGCTGAATCATTATGATTATATTATTAAACGATCTGCGGTCACCTAAAAAGGGAATTATAAGATGAGGGTAGAACAACTTTTCTACTTTTGAATCATATATAGGCAAGAAAATATGTTTATTTCTATATGTTGAAGTTGTTCGAAAAATTTGCAATTTGAAGATACAATACAAATATTTCTTGAATTATAACACAAGTACGTAGCGGTCCTCAACCTATTAATTGTACTATGTCTATGTCTATTGCAGTGTGCACAAAATACGCAGAGGCCGTCTATGTCTATATAACTTCTTTCCAAATACCGAAACAAACTGAGAAAAGGGATACGTGCGCTATTAAAGGTATACCTTTCATTGTGAATGGAGAAGCAGCTGATCCTGATGAGTTTCCTCATATGGTGAGTATAAAAAAATCTCTGCAGTGAATCAAAAAAGTTTAATTCTCTAATATTTAGTACCAGGCGCAGTCATTTTGATCTATTAGGACATTTCACTCATATTGTTATGTACATATGTATTGTTACTAGTTGAATCAGTGTTAGCATCCACTACATTGTAATCACTGCTGTATAAATGAAAATAGTATTTTATTGGAACTTATTTCTGTGAAAAAGAGCTTCAAACTTCGCATTTACAATAATGCTTAAAGGCCATTTTATTAAACACGGCTCCAAATTTCTTAATGAAAATTGCAATTTAGAACGAGGTTTTATTCTTCTTAAAATTTTTTAAAGTAATATTTCAGTTCTACCGCTAGAAAACCGAATAATGTAGGAAATGTCAAAAAATGTAGTTTGGGCGGCAAAAGATGGCACCTGGCGAGAGTATGAGGCTAGACCAAAACGCTAGACCAGACCAAAGAATTTAGAAGTACGAGAAAATCTGTGCCACTCTGTAGCATTACTAAATACTATCGCTTTACCGTAGATGACATTCATTTGTTTTAGAAAATAAATAAATATTCCATGATGGAAACTGCAGTAATCATTATAGCGTCTGAAACAACCCACTTAGAAATATTTTTCGCTATTTTTAACAGTATGTTCTTACTATCTAACTGATTTATGACTTTTATTTGTAAAATAGTCCAACCAAATTCCATTCGTGTTTTGGAACCTCTCAGATAAGTCCGCTCGTCGCTCGCGACTCGCAAACTTATCGATAAGATACAAACAAGTAGTAAAATTACGTACGAAAATTATAGTTTATTGAAATTTTTACAAAGTGATTAAAAAGTAGCACGATATTCTTATCGTAACATCTTAAAATACTTATTTCGGAAATTATTATTATAACAGCCTTTGTTATAAAGCTTTCAATGAATGCACATTTATTTGACAAAGTGGAGTAAAACAATCCTTGGTGAGAGCCTCTAGTTATTCTTACTGTTATAAGTATTCTTATCGCTATTGCTTCGCAGGCGCTGTTGGGTTACGGAGACGAGAAGGCACCCACCTGGGGGTGCGGTGGTTCGCTCATCAGTGAGCGCTTCGTGCTCACCGCCGCTCACTGCTTCACCAGGAAGTAAGCAACACCCGAATCAGGAGTAAATGTGCTGAAATATTGCGAGAGAGAAGAAACTCAAATTCTTTAAATCGACGATGCGATATCCGACGAGGAAACAGATGATAGCAATTGACAGATTGAGGTGATAAGTCCCACATTATGACACGAGCTGACGGGAAAAGTCGTGTTTGAACGACATGGAACCAGGAATATTGTTGAGTTGAGTGCGACATGTTCTCATGAATAGGAATGCACTTTTAAACATTAGTGATACAAACTTACTGTGTATCATTTCACCAGCCACTACTCTTCTCGATTCTCTTGTTCTTTTATATAAAACTTTTCTTAAAAAGCTTCCTTTGGAGAACATTCGCTATTGGTCTACAGCTTTAACTAGAGTAGGTACTCAGTAGATCATTATACTCTTCCGCGTGCACTGACATTTGAGGCTTTGCAAATCTAAACGAGCTAAGTACCAACATTTTCGAAATGAAGGTTTTGAGACCTAAATAGTAAATAAATCGATGCCAATACACTGTTAAAAGAGCAATGTTCCAAACATCTTCCAAGCAATTGTAGCATACATCTAGAGATGGCTCTGGTTGTATTTCAAGTATTCGAATTCATACAAGTTTTATTGCTTAAAAAAACAACAAAACATTTTGGCACTTAATTCCCTTGGCTTTGTAAGGCCTTATTTATAATTTGAATATGGTCCTTCTTGTAACATGGCTACCTAATTAACACGCTCAACACTAAAAATTATGATAAATCTTAGAGAATGTTTTGTATAATTTAACAAGCACTTTGATTCAGTGGTTCGTTCATATTATCGAAAGATCCTGAATGTGATGGTAATTCATGAAGTAATTGTAACTAATCGTTTATTACGAAATGTTTTTCTTGTTGAACATTTTAATTTCCTGTAAATATATTTGTCTTTCATAAAACTCGGTGTGTACATTTTGGGAACGTAATATTTTCACCTGATCTTTGGCATAATATTCCTGTACGTAAACATTCTTTAATTATCGAATAAGTAGAATAAAAGACATTCAATTACCTCAGAAAAGGTAATAAAATATTTTATGCTGCAAAATTGTATTTTTATAGTCTCTAGTAAAAGCGATTGCTTTTAGGGCAGGTAATGCTAGCTACAACTTCAATTTTTAGCGTAGCCCAAAAGTAAGACAATCCTCAAGTGTTCAGATAAAATTTTAAATACAACAAAGAAAACAAAATACTTTCGTCTGATTCAACAAGCTCCATCTTTGCAGCAAATTGAAGCCATGTTTTTTGCAGTCAGACCAGCGCCCTCCGCAGAAACAGAGTATTTTAGTATTCCGTTTGGGGCTGGTTACGGCCGGATGGAGGCGGGTCGCGCGTAATACTTGAATAAATCCTCTTACTCTGTGTTGCACGACCAAAACCAATCATTTAAAACGAGAATGACAATATGTTAGGAGAACGTGTTGAGAAACTTTAAATACACGCTGCTTCCTGCGTCGGTTATTGTCATAAGAATGAAAATTGTTGAAATGTTATTGTAGTTAGCATAAAACATAAAAGTGTATGTTATTGGTATAAGAAGCAAACAAAAGGATTTAAGGCAGCAAACTCGACAAATGATATATTTGTGGTTTGATGACTTCTAATTTTACAGTTATATGCCGAACATACTAAAAGCATTATGTATATTATTATTCTAAACACTAATATAATTTAAATACAGATAAACGAAAAGGCAGCAATATAGAAATAAGATCTGATACTAACAACACGTCACTATCAGGTAACTCTCATGATTTTACTGCAAAAATAATGGCGGCGTCGAGAATCGACCAAGAGCGCTGAAGCCATAGTTGTACTCTTTGTAGTATATGCTAGCTCGTTGGTCTGATTTCATCACCTACAACTGACATTTTGGTTCATAGTGATTTGTGTGCTTGAATTATAAAAAATAATGTCAATAAGCTGTCTAAAAGAACAACACACGTGGTAAAATTAATTTTATTTTAAAATTTAATTATAAAATGAGCCACTCGGCCTATCGACCACGTGTCGCAAGTATTTCCTATTCGCGAAATAAAATGCCAATTTTATCACTCGGATCATAAATAAGTATTCTAGACGTCGAGTCTATAGTGCCTTAGGTAAACGACATTAGTAACTTTTCTGACAAGGATGAGACGTTAGTGCATAGCAACTTAGAAATATGTTTATTTCTATGAAGCATGGAAGGAATACTTTTATGGGTTCCATGGATATTCTTAAGACTTTCAGGAATAATGAGTTCCATCTATATACGTTTTTTGTCTTGTTTCTCTAGATCTATAGCGAAATTGTACGATGACTTTCTTCTGAAAAGTTAAATGTAACATTTACGATCTCCAAATCCCACTTCTCGTTACTGTCAGATGCACAAAAGAGCTATGATTTAGAAAATTAAGTCAATGAACCAACAACGAAAAATACTCGTTTATTCTGACGCAGTGGTAATCCGAAAGTCGTTCGCCTGGGCGAATTGAACCTGAAGACGACGAGCGAGGCCAACAAGCACGAAGACTTCGCGGTGGCCCAGGTCCTCCCGCACCCGGACTACGTGGACAGCGCCAACTACAACGACCTGGGACTGGTGCGGCTGAGCCGGGACGTCGCCTTCACGCCCTCCATCCGCCCGCTCTGCCTGCAGGTGGACAAGGACTTCGGCCGCCCCTCCGCCATCGCCTCGGGCTGGGGCTACACCGACTGGAGTGAGTGGGCGCACCTCTGCGACGACACAGCGGGGCACAGGCAGGGATGAGCGGGGTGTGGGGGGACTCGGGGGGGAAGCCAGAGAGGGGAGTAACCTTTCTTATGACATTGTTTAAGAAACGTTTTCTCGAATACTACTGAGGTTAAAAGGTAGGTAATATAGGTAATACAAACGAAACTTTCGGATTGTCACAAAACAGCAATATCTTTTGTTACGAAAATGTCTGAAGCAGTTTTTGGAGGAAAAATTGTTTTAGTATTTTTAAAAAGTCACCATTTTGGGTAATCTATGCTGTAAATCTATATAAAGTATTATATTGCATTTGTGTGTGACTCAGAAAATTTTGTTAATAACAAGTAATAGGCAATGTATTCAACACGCGATGATATTCTATTCTCCATTAGATGGATATTGCATCTAATGGAGCAAAAGGCAGCATTTGGTTAAATGCAACCAAATCATCTCAAAAATATTGTGTTCTGATGCTTTTGCGAGGTCATTAACATGCGTTGTGTTAAATTTTTACAGCTATTCGTGAAATGTCTGACCATCTAATGAAAGTGAAACTGCCGATACAAGATAATGAAGTCTGCCAAAATGCGTACAAAACGAAGTCTACCACACCGAGTTTGAGAAGGGGAATTGAGGAAGAATCGATGATATGTGCAGGAGCACTGAATGTACGCAATGACACCTGCGGTGTAAGTACCGATTCATCTCTTTTTGACTTTATTCTGACTGCCAATTTCCCCCCCCCCCCTAGAATTACTAGTTAATACGTTTTGTAATGCAGAGCATTTGAGTCACTGACATAACTCCTCACACATTAAGAAATTTTGTAAATTCAAATAAATACACGCCAACATGCAATTTATAGTGAAAATAAATTTGCAATTGACATAAATGTATTTGAGTAAAATCTCGGGTCTTTTATTCTTTTTAAGTTGTACGTGGATAACTCTTGTTCCTATTTAAAGGAAATTACTCTCCTAGGCGTTATGTAGTGAGAATCGACGTTTTGTGGGTTCTTGATACCAAAAAATAGATTGTTCTCACCGTCCATCTGTCTGTATGCCAACGCTAGCACCTAAATAGTTCAGACGATTTTCAAAAAAGGGTATCTCCAATCGATCTGTATAAACTCGGTATGATGTTTTGATTTTGGAGGGTACTTTACATGAAGCCTCAAATAGTTTTTTCTGTAACAAAATGTACTTTCAAAGGTAGGTTTTTAAATTATATCAGGTACATGTTTTGGAAAATATGGATATTCCCGTAATTTTGTGTGAAAGCAAACATTTTTTTAAATTTCCAAGAACAGTTGACAGTTTTTTCTTTAATTTTTTACTCGTATGTATAAAAAATGGTAAAAAATGGCACTAGTCCCATTTCCGGCGAACTCTCTGTATTTTCGAAAATTGGAAAATAGTAACATTGCAAATCTATAAATTTTAAGATAGAAATTTTTGTCTTAAATAAAATAGTATGTCCTAAACAATCAACTCTTTAAAAAGATCACATACATTTAAAAAACGAGTACTTTTTTCGTAATTTATGCTTCAATTAAATACATATTTTGTCAAAAACTGCTTCAGTTTAAAAAAAATATTTTCCCATTGCTAGAACAAGGGACACAGAAAATAATGGCTCGGGTCTCATATTCGTAGGACACTCTAAATTTTGAAAAATCGAAAAAGTTATAAATAATGCGAGAAATTATGTGCTATTGAGTTACCGATACGTGACAGACCAATAACAAATTAAAGTTTATAGTAAAATACGTTTCACAAAAGTGCATGCTCAAGTTTCCCGTTTTTTTCGGGTTTGTGTAATAATCGTTTATTAGGCAGGAAAATACCTGTCCTGCCCTGCGTGGCGCCCCACTGCTCAAACTCACTTTGGTTCCCAGTTTAGGAATATCAGAATATACAAATGATAAGAATTACAAAACTGTACCTGCATTTTGACTTTGACTATTTAGTACGGTGTGAAGTCACCACGCGCACCACGAGCCACCAGACGTCGTGGCATGGATTCAAAGAGAGCCTGGATATGTCACAGGGGAACGCGCTGCCACGAGTTTTCTAAGCGTGACCACAAAGAATGCAGGAGGTGGCTGCAGGAGGACCAGAACGAACAAGTTGTCGACCGATCGTACTTCAGACATGTTTTGTCATGACACGTCAGGAGAACGAGCAGACCAGGGAACCAGTGTTCCACGCATTCATTAGCTGTCAGGATGGGCTTTGTAATTTCATTCTCAATGAAAATCGTGAAATTGCTGTCAACACTTAAGTGAGTTTTAAATGTATCATTAATACAACTGAATATTTGTTAGTCTTATCTTGATATATAATAAAATAGATGTATGTGGATATCATGTGTGGTTGATTGTCCGACAAATCACTTCTGAAGAACCGAAACGAGTCCTGTAAATTTTTGAAACGACGAGAATAACGTAAGGGGGTGGAAGTTCGTAATGAAAGTGCTAAAAGTTGGAGACACTTATGCACACCCAAAGAAAGTACTGCCAAATGTCAAGAATTCACGGACTAACTTTGAAAACCGTTATCTAAGCACATAACTTTCATTTAATTCTGAAGTGTCAATTTACGTTGGACATTTTGTGTTGCAGGGTGACTCCGGAGGTCCACTCCAGATACGACTGGATGAGCCCTACTGTATGTACAGCCTGGTAGGCGTCACGTCCTTCGGCAAAGGATCCTGCGGGACTGGCAAGGCCCCAGCAGTCTACACCCGAGTCTCTCGCTACGTATCGTGGATTGAGAGCGTTGTGTGGCCCGACGAGAAATAAATGCATATCGAAATTATCCTTTACGACCTCTGAGCGGTTGTTAATTATATTTTGACATTAAACTGTTTTGGAGTCCAACTAATAAGTGGTCTCTCAGAATAAATGTTATATACTTGTAAGGCATGTAGGGTGGTGGAATATGGCCACTTTTTGCCATTGAACAAGTTGTCGGAAATCTGTTATAACAATGTTCAATATGTGACATTTACCCCGGTTCATACACTTGTGATTGCAAAGTGATATCGTATATCTTGCCTCATATTTCGTAATCGTAAAGTTAGAAACACTATATTCCAAGAGGTCATGTATAATTGAAAGTGAAATGAAGATTTTAATGTACTTAAATGGACATTTGCTAATTCTATCATAACCACGGACGTTATGATTAAACCGATGAGTTAATAATGCAATGTACTCGTATTGTATGACAGATATTATGTAAACTCTAAATCTATTTTCGAACCTTTTTTGTTCATAAATACGTCACAAGTTTGAAAACACAAGTCAATACGCGATTATTACTAAAATTTCTTATGTTAATATTCATACATTTGTGAACATACTTGAGTTTTACTCCTCTACAGATTAGAAACATATGAGATGCTACAAGAACTGAAATTAATGAAGATTGTAAGTTTTATATGTTGGTGTTTTCTTTAAACAAAATATTACGTAATAAATTAAAACGGTATTTTGATAAATAATAATATTAGTCAATAAACAAGTTTACTAAAAAAGGTATAACAAAAAACAATGTGTGAATGGCATACCTAGAAATATGTAGAAATGTAGCTCTTAAAATTGAATTTTAATAGCAACGTTTTAGAAGTGTAGGAGTACTGATTTTAAATGAAAATTGTCTACATTTTCTAATTTATTGTTTTGAATTTATTTATTTGTGTTTTGAATGTCTGAATAAAACTTAAACTTTTGTACTAAGTGATTTATGGTGCATGGAATACAAACACTACGACGATAATTCCGTTCCTACTTACAATAATCTGAATAACAGAAAAACAAACGTTATTTAATGCCGCTACTTATAAATGAAGTTCCGTATTGCAACGCCAACCCATACAAAATATTAATGCAATTAATATTTAAAATAATATTGATGACCAGCTTACTAAGGTGCGTAAAATATTGTTTTATAAGCTGTTTTTTATTCAGTGGGGAAAGTCAGAAATAAATAAAACTCAAAATTTCAAACAACTCTTCTTCTTCTTCTGCTTCATGGAGTTAGGCCTTAAGACTTGTTTCCACTAGAGTGAGTCTTTCCATCTCGTTAGTGGGCGGCCAACATTTCTTCTTCCTTTAGGATTGTACTGATATATTATTATGGGGATTCTGTTTGGAGGCATGCGTTGAATATAGTCATGACAGTTTCTCCTTAATGATTGGATTCTGTCCATCAGATTAAATATATTCAGTTCGGTTCTGATGTCATCATTATATTGTCTATCTAAAATATTGTAACCTGCTACTGAACGTAGGAATTTCATTTCAGCGCTTTCTATTTTCCTTCTGTCAGCTCTATTTATAGTCTAGTTTTCGCATGCATAAATTAGCGTAGGTACTGCCATTACTTTGTAAAACATGAGTTGCGTGGTTTTTAAAGTCTTATTTTTTTAATGTTCTTATTGTCCCACACATATTATAGAATCTATTTAATTTCCGGCTTATGTCACTTTTCTGACAGTAAGACACATTGAAGCCTAGATAGGTGAAATTATTTGTCTGTTCTATCGGTCCATTATTAATTATAATTTTACATCTAATATGGTTTGTTCCTTCAAAGCCCATTGATTTTGTTTTCCTAGTGGAGTTTTTCATATTATATTCGGATGCCTGTTCGTTTAGTTTGTGTGCTGCAATTTTTAGTTCGTCTTCGGAGCTACTAAAAATTACTTGGCCGTCTGCAAATAATATGGAGTTTAGAGATTTGTCATTCAATCAACTCAATTATTATAATTTGCTAATTATCCCGTTCATTAGTCCAATTTGTATCATTAACGCAGTCATTACCATTACAAGCGTTTCTCGAGGAGAACATACACAACAAACGCGGCCGCTTCTGTTTGCTCATTGAGCGTTTCTTATCTGATTCAAATACAGCATTAACTTCTACAGAGCGTCTCGTAGCCATCACAGCATCAAGGAATGTCGAGGCTTGACGAGCTTTTTTTAGATAGTTGGAAAATTTGAAGTTGGGAGTTCAGTGATCACTTTGCTCCAAGAACAAAGCTGGGAGGGAGGATGTGAATCAAAGGATCACGCGCAAATCCATGACCAGTTGCTGATCCCACTCTGGCAATCTCATGGAATGTAAAGAGAAGAGAAGTGAATCCACCGAGTGCTGCAGCGGACCTCTAGTGATCTCCTCACGCAAAAGAGAATGTGGATAGAAAATAGAAAGAAGTGATCTCCCCCGTGAAAGAATATAACCCTTTAAACAAGTTTTGCAAACAGATCTTGTACTCTCTTGTAATAATTCTCACAGCTCCTAAACACAAGAAATAGCAATTTGAAAAAAAAAATACAATTTCAGCTCTATCAACCAACATAGGCAAAATGAATTCTCATAGCTCAAAGCAGAAGCACAAGCAAAACATGTTTAAAAGACCTATACCTATAATAATTCTCCTTTCCATTCTATGCACAATGAAATTCAACCAATACTCCCATTTTTAACATACCCTTCAGAATAGAATACTATTCTCCTCGCACAATTAGATTATTAAGTCAGAAACTCACGAATAAAAATGCAAATAAGTTCAGTTCAATAAACCTAAACAAAATTACTGTCGTCAGTCTTTTTAAACAATATCTATAATTCAGTTTTAAGAATTGGTCACATCTTGTAAAGCTGAAAGAACTCAATCATCTACACCATATTCAACAAAAATCACTCCAAAGTACACAATTACCGTCCTACTCGTCTGTCTGTTACATTTAAAATATTTGCAAATCTAATTTTCGCCGGTTTAATCCAGCATCTCAAAAACTTTAACATAATTCCCAACCACCAATTCGGATTCATTGCTCACCATTCAACGGCTTACTACAGAACACATCCAAATGCATTTTTTAAAATTTAAAAAAAACACTCTTCAACATTTCTAGACCATCACACATCCACAGCTTTCTTGATCTCCAACATTTTTCAAACATTTCCAACATTTTTCTATATTCATTATTATTTAAAAACACTCCACCCTCTTCAAAAACAAACACAGATCAAATTGCAGGATATACAGCACTATTTGCCTCTGGATACTCATTAAATAGACTCCAATCACAAATATAAAACCGCTTAAAAAAATAAACCTGATCAAATGGAAAATTAACATAATCCAGATACAACCAAACCAGAAATCCTTTCACTCAGAGAGTTTACTTCAGTCTCTTCTATAAATAACCAACCCCATTCCCTGGATCCACCATCGCAATTCATAACATTCTTAGTACTTCATTTGGATAAAAATCTAACCTGGAAAGCTCACATAGACTTCAAAATAAAAACAGACAAGAAACAAACTAATACATCTCCGCCACTCATCAACAAGCACAAATCCCTCTCACGTGCAATCTCCGCCAATGGGAATCGAGGAGCGATGAAAACAAATCAAATGGTGAAGGAAGTAAGGGACAAGTGCAATCTGCGCAGAACAGGTTCAGCGGCGTCGGACACGGTGGAGAGGGGTCAGAGGCGGGCGGCGCGGGGCGGGGCGCTTCTTACAAGAGTGGCGGGGCGCCAGTGGCCGTCAGTACGTGCGCTGCAGTCATGGAGGAAGGGACGTCTGCCCGCCCGCTGTTTCTGCTGCTTCTGTTCTTGGCAACCGCCGCCGCCGTCGCCGCAGCAGTAGCAGAAGCAGAGAAACACGTAGGTAAGTGCACACGTCACAATGAGTTCGCAATGAGGTCTTCGCTAACGGAGGTCGCAACGGGTCCCGGAAGCATCCTGGTTCAATAGATCCTTATTTCCATTGTAGAGACTACCAACTTCTTATGAATTGTTTGAAGCTTTCTGTAATTCACAGATTTACCAATCCCATCTTCATCATTTTATTTGTAGATTTAACATGCCAAAAGGAGCACTCTAAGTTAAGTTCTAGCAGTCTAACTTCATCACGTCGTAAAGAGCGGTACATTTTTATCAGTTAAATCTAAACAATAATGTAAATAAGATAAAAATCAATCCAAACACAGATGTGCAAACAAATAGAAAAGTATAAAAATATTTTGTTCGGTAGGAAAAAATAATCAAATTTAATTTGAGCCACGCAGTGAACAAGTTGAATGAAAATTGTTTCTCAGTTAAATATTAATTATCCCTCTTTTAATTGTTCAGAGAGTTCCGTGTAAAATGACACACTAATGGTGCTACAGAATGTCACAGACTTTCTCGTACTAGTTTTCTAATTTTCTTGGTGTGGGCTAGCTTTACTGTCTTCCTCCATACTATTGCCATCTATTGCCGCACGTGCATGAAAAGAAATCTATTTTTTTTTCGGTTTCCAAACAGTAAAACATAAATATTACTTTAAGAACATTACAGAAGAGTAAAATAAGAAAATTTTTGTTGGAAAATTTTGATCCGTTTTTGAGAAAATGGTGTTTAAGAGTTACTGTAAATGTGAATTTGAAGCTTTTTCTCACAGATAACTTTTCAGTTTTCGAATTACTTTATTAAAAGTCATTAGAAGTACTTCCACTCAGAAACACAGTAATGTATATAAATTGTTGAAAATGTGCGTATTTAAGTCGTGAGAGTTATTAAAAAATATATTTCTGTAGTAAAAAATAATACATAATTAGTACATTTGAAATGATGATGTTATGAAGGATATTAATACGCAAGTGTGATATTACGATTTGTGCGAGGAACGAGCGAATATCATAAACTTCACACGAATGTATTAATAACTATTACATCGAGTTTTATGGTACTTTTTCTACGACTTATGGTAAGTTTTGTAAGTTAAACTTTTACATTGATTCGTTTCGCAAGATTCAGCCAAGGCCACCTAGCGGACAGCTCCCTAACCCTTCCCTCTCCTAGGTGGCTTTTGTTTACCATTGAGCTTGTCAAACATGATCAAAGTGAAATTACCATCCACTTTATTTTAAATAATATTCCAAGTAAAAAATTACCAATAATAAAAGAAATTAAAACTGATAAGTATAATATTATATTTAATGCACACAATCGAACGAAACATTTACCGGAATGTTTATCAATGATTAATTGTCAATACTTGGTTTGTAAACTGTGATAGGTCAAGAACCTGTATCATAATGACATCTGTATTGTAATAAGTATCATTATGCAACGGTTTGAAGCTTTCAAATGACAGAATTGTTCAATGGGAGTAGAAAAAATGAGTTTTATGTCATCTTAATCGGTGCAAGTAGTACTATCACTACGAAAAGGTCGAAGAAAAAATGTCGAGCAGTTTTTTTGAGAAAATAGCGTTGAGCGTTTCCAAAAATTCGGAATTTTGAGACCTTTTCACTGAAGACCTTTTCACTGAGTTTTCAAGAAACTTTATTCAACATCATTAAAAGCACATTTATACGTAAATGTGTGAACAAATCGCCGCTAATGTAAATATTAACGAAGTAAGTGGCTACTAAAAAAATTACATTTTTGCCATTTTTGAAAAAAAAAAAAGAGTGGAGCACACTGATATTTATCTCATCTCAGAGTATTATCCCTACCAAAAGTTTAAAGAAAAAATTTGGCACCATTTTCGAGAAAATCTTGTTTTTGTTATTTTTTAAATTGCACATATAGCATGCAATATTGCGCGAATTTTGAAAAAATGTACATGATGTAAATGAAAGAACTAATTATGGAGAACAAATTTCATTTCAGCGAAAATTTTCTATATTTGATTTTGCAGTTGTAAGAAGACGCTGATAAAATTCAAACTTTTGAAATTATTGAAAATTCACAGTTAATAGTGAAATCCGGACTTATGCCACTTTTACTCTATATTTACAAAAAACCTAAAAAAAATTTGGATCCATTTTAGAGAAAATTTTGAAAATGTCCCAGGAGCTTTATATAAATTACCCCGAAATTTTAAAGAATGTTTTTCAAAATCGCAAAGCTTCAAGTCGAGCCAGATCGACCGCGGAATATCAATTTTGGAAAAAATCCTACGTATGGTTTAGGAGCTAGTGGTGTTCTCAGACAGACAGGAGGAGGATCTGGAAAAATCAATGAACATGTCATTAATTAAAGAACTAATTGTAGAGGACAAATTTCATTTCAGGAAAAAATTACTATCTTCAATATTGTGGTTGTAAAAATCCGCTGAAAAAAGCAAACTTTTGAAATTTGGACAAATTTGAAGTTAATATTAAAAATCGGATCTAAGCCATATTTATAAGCATATTTTATTCTATTACTAGCTGACCCGGCGAACTTTGTTCCGCCTTAATGGCAATAAATAAGCAGATTGTGTTTTTTTTTATTGGAAAAAATACAAAAAAAATTAAATAACTACATTAATCATTCATTATTATTTCTGTATTTTAGTACATAGGTTGCTCTTCACTTAAGTACCTTGTGATACACGACATTTTTTGTTTTATTATCAGGCGCAAAAACAAACAACGCAGATGGTCTTCCGACCCGTGAACATGCCACGTATAATTGACCATGGGAAAAACATGAATGTTCTAGATTTAAACCACAAACTTTTAAGGATTGGCCTTGTGATTTGTTGATGGTCATGGCAAATGCAAGACGTATCGGAAATTGAAGTCTTTTAAATTCAAACGTAATATCGGTTGGGATCATCGGGATCCTCGGAATGAGAACTTCCTTACCTTTGAATTTTCCTATCATTATCGTAGCGTAAATTACATTGTTCATCAATTTACTAACCACCAAACGCGTACCGTTGCACAGTTTTGGTTGGTTTATGTTTCGAAGCATGATTACTACGGAGCCAACCTTTAGGCGTAAATTGTGCGGTGGTAAGCCAGGCACGTCCAAAGAGTTTAAAAATTCAATTGGATAGTTGGTGGCTTCATCTTCATTTGTGACGCAGTCAATAGATTTGAATGAATGCATTGTTCCAATGATCTTATTTTGAATTATGTAGTTCAGGTCATCTACATCTTTATTCTTAGCCGCTAAAATTGCTCGCTCACTCAACCATTCATTATTTTTGTAGTTAGAAATAATATTTGGAAATACATTGTTGATAAGTTCGTCTTTTGATGAGACAAAATTACAGAAATTATTTGGAAATGATATTAATCCGCTCGATTCATCGACAGGTACTTGACCATTACCGATAGTCAGCAATTGCTCCGAGAAATCTTCAGCAGATGTATCATTAAGCAATGTAACTCTCATGTTTGTTGTCAGCTGCAGTTTCTTCACATAGCGCCATAGATTTGACGATTTGAGGCAAGCGTTTATTTCATCGGCAGCCGTAGATCTTGGAATTACTGGCAGTATTTGGCGGAAATCGCCAGACAGTAAAATCATTGCTCCTCCAAAACATCTCGAGTCATTGCGTAAATCTTTTAATGTTCGGTTAAGTGCTTCTAATGCACGTTTATGCGCCATTGTGCATTCGTCCCAGATGATGATTTTCGATGCCGCTAAAACTTTGGCCATTGCTGAGTGTTTTGCAATATTACACGTTGGTTCTTCAATAGTTTGAAGATTTAACGGTAATTTGAATGCTGAATGAGCCGTACGGCATCCTTCTAACAATGTGGCTGCTATTCCAGAAGAAGCAACTGCAACCGCTATGTTGGATCTCGCCCGAACAGTTGCTAAAACTAATGACATAAGGAATGTCTTGCCAGTTCCACCAGGGGCATCTAGGAAATATAAACCACCATTTTCATCAGCGATTGCCTTCATTAAAGTATCATAAACTTCCTTTTGTTGGTAATTCAACAGGGGTACATTCCTTTGAACTACTAAATCTAATTCCTGGTGATCATATTCACGTTCCCGTTCCAATTCTCGATTAAATGCGTCATTCATTTCACGATTTGGCGCTGGCATTCCTAACCTGATTAATAAATTACCGCACATGAGGTAACACATATCTTCGATCAAGAGTAAAGCACGATTATGTATCTCCTCATTCATCTCAATATCGTGATTTCTGGAACTGACACGACTTTGATGTAAAATATCTTCTGACATACTATCCTTGTATTTGTGGGTTTGATGGAAAACATGTCGAAATTATGATAGCGAATAATGTGCGTATCTGACTTGGAGATGCAGAGATAATGGCTTCAGCGATTGTCGTATCCCAATGGGTATCGTTTTCTAATAAGTTCAATTCTTCACATGCAGCACGATATGTTGGGAATATTACACCATTAACAGTTCGTAGTGTCTCAAATGAAGCTGGCCCACGCACATTTACCAGCAACAACCGCAAATAGAAACATTCATCATTCTTTGGATGAACTGTATACATACGACCAAGAGCATCAGTAGAACGCACATCTGGATACCCAGGAACCGCATCACCTTGCTTCCGTCTTTGAAAATTCGTGGATGAAGCATTCCAAGTATAATAACGTGGCATCTCCGAGTAAAGCAAAGTTCGTGCAAACTGATCGCTTTGGCAGATTGCAAAAAAACTGGTCAATGTAGTTGCTGGAGGTGTTTCAGCACGTTGCGTAGCATTCGAAGCCGTGAAATATACTCGTTGACCATTCTCCAGATGCACCGCCAAATGTATAACAGTAGGATGACGTTCGTGAATTGGAAATGCGAATATACGCCAAATCGCTTCATTACAGTTCACATAACGACCAACTTGATAGCGTGAAATTTCATCGTTGGTATTTGAGGATTGCAATCCAAAAACCACCATATCACTGCCTTTCGTGACATATTTGCAAATATATTTTATGGACTTAACTGAATTGCAGTATTCAACGTTGCAATGTGTCTTGAACGTTTTAGAAATAAGTGGCGAATATGGAACAATCCAACTGTTGTCGACAACGAAATCCATTCTTTTCACTTCCGTTGTGACAGTTCGACCGTTGTCATCTGGTGATCGACGCCGATACAGCGGATACCCATCGTTGCCAGTGACAGTCTCCGCCGTTAATTTCCGTGGATATCGTTTAGAGCACTTTCCATCGACCATGCAAGGTGATTGGGGATTGATGGCACCACACGGTCCATGAATCATATTAGTAGTAACAACATCATGTAGGTCTGGATCGACTTCATGACCAGGAATCTCGGCACATATGATATCATCTATTTGGTCAGGCTGAATTCTTTCCACTAACCAAATAAGAATGTGTGCGTGCGGCAGGCCTCGCTTTTGCCATTCGATTGAATACATCCAGCATCGAGTATCTCCAAAGACGCGTTGTTTAACAATAAAGTTCATCAGGGACCGAATTTTTTGCCTGAATATACGTGCTGTGATGTCGTGTCTATCATTTGATGTTTGTCCGGGAAGCAGCAATTGAGTAATTTCTATCCATTTTGGATTACAGGTAAAAGTAATAAAGAGATCTGGCCGGCCGTAATGACGAACATATGTCATTGCATCTTGTGCATATTCATGCATATGACGTGGGCTACCAATGTACGTCGCCGGCAGAATAATTAATCGACCAATATTAGCTGCATTTCCTTCAGTACTAACTGCATCACGTAAATGGATGTACTCCTCAGAACGCAGTTTGGCTTGGTTCAACCTAATAAATGTTAAACGTTCCGTTTCTATTTTTACATACATGTCAACGCAATACTGCTGAAACAATCGACGAAACCGCAGCAAATAGTTGTCAGCATTTTGACGAATCATCAAACGATATGCATAATAATTCATTGAGCTAACTTTCTTTGTAGTTTCTTCACCTGAAATTAAAAATTTGATAATTAACCATTTCAAAGACAAATAATACAGACATTAACCATTATTAAGATACTGATACTTTACCATTCAATGGATTTATCATTTTAATATTAAAATAATATCCATCTTCTCCTTGCCAAAACATCAGTGGGTATTGCAATGCGTCATATGATCGATGAGTTTCAGATATTTGTTGCAGTTGCCCAGTATCGCGACATGTAAGCACAATATCGCGTTTTTCCAATTGTTCACCAACAATCAGGATGGCAACTTCGTCTACTGTTGGAGCATTAAATGTGCGTTCGTGTGTTCCAGATGGTCGTTTATCTGCTTTGATGACAACTTTATAGTCATCATTTGGCATGCGCTCTAAAGCACTCTTAAACAACCTGACCAACGCATGATGTTCATGAAGCAGACACTGCAAGTCTTGAATAATTGCTCGCTTCATTCCTGCATTGATCCCTAGGCGTCGATCAAGTTGTTCTTCCATGTTGCCCATGAAATATATTTGTAAAAATTTATTCTGTGTATCTTCGAAAGGTAGTAATGATCCAATTCGATGGTGAATCTGTCCTTGTATCTACAAAATAAAAACCAGACAGTATTAACTGGGTTATAAACACTTTTTCTGTGGGAGAGTAGAGTTCAGTATTAGCAAATATAATACATACCAATAGATAAATTAAGTTATTCTTTAACTACATTCTATGTAAATACAAAAATAAATACCTTAAATGTCGGATTAAATCCTCCTTCTTCGATAATGTCTGCCCCAAATGACGTCATTTGGAAACAACTATTGTATTTTCGAGTATTTGCAAGAAAGTGACGTGATTCTTGTGTTGCGCCACAAAGCAATGAATACAATGGCTCATGTGGCGGAGTCAACACTGGCAATTTCACTTTACCATTAAGGCAGCATAATCCAGGCGTTTCTCCGGAAAACTTTAATGCACCACAATACTCGCAAACAACGTCCATTTGCCCAATGCAAACGGTAGGATGCAAGCTGTAATCATTGCTGCAATCGTATCGAAACGCTGCTCGATTCAAATCAGCTAAATATCTTGTTCTGCGTCGCAAATTATCTATTTGTTGCCTTCTGTTGTTCGCTCGACGATTCTGCATTGCCAACCGAGCTGTTTCACGGGCTGCTTCACTTTGCTCTCGTGATTGAGAAGCACGAAGTCGAGCCATACTATCACGGCGCTGTTCACGTGGAATTTCTTGTTCTTTTTCAGTCCTTTCATTTGCAGTATTTTGTATTCTTCTTGCATTACGGCTTTGTCGGGAAAGATTCGATCGTCTTGGTCGCGGCATTATTAATTAAACTTCACTTCACTTCAATCCACTTGTTAATTATTTATTTAATAGAAAAAGTTTTAATATTGATTTCTTACAAATATCAAATTGTCATCCATACGTCATTACATAGCTGTCATTTTACGTCAATTACATAGCTGTCATTTGCGTTTTGTTATTCCAAGTCTGATTCTTTTTTGTTATACCACGTTTTATAGTGACTGACGTTTCATGTCAAGTCACACGGGAACGCTGTCGAACGGGATAAAAAGTATCCTATGTCCGTCTCCTGGCTCTAAGCTACCTCCCTACCAATTTTCAGCCAAATCTGTTCTTCCGTTCTTGAGTTATAAGTGGTGTAACTAACACGACTTTCTTTTATATATATATATAGATTACAATAAATTTAAATTTAAAAAATTGGAGACATTTCTAAGAAAATTGTGAACATGTGACTAGGTCTTTATGTAAAGTATCCCCATAAATGCAGAACATTGAGTTGGGCTGGATCGACACATGAGTATTCATTTAGGGGAAAAATCCTACAAATAGTTAAGGAGCTAGTGCTGTTCACTGACGGAAAGACGAATAGACAGATGGACGGACATTTTAAAAAACCCATCCATTACGCCATTGTTTACTTCCACATTTAATCGCAACCTTCTTTGTAACAGCATTAACAGGACTTAGTCCTGACATGTGCGAGCATATACATCGCAAAATAACTTTAAATTCTAATTTTACGAGCGAAAACTTGACATCGTGTTGATAAGATGATTCCAATATTCTCCCTGCATATTCTTCCCTTTAGGGATGAGAAAGCGCATGGCGTTATTGTGGTGTGTTGGCAGGAGACGCGTGCGAGGGCCATGGCGGAGCGGTGGGCGTCTGCCGTCTCATCGGCGACTGCCCCGAGGCCCGCGACGCGCTGCGCAAGGGCGTGGCGCCCGCCACTTGCTCCTTCCAGGGCTCCCACCCCGTTGTCTGTTGCCCCGCCCCCGCGCCCACATCCTCTCCCGTTCCATCACACACTCCGTCCGCCGCCCCCATCCCAGCCCCAGCTCCCACATCACTGACTCCGCAGCGAGTCGCCACCAGGAGTGAGTACCAACATCCGTTTCTAAATCATTTTAATCTTTTAATTTTTTGTTTCAAAAAGTAATGTTATGAAGAATGGTAGTCTCCTTATTAAGTACACCGAGTTATTAAACGTAGACTTAATACGAGTGTAAGTGAATAAGTATCTGCACTTTCGTTCTAATTGTTTGTAAGTTGACTGTACAGATTTGTGCACTTACGAACCTTAAGACGACATCGTTCCCTTCGCAAGTTTCTGTATTATCATTTACGAGGCATGAGACTTGCCTCTGAGACCTACATGTGAGAAAGAACTGTATACATGGCTTGCTGCCAACGACTTAATCTCTGAAGCTGTAACAATACCTGCAATAAGACTTAAATAATGGATAAAGTAATGTGGATTACAGCTAAACTCCTCAAAATGCGAAATCAACATTTTTACTTTGCGAATAACAAATATCCCTCCCCTATTAAAAGTAAATAATTACCGGGCTCATTCAAGTAAATAAAAATAAATTAAATAGGCGCCCTCCTGGATACTCATCTCACATGGAGACTTCATAATATTCATAGACTGAATAAATATTATGAAACCCAACTCAAATTATATCCCCTTATTAATAAAAAGTCATTTTTAAAAATTGAAAATTCTTTGTTTCTTAACAGGCCCTCGATAACTTACGCAGCCCCAATCTAGAGAGGTGGCGCTTCTTCCGTTATGAAACCCTTGCAAATCGACCAGAATAAAATGCTTCTTACAATTACCAAGATCCCGTGGTATATAAGCAGTAGACAACTTTATAGAGAACTAGACATAGAACCAACTACAAATTACACTATATTACTGTCGTTCAAATTGTATTCTAACCTCCAAACTGACCCTTGCAATAGCCACTTTAACCTTGGAAAAACCAGCGTTGTTCCTACAAGAATAATGACAATGATTATCATTATAAAAGAAGTTGAGATTACTAAACATTTTGCATTTTTTCTCATATAAAAGCAAGAAAAGCAAAGATGTGAGTAGAACAAATTTTGTATCTTTACATTTTGTATGAAAATTAAATTATTTCTATAAGTAATGTAATCAACCGGGAAAAAAATTGCAATTTTGTAGAGGTAATACAAATCTCTCTTAAATTACAACGTAATTACTAATCTGTCCTGAACCTATGAATCGAACAATACAGATCTTATTTTTGCAGAATATATATGCTGTGTTATTTTGTAGTGTGCACCAAATATGCAAATGCTGTCTACTCTGTAACAACCTCCCAAATTTCGAACCAGACCAAGAAATGGGATAAGTGTGCTATAAATGACTTAGTGTCTTTCATTGCGAATGGAATAGAGGCTTTTCCTGATGAGTTTCCTCATATGGTAAGTACAAACAAAATTTCCACACAGGAAATTACACAAGTTGAATTTGAGAACATTTTGAATCAGGACATTACAGAACTGTTCAGACATTTTTAAATTACTAGAGTTATTCAAGTGGCGAAGGAATTGATTTCGGATATGAAGAACATGAGTTTTTGAAGGAGAAAGATAAGGTTATACGCCGGGGGGAGCGAGGGTTTTATATTGCCAGACGAAGCTACACATTTTCATGCTATAGTGACAAGTCGGTTACGTGTTCATGACATACACAGGAGAAAATGGACAGATAATTTGAATTGATCCTGTCCGAGGGATGCATTCAGTTAATCCTGATCGTTTGTTAGCAAGAAGAGAGACCTTTGAAATTAAATTTTAAATAATATAAAAACCGTCGCTGTCATTTTAGAAACATTTCGCGATTCTGCTCTTTTGCAACCATTCGCGGTACGGTTTTGCAGAAGAGAGAGAGAGAGCTAACATACATATATTTTGTGCAGGGTTCATAAAGTCTTGTTATGTAGAATAATGCCTATGAAATATAACTCTGGTCTCAACTGTACACCCACAAGTGCCCATACGTGTTTTCCAGGCGATTCACCAACATGTTCCTGGCATGTTGCGCAGTATACTTTCCACGTGTTGCTCCGTGATCTCCCAATTATTCCTCACAAATACTATCATATGATTCAAATGAAATTAAACTTGATGTTCAGAAATTTTTAACAAGCAATATTTTCATTACGACATAATTTCATAAACAGTGGTGGATAGTGCCGTGGTCGTTCTAGCGTATCAAACAGGATTTTATAATTAGCCGAAGAGATGAACCTCAAAAAAGGTAATTAAAAGGATCTCAGATTGAAGCACACGGCTAATGAAACATAATTTAAAATCTGGTTTCTATTGAATGAAAATTAACAAACTCAGAGCGCGTAGTTTTTATCTTATGCTCGGCGATAAGATACATTGCAGCGCAAAATGTGCTGCAGAACATGTGTGGTTGGTTGTATTTGCGCCTGTTTGTGTCTATTATGAGGAGCAAATTATGTTAAATTAATCATATTATACACTTTGTAAAAACAAACTTTACGATCAGAGAACAGTGTAGTGTTAAGGGTTATTAAAACCTTAACGTTCTAGTAATATCTCGCCTCTATTAATTGTATCAACATCAGTCGACATATATATCAACATCAGTCAAATTATAACCCATTGAAGTTTTTACGAAGTGAACAAACTTTTAAATAGTAGTACGATATTCTTATAGTAACAGCGTACATTACTTATTTCGGCACATAACATTTATCCCTTACATAAATCCTATCATCCATATCCTAACATCATTTATCCCTTACAATAAATATAATCCTTAGTAAAATCCATTAGTCATTATTATTATTATTATTATTATTATTATTATTATTATTATTATTATTATTATTATTACCTCTCAATTACTGCAGTATATAAAAAAGTAAAAGTGGATAAATCTAGATCCTATAAGTAGTACATTACTTCATCTAACACATTGTTTAATCAGAATCCATGTTTGGCGGGTCCTTGATAACGACAATTCAATTGAAGGAAAAACTTTTGTCCGTCTGATCGTCCTTCCGTCCGTCTGTCTAAGAACCACGCTAGCGGCTAAACAGTAAACAGGATTTTCACCTAAATTGAAAGTCCTCTATCGATCTGATTAATGTCGCGGCCCTTTGCATTTGAAACAGATATTTTTGATTTGGGGGGTATTTTTCATGAAGCCTCAATTGCATTTTCTAAATTTTCACAAAAATGGTTCCACCGACTTAGGGAGAACCCGTTCAGGGCATCAATCGGTGTACTGCCCCTGATCGGAGGTCCTAGAGTTCGAGTCCCGACAGTGCCAGGATTTTCGACACACACCAACTATTCTACACTTTAGACACTATATTTTTGAAGAATTGTTTCAGAATATATATATATATATATATATATATATATATATATATATATATATATATATACACATATTAGGGTGCTTCAAAAAAAGGCATCATCCATATATTTATGGACGCACGCCTTTACAATGTTCCAAATTAAATTTGGGTTAAAATGCTTCCAAAAACAAACGAATTGAATGACATTTAGAGGTCGCTACCATCGATTTTTTATATATTTTATAATAATTCTAAAAAATTCGTTTAAAAGTAACTAGTGATATATCAGTTGATTGCAGTATAATTTTAACAAAAATTTAAGATAATGAAATAGGCATGTGAAAGTATAATTTAATGTATAAAAAGCTTGGTTTTAAAGATATTTTAATTTCTTATGATTTTTTTAATAAAAAAAATGAAATTGATAGAAACATGTAGAAGCCTCATAAATGTTGATTTTTTTGTAACAAAATATCATTAAAATGACCTAACAAACAAGACTATTTGATAAAAAAGTTGCGCCTTCATAAATACTCAATTATATTTATGTATTTTCCCATAAAAAGGTGAAAATTGCTAAATAATATTATTAAAAAATTTCAAAACAAAGGTATCAGTTTTTCAACGACACAGTTTCTATATTTTAGAAAGTTAGGTAATAAATGAAGTTCAATTTTAGCCAGAGTCGTGAACTTATCATAATGTAATTTTTCGAAAGTATTATAATTATAGTAATTTGATATTACAATTATGAATTGGTATATTGGTACTTTTTATTTAACTATTATTATACATGCGTATAATAATTTAATTTCATAATTTGCATAATTCATAAGTTGTTACATTTAATGTTTGAATTTGTGGCGCCAAAAAAGTCAAAAAATTTCGCGCGTCTCTAGATGGAAGTGTTTTTCGGTTCAGGAATGCGTGAGCTTACCGACCGTGCGCTTGGAGAACTTCGAGAGCAGTAGATTTACGACGCAGTGATACTGGAGCATACATTTATATTTCGGGAACAGGTACTTGGTAAACCAAAGAACTATATAAAAATGTGTATTTAACCTTTATTGTTTCCATGTTTTTTAAGACTTAACAAATGAAAGTTTTTTAGGTTAGGTCAACGATGTGGTTGGTTGGCCCTTGCAACAATGTCTTGCCAAAAGACAAATCGCCATCGTAATGTCAGGCACTTGCTCTGTTTGGCTATCATCATTTCGAAAAACATAAAACAATCCATGAAAGTGCAAAACTGGTTGCTGAAGACATATCGAATTGCTGGAAACGTGTTTGTATTCCAATTGAACAGTAGCATCGAATTGTTAAGATAGTAAAAAATCTTTTTGATGCGTGGCGTTATTTAAAGAAAAATGAAAAAAAAGATCTGCAACGTTAAAACGCAAGGAACAAAATTTCGTCGCCAAAATTGACAATTTGTTTGACATTGCTCATGGCAATGTACTCGATATATTAGAGAGTAAAAAATTGAAGAAATTTCTTCTGCTGCAAAGACAAAAAGGGCGACAGGGTCGTATATCTCATTTAAGAAATCATTTAGCCATTTTGAAGGAGAAGAATAAAAAACAGATTTCAAAGGAGAAAAATAGCCAACGACTTTCGAACCATGAAATTACAACACAGAAGAGCAAGTTATCTGAAATTAGCGGAAGTTCATCTAGTCAGACTTTGACGCCGGATATTGAATCTGCTGATATTTTTCCGAGTCCTAAAATAACGCAGAAGTCAAATTTCAGTGCATCGAAAAAGCAGATTATGAAGCCGGAACTTGTAAGTGTACTTGATAGAACGAAGGTTAGCGATAGAAAAGCGGCAATGATTTTGCCCGCTTTGCAGGGTTACTATAAACTGTGAAGGCATTAGTGAACTTAGTCTTGAGTCTTTTGTAACAGCAAACAGTATTCGTTTCTTTGAAATTTTACAATTTGAAGATTACAGCTTTCTACAAAAGAACATTCAACTGTGGCCTGATGACGATAATTATCGTAAAGGTGAAGCTATATGCAAAAATTTGAAAGTTGTCAACGACGTGGCAGAACGGGGTGTCGCACTCATTCAAGAATACAATCTTCTGCACACCAAAGATGAGCAACAGAAGCAATGTCTTTTACTAGGTGTGCAGAAGCATCGCAAAGATGTACCAAACGTTAAGAAGAATACCGTTCTTAATTCAATAAAGAAAAACTAAAATAAAACATATTTAAACCGTAATTAGGTAACTCTGGCTAAAATTGAACTTCATTTATTACCTAACTTTCTAAAATATAGAAACTGTGTCGTTTAAAAAGTGATACCTTTGTTTTGAAATTTTTTAATAATATTATTTAGCGAATTTTCACCTTTTTATGGGAAAATACATAAATATAATTGAGTATTCATGAAGGCGCAACTTTTTTATCAAATAGTCTTGTTTGTTAGGTCATTTTAATGATATTTTGTTACAAAAAAATCAACATTTATGAGGCTTCTACATGTTTCTATCAATTTCATTTTTTTTAATTAAAAAAATCATAAGAAATTAAAATTTCTTTAAAACCAAGCTTTTTATACATTAAATTATACTTTCACATGCCTATTTCATTATCTTAAATTTTTGTTAAAATTATACTGCAATCAACTGATATATCACTAGTTACATTTAAACGAATTTTTTAGAATTATTATAAAATATATAAAAAATCGATGGTAGCGACCTCTAAATGTCATTCAATTCGTTTGTTTTTGGAAGCATTTTAACCCAAATTTAATTTGGAACATTGTAAAGGCGTGCGTCCATAAATATATGGATGATGCCTTTTTTTGAAGCACCCTAATACATATATACACACACCCTTCGAATAGTAGCCGAAGAAGTCTTTTCTAAATTAATATAAAAATAGTGTTATTTTGTTTCTCGTACTAGCCCTTACACTGGAACTTAAAAGAGTTCAACATTTCTCAGGGCATCAACTGATGTGGCTGCAGTGCTCTGACTGGGAAGTCCTAGGGTTCGAGTCCCGACGTTAGCAGGATTTTCGATACTGGCAAGATAGCTACGTCCAATTCAGGCGCTGACAGGAGAATTACAGTAGTCAGCTGCTCTGATTGGTTATTTTACGTGTTGTCCAATCAACACCAGGTGAATGCCGGAGCAGAACCCTAACAACCGGGCCCCGGACCGCGCGCAATCTTCCATTCCTCTTCTTGCCCTATCCCCACCCTTTACTAACACACACAAACGCGCGCGCGCGCACACACACACACACACACACACACACACACACAAGTGCATTACGCTACCACACATGTCCAGTGGGGGAGCTGGGCGGTACGCGGCTGGTGGGAGATATCTGGTTGGGGAAAACCCCAGAAATCGACAGTTAGGTCGGCACAGAAGCATCTCGATGGGGGAAGATCACCGACACTTTCAGCATTAATCCATGCACTACACTTACGGGACTTCGCAGTTGACGAGCCTGGAATCACCAATCAATAAATCAATCAATAAAAAAATGGCTCTACATTTTTCCTTTCAATTTTATAGAGCAAAAGACGCATACAAATGGCATAAGTCGTATTTTCATTATCCTCGCTGATATATTCGAAAATTGCAAAAGTTCATCATTTTTTCAGTCTTCCAACAACTATTATAATAAAGATAGAATTTTTTCCTTAATGAAATTTGTTCATCAAAAACAGATCTTTAAAGAGGATCATGTCGAAATCTTTGAAGCTATATGTATATTTTGCGTATATTTGCGTAAAGCATAGGCAATTTTTAAATTTTAAATTATTATTTTCTTAAAATTGCCTTTAAATTTTTCTCACATTTGTTTCACTATATGTAGATAAGAAAGGTAAAGAAAGTTGCACTTGTCCCATTTCAGCAATTTCTTTGAGTTGTGAAAAATTGAAGACAAAAATCGAAATTATAAATTTGAATTTCTCGCACTGCGTTCGATGCACTGTCAGTTCGCAAAATGGCAACATTGCAGTTCAAAGTTATAAAAAATTCTTCTCATTGTTGCCGGTCGTGACAATCGTTTGTTGTAGATAATATTCTAATGAAAGGAAATAGATTGACGGAAGGTAATAGATTTACCTTGCATGTAGGTACTTGGCGCGAAAGCCCGTGAACGGGCACAGGCCTACCGGCGACGTCCCTGCCTCGCGGCCGTGGGTTAAGGGGGTACGTGAGCACGTAGACATTCCACGCCGTATTCGGGTCTTGTCAACTTTAGAAGTGAATTTTCTCATCGTCACATAGCAACATATACTGGAACATTGCAAGGAAAACACACTCTATAGTCTTGGCTCGACCGGGAATCGAACCCGGGGCCGCGTAAACAGATTTATCTTAGAAGTAACAATTACACTTCTTTTACTTTAAGAAGTTTTGATCGCTAATTATGGTGTTCGAAAACTGAAAGTTCTCTACAATGAAATTACGGCAAGCTTGTGTGAAATTATTCTTTGTTTTCTGTATAATGTGCCGCAAATGCTGTAACTGTTCAAATTATTCATGATTCATTCATTTGTAAAAGTAAGAAATGACTATTTTTCCTGACATTCGATATAAATGAAGATATGCACCAGGAGTATTTCAGGAAGTTTTCAAGTTGTAGCTAAGGTGTTAGTAGGGCAGAAATGGCAAAGTTTCAATATTACGTAACCGCTTCAAATAATACGAGAAAGTACGTGCTCTTGTAAGCACATCTAGTTACTATTGTTACGGTTATTGCTCCGCAGGCGCTGTTGGGTTACGGCAACGAGAAGACGCCCAGCTGGGAGTGCGGAGGTTCCCTCATCAGTGAGCGCTTCGTGCTCACCGCCGCCCACTGCTTCACCAGGAAGTAAGGAACACCCGAATACCATCTCAGGCGTAAATTCCTTGAAATAAAGCGAGAGTGTAAAACTCAAATTCTTTAAATCAACGATATGAGATAAAACGGACGTTAGCACTACATCGACTCAGGCGATGTGTTCCACATTACGTCACGAGCTGTTGGAACAGGCATGTTTGAAGGAAATAAAAACAATAATAAAGTAGAGTTGAGTGTGACAGGGTTTTATTAATAGGAATGTACATTTAAAGAAAATTGTTTCATAAACATTAGTGATTCTAACTTACTGCAACATTTTATCTCTAGCGTCTTTTCTTTACCCTCTTGTTCACCTGTGATATAGCATGAGAAGTAACATTTGGCTGACATTTGTTTTAAACAATATCTTTATCTAGAGTGATCAGTAGGTCATTATTCTCTTCCTCACGAATTAAATTTTATAATTTGAGTATGGTGCTTCTTGTAACATCGCTACGGAATTAACGGGTTCAACACTAAAGAATGATTATAAATTTTCGTGAATATCCTGTCCATTTTAACATGAATTTTCACTCAGTGGTAAACGTTTTATCTCAAACGTGAATGTGATAGTGATTCAAAGAGTAACTGCAGAATTCTTTGTAACAAAATAATTCGATCTTCCCATTTTTTGTCGAATATTTTTTGTGTTGAATTTTTAAATTTCCCGCAAATACATTCGAACGTCAGATAGCTCGAGGTGTATATTTTGCGAACGAAACACTTTTCACTTCCCAAGAAAGAAGTGGAAAGAGCCGGAGAGTTTACGTTAACACTGAATGTAAGCTAGATGCTAAATGTAAGGAAGCAAGTTTGTGGTAATTTCTAAAACACATAAACGAGAACATTTTAATCAATAGAGAGACAATTCAACAAGTGCAGAGATATAAATTCCTTGGCACTACTATAAGTCAGGAAAATGACAATTCAGATGAGATTAAGGCAAGAATAAGTCAGGCAAGAGACAAAACTGTCTTCTGCACAAGATAATTAAGTTAATTAAATGTTAAGATAAGATTGTTAAAATATTACGTATTCTCGATTATATTTTATGGAATGGAGACTTGAAAAGAAAATAGATTTAAAAAGGCTAGAAACATTTGCAATATTTCACCGAAAAACCCTTACAATCATTTGAGTAACGAGGACTACAAAAGAAGTAGTCTTGAAAAGAACTGGAAAACGCAAAGAAATATTTAAAAAAATGAAAGTAAGAAAGCTGCTATATTTACGACATATTATGAAAGAAGAAAAATGAAACCTTTCGCAGATAATTTTATAAAGGAAGATTTGAGGTAAAAGAGCAAGAGGAAGACGACGTACATCCTGGTTGGACAATTTTAAAACATGATCATAATTTGGTGCTCTAAACAATTCTGCAGCTGAACAAATGTACCGAATGTTTCCATTCTGACAACCAACCTTCTAAGAGGAGACGGCACGAAAAGGAGGACTTTTTCTCATGAGATTTTTGCATAATATTCGAATATATAAAATTTCGTTATATATCAAATAACACGATATTCTATTAAAAACGAACAAAATATTTTCTGTTTCAAAACTTTTTTCTAGCATTAAAGACTATACTGATTTAAGAAAACGACAATTGTAAATTTTCTTACAACAATAAAACATTGGTATCAAGATCAAGTATAAATAAGAAATATTTATTTCTATGCAGCATGGAAGGAAGATTTTTTCTGTGCCGTGAATATTAAAATAATCAGGAATAACGAGTTGCAACTAGATAATTTTTTGCCTAGACCTATAGAGAATTTGTAGGTTGTCTAGCTTCTTGAATATAACCTTTGGAACCTCCACACTCCACTCCCCGTCAGTGATGGGGACAAGGCTATTTTTTTCAACAAAATTAATTCAATAACACAAGAGAGGCGTAACGAAGGATATACGAAAAATAACAATTTCTCTGACGCAGAGGTGTTCCGAAAGTCGTGCGCCTGGGCGAACTGGATCTGAAGGCGACAAGCGAGGACAACCCGCACCAAGACTTCGCGGTGGCCCAGGTCCTCCCGCACCCGGACTACGTGGACAGCGCCAACTACAACGACCTGGGGCTGGTGCGGCTGAGCCGGGACGTCGCCTTCACGCCCTCCATCCGCCCGCTCTGCCTGCAGGTGGACAAGGACTTCGGCCGCCCCTCCGCCATCGCCTCGGGCTGGGGCTACACCGACTGGAGTGAGTAGGCGGGGAGCCGGACGGGGATATCTCCCCATGCTACTCTTTAAGAAACGTTTTCTCGAATAGTACTGACACTAAAAGATAGATAATAATATAATACAATGAAGGCTTTCGGCATATCGTAAGAGATAAATTTTTTTTGTTATGAAAACGTTGGAAATTTATAGATCAGCATAAAATAAATTTGACTCATCTACGAATATGAATAAGTAAAAAATGCAGATGTATAACATTTAAAAAATCTAGAGTGAATTAAAATGGCGCCGTATTATTATGATTTAGAAAAACGGAAAAATCCTGAGTCATGTTTAGGTGGTGGAGGTAATGCTTTTTTTCTACTGGCAAACCTGTTCTACACTCATTTTGTACAAATTTTCAAGCAATAGTGGAGATTTTTTCATCTAGACAATATCACTCAATTATGAACAATATTTTAAATTATGGCTGTTTCTCAACTTTCAATCAAATTAAGTTTTAAAAAATTAGTATTGAGTGACTAACTAATAATTTCCCTTAACAGTTTTAAAGTTAACACACACAATTCGTAAACAATGAAATTCCGTTTGTGTCTGACTCGGCATGCTGACAATTTCGGCATGCTGATACATATCTAGTAATATACAATATATTGACACGCCTCTACATGATCTTAGATTCTTAGTTAGTTTTGTTAAGCGTAGACAAAACATCTAAAAACATTGTGTTCTGTTGCTTTTGCGAGGTCATTAATATGCGATGTGTTCAATTTTTACAGCTATTCGTGAAACGTCTGACCATCTAAATAAAGTGATCATGCCGATCCAAGAAAAAGAGCTCTGCCAGAAAGCCTACAAAACATTGTCCACTACACTGCGTTTAAGTAGCGGAATTGATGCGGAATCGATGATATGTGCAGGAGCATTGAGACAACGCAATGGCACCTGCAATGTAAGTACCTATTCATTTCTTTCAGATATAACTTCAAAACTTCTCGTTTTTTTAAAAATTGAACACAGCATTTGTTTGAAGATCTGACTTTTTAGCACATATTTTAAGACAAAAATCTCTATCTTCAATATTGAACTTTTGCGATGAGAATTTTTCGCGGTCTTAAAAATTACAAATTGTTCGCCAAAAATAGAACCACCCCCATATTTTTTACCGTTCTTCGATAGAAAGGAGGAGAAATTTTAAAGAAAAATTTTGAAGCCGTTTCCGGCATATGTTGTAGTGTAATACATGCTAGTGTAAGTGTGTGTAAGGGGTGAGGATGAGGTAAGGAAGTGGTAGGAAAGATCGTGAGCGATCCATGACCGTTTGTTAGGGTACTGCACCGATTTCCTATGGATTTGAGTAGAGAAACCACGGAAAACTACCGATCAGAGCAGCCGGCCCTAGAATTCTTCTCCACACTGCGACTGAATTTAACCTAGCTGACAAGCTAGAGTCTAAAATCTTGCCACCGTCGGGTCTTGTACCTAGGACCTCCCGATCAGAGGGATTGCAGTGACTTCAGTTGATGCCCTGAGTCATCTCTCTCTACGACGAAGACAGAGAGAGGCGAAGACTCAGATAAAGAAACGAGGACACGAGAGGGAGAGAGACAGATAGAGATAGATAGAGAAAGAGAGAGAGCAGGACAACGTCAGCCGCGTTCCGCTGGTTTATGAAAATTGAATTTATGTGGGTATATAAGGAAGTGTGGTTGTTTGTTCAATAATCCGTTTTAGAACTGACACTCAACCTCTGAACTTTTGCACTAAGGTTTTTTGGAAAGACGTGAATTACACAAGTAAGGGTGAAAGTTCGTAACATATGTCTTAAAAAATGGAGACACTTGTGCAACCACAGAGAGTTCTGTGTACTCTAGAGTCCACGGACTCCCTTTGAGAAATGAGTTTTGCCCTACATTGAATGTTGTTTTTTTGTTGTTGTAGGGAGACTCCGGAGGCCCACTCCAGATACGACTGGATGAGCCCTATTGTATGTACAGCCTGGTAGGTGTCACGTCCTTCGGCACAAAAATCTGCGGGTCGGGCAATGCCCCAACAATCTTCACTCGCGTCTCTCACTACGTACCGTGGATTGAGAGCGTTGTGTGGCCCGACGAGAAATAAATGCAACTCCAAAGTCTTCTTTATGATCACTGACAGGTTGTTAATAACATGTTGATACTTAACTGTTTTGGAGTCCAACTAATAAAAGGTGTATGAGAATAAATGTTACAAAGTGGTAGTGTATTTAGAGTGGTCGAATATGATATTATCAATTTGTGCCAATGAACATTTGTGGGAAATGCCAAATTATGGGAAATTCTTTCAATGGAGTTCAACATCTGCCCCTAATCTGTGGGTAACTTATCGTACGATGGTGTTTGAAAAGTGATTTCGAGTACTTTGCCTAAAAGTTTAACTTTAGAAGTTTGAGTAAATTTAGAGGTTTATAAGTAACTTTAGAAGTTTGTAAAATTTGATTTTGAGCCATACAGTATAATTGAAAGTTAGAGATGAACATGTTCTGAAATAGATATTTGTTAATCCTTTCACTCCCGTGGAAGTCATGTACTAAACCAATATGGTAGTAAAACAATTCTACAAATGACATCCCTTATATCTCAGTCGATATAATATTTAATTACCGACCGCACGTGGTATTATTCATCCAGAAGGTATTCAATAAAATATATTGCTGGTAGGGTGTTTTTGATTCCCTTCAGGGTATTCGACTGACGTGATATACTGATGATGCAGAATTTATGAAAAACATGTGGAGGATAATATTTTTCAGAGAATTAGGATATTAAAACTAATTGTTGTTAAGCTGTTGTTATTGTAAGCTATTGTTAACTATTATTGTTATACGTGTTTGTACATCACAATAAAGCGAAGTTGAAATTCACATGCCATGAGGATATAAAAGAAACATTTCATTGTTTGTTTTTGTCGCTCTTGCTCCCAAACAAGTTAAGGAAAAGAGGTCCAAACATCGCAGACTGCCGCGTCGTTCACTCGTGTTCTCTCCAATGCGGGCGCTATTTTCTTAACGCACAAGGAAGTGAGCATAGCAGGAAGAGGAATGACCCAATAATTTCGGGGAGAAGAATTCATTGAGTTCACTGCCTGGTATGTTCACGAGCGGGTTCGGCACCAAAACTTCGTAGACCGAGTAGAGACAGATTGGAGCAAGACCGTCTAGGCAAGTGCTCCGAGGAGAAGCGCCTGGCCACTCTTTGCTCCAAGAGGTAAGTAGATAAGGAGGTGGCTCAGGGCATCAACTGACGTTACGGTAGTGCCTTTTATCGGGAGACCCTAAGGTTCGAGTCCCGACGGTGACGGCTTTTTGACACTAACTAGGTCAAGTTTAGCCGCTGTCTGGAGGTCGGCTGCTCCGATCGGTAGTTTTCCGTGGTTTCTCCGCAAGAGGTGGTCGGCGCCGGATCTCGCCATCCAGCGGGAGAAGATCGCCGCTACCTCCCGCGATAAACATGAACGACAGTCACGGGCCTAAAGACCTCATCAGTTGGCGCGCCCAGAAATACTAATCAATCAATCAAGTAGATAAGGAGGTTAACATAATTGCACGCCGCAATATATCGAACCCCGGGGCAACGACTCCTTTAAATGGAAAATATATTGTTTAAAAAGTGCTTAAATTAAAGTGAAAATAATTTTTGTATTGCAAAATTTCCTAACTTCTTAATAAAGGAAAATCGCAATAGTGGTTTACGTAACCAGGTCGCGAAACATGTGATTCACGCACGAGGAGTTGTCCGAGCGTAGCGATGACGACAAAGAGACGAGTGAGGGAATCACCTCGCGCCCGAGTTGCGTAGACTATTTTATGACACCGTGAGGGAAACGCCATCTATCAAATAAAGGAATATAAATTAAATACCAAATATCTAGAAATACCTTACTTGTACGAAAGAAAATGGATTGCATTCTGTGTTACAGTTTGTAAATAATAAACAAGGACGTGATCAAGACAAAAGATAATTGCTCATTGTTACAGATGTTTCGCACACACTTCGTGATGTTTTGCACACGTTTCGCGGTGTTTCGCACACTTAAAAAATTAGGTGTTTCGCACTCAGGAAACAAGCACGAGAAATCGCGTTTCGCGCACGGCATGTTAAAAATCAATTTATGAAAGGAATATCTGCTCTTCTTGTAGATTAACTGTTTGACGAATTCCCCTTCCCCTTTGAGATGTATCGCAATTCGCTTCGCACTTTTATAGCTTAGACACTTTACAAATTTTGTTTGTGGATCATTTAATAAAAAGATCGGATGCAATTATTCATGTCTCGAATATAGGCATTGAGTGTGTTGGTAATGTTTTTAATATTAAATGTAAAAAAAACTAGTGGTACCAGAACAACACATTCTTCATACATTATTCGTATTTCGATTTTGTAGTTTTCGTAAATTCAGAGAGCTTATTAAAAAGCCCTGCGTTCTTTTTATAAGCGTACTACACACTATCCAAAAAAAACTTGTAGAGAAAATTTGCGTGGTATGAGAGAAACTAATAACATGTGTTATAGTCTCCTTAACTTTTAAAACAATATTTTCTTCTTTTCTTCAACAAATTTGTCATATTCGATATCGTGATTAGCTGAATAATACTGCCGTAAATTAAATTTCTCTATGAAGTTTGCTTTGTGAATACAGAACTATCCACCACATACAAAAAAGGACAGGTCTTCCCACACAGTATTAAAACATGTGAGAGTTGATGTTTTGTTCTGTGAACCACCTGCTTCGTTCTTCATTTCTCATTATACAGAAGAATATAATTGCAGCAGCGTCTTGCCGCTCGAGCACTCGGTCCGATCGCTCGCCCTGCATGCTCTTCACTTGCTCTGCGCTCCTGATAAGCTACTGATGGCCCGGAGTAGAAAAAAACGATAGCGGATTTTCAATTTAATTGATTGATTTGTTGATTGGTTATTTATTGAGTCTACGGATGCTGTTATGGTCATTATTCCCGATAGTATAGTGCATTTGTAAGGGAGGTGGAGGTGTTCTTCCCCCGTTGGATGGCGAAATCCGGCATCGACCTATAGGTCGGGTACGGGATTTCCCCAACCAGATGTCTCACACCAGGAGCACCGCCCCAAGCGGGACAACCTCCAAGTTTCCGCATGGTCTCCCTAAACATGTGGTAGTGCATGTGTGTGTGCAGGGAAGGGGTGAGACTGGTCAAAGAAGAGGAAGGAAACTACTAAGTACGAAAAGTATGAAATAATATGAATTTCCCTTCACATTCCATTTAATCGCCTACACGGTAAAACATTATTTTCTTCCTCACAGATGATCATCAAACAGTTGTGCTCACAAAGCGTTTTCCAACGTAAACGTTCTAACGCGCTGGGATGACTGGACCTTTATTCAGTGCTATCCAAAAAATATTTTCTGATAATATGACATTGATCTGTACAATAGGAAAATGTATTTGTTTCTGTGGGATGTCCGATGCAAAGTGTACTTAAAATTTTCAGATGTTATAATGTTATCAGATATCCGATGTAACCTAACATTCCCTGGTATAAATTGACATCAATGTTTATTAAATCTGCATAATCATAAAAATATACTATTTCTTCATTCACAGTACTTGTAGATTAAAGAATAACACCCTTATCACTTTTCGGAAAATTAATTAAGATTGAAAATTGAATTACAGTAATTGAATGTTTTTTCTAGATGCCTTGCCCTTCTAAAGACGCTTTTCTCTCGGCGTGCTAGCGGTCGCAAATGCCTTGAACTACATTTCAAACGCACAGCACATTTCTTTTTATCAGTTACTCTGTCACCTATGAGCATCGCCGATGTGTATACTAATATATATCGCGGATAAAGATCGGGATATGACTAATATTAGGAGTGCCCGATTAAACCAGGCACTCCTAAAATAAGCCAATATGGATAAAGCTCCAGGAAAAACGAATAATGGATCATTTCCGACTTTCTCCGGATAATGATGGCGTCATCCACAGGGTGCTGGAGCTGTGACTGAGTTTGAGGAGTCTTGTGTGATGACAAGAAATATAAAAGTAGGTTCGAAATTATGCATTGCAGAATGTTGTTTCATGAAATTACAAGATCGTAGGCTGCACCTTTTATAGCCAACTTGGAAATGCACAGCGAAGCGTCAATGGATGGTACTGAAATTTGTTCGTATCGGTATTGTGTAAATGGGATTTTACATCTGATACTGTGCAACTAGAAACTCGTGCAGCGTTGCACTAGCCATAGAAAGTTCCTACCAGCAGTTTTGTCCCTTTTTTCTCATATTTGAATTCCCTCGTCACCGTGACGAACTTCACGTACCCTAGCCACCTCGTGTTGATAAATGTCGACGTCATCCGTCGTAAGTTCGAAGTACGCTTTAAAGTTGTTGCTACTTCTTAATTAATTCTTCCATTTTGTATAATGTCAACTAATGTTAACATTATACTAAATCATTCGAGAAGATAATAGGTGAGATAAACATTAAACGTTGAATAGGGAAAACCTATTTGAAAACCTTTAAACTTCGTGTATTTTCTACATGTGTTCCTTTTAAAATGTATAAAACGCTCTTAAATGGTATAAGGTTTTATTTGGTATAACCTCAAATATCTCAATCAAAATCTCAAAGGGATATAAAGAGATTCACTTAAATTGAAAATAAAATTTATAATGGGTCAAGTGTTCCTTCAATTCTCTCGTTTTTACCTTGTAGAGAGTCTTTTATAAATGACATCCTCTTGTGCCAGAAAGAACATTAAGTCTGACGTACCGAAGTCCGAAATACTCTTCGAAGCTGTTCCTACTTCGGCTTGCATCTCCGATTTGAAGTAATACGAGTTCATAATAAGTTAATAAAGTAAGTTACTAAAGTAAGTTAAGTACGTTAATAAAGTAAGTTAATAATGTTCGTACGAACATTAACCGACAATTCTATAATTAGGCAGAATCGCACTTTATATGTACCATTCGTACAACAAAAACACAAGCAACGTTTCATCAATCTATTTGTTAGATGTCTTCATCAGGTCAAAGAGACGTGCAGTTTCCCGTTGGGATTTCCAGAGCCTGACCAGGAAGTTCTAGCTAGTTTCAGAGGGATGCCAAGACATGGAACAGGTCGTTCTTAGCCGGGGGATGGAGGGTGTTGCGGAGGGGGGCGGGGCCGGGAGAAGAGGAAGATGAGAACAGGAAAGAAGGAGCGCCGTGGAGTGGGGCGTGGCGTGGCACGGAGGAGCGGGGAGGGGCGGAGTGGTACGCAGAGCGCAGGTTCGTCTTTGCGGCCAGAACTCCCGTCACGGCCAGTGCACCCGTTGCAGCCATGGGGTCTAGCTCGTTCGTCCGCTTGCTACTGGTCATGGCCGTCGCCGCCACCTCCACCGCAGCCGAAAAAGCTATTGGTGAGTGAATATACGAATAAGTTTGGCTGCCTGAGCGAATCTGTGACGTAAATTGTTTCGGGCTTCGAAATGTTCGTTAGAGCTGCAATGTGCGTAGATGGTTGGCGCTTCTAATTTACACATACTTGTACATGACCTGTGACGATTAAGCACTTCATTTATACCAGCATGGCGTACCTACAGCTCGCAGAGTGTCTCCAAACCAATTGCATGTGAATGGAACACATAATAACAGAAAGAAATTGCATGTGACATGCATACTTCCAATTTATAGATAAATATAATTGTAAAAACATGAATTCATTTATTTATTGGTTATTTGTGAGTCGGTTCAGAAGAGTCAACTAATATGGTCATTAGCTTAGAAAGTGTACTGTAGTGTAGTGCAGGCAGTATCGCGGGAGGTACGCGGAAATACTCGTTGAAAATCTTAGAAACAATAGTTTTTTCAAAATTCTGAGAGGTTTGAGAATTGTAGCCTCCTTCTATATTCTCAGATTAGTTTGGAAAGGTTCTTGCCACTTTTCGCACAAGATACTTTGAAGTACACTTCTACATTATCGCGATGACGATGAACTGAATGATTATAGCAACGGTAAAAATATGAGACACGAAAAAAGGTCGAAATCTGGAGCGAACCCACTCATTCACTACAAATGTCACCTGGGACTTGTATTCCGGCTCCCAGGCACACCAAGTTAGCGAACGACCGCTACGCTGACAGCCATTGAACAGGAGAAATCAAATAATAGAAACCATCCACTCATTTCAAGTATGAACCGTCAACATCGACTAACTCGTTTAACACAGTCTCATGTACTTTCTAGATAGTTTGTTTTCACACTAAAACGCCTCAAAAATCACAATCTGAGCCCGCCCCTCCACCTTCATTCATGTCGCGAAATCTCCCAGTTTATTCCAAAGCCTCGCATACTCCTGAAGGTCTCCCAGGACTCGTTTTGAAGATACACAGGCACACCACCGTCCTCCGACAGGTTTTGCCAGTGCCGGTTTCAGGATTCGCGGGACCTGCAGGAGCCGACGGAACCATGAAAAATGTGTCTAGACTTGTAATTGAAACTCAACTTTTTCCCTCTTTATGATGTTTCAGTAAAAAAATGTTGGTCGTATGATTAATCATAATTTTATACATAACTAGTGGTGCTATACCACACACTTTCTCGCACATTATTTCTGAAAAGGCAATTTTCTAAACTTCAGAGAGGTCAATAAAAATGATATCCGCACCATTCTTTTAAGCGTTCCGTGGAAAAGGTGAAATAAAAAAATGGGACAGGTTTTTAAGAAAACAACTCTTCTAGAAATTGCATTTATTTTAAACACAACTTAACCCAAAACAACTCGTTTCTTTAAAAAATTGAACATAACCTTTTATAAAGATTGAATATTTTACAACAGAATTTGTCAAAGACAAAAATCTCTATCTTCAATTTTGTAGTTTTCAAATGTTAACTTTTTGCAATTTTCGAAAATACGGAGAGTTTGAAAATGAGAATTGCACTATATTTTTAACATCTCTTGATACATGCAGAGACAAAATTTAAAGAAAAAAATGGAGCGGGTTTTGAAAAAAAAATTGTTTAAATTTTTAATGCCTACATTTCGCGCAAAATTACACGAAAATGACTCATAGTTTTTAATAACCGAACGTGACCTTATTTCACGATATGCCTTTAAAGACCAGATTCCGTTAAGAAAAAACTCTATCTTTAATGTTGTAGCAAGACGATCTAAGAAATGAACTTTCGCAAATTCCGAAAAAATTCCGAAAATTTGCGAACGAATATGCGACCTACACTATTATATTAAGTGTCTTCTACTCTATCCGCGGACAAAGTTTTATAAAAGAATTTTTGTTACTGTCTTCGAAAAAAATTTGTAAATGTTTGTGAGGTTTCATGTAAAGTACCCTCAAAAATAAAAATAAAATTGAAACTCCCAAAGCTCCGTGTTCATTTTGATTGATCGGGGAATATCAATTTTGAAGAAAATCAGCTGAACTGTTTAGGCGCTAGCGCTGACGACTGACAGATAGGCAGATAGATGGATAGATAGATGTTTCACAGTCAATCGATTTTTCATTATCAAGTACATACAAAACATGGATTCTGGCTACACCAGGTATTATAGGAACTAATTTTTTATATATGAGAGTACGATTTACCACTTTTTCATCAGAAGGGCTCGATAATAAACATTTTCTGTCAGAAAATAGCGTTGTCTGTCGCACAATTACAATCTTCTTACACTCGTAAGGGCGAGAAAGTGAAAACTAAATGGTGATGTTAATTCAAAAATCAAATTTCACATGCAGCGTAAGGTTACCTGTTACCTTACGTATGAGTAAGAATACATGCTGTTGTCCTATAACGCAATTAGAAGTTTGATTTATTCAGTTGAGAAGTTTCAGATAGATAACTGCTAACTTATTGCAAAAACGCTACTTTGTAATCATATCCAACCTTCATTGAAATTTATGTAATCAAGACAATGTTAATAACTTTAGAAAAATAATTACTCGGTCTATTCTCGAAGTGGCTGTTAGAGCTACTAATCGTGTTGAAAATCCTCGCTGAAAGTGAGTATTTTATGCTTTCTTGCACTTCAACAACTTTGGACATTCGCCCCGTAAGTTAAGCTTGTGTTCACACCCGTGTCAGGAAACACCCACGTGGGGGGGGGGGGGGCGGTTCCTCGCCGTCTCGAACGTGAGATACAGCGCCAATTTACTCAGCTTGCGGGTTTCCCCCCTCCGGGTGTCCCCCTCCCAACGTAGGATCGCCTCGAACTCGAAAAACCTGTTTTGTTTCATTTTCCCGCGACTTCAGTGGTTTCCCATTAACCGACGATCATTAATACGCAATACCGATTATTTAAAAATTATGTATGACTCATGTTTTTTTAATTTATTCTAAAATCCTGAATTCTGGATCAAAATTATTGCATTAAAATAAACGGCGATCTTCATCCACATCATAGCGATCCATATGTCACCACGGGGCAAACGGTATAAACACGTCTTCCAAATAAAAAATAATTTTTGGGGGAATGATTCACATTAAAATTTCAGTTCTTTTTCCTCAGTTACAAGATAATTCTGGAAAAGCGAGCGAGCTTGTGAATATGATCGTACCGAAAGTGTTTTCTCCTTCCGAAACCCCGAATGAACGACACGGGATGTAGTCGGTCTATGCCTCCTCAGGTAAGGAAGAGTGGAAGGGGATAAGCTACGAAGGGCGTGAGAGAAAACCGACCTCGGGATGCAGTCGGCCGATACCCCAAATGGGATCATGGCATAATCTTCAGAACTGTGTACGTCAAATCAGTGGGGAAAGACGATGATCGTGAAACCTTTCAAGTTTTGTTTCCACAAATGTTTATGAGGTGGTTTTCAATGTTGGCAGAGCTCTAAAAAGACGTTCCAATAATTCTTGAAAAGAGACCAAATGGGATCAATGAGAATCGGCCAATATAATACTAAGTAAACTACGATAAACATAGAAATTACATATAGAATAGAACATAGAAGGAATATTAAATTAGTGTAAAAAATAAAGTGCAGGAAAGCGGGAAAATGAAGCAGTTGAGATGCGCCTTTTTAAGGAGGTAGGCAAACGGCAAAGGAAACGTTTCCGGTGGGATGCAGTGTGCACGTCCTACCAAATTGGCGCTTTGCGCAGGGGACGCGTGCGAGGGCGAGGGCGGCGCGCAGGGCACCTGCCGCCCCATCGCCGACTGCCCTGCGGCGCACCACGCCGTGCGCCTCGGCGCCAGGCCTGCCAACTGCTTCTACGACGGCTTCACGCCCGTCGTCTGCTGCCCAGGAGCCGCCCCCGGTGCATCGCCGCCCGCACCTGCGCCCGCTGCCGGCGCCTTCGAGCGCGTCGCCACCAGGAGTAAGCGCCTGAGCAGCGCTTCTGCTCCGCGCCCCACGCTCCATCAACCCACACTCCGCGCCCTCTGCCCCGCGCCCCGCCCCGCGCCCGCACGCCACGTGCCATACGTCCCGCGCCCTGCGCCCCCCGCCCCGCGTCCCGCCCCCCCCCCGTCCACTGTCCCACGCCCTCTGTGCTCCACGCCCTCTGTGCTCCACGCCCTCTGTGCTCCACGCCCTCTGTGCTCCACGCCCTCTGTGCTCCACGCCCTCTGTGCTCCACGCCCTCTGTGCTCCACGCCCTCTGTGCTCCACGCCCTCTGTGCTCCACGCCCTCTGTGCTCCACGCCCTCTGTGCTCCACGCCCTCTGTGCTCCACGCCCTCTGTGCTCCACGCCCTCTGTGCTCCACGCCCTCTGTGCTCAACGCCCTCTGTGCTCAACGCCCTCTGTGCTCAACGCCCTCTGTGCTCAACGCCCTCTGTGCTCAACGCCCTCTGTGCTCCACGCCCTCTGTGCTCCACCCGCTCTGTGCTCCACTCCGTCTGTACCCCACGCCCTTTGTACCCCACGCCGTCTATGCCCCCCGCCCTGCCGCGCCCCGCGCCACGGCGCCCCGCGCCCCCCCCCCCCGCCCCCGCGTCACGCGTTCCGCGCCCCGGGCCCCGCACCCCGCGCCTCGCTCGCCCTCCTAATTATTAATTAAAGAAGGAGCATGCTGCAGCAAACATGCTACAGTGGGAAATGGGGTTCTGGGTCCGCAAAAATTGACACACGTGAATACAGAAGCTTCTTTCTTCCTCATCGCATGACGTCAGCTGTGTGGTCAGCAATGACGTACGTATGTTTTAAAATGTCGGTCAAACTCGAAACTGTTAATTGCTTTTGTATTTTTTAGTCTTCCTGGGTATCTCTTGACCAGAATCTCTTTAGTTTTCCGACAATTTCGAAATTAGTAACATTACCAAAAAGCCTGATACTAGTTTTATTTCATTCAGATGTGGTGGTATTTCAATTTGCTAATATCAAAATGTAGAATAACTCTAGATCTTTGATGCATTTTTGTTTTTGAAAAAGATGAACGATGAAACATTGTATTGCAGAAGTTAACTGGTAATGAAATAATCAAAAATATAAGAAGAATTATTTTAAAATTATGTTTATGGCTTTTACACCCAGTGGCCCACTTTCTGGTCTTTTTTCGTGCGTTACTTGAAAACGATATAGCGTAGGGACTTAAAACATGGATTTCAAGAACGAAGTCCTCCAGATATATTCACCACGCCATTTTTTAAAAAGAGAACTTTTGAGACGTATTGCACTTTGAGGGAGGCTATATTGAGTATCAAAACTCCATGATAAGGGCGTACATTATGTCGAATTATATTGAAAAACATTTCGCTATCTCATTTCCCCTTTATATGAATGAGAGGGGTTTCAATTTTCACAAGTGAGAATTCTCCCACAGGGACTCTACTATTCATTAGTTCGCAAAGCTACTAGAGTTATTTCCTACCTTTTTAATGTAAAATGTTTTTATTGATTTTTCTGAAGGTAAATATATCTAGTTATTTAATATTTACATATAATTTTTGTTGCTTACTCACCAACTCATTCTAAGCTTACATACAATACAATGGAGAGGAGTCCCACTATGGATCCTCTAATATGGTTCTATTCTTGCGAATTTGATTTGGAATACATAGAATTATTTTGGATTCTGGTTCTATGGATTTTTTTGTCAGTCTGAATTCGGAGAGTGCTGGGATTTGATGAATGTTATGATAGCAATTTGTGGCAAGATATATGATGTAATGATCTAAACATTCTATTTTGAATTCCTTGTGAAGCTGATTATTCGACATGAACTATGGAGCGTTAGTAATGGTTCTCAGAAATTGGTTTTGAATGATTTGGAGTTTGCGGATATTTGTATTGGCGGTATTTATCCATATTGAACAGGCATAAGTAATTATGGGTCTTATATAGTTTTATATACTGCTATGGCAGAATTGTATTGAATTGAACTGTGTCTGTCTATTAACGGTTTTAACTGATGGAGTTTTGCCTTGGTTTGTAATATCTATGATTCAATGTGGTCGCGCCAGTTTAATTTTGTCTCGAGGTATAATCCTTAGTATTTAACTGGTTTGTTGGGAGGGTAACATTCTATAGAGATGTTGTTCTTTGTTTGCGAGATGGGGGAGAATATGGTCTAAGTGAGAATATTTTTGCTGATGTTTTGGTGAGAATTAACTGAATTTTGAACTTCGCGTGCCAGTTATCAAGTTTGTGCAGGTGTAATTGGGTTTTGGCTCTTGGGTCATCTAGTGAGTTGCCAGAGATGTACAGTGCTGTGTCGTCCGCGAATTGTGATTTATGTATCATTTTTGATTTGGGGAGTTCAGCTACATAAAGATTAAACAGGTTTGGTGATAATGGTGATCCTTGAGGTTGTTCTGCTTAGTGTAACACGGTAAAGAAATTTACCCAAATGTCATATCATTCTGAAGTCTGTAGTAAATTGTGTACGATTTTATGTAAACATCGAATGTCTCCATGTATTTCCATTACATACGAAACTGAATTCACATTTTTGATAGTTTATATCTTTAATCGAAATATAAAAAATAAAAACTTGAACTTCCACAGCAAAGAAAAACTGACTGAGCATGCTAGTTAATATTTTATTAACATTAAAAAATTGTGAAAGGGTTTCAAGACAGATCCACTGAATTACTAACACATATTATTCCTATTTATTTTCACACTCTGAATGGATTTGCAGAGTGCAGTAAGTACGGGGAAGCAGTGTTTCGCCACGAGATTTCCCCTCTCGTAAGTCACCCGGTGAAGTTGGACCAATGCGCGTTGAATCGGCTGTCCTTCATCCCACAGCACGAAATCGCCCAAGCGAACGAATTTCCTCATGTGGTGAGTACGCAACCACCATTTGCCTCTTTAATCTTTACACTAGGGGTATCTCAACATGCATGTTTTATTATTCAACTTCCATTAATTCTAAACAATCGAATGTACGAATCACTTCGATATTTTAAAAACGGGACACTTAAAATGATTAAAGTGATTCAAAAAAGTCTGATTATGATATATATATATATATATATATATATATATATATATATATATATATATACATTTTTAATTTTTTTCTTTTCTGTTGGATTGAATAACACAGAGATCAGAGTTAAACACTCTTCATTTTTATGATTGCTTAAATCTACTTATAGTTAATTTACAATAAACTTACTAATAATCTTAAAATACAATTTACATTACTACAAGGGTGGGAGAGGTATCTTTATATTATAATTCTACATTAGGTATAGAACTAGCAATTTATTAAGGTATGTATGAAACCGAAATTTGTCTTTAATGCGGGGTCTGTGGATTGGGTTTTGGTAGAGTCTTAGAGGGGTTAGAATGGGCATATTTGGGATGTTTTGAGAGAAGTGGGTGGATAAAAAAATAATGTGGTTAATTATTGGTTCTAACTGGAATTCTTTAAGAAGTTGTGAATTGGAGATGTACCTTGGGGCATTCGTGATAATGCGGAGAAACTGATTTTGAACTATTTGCAGTTTTTTGGTATTCGATTTGTCTGCGCTGATCCATACTGGGCATGAACATAATAGTAGTGGTCGAATGATAGTTTTGTAAATCATTAAGGCGTTATTTTACTGTAATTTAGCCGATCTATGTATTATTGGTTTTAGTTGGTCTAATTTAATTTTTATTTGTAAAACTTTATTGTCGAAGTGTTTTTTCAACTGAGTCAGGTATATAAGAAAAGGCCTCATTTAGAGTTTTGTTATGAGGATGCCATTGTACAGGTTCTTTGTTCAATTACTAGGGTGGTGGGGGGATGTAAGATCTTAAGGAAAATATTTTAGCTGCAGTTTTTGGCGGGTTGATTTTAATTTTGTTTTTGGCTCCCCAGCTGTCGCTTTGGTGTAGGTATAACTGCAGAATGATTTTTATTGTGTTTATGATGGGATCTGGTGAATATACAGTCGTGTCATCTGCAAATTGGTCGGTTTTTATAATGCTATGTTGGTAGGTCGGCGTTATAAAGAACGGAACGCGTTATAAAGAACGGAAGATAACTGGGTGCCTTGGGTAAGGCCTGCCTTGACTACTTTTGAATTAGAATGATGGTTATCGACTGTAACGATAAAAGTTATATTATTGAGCAAGTTGGAAATGATTTGAGTAAGATAATGTGGAGTGCCTATTTCTTATATTTTGTAGTTCAAAGCTTGTTCTATCGAAGGTCAAAGAAATGTCGAGAAAGATTGTTATTGTGAGATAGTGTTTTTGAAATGCTGTATGAATGTTTCCAGTGATTCTCAGTAGTTGATGATGCATGAACACTTCTTCAGTAAATCCCAATTGTTCCATGGGTATGGCCATTGTGTTATGTAAAAGGGCTTTAAATCGTTTCAATATGTTTCTAGTAGTTTAGATAGCGTGGAAAGCAAATTGATTGGGCGGTAACTATTGGTTAGAGAGGCATCTTGTTTGATTTTTGTACTGCAAGAATGTTTGCACGTTTCCATACTTGCAGAAAGTAATCTTCTCTGAGGCAAGAGTTGAAGATATTGGTTAGATATGCAATGGCTGTTTGGGGAAGATTTTTTTTCCGTTAATCGGCCGACTAGGACCACGCATGCAAGAATCCTGCATTTACCGTGGCTCAGTTTTTATTTATTATCACGGTGGCAGGTGCTTGCGACAATTCTTGGGGGGGACCAGCATTTTCAGCTGGATCCGATTTTTATCCCCCATGGTTGTTAGCCCTGGGGGTATGGAAGATGAAATGATGATATGATGATAATGGGGTGAAAGGACAACACATACAGACATACACAAATACATCCATGCCCGAGGCGGGACTCGAACCCGCGATCTTCTGGTCCGAAACTACTCCGGCACTACTGCCTTAGCGATCTCGGCCATCTGATCGGCGGGAAGATTTTTTAATATTAAATTGTTAATTTTATCATGTTCAGAGGCTTTCTTGACAAGTAGTTACTTGATGATTACATTTTTTTATTTAGGTGGTGTGTAGTGTACTTTATGATGTGGGACGTGGGATGTATATCATCAATAAGTTGCTCTCTTTGAACAAAAAATAAAAAAAGTTCACGAAGTCATTTTGAGAATTTTTAATTTTTCGTAGGGGATTCATAAAACGTATAATCAAAAATTTAGAGATCGTAACAAATTCTTCTAGACTTTGGTCAGACGGATCAAAGATTATTTTCAACATTCAGGACAGCTTGGCCGACAGTATTGATAAAAAGTTGGTCTTGGTTTGGCTGTCAATTGATTTTTCGAAATGAAGGACCCACGAAACTTGAATTATGACTACAAAATGTGTTAAAGGAAGTACTACATATTAGAACAAGATTTATCCAAATTTCAGTTATCAGGGTCCAGTAATAAGAGATTTTTGTCCAAAAATCGCAAATATCTGCTAAATTTCTGTCTCTTTCTTTGTAAGTATGCAGTAAGGTAAGAAAGTAAAAACGAGATTATCCCGTTCAATATGGGACGTATGGGCACCTTATATTTAAGGTACCGTTGTCAAAGTCATCTCTGAGGACCTTCATTTCCCATTATTGATGCTTTTGGAAAACTTGTAACCAGGAACCATTGTACATGTATCTAATAAAAGAGGAACCTTGCGCAGGCGCTGTTGGGTTACGGTGACGAGAAGACGCCTAGCTGGGAGTGCGGAGGTTCGCTCATCAGTGAACGCTTCGTGCTCACCTCTGCCAACTGCATATCCTCCGGAAAGTGAGTATACAAATGGACTTGGCCGCACACTTCGAAATGATTTTCTTTTTCGGCGGTTTAAAATAAAATTGCCCGCATACGAAAAATAAATGAATTTTTGGGGCATTAATGGTGCTATTATTGTAGCTTAACACTCAGAATTCACAATTTATAATTTACTCGTTTGGTCATTGAAATGTTTCCATGATCTTTAGGCAAATCAAGATTTATGTAAGGGGATGGTTAATCCGAGTTGTTGGAAATGAAATAAACTCCTTCGAAACTCAATAATGACTATACACCTGCAACAGTAAAAACGTAACTGAACACCTCACAAAATGATTCCCTAACAAGTGTCACGCACGCTGCTCACAACTCTGTAACAAATTAGCGTTTTAACAAAAACCAGTTTTCAAAAAAGCTTCAACATCGTAATACTAGTATATTTGTAAAGTACAAACGTTCTTTACATACAAAGATTATAAAGTTTCTTAACGCAGCACTTGATCAGCAATTATTTAACGGCGGACGGCCACTTTCTTGGAACCTTGTCTCACGACCTCGACTGTGCCGTAAGCAAAAACACACAATAGCACACAATGAGTATTCAGGAGATATGCGAAGTTTGAGAATTGGTGGAATAACACAATCAAATATTTTCATTTTTCACTCATAATCTAAACTGTTTCATTGTTTTGGTTTTGGGATTTTTCCCGAGTGTCTGAGTATCCATTGAAACCACAGACCCCTCTCTCATGGCCGGAGGCTGGATTGTTTTCTCGACATCTGCCACATTGATTGGGGAATATCTATTTTGGAGAAAAACTGCTGAACGGTTTAGGCACTAGCGTTGACCGTAGGCGGACAGAGAGAGACGGACAGACACACAGACGTTTTGTCGTCAATTTTTCGGAACCAAGGATCCCGAAAACATGGATCCTGGCTACACAACGTTTTAGGAAGTAATTTAGTATATAAAGGGACAAGATTTAGTCACGTTTTCGTTACCAGGGTCTGGCAATAACATTTCTTCTGTCAAAATTTCGCTGTGTTTTCACACAGCATTTGAATACTTTCTCTAAACTGCGTAGACAGTAGCAAGAAAATAAAATATGAATATACTGTATGTTGAAGTTTGGTTGTTTGTGTTCTGTTTTGGTGTGTGTCATAATACGTAACAACTTTTTTTTTAAATTATGCAGAGGCATTCCGAAGATAGTGCGCCTCGGTGAGCGTGATCTGAACACCACCGACGAAATCAATGAGCACGAGGACTATAAGGTGGCGAAGGCCATCTTGCATCCCGAGTTCGAGAACGGGGTCTTGTACAACGACATCGCGCTGCTACGTCTGGCCAAAGATGTCGCTTTCACGGCGTCAATTCGGCCCGCGTGCCTACACACGCAGAAGGACATCCAAGCCCAAAGAACCATCATATCCGGCTGGGGCCCCGGAGACTGGAGTGAGTGGTCAATCATTTGAAGTGGAGAATTCGTATTCTATTTTACATTCGCATTGGTTCAGTCTTCTGTTCCCTACCACACATTTTAACACTAATCAGTGATGTAGTGTTTATCAGAAACAGAAAAGCTTCTGATTACAGTTTACATACGAAATTAACTTTAAATGGAATTCGAAGAAATGTTCGTGCTTGTCTATCTTTGCACTTTAGCAGAAAGTCAAAATCAGTGCAAATGTAATTTTTGTCACGGACACATTAATTTCTCAACTATCAGATTCAGTGCCAGTTCAGTATGAAGTCTTGCAATGATTTATCGCGGACTGTCATTTTCCTTGCTTATTCTCCTGAGTTAGACGCCAGCTCAATCAATCGGTTTCGTCTAATATCACAGAAATCTTGATAGGGAATGATGAAACACATTTTTTTTCCTTCGGATAGTAAGTAAAGCATTACTTCTTCCTTATTGCTGGGTAATTTACGTATTGACGTATTATATTTTTATGAAATAACGGCTAGAATATAAATGCGTATCAATTTGGTACCTAGTATTATAATATATCTGTCATTATCATTTGAAGTGACTTTTTACTACAAAACCACACAATGTTTGTCACATTAAAACTGAAATTTTGCTGCCACTCTTATTCTAGGAAAAAAACTGAAATAAAAATAATTCCAGTATCTTTTGATCAGTGCTCGTCCATTTGCAATCAGTTCAGAAAATAAGATTTGAATATACAACTCCCTCAAAATTCGATGTCTTCATAATCAATAACAATACCAATCATAATAATATGGATTGAACATGGTATCTACCAAAGACCATTTGGTCATATATAGTTGTAAATTTGATCATTTTTATATTAGTAATTTATACAAAGAGCTTATATTTATATTAATTTATTTTTTACTGAAAAATGCCAATATAATCAAATTATAATTTTAGAATTGGAGTGATTATGCACTTCGTTTTATTTCAACTATACAAGAAGACAAAAAGAAAAAGTTAAATAATCCTTTTTCTTCCTGTAGCTATTCACGAAATATCCACCCAATTACGAAAGGCAAACATGCCCATCAGAGCGACTGAAGATTGTAAAAAAGCATTCAAAACTCTGGCAACCACAAACCGCTTGGCAAATGGGATCGAGGAAGATACTATGGTGTGTGCAGGAACGGAGAGAGGCAAACAAGATGGCTGTATGGTACGGTTATTAATTTATTAATATGTGTGTTACAAGGATTTTTATCAAATTCTTTCGTTAATTTAAATGATAATATGCGTGACAAATTATATGGTACAAAGAGGCATGATAGTTTAAACAATATTGGAAATATTTTTTCAATTACCTATTGTTTTTAACTATTTCATTGTCTTAAAAATCAAGATGTTTCAGTTTTTTAATGTCGTCCTTAGCCGATGAAATTCCGATTGCTTGCATGAACTATCAAGTAATGAGGTACATACTATGCATATGCGACGTTGCTTTACGAAGTGGCTTGTCCTATAGTACACGTGTTGGTTAATAGTGAGGCTATCGAAGAGGGAATAATGTCAGAGAAGCTCTCCCTAAGACGACTATTGAAATGTCTTCCGACTTGAAGTCCGCGAGTGGCTCCCGTTGCAGGGATGTTAAAATCGTAATGTAGGCAACTGGTAGAATCGAATGTACCTGTAAGTTTCCGGTCAATGCTTTCCTGCCATTTTGTCTTCCGAATCCCTTTACACTCAGGGTTTACTTAAGTGCTGTGATATAAACTATTTTGATTGCCCTCATTTATTTCGACGGTGCAGGTCCCACTGTAGCTTGATGATTTGTGAAATTTATCACCTTCCTTCTGAAGCGACAATATATTCTACTTCGTTAAGCACGTCCCGTGGCATACATCACTTGCATCTAGAACGCAATTATAATAATCTGATTCATCAAAGAGATGGTTATAATAATCTGATTGGAGATGTAAACAAATAGGTATACTAAATTTATTCAATTCAATCTAATTCAATTGAATCCTGTAGGGATCTCCATAAACTCGTAAGAGTACGAGGGGTGGAGATCCCTTCTGAACAGAACGTTGTAAGGCATCCCAGACATGCTCAATAATGTTCATGTCAGTGGCTGTGGATTTTGGTGGCCAGTGAAAGTGTTTAAATTCAGATTAGTGTTTCTGGAGCCTCTCTGCAGCAATTTTAGATGTGTGGGATGTCACATTGTCCTGCTGAAATTGCTCAAGGCCGTCGGGATGCACAGTGGACATGTATGGGTGCAGGTTATCAGACAGGATGCTTACGTACGTGTCACCTGTCAGAGACGTATCAGGGGACCCATATTAATCCTACTGTACACGCTCCATTTTATCACATAGATTCCACCAGCTTGAACAATCCCCTGTTGGCATGCACCGTCCATGAATTCATAAGAGGTCGCCATACTCGTAAACGCCCATCCCCTCAAACAATGTGAAACGAGACTCTGCAGACCAGGAAACGTGTTACCAGTCATCAACAGTCCAATGTCAGTGGTGACGGGCTCAGACGAGGCGTAAAGCTTTCTGCCATGCAATCATCAAGGGTACACGAGTGGGCCTTCGGCTCCGAAACCCCACATCAAAAATGTCTCATAGAATAGCTCGCACGCTGCCATATTGTAGCGAAACCGATTTCGTCATACTTTTCGAAACGAAATTCATGCTGGAAAAATTAAATATAACAAACTCGGACCACCCAGAATTCTACCGGGAGTTTAAACAGATTGCAATGCACGCGTAGTCTCACTTATCGCGGGGGCCATTACCGCCTCCTTCCCATTAAGCCGGCCGTTTTGAGGACTGCTGGTGACAGATACTGTGCACGTGCGCGTGGCCAGCTGCAGATTTCGAGACCACCCACTTTCGGGGGAGCCCAGAGCGATACTTCTGTCATCGAACGCGCCCCCCTACGCAAGCGAGGGCTAGATTTCTAGAAGGTTCGAGAACAGCCCGCATGCTCGCAGCCTGCACAAAGAGTGGAAGTTCCCTTTGCTTCTCACGCTGCGATTGGGTTAGAATATTTCACTGCGACACAACTTCTGACCAATAGCGACACTGCTATTAAAGGGGACTAGAGCACGTAAGAAATTGGGGTGGGGAGAAGAGGCAACCTGGAGCGATTTCGACGGAGAGAATTTCAGAATAGCTGGGGCATCAGTCGGGAGAAGACGCAGGGCAGTCGGGGGAGAAACATCTTTGGGGGGAATATTTTTCGGTCAGAGGCAAGTTCACCTCTGCCGAACTTAGAAATTACCAGATTTGGTTTGAGTTTTGGGCTAACGGGAGTCGGGAGAGAATTACTTCACCGGGAGAAAATTATTCGTCGAGGAGAGGCCAGTTTGTCTCTGAAAAGTTTAGAAAGATTTCGGAAAGAGCTAAAGCTACTAGCTGACAACAATTGAGAAAATTAATTCTCTGGGGTGGGATTTATTCGTCGGGGAGAGGCAAGTAGACCTCTGAGGCGTTTAAAAGCGGGTAGAGAAAAATTGTTTCTCTGGGGTGGGAGTTATTTGTCGCTAGACTTTCCGAAGTTCTGTTATAAAAATTAAAGAGACATTAGGCTGATTACTACGTTTCGGACATTGAGATCGCCCAGTATCAACCAGTATCGACCAGTATCAACCAGTATCAACCAGAATCTTCTAGACGTCGCTGCAACGATCTCCAAGAACTTCTAGTCGCCTAGACATCGCGGGCAGACCGCCCGGGACATCGCCTCCCATGGTTGAATGAGCGGAGGACCGCTCAGCTGACGCCACGCGCCAAGAGGGGTGAGGGACGGCCGCCGCCGCCCCCCTCGCCCAAGGCCGCCGCCCTCCTTCCCAGTTGCCGGCCGAGTGCCTGCCTGGGCACATAAAGGACCCTACGAGGTTGATGACCTGCCGGGTATTCATCTTCAAAACTTATGTAACGCAGTAATGTGTTTGGGCACGTCAAATTATCATTCTGTAACGCTTGTAAATATTATTTGTAATAAGTTGACCTTCTTCCTAGTTATAAGTCTTTTTCTATAATTACTAACATGCCTAATTTTCTTTTCTCTATAATTTTTCTTTTCCATTGTTAATTTATAATTTAAATTTCTCTGGTGCATTTTTTTTTATTATCATTCATGCCCAGAAATAAAGTGAATCATTTTACCAGTGAACAAGTGTTTATTTTTGTTGTGTTTCTCTTGTACTGTGTAACTGTTCCTTCCATCACCGATCTGAGCTAGTGGCAGGGTCGCTAATCGATTCCACAGGTAATCGTTAGTGTTACAATTGGCGCTATCCAACGTGGGGCAACGACGACCTAATTATCGCGGTGTCGGTTACAATTGGCAGCCACCGTGGGGCCCGACGGCCGAATAATTGAGGTTTTTTCACGCCCAAATTTTAAAATTAAATTTAACCAAAATTTTGTTATAAATGGATGGAAGGATATTGTTATGAGAGAAACAACTTGTTGACTGGTAATGACTTGTTTTATTGTTGTATTTTGTTTGTGAGTGCTATTGTGTTGTGCATCGTGTGTTGTAATCGTGTGCGTAATTTATTCAAAACATCCAAAATGTTGGACGAATCGGGTATCGATGTGGCAGAAGAAGGGAGTTCAGGGGAACAATCACCGCCCGAGATCACCCTTAATGACTTCATGAAAGTTTTCACGAAACAAATGTCAGAGCTAGACAGAAAAATTTCAGAAAATAATGATAAACTCGTGAAAATGTCAGAAAATCAAGAATCCTTCACGACCCAAATGTTAGAAAATAATGATAAACTAATGAAAATGTCAGAAAATCAGAAAACTCTCTCAGAACAAATTTCGGAGATTAACGAGAAACATTCGCAGAGATTTGACCGGCTGGACGGCTGCTTGGCTGACCATGCTGAAAAATTTGAGAGGTTGGAGGCAAAATTTAATTGCGGGTTTGGAACAGTGCGGAACAGTCTCGATGATAGATTCGTGAAAATTCAGAATAGTGTAGAAAATTTGAGCAAAGAATTAGAGAATTCGAGAACTGATGTAAATTCGCATTTTGGGAATAGTCAGGCAGAAAGTAGTCAAAAGCTCCAGGCAGGTGACAGCGAAATTGAAGCGTACTGCGGGCCAGTTATCGGAAGTATTACCGAGATTAGGTCGGAAATGAGCGACGAACTGACTAGGATTGAACCCGAACTTGACAAAGAAGTCAGCCAAATCTGCGACAAATTCGAGAAATCAGGCATTATTAATGGGGGAAATGTTAGGAAAAAGGAGGAAAATTTAAAGATGGAAATTGGACAAAATTTGAACCGGATATTGAAAGTGGAGGTAAAGAAGGAAACTGAAAATAATCCGACAGTACATTCGCTAGGCGTATTAGATTTGAGACTATCGTGGATTCTTCCGCAATTCAAGAAATCAGGTATTACCGATGGGGGAGATATCAGGAAAGGGGAAGAAAATCTAAAGAGGGGAATTGGTCAAGATTTACAACGGTTATTGAAAGAAGGAATAAAGAAGGGAACGGAAAATAATTCTACGGTAAATTTACTAAGCGTATTAGATGTGAGATTCTCGTGGATTCCTCCGCAGAACTTGTGTTTCTGGGGCAAACAGGCGGAAAATCCAAAACCACCCTGGCTTCACCAAACGTTTCTCTCTTTTCCTAAATTTTTTAATTTTACTAAGTTTTTTCAATTTTTTTGTACTTTATTAGATTTAATTAGAAATCACATTTTTATCTTTAACTTACAATGGTAAATGAGATTTTATTAGAGTTACGGGTAAAAGCATTCATTTCTGGTTTCGCTATTTTTTTTGAATTTTGACTTAAACAAAAAAAATTCTCGCTTTTCGAAATTTAATTCCTCTAACTCAAATTTTTTTTTATTCGGAGGGGAAGGCCAATGTAGCGAAACCGATTTCGTCATACTTTTCGAAACGAAATTCATGCTGGAAAAATTAAATATAACAAACTCGGACCACCCAGAATTCTACCGGGAGTTTAAACAGATTGCAATGCACGCGTAGTCTCACTTATCGCGGGGGCCATTACCGCCTCCTTCCCATTAAGCCGGCCGTTTTGAGGACTGCTGGTGACAGATACTGTGCACGTGCGCGTGGCCAGCTGCAGATTTCGAGACCACCCACTTTCGGGGGAGCCCAGAGCGATACTTCTGTCATCGAACGCGCCCCCCTACGCAAGCGAGGGCTAGATTTCTAGAAGGTTCGAGAACAGCCCGCATGCTCGCAGCCTGCACAAAGAGTGGAAGTTCCCTTTGCTTCTCACGCTGCGATTGGGTTAGAATATTTCACTGCGACACAACTTCTGACCAATAGCGACACTGCTATTAAAGGGGACTAGAGCACGTAAGAAATTGGGGTGGGGAGAAGAGGCAACCTGGAGCGATTTCGACGGAGAGAATTTCAGAATAGCTGGGGCATCAGTCGGGAGAAGACGCAGGGCAGTCGGGGGAGAAACATCTTTGGGGGGAATATTTTTCGGTCAGAGGCAAGTTCACCTCTGCCGAACTTAGAAATTACCAGATTTGGTTTGAGTTTTGGGCTAACGGGAGTCGGGAGAGAATTACTTCACCGGGAGAAAATTATTCGTCGAGGAGAGGCCAGTTTGTCTCTGAAAAGTTTAGAAAGATTTCGGAAAGAGCTAAAGCTACTAGCTGACAACAATTGAGAAAATTAATTCTCTGGGGTGGGATTTATTCGTCGGGGAGAGGCAAGTAGACCTCTGAGGCGTTTAAAAGCGGGTAGAGAAAAATTGTTTCTCTGGGGTGGGAGTTATTTGTCGCTAGACTTTCCGAAGTTCTGTTATAAAAATTAAAGAGACATTAGGCTGATTACTACGTTTCGGACATTGAGATCGCCCAGTATCAACCAGTATCGACCAGTATCAACCAGTATCAACCAGAATCTTCTAGACGTCGCTGCAACGATCTCCAAGAACTTCTAGTCGCCTAGACATCGCGGGCAGACCGCCCGGGACATCGCCTCCCATGGTTGAATGAGCGGAGGACCGCTCAGCTGACGCCACGCGCCAAGAGGGGTGAGGGACGGCCGCCGCCGCCCCCCTCGCCCAAGGCCGCCGCCCTCCTTCCCAGTTGCCGGCCGAGTGCCTGCCTGGGCACATAAAGGACCCTACGAGGTTGATGACCTGCCGGGTATTCATCTTCAAAACTTATGTAACGCAGTAATGTGTTTGGGCACGTCAAATTATCATTCTGTAACGCTTGTAAATATTATTTGTAATAAGTTGACCTTCTTCCTAGTTATAAGTCTTTTTCTATAATTACTAACATGCCTAATTTTCTTTTCTCTATAATTTTTCTTTTCCATTGTTAATTTATAATTTAAATTTCTCTGGTGCATTTTTTTTTATTATCATTCATGCCCAGAAATAAAGTGAATCATTTTACCAGTGAACAAGTGTTTATTTTTGTTGTGTTTCTCTTGTACTGTGTAACTGTTCCTTCCATCACCGATCTGAGCTAGTGGCAGGGTCGCTAATCGATTCCACAGGTAATCGTTAGTGTTACAATATGTTGATGGCATTGAAATCTGCAGCAACTTGCGGAAGGGTTGCACTTCGGTCTCATGTAATGATTCTTCTCAGTCGTCGTCGGTCCCGTTCTTGCACGATCTTTTTACGGCCGCAGCGATGCTGCAGGTTTGATGTTTAATTGGATTCCTGATATTCACAGTGCACTCGTAAAATGGTCGTACGGGAAAATCCCAATTTCGCGACCTCGGAGATGCTATGCCCCATCTCTCTTGCGTCGACTATAACATCACGTTCATCGTGATTGTAGCAGTAGTAACTAATCTAACAGCTGTGCTTGAATCTCATTATCTTATATAGTCATTGCAAACTGGAATATTCTGATTGGCGTATTCTGAGCGCCGTATTCCGATTGGTTCCAGATCTTTTTACTTCAATATGCATGGCTGTACCGGTTTTGTTTTTTTACTCTTCGATATATTTTACGCGGCGAGTCTCAGGCAATCAGAGCTGCTCTTCCGCCAGGCCATGTAAATTTTGATACACTCTTTTCATCTAGCAACAAAAGTAGGTATTACTTGGGCAACGAAGCAGGCAATTAGAATTTAGCTCAAAGGCGAAACACGCATAAAAAGCCTAAAAAGTCTTGAGGATATTCAGTCTACAAGCAGTAAATCTACAACATGGACAGCCGATTTTATTTCCACTCCGAAGGAAAGTTTATGAAGGATATGCTTGCCATTAAAAATCCACTGCTTTGATCAGATTTGAACCCGCAAACTTCGGTATAACAAACAGTTCAATACGCTAACCTCTACACTGAAGCCGCTAAATTTAAACAATTACGACAATCATCTTCTGAAAAGCAAGCAGCCAGCCAGCGAATGCCTGCGTGAGGGAGAGAGGACTTTCCACTTTGGATTTTTGAATGGCCCTGCTCTACGCATGCTTTGTTGCAGGGTGACGCAGGCGGACCACTGCAGGTGCCACTAAGCTCCCCCTACTGCATGTACAGCGTGGTGGGCGTCTATTCCTTCGGCAAAGGCACCTGCGTCGCCCCGTTCGTTTACACACGCGTCTCCCACTTCGTGCCGTGGATCGAGAGTGTTGTGTGGCCTAACGAGAAATGAAAATAACTCAAAAGTGTTAAAAATACTGTTTAAATATAACGTAAATTGTAACATATTTCTGATGCAAGAAGAAAATTTAACGTATTTATTTTAATTGAGAAACTCAAAGAAATAAAATGTGTGCTAAAAATGTTAGCTTTCCTTTTTCCACCTTGTGTATTTCCCTTTCAGGATGATCCCCTCAACAAGTTGTTTTTTGAACAATAAATAATATAAATGTTTTATAACGATTTGTGACAGCCTATTATTGCTTATAATCGAGGTTCTGGGAAACAAAGTGATTTAAGTGATATTTAAAAAATCCTCCTTTTAAATCGTGTGAATTGTAAAAGTAAAAGTAGCATAATTTTAGAATCTACCTTCGATAATTTCTGGCCACTCTTATTGCGGGGTGGGGGATACTCTACAAAATGTAGTAGAATGTGAAAAAATATTTCGTAGATTACGTCGCAAGAAACATAACTCTTGAGGCGTAAAACAGGGATTTTTGAGCAAAGAACACTTCGTTTCAGTGTATTTCCAAAGATGTAATGCTTGTTTCACTGTGGTAATAAGGCGTGCTGCAGGGTAACGTGGAAAGTATGTGCGCCAACTATTTGCCTTACATAACTATGAAATTCTAAACTTTGGACTGAACCGTATTTCTCCATCTAGGTGTACATTTACGAAGTTTTATGTCAATGGTGTCTACAAATAGGAAAAACCGTTATCTTCCTTTGGCGTATTGTAAACAGAGAAGGCATTTCAAATCAACTGAGTTACTTCTGTTCAAATTAAAAATAAAGTTAGATAAATTAAGCAGTCCGATCTGCTCATTGTTGTCTTCCCTTCTGTTTCAATGGATACCAAGTTTTGACTGAGAGACACACATTGAAATGAGCGTTTTACAGACTGTTGGTAGTTTTCTTCTGTTCAAGATTAATTCATTCACTACAACGGAGACAGGTAATGTGGTTCTTATGTATTTAGAACAAACTATAATCGTGTATTAACATACATAAACTTCGACAATCCAACCTTATCAGACTATGGCGACGGCGTCTCAACCTGACGGCCATGAGCTCGGGACACAAAAGGTAAGAAGTTCGCAACCCCTTTACGCCGTATATTGGCATTCTCCACCCACGAGATGGTTTCACCTTCTCAATACACTGAATACACTGAAAAAAAAGGATATCATAAATCGCAACAAGGTTACACAAAACCTTTTCAGGCGAAACGGAAACCTTGTTGCTTCATTCCATTTCCTGGTTGCAACAGCAACAGCATCTTCTGCCCCAACTAGTCGAAATTAAAAGAGCAAATGATGGAGGGGAAGTATTGTAACAAATAAGACTACAAGCCGTAGCGTTGGTGGAAGCTGTGTCTCGTCACAGGGGACTGACTACATTTGACGTAAGATACTACAAGTTCGCGTAATGTGCCGCGGAAACTTCTGTCGGCCCGACACGCAATGGGGTGGTGCGAAGCGACTCAGCTTTCGTGGGCGCGCGTAAGCCTTGAAGCCAGCATAGAAGAGCTGTCGATCGTTCCAAGATGAGAGATGTCGAAAACGAGTTGTCAAGTCTAGTCTGTCTACGTCTTTCTCTGTGTCAATAGAACTACGTATCCCATTCCCACCCAGATGCCGAACGCCCGTCATCAAGGTGTGTGCTGTCAAATCAAATAGTTTTATGTATTTTAAATTTCAGCGGTTAGAAGTTTTGAAAATATCCTAGAGTGTTTGTCTAAATTTAAAGTAAATTATGCAATTCTAAATCGCCATATTCTATTTCTGTCATATTGAAGGGGCAATTCATTTTGTGGAATGTCCTGGGTACGGATTAGTCATTGGCGATTTTCACAAATAGACGACTTAAAAATACAATTTTTGGTATCATTAGCCCCTGAACTACAATTGTGAAACACTCATAAAAACAAAATAGCCCAATGTTATTGAACTACATTACTAATAGGCATTATAGGTTAAAGATAAAACAATTTTAATTCAAAGAAATAAAAAATAACTTTTCTGTCAACATTTTATTGACATCAAATGCATTCAGTGGAACAAATGTCAATTAATCTTAAGAATTAAAGATTTTATTTTTTGACTTCGTATCATTTGGTTATTTATTGACTACAGAAATAAAACACATACGCGCTCTTTATTCGTCAAATTTATCAGGTACTAGTATTGTGATAGATTGTCGCAAGAATGTAAAAATAGGAGCAATTAATTAATATAAACATAAATACGAACAATAACAACGATGGGGGAGGAAAGAGAAACAAGGAAGTGAAATGTAATTTGAAAGTATACAAGGGAGGGTCAACAGACTTAATAGTGGGGAGAGTATAGAATACACGTGGTAAATAAAACAGTTAAAAGGATACGTGAGAAAATTCCGTGTGTGAGAAAATAAATTAAGAAAATTCATACGAACAAGAATTAGAGAATAAATAGACACGGTGCTAAAGTGCGAATGACCGATCAGGAATTAGATCGTATGCGTGATATCGCATGGTCGGCTCACTAGAACGAACAATTTCGAGCAGACAGGAGACAGCTAAGATTTCGCAACATAAACAATCGGGGGCAGTTGACGCTTGGACGTGGTAGTGTTCGGAAGAGAGAGGCTATTCTGACGCGGTAAGAGTCGGACGTAAAGACTAGATGTTACGAGTCAGTAATATGTTTTTAATGAGTAATGAGAAGACAAATGTATAATTAGACAGGGAAGATAATTTCGTGGGTGGAGGACGTAAATACTATTGGAGTGGACCAAGGTCAACAAAAATGGAACTTAAATGGAGACATAAATAATGCAATGGCTCTACGAAAAGAATGCATACAAATGACAGGGATCTAGAAAGAATATCATAAAATGACAATAAAGGGGCTTTGAATTACGAGAGGGTTTTGAAGGAGAGTTGAAATACGAGATAATCGTCATCTATCCCCATCATGGCCTTGAACCGGTTGTCAAATAGTGATCATATCAACCAGGAGACAACAGAGTCACATTAAAAGCTGATTTTTGATCAGTGAGACTTGAATCTTCACAAACTCAACGAAACATTTTACTTTACTGGCTTTCATTTAAAAAACTGAATCCATATTCCTCATGTTTTTGACTTTCCCTTCTAATAAATCAATTGATGAATTGAAAGATCCTTGAAGACCACTTATCTTTAAAAGAGAATAATTCAAAAGCTCACAGACTGCAGTTATATTTACATCTTGGTATTTTCAAACAATTGACATAAATTGCGAAAAAATTCTCAATTTTTTCCAACGTATAATGCCAAGTCGAAAAAGATAAAAACATTTTCAATAAAATCAAGGAATCGTCTTATTTCCTGATTGATCTCTACTCCATCTTTAAGAATTGAATTCATGTGGTTTGCGCAGTGGACAAAACAATAATGGAATGTCATTTGTTTCATTATTTTTCTAATCTTAATGTATGCCAAACAGTGTAATTTGTATATTTTGAAAAAAAATTTCAAACATTTTTTATCTTGCTCAAAACATATTGAAAATAATTAATAGTTTAATAATGCTATTACAAATGCTAATAGAAAGTAAATTGTGACGATGTAATGAGTCTATGACAGCTTCAATGTGGACTCTCTGGTCTAATTTGTAAAACAAACTACTATTATTTCAAATTCTCCAACTAAGTTTTTGTAATTAAAACCAGTGTTCATCCGAGTTTAGAGCAGAAAGTGCAGTGTAAACCTCCAAGCATTTAGGGCAAAATTTATGAAACGTTTTGACTATTGAATCCTTTTTTTCTAAAGAAAATTATTTCAAAATTTAAAATAAGTATAATTCATGTTACCTCTCGAAACTGAAACACTTTATTTTTTAAACATTTTTCGAATATTTCCTTTGATAGTGGGTGCTCTTCGGCGTAGCAGGAAAGAAAATTACTTAATTAAAGAGAAGTGAGACATTCTTAGAAGATTGGTTAATGTATCAAACCCTTCAGTGCATTAAAAGGCAACTGTTGATCCGGTCGCCTGGACTCTGGTCTTCGAACTTATGTCTTTGTCTGGCGGTATCATAGAACTGCGTGATTCGTTTACTTCACACATGATAGAACGTGTATTGCGTTGAATCATTCTAGGTGTAAGCAGTCCGGTGGAGAGGTCGGCTGAAAGTGCACACCCGAAGCTGATTGTCACTAGTCCTTTCCCTAATAGAAGGGCCCCCGCACGTTTAGGTTCCCCATGGCACTCTTTGGCATCGCAGAAGCTCTACGACTCTTCGCTCGGCTCTCCTCGTACGTAACGCCTTGAACTACCGCAGTCAATGGTCTGCCGAGGGGATCCCCCTGCCGAGGTTTACAAGGAAAGTCAGTCCTAAGAGGAAAGAGCGCCTGCACGCGCAACCTTCCGTAAGATATTTCAGAGATGCAGGAGGAGGATGGCATTTATGTGCAGTGAATAATCAACTAAACTATGTTACCCACTCTACATTAAAAGGAAGAAACCGAAAATCTGAAAGGACAAAACTAGTGGGGCTGTATCAGATACTTTCTCATATTATTCGTAATCTTGCAATGTTCGAAAATTGAGAGAGTTCAATGGCAGTGGAATCATTTCTATTTTTATAAGAGAACTTTGTTACGTTCCAGAAAATATAAAAAAATGGACTTAATTTTTTACAACAAATTTCAAGTAAGACAAATATTTCTATCGCCAGTATTGTACTTTTGCACCGTTAATTTTTTCAATTTCCAAAAATACAGAAAATAGGACCAGCACAATTTTTTACCGTTGTTTGATATATACGAGGAGAAAAAATAAAAAATTGCAGTAATTTTTGAGAACATAATAGTTTTAAAATTGAAGATATTTCACTCACAATTACATGAAAACTACTGAAATTTTCGGAAAAAATGGCGTGACCTTATTTAAAGATCTGTCTTTTAATTACAGAATTCATTAATTAAATACCTGTATTTTAAATATCGTAGCTGTAGGAAGACGACGAAAATATTTTGAACCTAGCAATTTCAAAACTTCAGAGTTCACGAAAATGAGACTTGCGCATTTTAGTAACCGTCCATTGCTCTCACCAAGAAAAAAAATGAAAACAATTGGACTTCTTTTTGAAGGAATTTTGAACATGTTAAGGCTTCACGTAACTAAAGTTCAAATTTATCGGACCTCCAATTCGTGCAGATAATTTGGGAAGAAAATTGTCTGAACGGTTTAGGCGCTATCGTCCGCCACAGACGGACAGACAGTCAGTCAGTCAGTCAGTCAGTCAGTCAGTCAGTCAGTCAGTCAGTCAGTCAGTCAGTCAGTCAGTCAGTCAGTCAGTCAGTCAGACAGACAGGCAGGCAGGCAGACAGACAGACAGACAGACAGACAGACAGACAGACAGAAGTTTGCCATAAATCAGTTATTCGATATCAAGGACTCGAAACTTGAATTCTGTCTTCAACACGTGTTAGAAGGAGTAATATATTATAAATAGAAACAAGATGTATTAACTTTTTTGTTACCAGTGCCTGGCAAAACGAGTTTTTACTGTCGAAAAATCGCCACTTTCCACTGCACCTTTACAATACTTTCTCTTTACTGCGCAAATATATAATAGGTCAGGAGGGTCAACTTAAACCAGATAAGAAACAAAGTCAAAGTCTAAAACTAAGTATGTTTGTAGACTTTAAATTTGAAGAACGATAAAAATATATAAAATATTAAAACCTAAGCCGATCAGATGGCCGAGATCGCTAAGGCAGTAATGCCGGAGTGGTCTCGGACCAGAAGATCGCGGGTTCGAGTCCCGCCTCGGGCATGGGTGTATTTGTGTGTGTCCGTATGAGTGTGTCGTCCTTTCACCCCTCATTATCATCATCATTCCATCTTTCATACCCCCAGGGCTAACAACCCTGGGGGATAAAAATCGAATTCAGTAAAAAATACTGATCCCCCCCAATTGGAGATACATGCACCTGCTACCGCGATATATGGTACTGAGCCACGGTAAATGCAGGATGTATGAACGTGTGGTCCTAAGTTGGCCGATTCGCGAGCAAAAAAAAAAATAAAACCTAAAATGTGTAGCGGGAAATCAAAAATAGAAATGAAATAGAAGAAACATCACAAAAACGAGGAAATAAAAAGTAGATTAGACTCACGTCAGAAAGAGGTATTTGCCTCTTTTTCCTTCCTTTCAAAATAGTTCTGGGATTGGGGGGGAGGAGGGAGGGAAGTGAAGAAAGAGGGAAACATTCTTTACTGAAAATAACTTTTTCAATGAAGGAAGTCATAAAGAGAATGTTTTCACGAAAGGAAGGATTGACGTGAACATGCGTAAAGAGATAAGGAAGCTTTTCGCACAGTCAATGCAACGAGGTCGTTTGAGGCGGATTGTAAGTTCTTACAAACGGAAGTTAAAGTATTCCTAAAACTTCATTTCTACGTCAATATATAAGGCAATCAAAGATAAGGTCGTCTTAGAGAGTAGCAGTTTGGAGGTTGCCTTTTTTTATTTTGGAAAATGCCATCGAAATCTTTAATTGTATATTTCGCTAAGCCTGAAATTTGTAAATGAGATCTACACAAAGTAGTGTCTTGAATAAACTCTTGTAGAATTTATGTGGAAATACTGCTGGATAAAATGGTTTCTCGTGTGATATTCTTGGAGATTTTCATACATCCATAACTCATGGATTTATTGGTAATCTCAGAACCTCTCGTGGTGTTACCTTTGACTATTTTACTCGTGAAACTAAAACCAATAGGTTTAACTACACATATGAAATGCCGCAATCAGAGCGGTGTATCTCAAAAAATTATCGATTTTTCTATCATATTTTTCTTACCGCTCCTCCAACCGGCCTGAATCGATCGCTACCAATGTGGAATAAACCGCGTATGTACTATAACATAACCTCTTTGATTTTAAAATGATTTCAGTTATTTTCAATATTTGGCGTATTTTGGAACTTTGTTGGATGTAATTTCATTCGTGGATTAATCATATTAAATACCACTCGTGCTTTGGGAATTCTCAGATAAATCCCCTACTCGCTTTTGCGATTTATCATCAATTTCCAAAGCTCTCGTTGTATTACCTATGATAAATTAATTTTGTCAAAATACTGACCCTCGCGTTCATGGTCTCCCCCACTGCGTGTTGGGGAGGTTCACCTGCCGCGAGGCCTGACCTGCGCGCTGCGACCTTCCTTCCTTCCTCCACAGCCCGCTGACGCGGCGCCCGCCCGCATGCCTCACGCGGCCTTCCTCCTCGCCAGCCGGGCTGTATCTGCGGCCGCTATTTCTCGAAACGATTGCAAAGCGGGACAGGAAAATGCGCGCGCACGGATTTGCACTTGTTTTCCTCCGCTTCCACGTCGATGCGCCTGCGTCAGGTCAACGTATCGACGTGCGGTGCAGTATGTTGCAATATGACAAAAGAAGCTACTGCTGGAAGTATATTCTCCTCACCCGGGTACGCTATTTTCATGGCAAATATCCTCTATTACAGATGAACTACGCACAACAATCTCTTCTACTGAGATTGAAGTTGATTGATAGCCGTGCTTCGTCGGCTGCGGTTGGGCACTCAGCTTCCTTTCCGTCGATGAGCTTGCTGTCGCCATGCGTTCGGTAATAGTCTCAGTCGATGTTCTTGGATTACGATTGCACAACATGCCCGATTCAGCACTCAAGTGCAAGACAAAATTGTTATTAATGTGTTGGTCGCAAATTGGCCGTCTAGAACCACGGAGACATACACCTGCACTTACCGAGGGTCAGTAACATTATACCATGGCAGGGGGCGGGGGAATACGGAATATTACTGTCCAAATTGCTCCAGCCATCACTTGAAATATTTATTTCCGATCAAAGACATCCTACGTACCGGATCTCTTAAACTCATTGCTTTTGGCAAAAAATAATCATAGCCCATGGAAAATGCACTAGCAAACCCTTGGGATTGCTAATGAAATTCTAAATAGAAAATAATGAGCGCATTTTATATGGAAATATGGTATTGTTTTCAACAGAAAGCCGATCACCGAATTTTCTCTTAGTATGGTTGGTCGTCTAATATTGTTGCCACACATTTGTATTCTTGCTGTAGCGAAAAATTGTTGCACCGCTTTTGGTTTCTTCGCTTATTTTCATCAGAAGAACGAATCAAGTATTTACCAGGAAGTAGTTTATAAATGATCATTTATCCGCAAACGCTACTTAGAACCCTTAGAAGTGCATTTCGTAACTTCATCTTAACCTACAATCACATACATGCCACTAAGTCGGTAAGAAGTTAATCAGGTCATTCTTTTCATTTTTTATTGTTTACTAGTTCATTTCTGTATGTTTATGGACAAAACAAATAATGGCATGATTAATACCCCTACGGACCATTCGGCGGACTCTTTTTGCTTGCGCTTGCCATTTGAATTTTTTATGCCAGCTCCGCTACCAACTCAACAAATAACTCATTTTTATGAATTCTATTTATTAAACGTAAGAAACAGGAAAATACAGTAAATGCATGGCGTAGTTCTTAAATAAGAAAAATAACTCGACATAAACATCATTTAGTTGAATTGGTAAGAAAATTGCAATATTACACGCTTCCGCGAGTCTAAAATCCCCATCAGTCACTCTTATTTCACTGTTACGTATTACATTTTATTTTACATATACAGATGCTTGTTGAGTTAGTACTTCTAGTAGTAATAGATGCATAACGCATACCACTAACATCCTCCAAATGGTGATTTGTTGATCTAAATGGTTTTCGGCAATGGACTCAAATAACTTAAAAGTACAATTTCATTTGCAGAATTTACAGTTATTTTCCATCTAACTTATATAATACATACTAATTTTCATATGCTTCTCGATATTTTTTGAGAATAAACTGTTAGGTTTTTCGAGAATTTCCGCAGAAACTTCAAAATATTCTAAAATTTTGAACGGAAAAACCAGTTACAGACGGTGTTAGTACGATTGTGTAATATTAATTAGATAGTAATACATTTTGTTTAACGACTCCATGTTGACACCTGACTACTACAATGCCTCTTTTCAATTTTTGATGCAAAACACTATGTTCCGAATTCTCATTTCGGCCAGGAACTAGTAAACCATAATTTTTTGTGAGTAACACGAGCGTAACATAATGTTTTTGCCCCTCAGATGACTTCAAACCCTCAGCACTCTGATTTGGAAGACGCTCTCGAGCAAAACATCTACTTAACCCTCTAGACGCGTAAATAAATATTTTGATTGTACCCTTTAACTTCTAGTTAAAAAATAAGTATTTTTCCAATGCATTTCGCTAATGTTACGCCTGTAATTATTATTAAATAAATACTTTTTATTGTTTCCCATATTTTACTACTTAAGAATTAAATAATGTTATTATTTATTTAATAAATTATTCGAGTTTTCACTAATATTAATAAGAACAAAAATAACCAGAATAACTTCTCAAAACATGCTGTTTGGATTCAAAAACTACACACAAACAAGTAAAATGGTGTTTCGTTTTCCGCGGGTCTTAGGATTATATTGGTCTTCAGTAGAGCAGGCAGCGTTAGGAGGGAAAAAGAAAATAGACGATGTTGGAGTCTGAGCTACGTCGGTGGTATTGGAAACCTGTGGACCAAGGCGCAAGTAAAAGCGAGAGGAGTGATACGTATTTTTAATTATTAAATTATTAGATTAAGTGAACCTGTATGTTGACACGCAGGATGTACAAAACATTCCAGCGATAAAAATGTCTTTCCCCAAAGACGATAATATTTGCGCAGGTCCGCTTTCGCGCACCTTTCCGGGAGCGCTGAGACGCGTGGATCCCTTTCGCTGGCGTCACGAAGCTCGACCGCAGCAGGTTTCCTCGCCGCTGACGTTCGGATGGACAAAGCACATCGCGGCTCTCAAAACTAGGGCCCGGATCTTGAGGATATAATAATTATATTCCTTACGAAACAATGTAAGCATTCACGGCCAGATTCAATGATTAAATTGTTTACCATTACACTTGAAGTCCTATGTCTATTGTCTGTCATATTTTTGTTATCTAAGGCTGGTTCAAACTAAAACTTCGCAAGAGTAAACGCGTTCTTACTACCTCTGGAAGTAGCAAAGTGTTATTAATTAAACAATGCAATTCATTCATTTAAGCATCGTGTAGAGAAAGTAAAAAGCGATCGGGATTTTATAGGGCGGGAGAGTACTACACTTCTATTTTAGATAAGAGGATCAAAAATTGCTGTTATTCAGCATACTCCAGCACTTGAACTGTTAGTCAAAACAGTAAATCTAAATATGCATTTTGTAGAAAATGTTACCTATTTTAGTTTTCTATATAATAATATTTAGGTTACAAAGTATAGTTTTCGAGATGTAAGCACAAAACAAAAAAAGTACGACATTTTAAAATATTTTGCACTTTTTTCTATGAAGCCGGCATGTATCGAAATTGCAAAACACAAATTCCAATTCAGCGCCCCCAAAAACATATAGCCACGGATAGAAAAAAAATTCTCTGTAGCAGATACCTATTGACTGGGCTAAAAAGAAAATTATTATCAACGATATACACTTTTAAAGTAGGGTGAAGAAAAGGGTGAAATTTTCTACAGACCAGTCTATCCGAGTAAATAGATGTGCAGTTACTTCAATACGATTAAAATAACAAGTGATGCTGCATCAGCACATACTTTCACACATTATTTCTAATTTTCCTATTTTCTGAAATTCAGGGAGTTCAACGAAATTGACATCACCACATTTATCTTAAGAGATCCTTGTTCTATCTATGAAAAAACATTAAAAATTTCGAGTGGTTTTGAGAATTTTTTTTAGAAACTGCAGCAATTTTAAGTGACTATTACACGATAACTATTAGTTTGTTAAAAAAAGAACTGTAAATGGCCTTTTTAAAATATCAAATTTCTTAGAACAGACTTTATTTAAAACAAAAATCTCTATCTTTAAATTTGTAGTTTCGTCGTCCTGTAAATGTCGCCGTTTTCAGGTGCACGATTACAATAGTTTCTCTTCTTTAGAAGTAAGGTGGGAAAGCAAAATGTTGTTTGAAAAATCTTATAACAATTTCTGATGGACCCCTATGTCCGGAATTGTTTGGTAAAAATAGCATCCCAATATTTGGAATCGTTTAGAAGATATTTGAGATGGACGTTTTTTTAACCCTGTAAATTTCGTTAGCTTCGTTCTAATATAATTACTGTCAAACATAAGCATGAAAAAAAAGACTAAATAATTCTCTTTAAAAAGCTTAAAAAGCCATTATATAATTCCAAGAATACAGCAACAGTCGTTTACTGATGAATTGAGTGGAGTCATTTCTCACGCAACACTCCATCCTCCTCATACTGAAACAAATCATTGTTACCCTAGCACGATTGTGGCCAGCTTCTGCGCCGTTATTCGATTCATTCAAAATTAAGAATTTATGAGCAAAGTATATTTAACGACAGATTTCTATATCGATGGTCTGAGATGGCTGAGGGCAACAATTGTCGGAGAACAGCATTTCGGTCCGAGAAGTCCCAACGCGACGGTGATTGATTTTCGACAGTAGTGATAGAGCTAGAACGAGTTCAGTCACTATCTGGAGAATTCTAGCGGTCGGATATTCAAATCATTTATTTTTCGTGGATTCTCCTAATTAATACAAGGCCGATGTCAGAGTAAAAACCTAACAAATGGAGCCACTGACCGCGCGCGATCTTTCTTTCCTGGTCCTTTCCTATCCTCCCTCCTTACACCTACACCCCCTTACCACCACACGTAGGGAGACCAATCTGTGGCGTAGGGCTTGTTCCGGTTGGGGTGATGACCCGCTTGCTGAGATACCTGGGGAAGGCAACCTCACAAGTCGACGCGTACTTCGGCGCCAGATCTCACATTCCTGAGGAAAAGGAACCCATCCACCTCTCGGGGTATAATTTGTACTACATTTACGGGAATAGTGATCCAAGACATTAACGCTCTCGGACACACAACATAATCAAATAATAAAGCAATGAGAGGCTTCCTTCACGTTTACGTAGGCGTTCGTGTGAACGGAACAGGACGTGTTAAAATCTACGTCCAAGTCCTCGCGACTACGTCAACGTTTTCATTCCCGCCGGCGTTCGGATCGCCCGCGCCCGCAGCCCGACGGCGGGCGGGGGCGGTGGCGGGGCGAGGGCAGGAGGGGGCGGGACCGGGTCGCCTGTGCGTATAAAGGCGTGGATGCGCGCATGGAAGGCCAGTTCGCAAGCCACCGCAGCCATGCAGAGGACAACATTTGCTCGCCTGGCGCTAGCTTTGGCCGTCGTCGCCGGTACCGCCGCCGTCGCCGACGCACAGGAGGCCGTGGGTGAGTGGCGCAGCAACGCGTTCAGCTACCGGAGGTCAGGGGCTGACCCTCCCTTCAGTTGAAGACCCCTTTTTGCGACTGCGCCCTTGAGCACCGCCATAGGGTTCATTTACTGTGGCCTTGTCCTCGTTGTAGCGTATAATTAGGATGAGCTATTCACACTTTAAATTTGATACAACCCAGTCGTTTTTGTGGTTTAGTTTTGTGAGTATTGGGGGTTAAAATCTAACCCTTGCCATTTTATTTGGATAACAAGGACAGCAATAATTTTTTCAAGTATTTATTTTATTTACTTTCAGAAAGTTTTGAAGCACCTTGTAATTGCGAAATAACATACTAAATCAATAACTTTTTTTTGTTTTTGACACCTTTGGCTAATAAATGTATATTCTAATGCCTAACGTACTTCTTGATTGATACTCAATTGTTTAATATTGACATTGCTTTTGTTGCGTAAATTACCTGGGAACTGAATTATTTGCATTTTTTAAATACAATACTATACAGTAACTGTTGGTCTTTGGGTAAACCAAATTTAATTACGATATTTAATAGAAGTGGTTGATCTAGCTTGAATGTGTTTGGTCGGTAGATAAGGAAGTATTAACTCTTTTATATTTAATTATAATTATTTTTTGAACTTTGTTATCATATACCATTTATGCCTAACGCCACTGTACACAATCCACGTCACAACGCCCAAAGAGCAACAGAAAAGGGAAGATGTCACTAGTGTTCCGTTACAGGAATACCGTGCGAGTTTTGAGCTTCGACGTCAGACACTTGTCACATACTGGTTTAACCCCTTTTAAGCCTGAACATAGCTTGAGAAACGTCAATTTCTCAGACACATATAACCGCAGCTATCCCTCTTAAAAGCATAGAATAATATCCATTGCATGCGTGAATTAGATGATGTCTGACTTTGTATTAGCTAATTCACGCATTGTTTACTCAGAGCAGTGTTGTGCGAAGTAAGATTTACTATGAGTTATTTCTTAAACTAATATTGTTTTATTTAAAGGGCTTCTAATAGAGCAGTAGTCCATTTGTTACCTATGTAAAAAACCTTTGCTCTTCACGAAACTTCAAAAACAATTAAATCTTTATCAATTATATTTTCATCAATTAGTGTGAATCTCAATGAAATGTTCATAGATCTTTCAAAGTGCAGCATTGACACCACTACTGAAGAGTCTGAAAATGATGGCAGGGTTTTAAAACAATACATGTAAATCGTTTTTTCTTTCCTATTTTTGGGTGAGACAACAGTACTTGAATCACGGAGTTTTTTTCAAAACAATGCATTTGGGGGAGGGACTGAATAAAAATGTTTTGGTAACGTGACGTAGAAATATTTGGACTTCTGAAATGAAGTATTTTGTTCGATTCTTTTGAATTCAGTCATGTGGACTACAACTGACGGTACAGTTGACCAAGAATGCCGAGTGTGTTTCCAGGACAGTCGTAATAACCTTCCGCGACGCAGCGAAGGTGTGGCAGCACAAATAAAGGGACATCCCGCCGCAGGGTTTTCGCGTCAGCCGAGCGACAGACGGTTATCTTCTGCCGCAATCGGATGCCATTTATAAACGCCACGAGGAGAAAACAAGGAAATGCAATAGTTTCAGCAGCAAATACAAACGAGTAAAATAACGTCTGACGCGTTATTTTTATTTTTAAGTTACGTGTTTTTTTCTCGTTTCTTGAGGTATTTGAGAACACCACCAGATGAAACCTTAGAGCATTTAGTTATTAACGCGTACGTGACAGTTATTTACAAAATAAGTATTGTCAAAATGTTGCAATATGAATATCTTATCATTTGTTTCAACATTTCTAACCCTTTAATTTACATACTATACAGTTTCCATTTCACTATTCATTCTACGAAGGTCAGAGACTGATATTGATAGTATTTAAAAATGGGGCATATAATTAGATCACTTCCTTATACAATTTTCCTTTCCATTAATAAACTGGCCATTGTTATTAATAGCGGACCTTGGATTATTATAATACTTAAGATCTGATAACTGATTTAAGTTTTACTGTAGATAGACAAAGTGGATGAATTTGTTTTCGGTGAATCCAAATTCTTATTTATACATTCATTGAACGTACCTTAATAGTAAATTTGTATTATGTTACCAAGTAAAACTATATAAATTATTTCCTTAGCTGCAATTGATAAACAGTTATAATGAAAAATATTACAATGAACCCTTTTTGTAATGAAATTGAACTGACTGCGTTCTTTCTTTCGTTGTATATAGAAAGAGCATAAATTTATGTAGATAATTCGGAAGCAGCCAATCTCCAACAAGGACCACGTTTTAGAGAGTTTTCACATTAAAATAAGCTGATCCACCTTTTTGGGGGAGGTTCTTTCTAGGTCCATCTCCAGGAAACACGCCTTCAGACACCACTTTTGCCGCTCATAGGGCAAAAATCGACTATACCCAGCGGTCAACTTTTCTCAAGCCTATTACCTAATTCCTCCTAAAGGCATGTCCCAACAGCATTCCGTTTTGTTTTCCTTCTTAGTATGAGGATCGATTGCTACGTTTCCGGTAGTCTGCTTAGCACCACATTGATCGATTTTCATTTATGCACTTCTACAATTGCAAGAAACATTTGCGTGTTCTTTTAGAACACTGGCAACTTTAAAAAACACCGCTTAAAAGTTTGTGGGATCAAAACATGAAATTATCTATCACGAGCATCATCTTACCTCGCAGACTTAACATACACAATTCCGAAGATTCTTCCATGTTAATCTGCGTTCGAAGTTTTCTCTAGACTGATGCGAGAACATTTACACGCGCCACTTACGTATGCAAACTCATCTAAAATGTTGACTCCTTCCGGAACTCGGGATGAACGAAACTGCATGGAGTCGGGCTATGCCTCCTCATGTAACGAAAAGCGAAAGGGGACTAGCTGGTAAGCGAGGGAGACGGGCGATTCCGTGTCGCGGCGCCCGCGGGAGGAAACGCGCCTTGTCTGCGTGTGGGCTTCCACGGGAGCGCTTTCCCCAGACGCGTCCTCCTGCCGCGCGGCGCGGCGCGGCGCGGCGCTGCGCGGGGCGGCGGAGCGCCAAGGCCGACGGGTGCGCGTCCGCAGCCGCGCACAGGCCTGCGCCTGCGCCTTCGCCTCCGCCAGCGGGGAAACACTCCGCGCGCGCCGCGCCGCGCCGCGAAATCCCATGCGGTGCGATGTGATGCAAGACGGCCAGTTCACGGACTGCATTAGCAAGTGTTTTTTTTAACTTTTTCGGATACACACTGTGGAGAAAGTTGCCTAGTGTGCAACAAATCTATGTCGATATCGTTATGGAAATACACGTTTTGGGGTGACTGGTAACAAAAATGGGTTGTTTCTATGTATAAATATATCCTATATACATCTCTGCGGCAGTCTGTGAGGAACATTAATTCCGAACAGAAGATTTTCACCAGAATTAAATATATTTTTGAAGATAAAGATTTTTAAAATTTAAAATTGTATATTTAAATAATGTTTTCTACATGTTTCTCAAAACATGAGTATTTTTGCGTAACTTTGAGTAAAATTATAAACGTTTTTTTTTTTTTAAATATGTATTTAAGATTTTCTTAAGAGCCACATTTTTTTGCTGGAATATAGCGTGATAATATGGAATATGTGTGATTTCTATTAAAATCTCTAGAATGTTTAAAATTTCAAAAGTATCATTAGGATAGAAATTGCAATTATATATTGTTACATTCTTTTGAAAAGTAAAGAAAATGATTTCAACATAAACCAGAATATGATGTAACATATTCTTACGTTATGAAAAGTATAGATGCAATGTCAGGATATTCGCGTTTTCTCACAAACTTTCAATTTCTTTTCGCCTTTCTCATTTTGCTCATTTTGCTGAAAGTTGCGTCATCTGAACAAGTAGCATCTCGACGCAAGAAGTTAAACCGCTATCGCGATGAGCGAACAGCTATGCTTAATCGTTTTGTAGGCGGAAATACGTATGGATAAGGAAATATAATTCCTTTAATAATGATATAAGCTGGTTAACGATTTCATTAGCTGATTTTCTGTTCCTCCTCGCCGTACGTAATGTAGTTGGCATCTTGGGCAGATTGTCCAACTTTGCCGAGAAGCCAACGGCGTCCCCCAGGCCTGCTTCTAGTTAAATTCCAACTATTGGGGGCAAGAGAGACATGTGGCGAACACGACATATTCCCTTCGCCGTAACTAGCAAACTCCACCTGCCTGACCATACCTTCGTCAGTTGATCCCAAAAATTTAAAATTAACCTGCTCTGTACATACTTTGTGTCGTGACAAAAAAATCAGTTTTTTTAATTTGACATTAATCAGAGACTTGGCACTGACATGAGTTCACCCCGGCAAACTAAACAGTTCAGAGGAGCTATTTGCTTGACTTCTCCAGACAGAATCTGAATTCGACCCAGCCATCACCGAGTCTGTAATTTTGTTGCGCCCGCCGAAACACCTCCAATTTCTTTCTTTCACTTATAGTTATTCCTCATACAACAAATGTTACAGGATTTTTTTGTGGTTCCATACAAAAAGTGTAAACAATAATCTAATATGTAGGGCTTGGAGCTCAAAGGATACAAGTGCACTAAATTTTGTATTGAAAAAATTGAGTCCAGAGATGGTTAGGTAAGTATTTTCTATTTAACGCTAGAACGTAGCGAATACTAAAACTGAACGTGAACTGAATACCCTTTGAACACGAAATCTAATGAAGTGTCAACATTACGCCTGTATTATTACACCCGTACCATTATACCGAACATTATTTTTAACTCAAATTTAGCCTTAAACCCTGTGTACTGTGGACCCTTGATATGCTCTTCCAATGCCTTTGCTAATCGGTGTGTGTTGTGGCGTTCCGCAGGGGCCGCGTGCCGGGGCGGCGCCGGCGAGTGCAAGAACATCCACGACTGCCGAGAAGCGCGTGAGGCGCTGCGGAAGGGGGTGAAGCCAGACGTGTGCTTCTACCAAGGCTTCACGCCCATCGTCTGCTGCCCCAAGGCGGCCCCGTCCACTGGAGGCGCGCCCAGCGGCGGACCCGCCCTCGCGCCCGCCCCCGCGCCCGCCCCCGCGCCCGCCCCAGCTCCAGCCCCGGCTCCCGCGTCGCCCACAGAGCGCATCGCGGCACGCAGTGAGTACTATCTTTTTCTTCTTGGGGGAAGGATAGTTTGCATAGCGTACTGAATATAGTATCGTTTACAAGGGTAGTATGTTATGTAGTGAATACAGATCATAATACAGTGGGGTGAATATAGTACAGTTGATAATATACGTAAAGTGTGAATGTGTTATGTGTAGAGCAATGTATAGTGTTTATTGTGTGGTGTAGTGATTATGTAGTATAATGCGTGTCGACCGAGCGAAGTGGCTCAGTGCGTAGTGTGCTGACATCGCAATCGGGAGGTCCGCGTACGATCTCCGCGCTGGCCATGCTGACCGGGGTTTTCGTGCCTTCCCTTGGTCATAAGGGGAATACTGGGATGTTTCAAAAGTGCCGCGATCACCTCCCATCACCCTCACGTGCCACCTGCCATCTCCCATTATCATCCTTCCTTTCACACCTCATCATTACCCTATTATTCAGCATTCCCCGCAAACAGCAGGAGACCGTTGCCCTTAATGAGATCTTAGTTGTAATGCGTATCAAATAGTGTATAGTATATAATGTAGTGCATACAGTTCAGTGTATGTAGTATATTGATTATAGTACAGTATGTTCAGTACATAGCATAGTGAATAGTAGTGTAAAAATGAGGCTATGCATTTATAAATTTGGTAATGAACGATTTTCAGTGTAAATCATTATAAACCACACAGAAACGCTTTCAGGATAAGAGAGTGAACACTTTACTTCGAGTGGATTAAGTGAGTTACATAAAAATTAGTTTAGTGTGGCGTCTCCGACAAATTAAACATTTTAAAAATAATTTTATATACTAAAAATGTTTTTTTTTGCTAAGTAACTTAGTAAAACACTTTAAACGTAGAACTGTTTCGTCCATTCTCAGGCATAATACGTGAAAGGCATTGATTAGAACTTAAAATTAAACAATAAAAACTACAGATATCGGGATCGCACTTCTGCTAGTCGTTGGTTCCTTCGGAATACTATAATCACTTCGACTTCACTACTATCAGCCACTTTCTTTCTCGCTTTTATGTAGAATGAAATGAATTAGATTTTAAGCAATTAATTTTAATTTATTTATAGTTACGAGTATTTAATACTCGTATTTCTTATACTCGTATTAAAATCACCTTTCCCCTTAAACGTATTTTTACGAATGATTGAACCCAAGTCCTCAGTTTCATAAGGTGCCCATAAGTAAAGATCGTGCCATGTTCATTCTTTTAGAAGTTTTCACTTGCATTGTAATATATTTCTGTGCTATACGATCGCATACCAAAATGCGTTGTTGTTGTTTTCGCAATTTCTCAAGTTAAATTATTATGTTCATGAGGAAAGGTCCCAATTATTCTAGCAAATAAAAATTAGAAGTAGTATAGAAGTGTTGTGCGTTAGCAATTATTTTTCTTTCCCTTCATTAAAACATACGTTCTGTGCGACTAATCATGAAAAAAGTAAATTTAAAATCATCGAGAGCTTGATTAGGCAGATCATCAACATTTGATTACGGGTAGTAAATAGGGGTGTATTTACCATAATATATTTTCAGTTTTAATTTTGTTTTCTGATTACTCACAGTGTGCACAAAGTACGCGGAGGCGGTGTACAGATACGAGAAGACCTTCCACCTGCCGCCGCAGACGGTGAGGGTGGACCAATGCGCGGATAAAGGCGTGCCTTTCATCGTGGGGGGCGTTGAAGCCACCGCCAATGAGTTCCCGCACATGGTGAGTGAAATATCTGTACTCGAATAAAAGTTCAAATACAATTTTATTCGTACCTCAATACAGATAGCCAGGTTGGCACCAAAAACACAATACAAAATTAGTTGACCGCTGTTCCAAAATCACCCCCGGTTCCGGCCAAAAAAGCATCCTCAGCTTCTAATCAAAGGGAAATAAGATTCATAAAATGCATCAAAGTCAGCAGATTCCTAATTTATTGGTAGAGCTACAACCCTTCAAAGTGTTCTTCTTTGTTTAAATGTTTAAAAGAAACGGTAGATGCAGAAGTAATGGACCAGTTGAGTGTGAATTCAGCAATCGTGGAACGATATACGAATGCGGGTTTTTGAAAGATCTGATCTACTCCAAAATATATTCAGCCAACCTTTCACCTTGGCTCTATCCGACCCTTTGGCAATGTTCACTAGTAATCAACATAATTTCAGTTTGATGTAAAACGTTAAATACAAGCAATATTGAAATAGTGAATTTTCTTTTTCCGAAAACTGCCTTTTAAAGTTTCTTTAACAATAAAATTTTCGAGATCGTTTCTGTAATTTGAAGTCTATTCGAGCCCATCGTTTATATTACAATTTTAGTTATTATAGTATTTAAATAAATTTACTTTAAGTGGGTTTTATATTACTAATGTACCTAATCCAGAAATCGTTCACAATTCTGTCAGAAACAACAAATATCTGTTATAATATCTCACTATTGCAGCAATTACAATTTACTGCCAATCTGTACTTTCTCCACAAAGAACAATACAAATTTACTGTTGGAAGTAGAAAGGGCCCGTCTTTTATAATTTCTGTTGTACCATGAATACTTCTGTGACGATAGAATCTTACTTTGAAGAAAAAGTATTTCAGTAAAATGGGGCAAAGTGACAGATTTCCGTAAAATGGGACGAAATCGTAAAAAGACGGAAAGGTCAGAACCTATCTAAAAACAATAACCCATTCCAAACGGGACATACGGTCACCCTAAATTTAAAGTAATGTAATCTCTGAGTACCTTAATTTCTCGTCATTGATGCTTTTGGAAAACTTGTAACCAGGAACCATTGTTCATGTATCTAATAAAAGAGGAACCTTGCGCAGGCGCTGTTGGGTTACGGCAACGAGAAGGCGCCCAGCTGGGAGTGCGGAGGTTCGCTCATCAGCGAGCGCTTTGTGCTCACCGCCGCCCACTGCATCACCACCGAATTGTAAGTTCAGTTCGCACCCGCTCACGGTGTGGCTTGCCATGCAGTTCGACTATTGTATAAGTAACCCCCTTTTTTTCAATGCGAAACATATACATTTTTTTGCATGAGACTTTAATCCTAGGTGTTTCATGTTCCAACACTAATATCAATATTCTTGCCAACATGACAACGAAGCAAAGCGAGATAAAAGACTAAACGACGAATTTCTTCAATTTCTTTTTTTAAGACTTTTCAAATGAACTTCGTCGTTCGAATAAACGAGATTCTTGAGGACTCTACCTTTTAATCTCATTCCATCGTGAACTTATGGAATCACCAGTACGAAGTTTTCGAAATATTGTAAAAAAGTTACAGCTTGGTCGCTTTTCGGGGGATCATTTTCACTACCGTCTCCTTCAGGCATATGGAGCTTGCACATGCAAAATCAATTTTTTAGAATTATTCTTTTTATTTTCATCTTCACTTAGACTATAACATTTAAACGCTTGTTGTAGTAATATCTGTGTATGATGATATAGGGCGGGGCAGCTCTAGTGGGCGGCCTATGCCTTGACCTAGCGTTTATCCACCGATGTGACCCGCTGCCACTTGAGTCAGCCCTGCGGTAGGCGAGGGGACGCGTACGGGCGCGGTCACTGAGGACCACCACGGGCACTGTAGCCGCAATTCTTACACTTGGACAGCCCTATTCTAGGGAATGCAAGCTACGGCGGAGTTCGTGATGTCCAAGAATGATTACTGCCTGGGTAGTTTCTTCACTGATTGATTTTTTCGCGTTTCCGGGCGTGTCAAATTCTAAGGTCATTATTCCCGTAAGTGTTGAGCGTTTGTTTTCCTCGAGATGGGGCGGTGATCTTCCTCTGCTGGGCGGTGATCTCCGGCGCCGACCTCTACGTCGGCTAGCGGAGTTTTCCCCAACCAGAGAGGCGCCGCCCCAGCCGGGACAAGCTCTAAGCTCCCGATATGTGTAGAAGTTTAGTGTTAGCGTAAATGTATGTAAGTAAGGAGGATGGGTCACGGAAGGGGAAGGAAACATCGCGCGCGGTCGGTGACCGCTTGTTACGTAGTCCTTCCCCGGCCTGGGTAGTTTAAAACTAGTTGTGGATGTGTGCGCCAATGGGACTTCGCGCTCGGTGGCAGGGGCAGCCCGAAGGTGGCGCGCCTGGGGGAGCTGATCATCTCGAACGCGGACGAGCGCAACCGCCACGAGGACTTCGCCGTGGCGCAGAGCATCCCGCACCCCGAGTACAAGTCGGGCGTGCGCTACTTCGACATCGGCCTGCTCCGCCTGGCGCGCGACGTCGCCTTCACCGCCTCCATGCGCCCCGCCTGCCTGCACCTCAGCGTGGACATCGCCGCCAGCGAGGCCATCGCCACCGGATGGGGGTACACGGACTGGAGTGAGTGTGCATTGCTTTTCCTAATACTGAACTTTTATAATGAAAGGAACGAAAAGTCGCTCTTAATGATCGGCCTCCATAAAGTATTTAACAGTCGCCGTCCGTTAAGAACAAAGAACATAAAATGAGTAATTTGCTAAAACTGTCGTATGAGTACACGTATTCCAAGAAATAGTTTTGCTTGTTTAAATGATTATTTTTTTATAAGATGGTATTATGATAAATATTGAACGAAACGCGACACAAATAACAACCTTGTTGGTAACAATGCGTGGCTACCGTTTCGATTTACACACTTCGACGGCGTCAATTATTTGCTATTAATCTACCTAATGAAGTTAATAACTACCATTGGTGACGTATCGTATTGCATATCAAATATTTAAATAATATGTAGTCATTAACAACATTTTCAGATAGGCATCTCGGAACATGAAAATGTTGGTAATGACATATTTTATTCACATTTCTGTAGTGAGTTGCCCACGCTTACGCATTTAACTCATCTCTCACAACCTCTGTTGATGATGGTGGCTGACACTTAGAATTAAGAAGATGGAGTAGTTTTGGTTTAGAGCCACAAAATAGGAAGTTGTTATACTCTCGCTGTCAATGATTTGAATTTAAATTGAGCCATCTTCAGAACTGCATTGGATATAACTAATTAGAAAACAAACTGAAAACAACAAAAACATAGAGTTTTTTTTGACTGATGGCATCAGTAGTCGAGAATCGAACCACTGACCTCTCATTCCGTGCACGGGACACGGGCACAGGACCCGCAGCCCTCCGCTCCGAGTGTGTTTTGGGCAATGCTCCGCGCGTTGGGTGACTTCTGCGTCACTTCCTGAGTGGGGAATACAATGTTGCTAGATCAACTTACGCCTCATGGTGTAAGGGAAACTGCTGATCAGAATCGGTTGAAATCGGTTAAGACGGTATCACGTAATTCGCGTAACATTGTTCAATAAAATTAACTAACAATATTAATCATCTATGGACGAAACTTGCAAATGCTACGCGCACATTAGCATACGTCGAAGATTGAACACTATATTCATAAAACAAAATGATGATAAAATATAACCTACATTATTTACATTACATATAATGATAAAGTACGTTTCTACGAACGAATGTTGGTGTTGCTTTTTCCTGCTGATCAGTTAAACTTCATCCGAGGGTTCGAAATGCATAATCATATGTTTTACGTAGAAAGATATTTTTTACAGAGTCATACTGTAAAAACTGGAGGATGAGAATCGTTGAGAATTGTAACATCATAAACACAATAAAAGAAAGTTAATTGAACAACCACGTTTGAAAGTAATTACCGTACAATTAATATTATATGCGTCTTATTGCTATTACCAGCATATAATTATTACAAGCTTGGAAAATATTGAAACCACAAGTAAAGCCATCAACAACAACAAAAATTGAGAAATATTCATTCAAAACAATTCAGTTTTCAGACATTTCAAATAGAGATGTCAATAATGATTATAAATAAGTAATTGGGAAAATGGGTAAACATTTTCCTATGTTGTGAAAAGTTGAACTAATTCAAATACATTTTATATTATTTATGCATTTATAATAAATGATTCTCTTCTTTTTCAGTTTCACCTGAGATTTCGGATCGACTTATGAAAGTGAAACTGCCTTTTCAAAAGACTGAGCTCTGCAGCAAAGCGTACAAAACCCTTAGCAACACGTTTCGGCTCAGAAGAGGGATTTTAGAGGAATCCATGATATGTGCAGGAGGCAAAGTTGGAAAAGACACTTGCAGGGTAAGTCAGATGGTTGAAATTATTACTTGTTTACTTATTCCTGAAACACTCAGTCTCGAAGAATTTTTATTACATTTTGTAGTAGACATCTCGTAATTTAAGGTCAAATCCTTTATGTTTCACTACATCTACCAGACAAGAAAACTTGAAATGGCGGTTAAATACTACTTGTTTAACTTGGCCTCGCGGCTACAATAGGAACAGATGGAAGCAAAATTTTATTACTGAATAAAATTTATTTATTCTTACGTTATTTTATCCATTGCCGCTCTGGAAATAAAAAGAAACTTAAATGAAAGATATAATTTTTTTTTCTATCACACATCATCAGTTTATTGCGTAGACAATAGATCTGGAATATTCCTCACTCAATAAATGTTACCCTTAATATGACGTTGTTACTATGTAACATTAATATTAAAATTCAAATTGCTCAAAGTATTAGATACCGTGACTGGGAATTAAGTCCGGATCCGTTGTTACTTTAAGTTGCTCTAATTGAAATGATGGCGTTTAGTAAAAACCAAGTATCATCTAACAATCAAGTATCCATCCTGGCCAATACATCCTGGCCAAACCCAAGAAACTTTTAAAAGTTTTTATTCCTCCTGTAGCTGTTTGTTCTAACAATTGAATCTAAACCAGGAAACGCACATTCGGTTCCAGGTCGGGGTAGCAATACATTCAGCAACTTGGATCTCAATCTTGCGTATACGCTCAAAATAATAATCTTTTAAAGTTACAATGAGACATTAAAAATTGTTGTCGAAGAGACAAATTATCGCATTACAATATACGTCAGTTGTATTAGAAGTGAATTACATTTGCAGTTGTTAATTCATTTTTACATCGTTATAGGAAAATACTGTTATATTTTATTGATAAAAACGAAATAATAGATTGTTTACTTAAGTGCAATGAACAACAATTATTTACCATCACGCACACGTACGTAGAAGTATCATAGTTGTAGCCGGACTAAACAGACAATTCAGAAACTGACTGTAGGCAACGAAGGCCTTTGAATCATTTAATATTCACTTAAACATCTTAAAACTAGTGATAATCAGTGCACGTTAACTGTAAAAGAAAATAATGCTATGAACTATCACGCTTAAGGTGCATTCTGTGCCATCAGATTACTCTGCAACTTTAACCTTTCCTTGGAAAGAATACAGCATTTGACTTTTTGTTTCAGGGTGACTCAGGTGGCCCGCTGCAACTGAAGTTGTCGACTCCGTACTGCATGTTCGGAATCGTGGGCGTCACGTCCTTCGGCCCGAATAGTTGCGGCAAAACTATCTCTCCTGCGGTCTACACCCGCGTTTCACACTACGTGCCGTGGATCGAAAGCATCGTCTGGCCCAGCCAGAAATAAGGCTGTCTTTCATTTTAATATTTATATTTTTATTAATTATTTGCTTAAAGCCGGAGACTGATATTTAAGCCAAGACTGCAAGAATAGTGCTTTTAACAAATAATAAACACATTTTGTGTTTTTCTAGTCTATAATTTTCACAATTGTGGTTAATTTATTTATGTTTTAATATTAAAATAAGAGAAGATTATTAAACATGAACATATAACACGGGAACCTAAACTTCATGATTAATTTTATTTATTAAATTATTACCATTTTAAGTTCGGTAGAATATTAGATGAATAAAGGAAATTAGAAACTAGAATTACCTGAAATGGTTAAATGACGTAACCTCCCGTCACATTCCCTCTAGTGTCTATTCATTGAAGATAGATTCCACAAGTATGCATTAAATCTCCATTGATATTACATCTTACTTTACTGCGCAATATACATTTTTTCAATATCATTCTTAATTTTCTCATTTGTATGTGTAAGTTTATCATGTGTATGTGTAATTTGTATATGTTAGTTTTAATTGATAGGTTTATACCTTTGCTTGTCTAGTCAAATTCAGATTTCAAAATTGTACGCTACTGTCTGAACTTGCAACAATATACTGTAAAAATATTTGTTGTATTAGGAACATTCTTGAATACATTAAAGTAGAGATACAAAATACAGGAGCATATCGCCGGTGTACCAAAAAGTGAAACATCTCAAATGTCATTTATATTATAGTATGATATTACATGTATTAGTATTATGTGTTGTATGTGTTGTATCGGTTTACAAACTAGTACATTTTTATTACTTAAAAGTTTTTTAAAGCATGAACACAAAATGGTCGGTAAATACAGAAAATCACTTTGTTTTTAGGCACAAAAGAATTAGTTCCATTCAATGTAAAACTATTCTCCAGCAAAACGGTAATTTTTTAGAGGTCTCTTTTCTTGTGCACCGGCAATTCGTAATTATGTACAATCCAATTGCATTGTCGAGCAGCGTCTACACCATAGTTTTTAATGCGTGCAAATAAATTGGATTATACCAATTAATTTAGTGAACATTGAATTAATTTGCACAACAAATAGAAAAAGGTCACAAATATGAATCTAGTTATTCTCACGGACGCAGTATTGATATATACTTTTACTTTTGTTATGTCAAAAATATTTTTTTTTAATATCCGAGACATTTGAAGTATTGAAAATATTTCAGCCGCAGAGGGATTTAGCGAATGGAAAAATCATTGTTTCATAGCGTTTTAAGTGTTTTGAAAAACACTGTTGTATATTGATGACTGAATATTTATTTTAAGTTATTGGACTCTGAAAGTGATAAATAAAGTATGTGATTTCTTTATAATTATAGTTTTTTTCTGTATTTTATAACAAATTATGAAACCTCAGATTCGCTCACCTTTCCTCACCTTTCCTTCGCAAGTTCAAACGCGAAGTTTCAAGTATAAGTTGAAATTGTTTCCGTTTAATAGTAGATAGAAGTACTTCAGACGAGTAACACTACTATGTATGGAAAGAAGCCAATAATAGTATTGAAACGGAAAGACAACACACGCCCAATATCACAAATAACGGACTTGGTTGGTTAATTAATCCATATTGGTCTCTCAACGTCAATACCTTTCAACACCGAAATCCTGACCGCATTTTTTAAACCGAATAAAATCCTCTTTTCCTGCAGCCGAGGAAAACGAATAATAAAAGTACGTTTTCCCATTTAATGCCCTGTGCCGCATTGCGCCAGCAGAAACCTGGAAAGGTCCTAAACGCGATTTTAACGACCGCGCTCAGACGATAGCGCGCGCGGCGCGGCCAAACACGCTGATGGCCGCCGCTTTCCCTCCGGCAGTCGCAGGGGGCCGTGCTCGAGATGCGCCTCCTCGCAGCGCTGCTCGTCGCCGCCGCCGCGGGGGCTGTGGCCGCACACGACTCGCTCGCCTCCCTGCGCGAGGGTGAGTACTCCAGCAGCGGCAGCTTCACAGGCATTGGGCAGACACGCCAGCCCTCCATCACTACTCATTTGCGTTATGGCCACACTTCTGATATTTCCACCGGCAAAGGTGGCTCAGGGCATCAATTGATGTCACTGCTGTGCCTATGACCGGGAGGTCCTAGAGTTCGAGTCCCGACGACACTACCCATCTAGATATGCTGAGTTCAGCTGCTTTGTGGAGGATTCTAGCAGCCCTGCTGCTCTGATTGGTAGTTTTCGTGGTTTCTCAGATCAATAACAAGCGATTGACGGGGTAATACTCAAACAAAGAGGCCACGGGGTCGCGCGCGATCTTTCCTTCTTCTTCTTTGATCTTCCCTCATGCCTTACTTAAAAATGCTTACACTCACATGTACTACAATGTCACACATGTCAGGAGAGGACATGACCAGTCGAGTGTAGGTCTTGTCTTGGTTGAGGCCGTGACGCACTGGCGAGAGATACCTGGTTAGGGAAATCACTGTAAGCCGACATAGGTCGGTGCCGTATCTCACCCTCCAGCGGGGAAGATCATCGCCAGCTCACGCGACATACACTACACTTACTGGACTAATGACCTTAGTAGTTGACGCGCCCGGTATCTCTATCAATGAATCAATTAACTCACGTCACACAGACTTTAGACAAATATGTCTGCATCACTGATAATTTTCAATGATATTTTCATCGGCGGCATCGGCTGCCAGAGAGGTCTTATGATTGGAGACCGATGGAGACGATTTGAATACACTCGTACAAATTCAACCATTGTGTGGAGAAGAATTCTACTATCCGGCTAGTCATAACGGATCTCAGTTTTCCGTGATTTCGTCAATACCAGGGTAATGCCGGAGCAGTACTCTACTAAACGTGTCACTGACCGTGCGCGAGCTTCTCTTCCTTATCCTTACCCCCTCACCCACCCTCAGATACTCTAACTTGCATGCTCTACACTCCCACACATGTTGGAGACTCTTTCAGGTTATCTCAGCAGCAGCTTCGGGCTTATCTCAGCAGCGTGGTAACAATAAAAATGTTTTTTACACAAATTTCACAAATAAGATAAAGAAAACGGAAGTAAAACGTGTAAAAGAATAAAATGGTTTCAGAAAATCACTGAAGGTTGTCGCAAAAAGCTGAAGTTAACGACGAAAAATTACGATTAGCGTTGGAATTGAGAATAACTATAGTAGTATGCAGTACATAAATTATAATATTCAAACATTATTAAATAAATTATTTAATAAATACATTACTTTAAAGAAATTGTATGTAAAACAGATAGTAATGCACGTAAATACACGTAAATAATATCAGGAACAATTAAATATTTGTGCCTAGCAATCAATTTGGGTGTTTTTTATGTACATTTAGGAAACAATCATTGCGTTGTGACTTTGCGACCTGGTTAACCCTTTACCACCGTAATGCGGTTACTGAGAAGCAACAAATTCGCAATTGTTCTTTGCTAGCCAAAGTGTAAAGGATTTTTTGTGATACATCACTTTACAATATTGTAGGGCTGTTGGGAGCTATCCAGCTTTATAGTCGGCTGCCAATATGCGAAGTTATTTTCATTAGGTGAATAGAAGTTAGCTGTGATCACGGTGAACCAACTAAGGTATTTGTGACTTTTGACACAGCGTCTATCGTACTGAAATCTGAGCAAAACAATTACAAACATGTTTGTTTATCTATTCCTGATTTCGAGTAAGTTTTCCTGCAATGGCACGATCAAATTGGAAGCAATTTAAGAGTTAAAAACATGTTCCGGATGAATATTTTATAAATATGGCCATGTCCGCCTCTAGAAAACGCATGTATGGCAAATTTGAGTGGTATCTTGTTATTTATTGTAGTTTCTATATTTTTTCATATTGTTCAAAACTTGTATATAAATCTTGAAATATATTTATCGTTTTTTATTTTCTAAAATCGCAAATTGTAATTTTTTCGTGTTCAAACGAATTATATACAGCAGATTCTAGAAAATTAAGGACTTTTGCATGATTATATCATATGAATACTATAATTGTTTACATAAAACGTAAGTATTGATTGTTCACCGAAACCATGATCATTCTTCTTTCCTTCTTAAAGAAATATTTAAATTGAGATGTCACAGTGACCATACTACGGAGTTCGGGTTCATGAAGCACCAAGATAGTTGGGAATTAAAATAATTTCTCTAGAGTTTGTTTTCTGTTTCATGATTTCATTTGTGCACAAAGGTATCTATTTGAAACCCACCACTACTGTTTACAGCTGAAAGTCCAATACTATGAAATCTTTAAAAGAGCGATTGATGTGTTTTCAATATCATACACAATTATATGAAGTATTCGCAAATGCAGATTCAAATTTAAACAATATACAACAGTATTTAAATTTTTCTATTAATTTTAAAATTTAACCTAAGAATTAAATTAATTTTTAAGTTTAAGCTAAGAATTAAATTAATTTTAAAATTTAAGCTAAGAATTAAATTAATTTGAAAATTTGAGCTAATTGAAGCGAAGAATCGAAAATCAACTATTGTTTAACACGTGACTTGAAAATAGACAACCTTAGAAATATTCTTATTAGAACTTATCTATGTTTATAGTAAATTGCTTAGGACATCACTGTTATGAAATTATTTCACAACAAGTATGTGTATACAAGTGTGTGCACAAGTGTGTGTGTATACAGTTGAGAAGATTGCATATATTGCAGGGGTCAAGTTTTCAATATTTAGACTCTTATCCAATGTAATGAATATTTGGAGGTTAATTTATTTTCATGTGCTATTCAAATGATTACGTAAATCTCACAGATCGGAGATTCCTTGAACCGATCACAAAACACTCTAAAAATAGCCACAGCCATCACAAGCTACATTCAATTAATGTTCGCAATGAGTGATAGCGGAACACACATGAACACAAACGTATAACGTGAGAATGCATAAATGTTTAATGTGCAAAAATAGACTATTCACGAACCGTACTCTAGATCTGGTGTCCAGCCATGCGCGATCTCCTCGGGTGTGGGATCAGTACTAAGTAAACTTCTCCAAACCACATGCAATATCCAGTTCCATTCCGAAAACGTTGTACAAAACAAAACGATTCCACCCAACATTTTTAAACACAATTTTAGCATATGTATTTCCTTTTATAATACCCTCAAAATGTTTTTCAAATAAGCCAAGACATCCATCCTTACACACTTGTATACATGTTTAAGATATACTTTTACATTTATAATTGTCACCACAGGTGGCTTAGTTAGAGCAACTGAGCGTAAACTAAGAGACCCGGGTTCGAATCCCTGTCGAGATGACAATTATTTGAACAAATTTAATTATACATTTAGAAATATGAAATACATGAATATATATTCGTATGTACATGAAAATAAATATAATATATGAATGGTTATGTTGGAATTCCCAAATGTGCGTTTTATTTTTCCCAATGTGTAATGTATTTAATTTACAAGAGATTGTTCAATTACATTCATAATTAAAATTTTGATTCCCACTCAGTTGCCTTCATCTTACGTAATAAATCCCTACTGTTTAATAAATAGCAAATGGAATATTTTGTGATTAACACCTTTGAGAATCCGCTTGAGTGTTCGATCGTCGCCCTTCCTCTGCCTCGTGCGCCACACATCAGGCGCCAGGACTCTGACAGTTCTCTCGTCACGTGGAATGGTACGTCATATGACGTGCTCTGAATCAATCAGGTTGCAAGGATTGGTTTACTTTCTCACAGCCAAGATTCAGCGTTGCCACTCATCTGACTCACATGATGTCGTGGAGGTGATAAGGTTTGGCTGAGGAGAAGGTTAAGATGAACATGACATCAAGACGTGTAATCGCCTGTCGCTAAAAGATAATGTTTTGGTATTTGGTTTATCTGCCATGTAGGTGGTGCTATGTGGGTAAAATTGTGCAGCAGCAGTGCATCAAACTGTCAGAGTCACTTGTGCGCTGCCGGTACTGTAAAGGCCCATTCAGAATGTAAACGTAAACATAAGCATAATTCATAGACGTACACATTAACGTAAGTGATAGATGGAAGTATTCACAAGGCCTAACATAAACGTAAACAAAATAAGAGGTTCTATTGGCTGTGAGACATTCTGATTTACTATTGGTTGGACGTGAGAATAGATTTCGAGGTATCGACTGTGTCCATGACCATATGGCGTTAGTTCGTCTATCGACTTCCCTCATATTTCGATACTCGATTTTGAGTTACCGTTCTGAGATTGGCCCATTTTGTGTGTCTTACTTAAGCATAAGCACACAAGCTTGAAGCTTGCAAGCTTTAAGTTAACGTCTTACGTGTTATGCTCATGCGAACGCATTGTGAATGATTCCGCTTATGGGCGTAGTCCTAACTTTTACGTTTACGATTGCATTGCGAATGGGCCTAAGTGCTCGGGGGCGCGTGGCGCGTGCGCAGGGGAGTACGCGTGCCCGTGGGGCGAGGAGGCGGGCGACGGCGCGGGCGATGGGGCGCGGCTGCTGGGCGCGTGCCTGACGCCCGGGGCGTGCCAGGAGCTGGCGGCGCCGCGCTGGGGCGAGCGTCGGGGCGCCGGAGGGCGCCGCAGCTGTGGTCTGTCGGCCGCCGGCGCGGGCTCCCTCGTGTGCTGCCCGCCGCGCGGCGCGGCCGGCGGCGCCGAGGGCGAGGACGCCGCCGCGCAGACCGACGCCCTGCACGGACGCCGCGCGCACGCAGGTGAGTCCGCTTCATCGGGATCCTCCAAGGAAAGTACTTTGCAGGCGCATGGAGCAGAATTTATGTCCGCGTGTTTCAGTTCCTATTCCGTCTGAGGTGGATCAGGTCATCAACTGACGTTCTACAGTGCCCCTGACCGGAATGTCTACTCAGGCACATTTTTGCCGCTGTCTGAAGGGGATTTCTACGCCTCCGCTGCTCTGATCGGTAGTTTTCCGTGTTATCCAATCAATACCAGATCAATGATGGAGCAATACCCTAATTATCGGGCACGGGAGTGGGCGATTTTTTCTTTCTTGTCATATCCTCACAGCTTATTTACATATACTTACACGCACTTCACGATCACACATGTCGGGAGACAAGTCGGGACCTTAGAGCTGTGCGGGCTGGGGCGGTCAAAATGAACTGGTGGATTCACGTGGGAGATATGAGGACGGGCAAAACCCTGCAAGGCGACATGTAGGGCGGCGCCGAATCTCGACATCCAGTGGAGGAAGATCACCGCCACCTTTCTCTATAAAAACCTAAACTACACTTATAGGACTAATGACCATATCAGTTGACGCGACTGAAAACTAGAAATAATCAACCAGTCCCGGTAACGCATGGGTCATTTTACCACCACTTCATTTGTCTCTTCAAAGGAAACTGACGTCTCCTTGACGGGGCAGAGACTTCGAGCCGGGTTAAAGAACGCACAGATGAAACGCGCGAATTATGTCCCTTGTAACGCATAAGGTGATTTCATTCCCAATTGATTTTACCCGTAGGAGAAAACTGGTCTCCCTCGACGACGCTGAGGGTTGGAGTAATGTCCACGCATCGTTTGGGTGACTTCACCTTGTCATTTTGGTCTGGATGGCTTCTCTCACATATCATCACACGAATCACATATGAACATCATTCCATGCACTCGCATTATCTCACGTTTACGTCTCCCTCATGTCCAACCCAATCATCATCCAAGAAGGTAATAGCAAACCACCATTGTAATCATCCACCTAGAAAAGGGAAGTGCGTAAAGACGTAAGTCTCCTATCGTCTTCACTCGAGAACTTACAGAGCTCTCCCCATCAGCACAAAAAATAATATAAGAAAATTAAGATTACCGTTGTAATTTACGTCAAGTATCTTGTTATGTATACATATTTAAACAACATGTTAACTTATTCCAAAGTGTAGAGATACGCGTTTTCAGTACAGATATACGTGTTCTCTGTGTCGAATAGTTATTCAACTTTTCTGTTAGTTAATATCAAACCGCCATTTTATGATTACGTACATGATTCTCAGTAAAAAAGAGGAAAATTCATTCAGCGTTTTAGAATAGCCTTTATTATCACAAACACGACTGCAGGTGCGTATCATTGCGCATTTTCACTCAATGAATTTTTCGGCCCTGTACGATTCGAGAGTGCAGAGATCAATTACTATTATAAGTGATTAGAGAGGGAATATGATTATTTCCTAATAATACTTAAGTACTATAGATATTATTTAAAATATTGGTTTCCACGTATTTTCATTATCCCATTCACAAATCATGATATTCCACTAATAAAAATATTTTATTAAACGAGTAACCCTTTTCTTTCATATATTAATAAAGAAAAAATATGAACTAAAATGTTGGTGTTACCTTTTCAGTGGCAGCGCCCTGTCCATCAGCCAGTGACTGCACATTTGATGTTCCAAACGGCAATTTCCATTTTCCATTTTTTTAATATCAAGACTCAAGTTATCCTCTGAAGCTTCTGGCTTTGGTACACTTACTTTCGAACACCAGATGGGTATTGTTATTTTAGAAAACAACGACAATGTTTAATTCACTGATTTGGAACCATCCACTAGAAAAGACCGAATACTTGTGCGCTCCGAAGTAAACTGTTTTTCTGACACTGGCCGTGCCCTAGAGGGAACTTCCAGAACTAAAAACAATCTTGTACCTAGGGACAGAGCGGGAACAGCTTGCGTTCAAGGTCAGAGCATTCGGAAATTGAAACATAGGAAGGCGATTGGATTTCGTACCTACTTTACCAAAACATTTATTATTATCAAGGCATAGTGTGACGTAACGTAAAATTATAATAATTATATGGCAAATTATTTACTTAAAGTATTTCAGCTATATTACCAAACCTGTTTTTACCTAACCGCGTAAAACGGTGGAGGTTTTGAGTGTACAAAAACGGTTGAATTTACATACTGAACTACTCTAGGCAACCTTTGTGCTTCAAATATAAGAATTCCTTGTTATAATTGTTCATTGTTTAATTAATCAACATGCACAATAAAAGATAATTGTTATTTTAAATAAGATGTGTAGGGAAGGTCATGTCTAGTCAGGTTATGTCTCGAAGAACAACAAAGGCAGCTTCACCACCGGCACTAATCCATTTATTGCGTTTCGTGAAGTAAAATGTGTGCCAACGCTGACACTTGCAGTGTCAGAAATAAAAAATTAAGGCATAGACTTTCCCTTGCTAGTTAGTTATTTTTATTTTCATTGGTCCGGGCTGGCTTTTTGGACTTGCCACATATTCTAGCCAGCTGCAATTACTCTAAGTATATTTTTTTATACTTTCTCATTTTTTCGGTTTCCTAATAGCTGAACCTACATATTACTTTAAGTATATTTTAGAAGAATCAAACCTCGTCCTATACAGAAATTTTGGTTGAATAATTTGGAGCCGTGTCTGAGAAAATGTCGTTAAAGCGTTCCTGTAAATGCGAAATTTGAAGCTCTTTTCCACAGAAATCTTTTGAGTTTTCGAAAAACTTTATCAGAAGTCACTTAAAGCACTTCCCCTCACAAATCCAATAATGTATACAATAGCTGGAAATGTCCGTATCATAGGCGTGAGAGATACTTGAAAAAACTTACGTTGATGTAATTTTTGAAAAAAACAAAAAAATACATCAAAATATTTCTATATCAGTTTCAATAGTACAATTAGCTGTTTCAAGCGTAATGATTTTTTGACGTATGGAAATAGGTAAATTATAATGTTTTAATTGGTTAGAAGATTTTCAATATTAATTCTTAATTTTCGGAAATTTCAAACTTTTTCGGGCATCTTCCTACAATTACAAAATAGAATACTGACATTTTTTCCATCAAATTAAATTTGTTCTCCATAATTAGATACTTAAGGTCATGAACATGTTTTTGAACGTGTAATATTACGGGCAAAATGTGCAATTTTAAAAATTAACAACAATTTTTTCTCAAAACGGCTCCAAATTATGTTTTTTAACCTTTTGGTAGAGATAGTACTAAATGCACTCTTCAAGATGACATAAACGCCATATTGCTCTATCTTTTTGTATTTTAAAAAATTACAAAAATGTAATTATTTTGGCTTGTCTCTCACGTCGTTAATATTTACATTTGGGGTAATATGGTCACATTATTGTATTTATGAGTACATGTGTTTTAAATAATGTCAGATAAAGTTTCTCAAAAATTCAACAGCTTTCTGTGAAAATGAACTCAACATTCCGCATTTTCAGAAATGCTGAAACGCCATTTTCTCAAAAACAGTTCCAAATGTTTTTTTTAACATTTCGAACGGGTAGTCTAATTTCGCTCTTTAATATGACGTTCAGTTCATTTCAGTGAAATGTTTTGTCTTTTCTAAATTTACACAAATGTAATGTTTTGAAATATCTTTCACGCCGTTAATATTCACATTTTCAGGAATTTGTAAACACTTTTGTGTTTGTGAGTTAATGTGAAATTAATGTTTTTTATTCAAGTTTTACTAAAACTCAAAAAATTTCTGTGAAAAAGTGCTTCGAATTTTGAATTTACAGTTGCGCTTAAACGCCATTTTCTTTCAAACGGCACCAAAGTTTCCAAAGAAAATTGCCATTTAGGAAGCGGTTTTACTGTTCTTCAATATTCTAAAATAATGTTTCCATTCTAGTGCCAGAAAACAGAATAATTAAGAAAAGTTTAAAAAAATGTACTTTGGGCGTCGGTTGATGGCAGCTGGCAAGAGTATGTGGCAAGTCCGAATAGCTAGCCGAAGTCAAAAGAAATAGAAAACTAATAGGGAAAGTCTGTGTCATTATGTACCACCAGCAGTTAATTTTGAGATAATTTACAAATAAAACAAAAATAAATTTTAATGTGTAGCTTTCATTGCATGTCGCACGAACTGCATAATTCCGGACGACGAAAATATAACTGTCTGTAACAGTGTATTTTTTCGCAGCATATACATATGTATGTATTATTTAATTAAAAGGATTAAACATAATGTCTTCCCGTAGCTTGTAAAAAATACGGAGGGCAACGTGCCACAAGCTGCTACAACTTCCGTGCCTCAGACGGAAGCAATGCGGTTTACACCGGGGACTTCCCATTCTTCGTAAGTACCACTAGCGCTTCCCGCTGGGGAAGCCTTGGTTTATTTCTACTCCCATCACATTGTGTCAAATCGAAACATCTCTCTTGCAAATTATATCAAAATAGAACTTTTATGAAAGATCTAACAATATGTTATTGCCTTGTATTTTAGGTTTCATCGTCAGATTTGACCATCTATACAAAAATAGCATTCCTTCAAATCTATGGGACATATTTCTTCACGCATTTAAGCTTAGAATAGTATGAAAATGTAATTAGTGGGAATTTCCCTTTTAAATACTTTTTTAATCGGCCATTTATATCTTATATACACCACAAAACTCGCGACTGATCGGGAAGCCCCTTAAATATGTAACTGATGAAATTTGAGGTGGCTTTTTATCTGCTAATATTTCTGGGATTATCACGCTTAATATATTGTGTGGTTAATCTGCGTTTGTTGTATTTGTTGTTAAGTTAAACATAATACATCTGAGAAAAGGGTTTTAAAAATTTACAATTATAAGATTTTTTTATTTTTTAAATCTATCTCGCAAATGTTGACTCATATGGTAGGGTGTAGCCATTGAATATCCCTCAAGTTCAATTTATTTCCTGGTATATATGGATAGAGGCCTCGTTACACTGCTTTATGTATATGCTTTGTATCATATATCCAACATTCACAGATGCTTTGCAATTATGGTCAAATTGTGCAAAGTTGTTCTTCGGGTCATGTGTCTTTCCTAGAGTAATTGGCAACGGTATGTAATTAAGAAATGACTTTTAAAGATGCTTTCAAGTTTTCTCCACGAGTCATTTTCCAAGATAAAGCTCTAGAGGCTCAATGTGATACCGCTCTTGAAACTATATCTACAGAAATCAATAGCACAATCAACAGCACAATAGTCTACATAAATCAAACCTGTGCTTTCGCAATTAGTGCCGCCAAGAACAATTTTCATCTCTGGCTATGTGGATTCTCCAAATGATAATCGATGTTATAATATTCTCGAGAGCTAATCACTGCATATTACAGAGCACAAGGCAAAGATGGAAGTACAATTCATAGTGACACAAAATTTAAGAAAAGTAATATGGCATAAATGTAACGCAAAAATCTGAGAAGTAAATGCTCCCTTCCCCAAACGTGTTTTTTTTAAATATTATTGTATTGATTTTCTTGACTTTATTACATTACAAGTTCATGTCAATATAAATGAAGAACAATTAATTGCCCTCAACTAATGAACTTTCCAAAATTTTAATTCGTCCTAAAGCTAAAATGACGACTCCCGTCGTGAACGTTACCATTCCGTTTTCAATCAAAGCATTTGGTCACAACCCAAGAAATATGAACTCCTTAGAAAACAAGTAGTAGTGTATTACATAGTAGTTCATTACATAGTTGCAGTACATAGTAGTTCTTCACCTGAATTGCAATAAAATGTCAAAAAGTGTGGGAGTGAGTTGAGATCAGTTAACTTGAACTGTATTGCACGCGAACGTTTTCTTGAGCCCCAGAATACCTATCCCAACTCCTTTACCAACATTGGTTGAATGAAGAATTAATGAGAAAACGAGCGTTGTAGACAAAATCTAATAACTGGAAATGTTCGCTCCCGAATAATGAAACTATTTTGCATCGAAAAACGTTAAAGTAATTTTTGTCAAAATATCCTAACTGCCCTCTCCTCTCGCAACTAGGGAGACGAGGGCTCAAGAGAACGTGCGCAGGTAATATTTCCTGCCCTCACCTCGCGAACCCGCTGCAAGTGCTAAGCCTTCTGCGCTGTGCGTGCGTGCGCGTTGCAGGCGGCGCTGGGCTACGGCAACGCGTCCGCCCCGCTGTGGCTGTGCGGTGGCGCCCTCATCAGCGAGCGCTTCGTGCTCACCTCCGCGCACTGCGCCCGCGGCACGCCGCGCCTGTGAGTCCACGCACGGCGCCAAACCTTCCCTGCGCACGTTTACTCGACACCTCACTTTGCTACGCACAGAGCAGAGGCTTAGTAATTTAACTGACAGTACTACCAATTTAGATTTTTTATTATCGCTGGCGCAAACAGTTTCTGTTACAGGAAAGCGAAAGTTTTCTAACAACGTTCGTTGCTTTGTTTTATTCATATTTAAACTCTTACAGTTAAAACAGGAGACGATATTTCGGATATTAAGAAATCTTATACAGGTGGTATTTATATAACGGTTTCTTAGTGCAACGTAGGTTTTTAGAACAACATATTTTTGTATTACAATTTAAACGTTGCTATTGACTTTAAGTTTGGTTTGTACGTTGTTTGCTCGCATTGTTTTATAATTTTCTTGTTTGAAACGCATTATTGCGGGAATAAACAGTTGCCCAATGATCTCTGAGTAGCCATGATCAGAGAGGCGGGCGTCATCTGCGATACTGAAGCCTAGGATAACTAGTTCGAATTCTGCGTAGCGGAGTTGTGTTGGTGGCATGGTGAGTCCCCAATTACCATGTCACACTTTTTCCTAAACGTGTTATGCTCGAGTGACGTAGGTGCTTTTGAAAGTCAAGTCCGCCCCCACCTAAACTATCATTTCGTAAGGGGGTGCCTTACCCCCGCGTTACTAGTCTGAGGATGGTCTGATAGGTACCGGCATACGGGCTCTAGAGCCAGAGTGTTGCTGGCAGTTTGTGTTCTATAATCCCTCGTTAACTGGGTTACACAGGTCCGGTATGACGGTTCAACGGGCTTTGCATAGCACGAATTATGTAACTATTATTGTAAGTAGGGTCACGTGGAATACATCATATTGCGATTTGTGGGCCATGTCAAATACCATGTGGCCGCGCCTCGGAAGTTTCAGCGGCAGCCGCTGGAGGATAAAATTACCGTAGAGAAATTAAAAATGGAGAAAGAGAAATTGACCCCACACTAGGTTACCTAAGGGTGCACTCGAGATACGACTATAAAGAAATCAAGGGCACAATGAGAGGTATTCATGAGCTGCTGTCGTGGTTTCGAGATGCAGCTCGTTTAATGTTTGTCGAACACCTACAAATAAACGGAATGCCAAAACAGCCAGGTATTTCCTGCCATTGGGACAGGAAATAGATATCTGCTATACTTTGTTAATAGTAAGACGATTGTTCTGTGAGAATCGTGGAAATTAACTAGAAAATTTAAAAAAATGTGGCTTACGACCATCCCTCATAGACCCATTTAAATAGTTAGCAAGTTCATTTGCGGCATCCGTCTCGTAACGAGAGTGGCATGTGTGTGTGTGTATGTGCGTGCGTGCGGTGCGCAGCGGGGCGCCGGTGGCGGTGCGGCTGGGCGACGTGGACCCGCGGAGCGCGGGCGGCGACTGGGACGGCGACGCGCAGCAGGTGGGCGTGGCCGCCGCCTGGCCGCACCCAGCGCACGCGCCGCCCGCCGCCTACCACGACGTGGGGCTGCTGCAGCTGGCGGCGCCCGCGCGCGCCTCGCAGGTGGGCACGGCGCTGGCCGCACTAAACGCCCATTCACAAGGCAAACCACAACATAAGCATGGCGCTAACATAGAAGTTAGGGCTACGTCCGTAAGCGGACTCATTCACGATGCGTTCGCATAATACACGTAAGACGTTAACTTAAATGGTTGCAAGCTTCAAGCGTCTGTGCTCATGCTTAAGTAACATATAAGGAATGAACCAATCAAAGTACGTTAACTCAAAATTGAGAATCTAAATATGAGCGAAGTATAGACGAACTAACGCCATATGGGTCATGGACATAGTCGATATCTCGAAATCGATTCTCAGATCCAACCAATAGTGAACTAGAATGTCTCACAGCCAATAGAACCTCTTATTTTGCTTACATTTATGTTAGACATGTGAATACTTCAGTCTATCACTTATGTTAATTTTTAAGTCTATGCGTATGCTTATGTTCACGTTTGCATTGTGAATGGGCCTTAATGCTAAAACAATGGACAGTCATGAGTGACAGAATCCCTGCGAAGAAGTGTAGGCCACAAAGGCTCAATAGAAAGCTCTTGCTCACACGATACTGGTTTAAAAAGAACTGGTATATCAAGTAATACTATTATTTACATTAGTATTACTATTATTATTGTTATCACAAAGGTTTTTTACAAGAACAACACTAGTACAAATTCAAGATATTTCAGAAGGCACCAAACACTTCATAGCTTAGACGTGCATATTAATGGATTTATGATTTTTTCCCACCTTATATTTTTCAATGTGTTTGGCATTTACCTAAAGGAAACGTTCCTCTACAGCGCCTGTTGTAGGGAATAACTTCGTGAAATATCTCAAAATATAGAATTTTGGACTTGTTTGCTTCTTATGAATGGTAGACTATCTTTTGTTGATTTGACAAGTATTCAAATAAAGTTTCACGTATATTCACATTACATCATAGAACAATGTTGTAGATGGCGACATTTGGAGGTATTTTCGTCCATCATTAGGCTAGTGACAGTGTTATGAAATTAAGCTGTCATGAATACAATCTATTACAAATTATTATCATACCACATAACTATGGTACTAACGTCGCCATCAACATCATTGTCCTGTGATATAATGTGATTAATAAACATGACTATCTGTTCTATTCGTGGAACTTTATTTGAATACTTGTTTGCTTCTTGTAGGAAACCCCTAATTTATTATTAGTATTAATTATTACTAATATTGCAATAATGTTTATTAATATGAGCATTGGAATTTTCTAGAAAATCAAAACAGATAGTGCCTCATGAGTTACTTACCAATAAGATAGAATTACCACATTGTAAATTCGTTTAATCAAGTTCCCGGCCATACATTTATTGATGTAAAGGAAACCACTTTCACACCCTACATGCTGCAGAAATTTATTTATTCTGAGGCATCCTGTCCATGCTATTTGTCACGACGTTCCGTGTCGTTGTGCTGGCAGGCTGTGCGCCCCGCCTGCCTGTATCCGGAGGCCGCCGCGCCCGTCGCCGCAGCGGTGCACATCGCCCTGACCGCCGCGCCCGCCCTGCCCGTCTTTCAAGGTACGAGTACCCGCCGCTCGACCCTAGCCCCGGCTCCTTCTTTTTCCAAGGACGCCTGCGTTACATGCACGCGGCCCATTTCGCTTGCAGAAGACGATTTTTCTTTTTTCTCCGGCTCTGCCATCTTATCTGACCCTTGAATGGATCAAAATAAACCCCTGGAAGCAGGTCGTGTGGGTAAATGTGGCAGGAAAAGGATCACTAGACTTCGTACTGATCCTAAAATTAAGGACACCTGCCTCAAAAATCGTAAAAAGGTTGTCCGTCTGACTATGATGATAAACGACGAGGGACCATCAGTTTCCAAAAAGACAGACCGAAGACGGTTAATCGAAGAGAACCTGATCGGGAGTCGCACTATCTAATAACCGCGCCTCAGCATGGCCATGAAGGAGAAGCGACTGCAATGGGCCAGCCAACGCTGAAACAGACTGGAGTTTCGTAATACATCCTTTTCATATATTTAAAGTACTAGTGCATTTCAACGATTTTTTGTATTATTTAACAGGTATTCTTTCCTGGCAAATCAACGTTTTAGCCCTGGAGAACAGTTCCATCCAGACTAACTAGTGGAAAGGGTTAAACCCCTGGTTTGTATCATGGTGTGGTCTATGATCTCAACGAAGGGTACACTTGTATATGACGTCTAAATATCATAGAAAGGACCAAAGGCGAGATCATTATAGGTGAGTACTACTGACTACTGACACAGCTCGAAACTCGAAGTATGGTAATTAGGTCTCGTGACTAAGTACTGTTGATTAAGAAAACATATAGGTAGGAACACACCAAAAAAGTCATGACCACCAAGAGCCAACTAATTGAAATTCTCAACAAATAACGGCAACATAACATTCAACTGCAAACAAAATGCAAAATACTGTATAGAGAGCATGCCGCTATAATTGCATCAAAGGGTGGCGTCACTAAATATTAACAGTATTACTTTTATCTAAAAATTGTTTTACCTAAATATCGCTTTGCTTTTTTGATTTTCAGCCTTTCAGTACATACACATTTTTATATATGCTTTTAATTACACTCATCATTGCTTGAAACCTTTGCTTTCTCCAGTGCGTCTCATAGTTCTTTCCTGGGCACTGTATCGAATGCTATGCATATTGTGAATGCACTGCATATTGTTTTCCCCCTACTCAAGGTTTTTTATAGTGCAAATCTGGTCTTGTGTTTGTCTGTACGGTCTAGAGGCTCCTTGCTCCTCTTCCAAGTCTTCCTCTACCTCCCTCCTTAAGTTTACTTCAACTATCCTTGAGTACAATTTACTTATGCAGGATGACAAACAAATTGCCCTGTAATTTTCACAGTTAAACTAGTATAAGACACAAAAATCTGAGACCTGTCCCTAATAATTTGACTACCTACGGTATATACTATAGAGGGAGTTCATCCGACTATGACTACCCCCACAACTTCAACGACGGTTCACGAAATCAAAATACAGTTTTCGCTTAACAATGCGTGATCATGGGGTAAGTAATATGCTGCAGATATTTTGTTTGAAATATTTTGTTTTCTGGAAATTTAATATTGTTTGATTTTTTAAATGGTACCATGCACTTTTCTCACTTGTAATAGATTCATCATCAAAAGAGGAATACAATGATGTATCATATGTTAATATTTTGATAGTAATGTGAGTGTAAAATTAGACTTTAGAACGTGTGATTTTAAATTAAACGTGCAATATTTCCTGTAGCAGCCCTTGCAACTGTCGCTCTGAGGGAAAGGTGGCCTTCGCCGCCTCTCCCCTCTCCCCGCAACTGCTGGCGCCGCGAAGGGCACCGTCCTCGGAGGCGACAGTTGCAAAGGCTGCTACATGAAATACTGCACGTTCAATTTAAAATCACACGTCAGAAAGTCTAATTTTACGCTCACATTACTATCAAAATATTAACAAATGGTACATCGGTTTTTTCCGCTGTTAATGATCTATTAACAATATCTATATAGCATTTTTCTTGCCCTGTGCTTCCGTATTGTTGAGCGAAAAATGCTTTTCGATTCCATGAACCGTTTAGACGTTATTGGGGTGGCATATAGTTGGTGGAACACCGGAATATTACACACACACACACACACACACACACACACATATATACATATATATATATATGTATGTGTGTGTGTGTATGTGTGTGAGAGAGAGAGAGCGAGACAGACTCAGACAGACAGACCGAGAGAGATAGACAAACAGAGATACAGACCGACAGGGAGAGACAGAAAGAGACAGAGAAGAACAGAGAGACAGGGAGAGACAGAGAGACAGAGAGACAGAGAGACAGAGAGTGACAGAGAAAAAGAGAGAGAAAGATAGAGAGGAGTGTTGGAGTAAGAGAAAAGAGATTGGGGCAACGTCGTAAGGGGGGAGCCTGTGGTCCAACGCACTCACCTGGGGGGCGCGCGTCGCGCGTGCGCAGGAGGGGCGGTGGGCAGCCGCGGCGCCTTCTACTCGCGCGCCGACGGCGGCGTGGCGCAAGAGGAGCTGCAGCTGGTGGCGGCGGGCGAGTGCGCGCGCCTGCTCAGCGGCCGCAGCCCGGCCATGGAGCGCGGCCTCGACCCCTCGCTGCAGCTCTGCGCCCGCAGCCGACGCGCCGACGGCGCCTGCACGGTGAGCACCCTCCCCTCCCCCTCCCCCCCCCATCGCCCACTTTACACACGCCCACACTCATCACGACAATAAAATAATAATAATAATAATAATAATAATAATAATAATAATAATAATAATAATAATAATAATAATAATAACCGAGCGAAGTGGCTCAGTGCGTAGCGCACTGACTTCGTAATCGGGAGGTCCGGGTTCGATTCCCGGGCCGGCCATCCTGACCGGGGTTTTCGTGGTTTCCCTCGGTCATAAAGGCGAATGCTGGGATGGTTCCAAAAGTCCACGATCACCTATCGCCTCCTAATCCATTCCTATCATCTTTCATCTTCCATACCCCCGGGCTAACAACCATGGGGGATAAAAATCGGATCCAGCTAAATGCTGGTCCCCCCTAAGAATTGTTGCAAGCACCTGCTACCGCGATAATAAATAAAAACTGAGCCACGGTATATGCAGGATGCTTGCTTGCGTGGTCCTAGTCGGCCGATTAACGAAAAAAATAAATAATAATAATAATAATAATAATAATAATATACTTGGGACGAGCGAATTTGCTTAGTGCGGTGCCATTGGGAGGTCACCCTCACCATCGGGAGGTACAGGTTCGATCCCCGAGTCGTCCATCCTGAACAGGTTTTTGCATTTTCCCTTAGTCGTAAGGCGATTGCGGGGGAAGTTCTAGTCCTTTCACCCTTCATCATCATCCTATCATTCCATTCTAATAATAATAATATATTATTATTGTTAGAATTATTATAATTATTATAATATATAATATAGAAGTATTATAATTATTATTGTCTCTGTGTGTTTGTGTGTGTCTATTTTATCATAATCATTACACCACATCGCCCATGGCTTACATTCTTGGGGAGTAAAAATTGAATTAGAATTAAGGGCTGATCCCTCCAATACAAAAGTAACGAGCAAAGTAAAGCATCTACCCCGATAATCATCACTGAGCCCTGGTGGAATGCACATATGGGGTGGCCCCATGATGGCCGATTCGCGCAATAAAAAAAAGAATGTACTTGTCATTTTAGGGTCGGATTAATCCAATTCTTGCCAGCTTCTTTCAGAAATCTTGAACAATAAGTACAGAATAACATAAATGTTTTAATAATAATAATAATAATAATAATAATAATAATAATAATAATAATAATAATAATAATATCCTTATTTATAACGACGCTCATGCTTTATGAGTCAGCTGGGATGGCTTAATAACAGCAACTGTTGCAGCTGTTCTTGGCCGAGAAATACTAAGGCTCGAGTGGGTGCTAAATTTCGGTTTCGACACTGGATATATATTGATACAGTAGTGCCCTTTTGTAAATTGCAAAATGTTTATCTTTAGATACTTGATTAGCCACTCAATATTCTACTCCCTGAACGTGTTTGAGACATTTTAAGTTCACCAAAGTATCAGTTCATGTTTTACTATAGGAAAATGAATATTAATAAGATTTTTTGATTGTTATACAAAAAATGGAAAATAAATAAATTAACGCGTCTCTAGAATTCACGTACTCCAAGTTCGACAAGTTTGAAGCTGAAGGTAATTCTCAAATTTTTAGTTTTCCAATATTGCGCTTGACACCATTAGCGCAGTGGGTATTACTGATAACTTACCATAGATCTTAATTTATTGGGCCCAAACCAAAGAACCTCCCTCATGAAACCTACACACAACAAACCCGACTGCCTGCATTCCAATGCGAGTGACGCGCGCCCCGTGCTTGCAGGAGGCGTGGATGGCGGGCGGGCCGCTGGCCGTGAAGATCGCGGCGCCGCTGTGCGCGCACGCGGTGGTGGGCGTGGCCGGCGCCGGGGCGCTCGCATGCGCAGACGGCCGCCCCGCCGCCTTCACGCGCCTCCACACCTACCTGCCATGGATCGAGAAGATCGTCTGGCCCTGACGCCGCGCCCGCACGACGCCAGGAATATCGAATCTCCGAAAGATTTTCAGCCGAACGGGTAGTCACAAAAAATAATGCTTCATCCGGAATGAATTTAAAAGAGAACGATTCGAGGTCTGACACGAAAGTTATGGTAATTATTTTTGTGCGATAACGTGGGTATATGGAATATAGCGTTGATGATGAAGTCGGGTGGTAGATCATGTTACTGCTTGGAATACGCGTTTGGATGTGTCAGAACATTACTGCAACAATGAGACGCGAGAATACAAGATCCTCCCTTGTTCCTGACGGTATGAGATTACTTCCACAGCGTCTGACAACTTGAAATACAACTTCGAAGTAACGTCATACGTATGCGAATGTGTGTGTGATTCACGTGGCATTACAACAGAAATAATCGTAAAACTAATGGTGTTTTTCATTTTGTGTTTCCTCTACTAGATACTGATGCCTATTGTCTAAAATGCATAATTACAGTGAATGTTAGAGTACATCATCGTATATTATTTCGTGCCACTGACACATACCAGTAAAAAAAGTAATTACCATGACTTTTGTTGTGATTATCGTATTGTGACGTAGTGAAAAGAGAATAAATTCAGATAACAAAAATAAAAATAGTATATTGAAAAGTTACAGACTAGATACAATAAATTGCTAAATGTAAACACTCCGGCAACCTTTTCCTTCCAGTACCCTGCTTTACCGCAGAAAAAAAGCCACGCGTGATGCGAGCTGTCGGACTTCCGTCCCGTGACAATTACCGTCACATGGCCTGATTCCAAAATTTAAACCGGTCGCCGTCTGGCGGACCGCGTGCAAGAAGCACCCGAGATCGTCTGGACCTTACACTCCGGACACCTCGCCCCCACTCTTATGCTCCCTGTACCTACACGTACTAGGCCCTCTGATGTAAACTGAATGAGAACGCGGGCGCAGATGGCGCTGCGTTAAATAGTTGATTGCTACACCCCCACCTCACAAGTTCCCTAGATAGGCTCGCCCGCTGTCGGCAAGCGAGGCTCGCTAGCCAACATCTTAGGAGGGGGGATACACCCCCACCACACAAAATTCCCAGGTAGGCTCGCCCGCCGTCGACAAGCGAGGCTCGCTAGCCAGCTTCCTAGGAGTTTACAGCCTAAGGTTATTTTTGGCTCTGCCACGCTGTCTGCGTCAACTGCCAGAGCGCAAAATCCCGGAAGTTCAGGCTCAACCCCTTCCTCCCCCGCAGCGCACTTTCACCGGCGTAACGGTATTGGCCCTCGTGTTAACGACGCCACAGTATATTCGTAAAGAGAACGTTAAAGTTTGTTGAAGAATAAAAGGTAGTGAAAGAATGATGAAAAATAAATAAAAATATATTTGATTTACTTTATTTCAAGTCTACTTTATCACATATTTTCAAACGAGTGCATTCCTAAGTGTGTTAAAACTATGTAAAATGCAAGTCCTACTTTGTTAAATTTGTTAGCATGGTTTCACTATGACCACTCTTTGCAATTTTAAAATTGATTGGCTTTTTGTTATGTTTTCTCATTGTATTCAAGACATTCGAATAGATTTACAGATTGCAATCTTGAAAGCTTATATATTGAAGAATCAGTATTTGCATTAATCCATTTTTGTATGACATCAAGAAAAATACCGAACCAAAATGTGTTTCTGAATAGAGAAAAATAGTTACAAACGAGTGAAAAAGAAGAAGCAATATGAAGTAATCCTATAACTAACGGAATTCTCTTACTTCCTCCAGATCAATGCATTGCCTTTATAAAAGGGTCTTCCCTTTAATATTTGCTTTTTAGATTTTAATTCGAGAGCTGTATAATGTAGAATATGAATCGTAATCGATACTAAAGCTTGAGAATCATGTACCTATATACTTAACTCTTATATTTGCTGATATTTCTTTAATTAACAGTGATAATCAAACGACATTTGTAATTAACTGATTCCACAAATAAATTAAATCCCATCGTTCCTTTAAAGCGCTAAATACTGTATTATTTTTATTTCAAAATCATAATTAAATTACAAGAAATCAAGATATTGCATGCAATATTGTTTTATCTACTATATATAATTGTGAATAAATAATCGGGCAACGCAGGGACGCAGGAACTACGCATACTGTACTTACTTTAATAATATATTACAATCACCTTTTGAAAGTTTGCGTTGAAATAGTTTTGAGTTTTTTAGTATGGCTCCTCCGATCCTTTCCGCAGGGACATGAACACGTCCTTTCTTTATGAGCAATTTCAATGTTCGCTATATTGCTCCGAATACACACTGTACTCCAAATCGATAGATAACTACTAAAGATTGCAACATGTTTGTGAGCTAGCCTGACTTTAAGGGATCACCTGAATTTTCATGAAGCTATTAAGCATGGTGACAATTTTTGAATTGTTTTGTGAACATCCGATAGACGTTCAAAGACAAAACTTCTACTTCGGATTACTAAATTATATTAGTTCTGAGTGTCGAAACAGTTACCCCTTACCTAAAGAAAGAGGATAAAACACTATTATGTCATCTACCAATACCGCCCCCCCGCCGTCTAACAGCCGGAACAGAGACGCTTCAAGCAACAGCCGTTCAAATGAGAAGTTCCTCTCAAAATCCCATTCATCGATTGGCTTCAAACTCGTTATAATAAAAATCAGTCGTTATAGAAAATGCACATGGTACGGAGTGTTTACCCTTATCTTAACCCTCTTATCACTCGCAGGGAAATACACTTTACCAGGTACTACTTTAGCGTGGTGTCTCCGGCAGGTATTTTCATGTTTTAAAATTCACTTGGTGGTTTACGAGTTTAGAGTGAAGATAAATTGAAACATGCCATAGTTACCCAGCTCATTCATTTCCGGGCTTGGTAAATTTCATGAAACGTAACGATAAAATACCTGTTTAATTTTTTGTTTAATTACAGGATTGTAAATAATTATCTTCGACCTCATCAATGAAGTCGTAAAGATTCATGTAAATATCATGTATTTTTCTAGATCTCTTTCTAGATATCCTTCATGGAACCAGCTAAAATTGTGCCAATCAATTTGTCTTGTTGAGAAAATTGAATGAGCTATTTATCACCTCTGTAAGTGCCGTAAGTCATCAAAAACACCTTTTATTTGGTTTTAAACTATTTTTTAGAAAAATTCCTTAGAATGTTCTGGAGGCATACACAACAAAGGTCAATCAGGAGACCTAGACGCCTCGGAAGATATTTCATTTGTCTTGAGTGGTGGACCGGAAGTAGTCGAACCGTGAGTGACGGACAGGCGGAGGGACGCAGATTACTCGATTACTACATAAGGATTTTGCAGGAATTTTTACAGTAAAAGTGTATATACTACCTTCTCAGTCCTATCCACTTTTAACCACGCGGCACACGCGCTAGTAAACGTTACTCGAGCACATGTGGAGATCTCTCAGATGCATCATTTGCATTTTTGCTTATCTTGCTTCACAAACTGACTCTTGGTTTTCTCAGACACAAACACAGGAAACACATTTACTCACATCGAAAATTTAAAACTTAATTAAAGTACAATGCTTATCAATAATATTTCGTAAGAACAAGACATAGATTAAAAAGTTGTGTCAGTTGTAAATTGCTTTTCACGCTCCTGCCTGCGGTATGCTGAGCTGCACGCGATTTGATTGAGATGGTTCTCGGGGCTACAGCACAAAGTCGAACCGGTAGCTATGAGATCTGAGAACAATAATCGAAAGGTTCTGAGAACGCCGGTGTTCTCAAAAATATCTATTCCGCTCTTTCAGCGGAAGAATAATTCCGTCATCTGAGCGATCTGTCGCGTGTGCCGCGGGGTTCAGCACGCTACGTTTTTCCTTATTGGTGTACGAAGAAACCGGATCGCCGAGTGGTCGGCCGACGCCACAGAAAAGCAGGTGGCCAACCGGCAGCAGGCGGACGCGGGAGTCCCCCGTGGTTTGTGCGCTTTGCTTCACCTCGCCCGCTGCCGCTGCCGCCGCCGCACCTTTAGGGATAGCATTTGTCTTCACGCGGAAATTCATCCCAGGGCTGAATTGAAGATTACGAAAAGCTATACTATATTACTACATATTTGCGTCAGAACTTCATCTAATGCAGGCACGGTAACGAGTCGCCGGTAAGTTTGAAAATTTAACTGGGAAAATCGTACCTACGCCATCTTTATAAGTGGATTTCACTCTTTTTGTACAATATTGATAGATTGTGAGTAATTTCGAGCACGTCAACAACTGAGGTCATTAGTCCCTTTGGTAAGTGTAGTGCAAGTTAATGTATTCACTGCTGTACAAGTAAACATCTTAATTATGCGTTATGAATAATGTCCACTAGGTCAAATGCCATCAAAAAACATCCATTCATTTGCACACTTTTTATGCTGAAAAACCAATGCATCTATAACCACACCGGTACAAGCTATCACATTCACATCCACTATGTGCTGGATATTTCAAACACCGACAATCTAATCTCTCAATGAAAATAAAATGTATAGTAAAGTGGTAAAATTGAAAATAAAAGGCAGCAAGATATAATTAAGATGGAGCTAAAAGTATATACCGTTTTTATGAGTATGTATTAGTTATATGTTTTCCAAAAAAACAACTTGAAGTAACTGACTTATATTTTCAGTAATCTGGTCTACTGCATGAAGAGTATCAAATTCCTGATACATTTTCAGACACACAGTCATCTTCTGTAAAATATTCTTCAAATAAAAAAAACATTCATCATATCTGAAATTAAATGAATATTGTTAATGTTTCTTGGAAAATCACGATTACTTAATTTCGTCTCAGGAGCATTGTTTTCTGTATAAACTAAAATTCAAAGCACTACCTATAACTACAGAAACAGAAATCACTGGATGAGGTTTACACTCTAGTTTCAAACACATTCACCGCATTGTTTAACAACTGTCAAAAAAGGAGGGACTTCACTTTCGTAAAATTATTGATCAAATCGTCCAACGTTACTCGCGAAAACTGTTTGCTATAGACTTGTTGCGAAATCATACTAGCAGCGTGGACAGCTACTGGTTGGGAGTTCTTCAACCTTCTTTTCTACTGGAGTTTCTCGCCTTGTTTCTTTTCTAGAAATATACGCACGGCAGTCACAAATATGGAAAACACCACGGGCTTTTTTATTAGACACTCCATTTAGAAAATAATTATGACACCCGTCGTATCATATATAACTGTTTCCTGCAGTTTATCACTCTCATGAAAGTGGAGATGGCAAACCTGTAAAATATTACATAAAATTAGAAACCGTTTAATACTAGTAAATAATTAACAGCAAAAGATTTAAACATCAAGAATATTATTCTCAAAGTACTATAATAATACAACCATCGCATTTAGCAAGAACGAATTAAAAATTAATTTGAACGGAATTAGAATATTAATTATGTCCTGCTACCTACCTAAAAATACTTGAAATTATTTTAGTTAGTTTCTATAAGCCTTATAATTGAACTGTGTAATGCTTGAAGAGTAATACTCACTGTAATAAGTTGATTTCATACTTGGCCTAACTAATAGAAAATAAATATTTATCATGTATGGAACATGTGGCAAAACATTCTAAAAGGTTTTTAGCAAGGAAATGATTACGATTAAAATGAATACTTGCCTTACCTTGGATGTTCTTTAAGGGTTGTATTTCATTTGAAGTACAGCAAGCCATTTTAGTCGCATTTCATCATCTTCTGGGAAACCAAATACATGGACTTTAGATCCTCATTGTAATATCCACGGCAGCGCGTGGCCGTTTGGTACAGCGCATAAATGTGGTCCCAGTGCCGGCGGAAGCACTTGGCTCGCCGCAGCCACAGCCACAGCCACATCTCCTCTCGGTCATTGCCTCAGACGAACTAAGGGTGCTCTGTGGCCATGGCGCTCCGCCCGTTGCTGCTCGCCGCCCTCTGCCTCGGCGCCGCCCACGCCGTCGTCTTCGAAGGCGGGGCCTCCTTCCGAGAAGACGCGCTGTGAATTGAAGGTGTCGGAAAAGCACATTTCACGTATCCAAAATAAATATCTTAGACTTTATCGGATAATAAAACATAATGAACCAAACGCTGTACACATGAGCCCATAGAAGTTTCAAAGCACTAAGAAGAGTACCCTCAAATCAGTTATGTATGGATTTATAAAAACGATTTTTCTAGTAACAAATTTGTGAGTTAGCATTAAGTTGTCACGACCCAATCAATCCAATCTGATCGCATCGATTGCTCAATCCAATCTGATTGCAAATCGCCATTTCATTCATTTGTTTAATTAATTTTTAATCAGTTTTCTATCACTACTGAGCACACTGTCCCCAGATTTGACTCTAGCCATCTAAATTTATCTTTTCTGTACGAAAGCAAAATAGTAAAACTTCCTCGTATTTGTATGTTGTCCGATGTCTACTATTTCTTTCCATTAGTTCGGCCTTCGAGTCTCATGCCCAGAGGGCAGTGAATCCCCCTCCCCCCTTGGGAAGAAGGAAAAAGGTGCGTAAGCGGAGACCAATAGCATGCGGCCAGCGGCTGACGCTCGTGTGCCAGCGAAAGCACCGGACTGCCCGCTGAGACCACAGCCACAGCCACAGCCACAGCTCCTCTCAGCCATGGCGCTCCACTCGTGGCTGCTCGCCGCCCTCTGCCTCGGCGCCGCCCGCGCCGTCGTCTTCGAAGGCGGCGACCCCTTCCGAGAAGGTAAGACGCGCTGATTCTTTGTTGTTTACCGTTTTTTAAACTTTTATATGTTTGTTCGCGGATGTGTTACTTCTTAGGGAAACATTTACATTTTGTTTTGGGTCGTCCATAAATTATATACCGCTAAGGAGGGAGTTTGAGGCAGGGTAACACTGCGTAACATAGGGGTAAAGGGTGTTAATTTAGTGTATCGTTTGGTTGATTTCTTTTTTTTTTAATTTCAATATCTGCTGAAATAATTCATTTTATTCCGTCACATACGGAAATGATAAGTTATTAACAATTTCAAAAATAAATAAATAAGTTAAAGAAATTATTATGTAATTGTTACAATAAATGAAAATACTCGTATATTTTTATTAATGATATATTGATTGAATCTGATAGATCGTGAAGAAAACATTCAAAACTGTAGTGTATTGTAGAATTCAATTAAATTGGCACAATAGTCTCTTCTCATGCATCATCCGCGACGGCGAGTGCACGGCTTATTGTCAAAAATTGTCTCACCTGTTTATCCCTCTTTCACTCAAAAATTCTCTCCATTCTTATTGATACGTTTGGCTAGCATTACCAACTACTTTTCACTTTAATTTTCACAAATCTAAATATATAACACATTATTAAATTAATACAAATGGTTACTTTTATATAATACAATTTTTACTTGCTGTAAATGGGAGGGGAACTATCATAAGTGTTACGTTATTATTTAGGGGGGTTCAATTGTTCATTACAGTGGCGTAATGGAAGAGAGGGGGTACTGAAAATACTCCAAATTTGCGTTACATAATTTATGGACGGCACCTTATTTATTTTCTTAGTGATTTTTCCGACTTTTTTGTAATTTCTTTGTATTATTATTAGTATATTCTTTTACACGCAGATGTTCGCCTGTTGAGAGATTCAAGAGAACTTACTATTTTGGACTAAATTGGACTTTATTATACACACTATTTTGGACTCAAATACTTAGTTCTGTTAATAAATACAATAACAAAGTACAAGATATTTATATTTGTATGTACAAGCAAATATAATCATAAAACAGGTGGTCAACAATTTTTTTAATGACGGACATCTTGTTTTGCCAATGATCGGCACAGCATAACATAGTTTTCTTGAGGACTGAAATGAAAAATAATTCTAAGAGCTTCAATTCGAAGCAAGGGTACAATGTAAACCGTTGGGAAAATAACAATAAAAACTTTATAAGGGAGTAGATATACTTACAAGCAAAACAAGGGATTGCCCCATTCATGGGGGACCCGCGCCTTGAAATGATCCATAAAATATTCGAAAAATTATGTGTATCATTGTACTAGTACAAAACTAATTATATTGTTATAATTAAAGTAACATCTACAATTAGCGTGCGAAAGAGTAAATCTGGAAGATTGTTTTTTCTTTTTCTGAAGGGAGGTCCCAACACAATTTTCTGTTATGAAGCCCCATCCCACAGTTCCAAAATGCGGCCCAGCCTTTCAGCCCGGCGTGTGCCCACGCGTGTTCGCAGACGCCATTTGCTCGCCCCCGGAGAGCAGCCGGCCCGTGGGGCTATGCAAGCGGCCGCACTCGTGCCCGGTGAACCGCGACGGGTCGTGGCTGCCCAACTGCGGGCTGCCCGGCGCGGACGCCAACATGCAGTGCTGCGCGCACCCGTCCCTCCCGCACCCGCAGGGCGGCAGGCGCAGCAGGCGAGGTGAGCAGCGAGGGCGCCCGTCTACCGCCCACGGCACCGGCGTCCACTCGCGTCACAGCTGCGACTCTGGCCGGGAGGTTCTAATCTTCGAGGCCTGACGTTGGCGGGATTGTCGTCACTAGCTTGGTCGAGATTAGTCGCTGTTTGGAGCAGCCGGCTGTTCTGATCAGTTCTGAAAACTTTCCGTGGTTTCTCCAACCAACGCAAAGTGAATGCCGGAGTAGTATACTAACAAACGAGCCACGGACAGCGCGTGATTTTTCCTTTCTCTTCTTTGTTCCTTCCTCATCTCTTACGTACGCACTTTTACACTCACATGCACTACCCTACCACATATGGCGGGAGATCAGTTGGAGGCTTCGAGCATGTCTCGGCTGGGGCGGTGCCCCGCTGGTGGAAGATACCTGATTGGGAAAAACCCATCAAGTCAAATTGTAAGTCGGCATCGGAGTTCGCCATTCAGTGGGGTAAGATCACCGCCACCTCCAGCGATAAAAACATACACTACACTTACAGGACTAATGACCTCATCAGTTGACGCGCCAGAAATAACTAATGAATAAATGAATCAATCAATTCTTTGGGTCTATTGCTCATGGCAGGATGTATTTGCGTACGATATTGGGAGCCTACAACTTAACCTTCGAATATTGAGAGGATAAGACTCAAGTCTCTACCGTTGCTGGAATTTCGACTAGCTAAGTTGCTGGGCTATTTTCTGGGAGAGAATTCTTGAGATCGTAGTAGATTGTTTATGATAATTTCTACCTGCTAGCTGATTCAGATATTCAGCAATACTCCTCAGTTACTACAACGACTCCGAGAGAACGCAGGGTCCCGACGAGTTCGGATTTTCGACAATAATAACATACCTATATTGGATTCAGCGGGTGCTTGGCAGAATATTGAAGCGGTCGGTTGCTCTGATCTCTAGTTGGCAGTGGTTTCTAGGACCAGTACCAAGCAATGCAGTATCATAACCAAATCGAACCATCCGATTTTCTTTTCCCCATCCTTGTCCCCTCCTCTCCCCGTACGCAAACATGTTGGGTGCTTAGACCTTGCCCTGGCGGTGGCGCTGCCTTGAGCGCCTGTTCTATGGATGACACCCGGAGGATGAGAGCTCATAAGCCGACGTGTGGGTGTGCTACGAATCTCCCATGCCAACGGCAGAGGAACACCACCACCTCCCAAGATATAACAAGCACTGCACTTACGGGATGGATATGAACGATATGCATGATCAGTAGAAGCTTCCGGAAACACCAATCAATCTGATAATTTTTAGGTTAATGTCAGGGCAGGATCCTCAACAATGGAGCATGGATTGTTCGCAGTTTACTTTCTCGTTACTGTTTGCACAGTACTCATTTTCGTTGAAAACGTTTATTTTTCGAAAATTGCAAACATTCAATATTTTTTAGGCATCTTCCCACAACTAAAATTATGAAGATAGGGATTTTTCCCTTAATGGAAACTGTTCCTTAAAGATACGTAGATTCATGTAAACTTTTCGAAAATTGGAATACGTTTCGCGTAAATTTGCGCGAAAGCACATGCGAGAAATTACGTGCTATTTTAGCACTACTTGCTGATCCCTCTCCCATTCTTAGGGCCGGGCGATGAGTTTATTGAAAGACTTCATGTGTCCAGTTCTGAAATATCTAAACAGATTGGGCAGTAATGGAAATACTGGGACGTTAAATAAAAACCGGTAATATGATCTAGCTCATAAGGAAAAAGAAGAATACTTTTAAAGTTGTCCGGTGAGTTCTTTAGATTCTGCTCCTTCAATTCCCAACTTTTTTTTTTTTTGCCGCTCGCAAACTCGTCAATCTGCGTCACGGCACGAATTCCTGTCCCACTTCCGCCGCTTCTGATCGCCACATCCGAATCCTTGTGATGGAGCGCTTCCGCTGCGGAGGGTACTGTGAGCGAAATAGCCTCCAACAAACAGGATACCGACATTCGTGAGACAAGGCGTGGAAAAAAGGCAATAACAAACAGCATTTTTTATTTCGTTGTAACGAAAACGCAAAGCATCGAAAATAGTTCGATGTTTTGAATAGAAAATAAAAAATGTTTGCTAGTTTCATGCTGATCCTTTTGGACACCTCCCACTTTCAGCTACAAATCAGGAACGTTTCTCTGAATAAATGAATTTTGAAATTTTATGACATATTTACGGGAAATGAAGGTACACGGATGTAGTTGAATATTGTTTTCTAGTTTTCTGTTCGCTTCCTGATCACATATCAACAGGGGCGGATAATTTGGGGGGGAGGGCTCGTAAATTAGTTCCTTTTTAATTCGCATTTCAGTGTAATTTTGATATTCTGTCAAACGAAACCCATTCTGACCAGGCATACCAATAACCTTAAAATATCCTAAGAAATCATTCCCGGTGTATAACACTGTTTATGTTCCCACGATTCTAAAAGCGGCCGAACTCTGTGAAACTGTGATTTGTGTATATATATATATATATATATATATATATATATATATATATATATATATATATATATATATATATATATTCTAACCGTCTTACCTATCGTACACACCTTGTACCTTCCTCAGCACACACAGCATGCACTGTAAGCAAGTCGTTAAGATATTATGCTCGTGAAGCGAGCTTAGAATCTCAGGAAGCAGGATCTTTGGGGTACGAGAAAGGTCTGAACCCTTGACACAATAAAAGTCACACAAATCACACATAAACGAGCATATAATTCACTTAAAATTCTGTGGCATGAATTGATAACAACGAAAAACAAATCAAACATAGAATTACACTTCCAAAAATGATAAAAAAACACAAATAAGCAACTTTTACAGCCTATTCAACAAATGAACACTTAATTTTGTCCAGAACTAATTTTCTGAAGCAATTTCTTTGACCAGTACTGGGATTCCCTTTTGAAAATTCACTACGTCTAAATTTAAATTATTCTAATTACAATTGCATGTGAAACTAAACCTAATTTACAATCTCTTGCCTTCTCAAAATTTTACATACAATAATTAACATGTGGGCAAGCGCACTACTCTCAATTTATCTTTAAATTATAAGTGCTGGTAACAGAATAATGACTGCTACAATAGAATGGTTAAAGGCAAGCAATAACGCATTAAATCTCCCACTCCCAAGCTACAAATTATTAACATCCGTGTCCTCAATTTTTAACACTTCTGAAACTGTTCTCTTTCCCTGCCGACGTGAACTTGACCTAATTTCGTAGATCTACAGGTTACCTCGAAACTGTCCGTCTTTCAACCTTGAAACAGCGTGCTGCGTTCCGCACCGCGTTGCTCGATTCCGAAGTTCTGGGTTGCCTTCGATGTCCTCTTGCGTCCTCTCCTCGGTCGTCGTCTTCTCCCGGTCGACCCGCGTATTCTTCCGTTTCCACTAATCGGTTTCTTCTCCTCCCACGGCTGCTACCGCCTTCGATTACGCCCAATTTGCAGAAAATGTCCCTTGCACTTCCCTAACTGCCAGTGCAAGTACTTCGCTCGTTCCTAACTTTTATTCTGTTAATCAAGAACTTTCAGAGCTTTCCTGAGAACGGGCACACTTTTACTTCCCGCATTAGTAAATAGAAGAATATTTCTCTAATTCCTGACTACTGCGCGGACGACTAGCTAGACGCTTTTCACAACGCCGTACACTCCTATTCTAAACAGTCGTTGCGGCAATTTCTAACTAATCTAACGCTCTGATAAAATCTGCACACTTGCCAAGCGGTGCCTTACATGAAGAACTGCTGACCCGACGCGTGCTAGCAGAAGAGATGTTGACTCCAGGCGAGATGGCGACAAAAGAGGAGCTCCCGCTTCCGCGTTTGCGTATTTATTGGCGTTCGCCTGGGGAAATTCGGCGTGGTGGGGATTATTTCTCCTACTTGTGCCTTCCACCAGCAAAAACGTGGCTTGATAGTTCGCGGCGACTAGTACGAGCAACGGATACCAGGCTGCGCGTTTTGCTACTATTGTTTTCGGCCGCTCTTCTCGCTGCTTGTAAACGTTTATGCCGGCGAAACTGTGGTGTTATGGGGTTGTATAATCCCATTTCGCCACAATATATATATATACAAATCAACAAATTAAGGGGCTTCGGAGAACGAAATATATTGGAATCAATATTAAGAAGTAGAATTTTACAATTATAGGCCTTTAACGACAGTAATTTCCTTGTGTCACTCCACTTTAAAAGAAAAAAAATAGTAAGATACGGTTTTTGCGTGACAGTCTTTTAGTGATCGTAAAAAAATAGTGAAGTAAATATCTATATGCGTAAGTAATATGTGTAACTAATAACTGAAACTTGGTTAGAATACATTAATTTTAAATATTATTTCTTCCTGTTTAAAAATGTTATGTAATATGTATTAATGATTTATTTAAAATACTCAAAAATATTTTCCTGGTTATTGATTCGTACATTTTTCTGTAACAATAATTATTAGTTTACGATTTATTAGTTTACGATAATTATTAGTTTATTATTTCTGTGATGTAAATGAGGCTGAATGTTTTTTTCGTAACACAGCCTGCCTGCAATTCACAAAGGCGAAACAGCACTGCGACTTCCAACCCCCTGCTGCCGGTTCCGAAGTTCGCATAGGAGATTTTCCTTATTTCGTAAGTACTGTGACACAGCGAGCAATATGTCAAACCACATTTATTCATTATCAACTCCGATTTGCTTGCGTTCAGGCTGGGCTGGGCTACAAAACAAGGACTGGCGATGGAAAAACGAGCTGGGCGTGTGGCGGGGCCCTCATCAGCGAGAACTTTGTTCTGACAGCTGCAAACTGTGCTCGTGGGTCTCCTTCATTGTAAGTAATTACAAAAAGCTTATTTAGGAAATAAAAATTTTATGAGAAAGAACACAAAGGAATGTTTTAAATGCTTACATTTTGACGCTTTTCTAAAGGACTAATAAAGGAATATAGTTTATTTTCGCACTCAATTTCTCCCTCTTAATGTTCTATATTATTATTATTATTATTATTATTATTATTATTATTATTATTATTATTATTACAGTAAACCATCTTTAACACAAATTCCAAGGGACTGGAATAATCTGTGTTCTTGTTATAAAAAATCGTGTTATCCGATTTTTTTATACAGGTGTCCAGAGAGGAAACATCGAAACTCCTAAAGTAAGTTCTTAAGACAATTTTAAGCATATTTTGTCTAATAGACACCTTCATTATTCCAAATGTCTGAACCAAAATAAGCACTGAAAAGTTTTTTTGGAAAAATTACTACCTATGCAAAAATTTGCATTGCAGAAACGTATAAACAATCCAGATACATGTAAATTGTTTATTATTTACAAAAGAAATGTATATATTTTTTCACAATGAAAAATTAACAGAGAAATAAAAAAGAAGTCGAATTGTGTAAATTGAATGCTTTTTTATTTGTGTTTTTTTCTGAAACAATATATTCATTTCTTGTGTAAATAATAAACAATTTACATGTATCTGGTGTATGTACATGTTTCTGCAATGCACATTTTTGCATAGGTAGTAATTTTTCAAACCAACTTTGGAGTGCTTATTGCGGCTCAGGCATTTGGAATATCCAAGGAGATTTTAGACAAAATTCGCTTAAAATTTTCTTAAGAGCTTATTTTCTCAGTTTCGACGTTTCCTCCACGGGCACCTATATATCCTTATCATAACGTTGCTTTGACGGAACCCCAATTTTGTTCTTTTGACGACGCATTTCGTGTAAAGCGAGTTCGTGCTAACGAGAGTTTACAGCATTATTATTATTATTATTATTATTATTATTATTATTATTATTAATATCATTATTATTAATATCATCATTATTATTATCATTATTATTATTGTTATTATTAAGCCCATACAGTCCCTTTCGGCAAAGGCGTCCTGATAGCCAGGTATCTTCAGAGGAAACAAAAGGTCATCTGCTGCTGAGATAACTATTCTACATATTGTCCTGTTATTATCAACATTATTATTTTATTCTCAGTTTCGACGTTTCCTTCACGGGCGCCTATATATCCTTATCATAACGTTGCTTTGACGGAACCCCAATTTTGTTCTTTTGACGACGCATTTCGTGTAAAGCGAGTTCGTGCTAATGAGAGTTTACAGCATTATTATTATTATTATTATTATTATTATTATTATTATTAATATCATCATTATTATTATCATTATTATTATTGTTATTATTAAGCCCATACAGTCCCTTTCGGCAAAGGCGTCCTGATAGCCAGGTATCTTCAGAGGAAACAAAAGGTCATCTGCTGCTGAGATAACTATTCTACATAATACGGGCCTGTTATTATCAACAGATATTAGGATGCTCAATGTGAACTCAATAAATATCGCTCTAGTATCCGAATGCTAATGGATGACGAGTAATAAGAATATAAATCAACAATTCATGCGTTCTTATAGCTCTCCCCTGTGATCTAAAAAGATCTGGTAATAGAGAGAGAAGCCAATGTCAGCCCAAAGAATCGAATTGGATTGTGTCGCTGTAGTAAGAGGCAACAGAATGCCTTTAATTTTTGTAAAAAAAGAGATAATTTTCTAAAAACGCTTCAATATGCCGGGTTGAGTGGCGCAGACACTAGCAATAACGTGCGCCTGTGGACAGTAGGTTGGACGTGCGAATCCCGCGATAGGCCAGGAAATGTTCATCATTTAGTTGTATCGCGGTTGGCGTTATCCCCGAACACGTACATTATTTGAACCACATATTTTTTCATCAATATATAACCTTTGCCAAAAAACTTCCAGGACAAAAGTCATAAAATTAGAAAATTTCATTACGAGGTTTTCACCCTACCTCCTATCAAAGTAGTCCCCTTGGCTGTCTGTATGCAAATGCCAACGTTTCTGGAGGCCCTGGTAGCAAGCAGAGAAATCTGCAGCAGCGATGCTTGTAAGCTCAACTGTCAAAGCTCGTTGAGTGTCTGCGGTATCTTGATGAAGCTTTACTTTCAGTCGCATTGTCACTTGCGCAAACAAGAAAAAATCACAAGATGAGAGGTCATACTGGTAGCACGAACTTTCATCCTCTGCAATAATATTTAACATAAATGTCGAAGCAAGTCTAACTCTATCCAATAGTTCAGCAAAAATTCTGCGTCTTTGATCTCTGTTCGTCAGTTCTTCTGATATTGTGTGCACAGTTACACGACGGTCATCTTGCAATAATTGCCTTACAAGCTCCATGTTTTCATTGGTATGTGCTGTAGGCTGGCGACCACCTCTGGGATCGTATTTCTCTGATTCTTTGCCTTCACTCTTTGCTCACAATCAACATTCAATGTTCACCTTAACTACTGCGCCGACAACCCATACAGTGTGTATCTAAGTACAGCCCGGCCATCTAGTGAGTTTGCGCGGATCGGCCAACATCATTTCAAGTAAGAATACAAACCAGGTAACATAAAACCACCATTGCTTTCTTTTTACTATCACGTATTCGGAAATTTAAAAAAATGAAAAGTGAGTGAAGTTGTATTGTGTAGTCTGATGACGTACTAGATAGGTAATAGGATATGCAATTTTGCAGTGCGGTTAATCCAACTAACCACCAATTTTCAATCTGCATGTATTATTACTTCCGATCTTGTTGTTATACCACTAATAAAAACTACTTTCAGTTTATGTTTTGATGATAATTGTATCTAACAGAAAATTTGTCTTTGGATTGTATCCAATTCTAATGTTAATAAATTATCTGTCTTCCATCTTGCAACAAAAGAAGGCAAAAAACATCTACTTTTCCCTTGACCTCCGATCAGTTGTGAGAATGGCTCTCATCCAATCATATTTCAGAAAACAACACATAGAGAGTTGCCAAATTTACCGGGAGTAAACACAACCCAGCGTGCGTAATCCTTGTGCCCGCAGCGGCGCTCCCGCTAAGGTGCGGCTGGGGGCGGTGACGTTTCGCGAGGGCGAAGGCGCAGGCCCCGACGCGCAGGAGCTGGACGTCGCGCAGGTCATCCTGCACCCTGCGTACAACGCCTCCTCCACCCGCAACAACATCGCGCTCCTTCGCCTGGCCGACAGCGCGCGCCTCACGCGCGCCGTGTACCCGGCCTGCCTCTTCCCGGAGGAGCAGCTGCCCATCCACAGGGTCGTGCTCGCCGGCGCTGGCGCTCGCTCTGCCGAGAGAAGTGGTAACTATTATAGTGTTTTAAGACGACCTCTTTCAAGGTCTCATACGTTTTCGTAACAACGTTCTGTAAGACCTTTACTGGCGTCGAACGGATTTTTTCTGTAATCATCATCAATGGTAGTCAGTCATGATCTTTTATCCGTTCGGTCGGGGGCTCAGTGCCCCCGGGTCACCAGACGGTCACTCATCCAAGAACCCGCTGTGTCGCGAGTTACTTGCCCTCCGTGACTTCAGGGAACGTAGTTAAGTAATTTGAGAAACGACGCCGACACCTGAGCAATTTACGCAATTTGATAATCCCCCCTCCCCAGCTTTAAACCATGAACTTGTGTATAAAACCTTTTTCCGTTACGCCCGCCTAATAGTGTAACTAGCCCCAAATTCTGGAAGAGGTGAGGCAATTCAATAGACAAGATACAGACTATCGGGAAGTTTCCTCCAATGTACCTTAAAATATTGGGGGGATGCGTGCCTCCGAGGTAGTGATGCTTATGTGTTAATTTCCCTATCAATTAATGTACGGTATGCTACGTCAAGCTTATATCATTTTAGAATACCTTGCGAAAACACACAGCAAAAGTAAATTCTCCAAAACTTCCGGTCCTTAATAGATTCCATATTCATATTCTTAGGAAACGACACAGACAGACAGAATCTGTTTGGTCGCATTCTGGTGGCGAACGTGGGAATCAAAAAACAGTTGATAACATTGGGTGATCATGTGACGTCCAATTTCTAAATCTCAACCGTTCGGCCAATACCAAAGATCAGCAGTGGGAAGATTCCACAACCACCTCACTGTCTAATGCCCAAACTATAAATTATTGTCATTTTTCACCCCTATGACATAGTTGTCACACCAATGACGAACAGTCTAAAGTGATGTAGCGGTCAACTTGTTGGACCGACGTTAAGATAGTTGTCCACGAATAATTCTTCTTTTCTACTTATCGCAGATGTTGGCAAGCTCTCTAAAGTTGATCTTCCTGTGGTGCCGTTTGGAAAATGTCAAGAAATTTACAAACATTCAAATACATACATTGATGAATTAACTACAATATGTGCCGGAGAAAAGGGAAGAGATGCATGCGTTGTAAGTATAAAAACTGCACTACTTTTACAATTTCAGGAGTCTCGTTCAAATTCAATGCGATTAAATTTGTTTGCAGGGAGACTCTGGAGCCCCAGTTGTTCAAAAGGAAGCAGCACCTCTATGCAATTATCAGATTGTTGGGATCACTTCCTTTGGATTTAGACAATGTGGCTCACAACCAGCAGTATACACGAAAGTACAGGCGTTTCTACCGTGGATTGAAGAAACTGTCTGGGGTAGAAGTTAATACGTTCATACCTAAATAACTATTGTAATCATGTGATTGGTGAACTCAGAATTATCTCTCATTTCAATAAAAATAAATCTTCATATATCAAAAAATGTTATCGTCAAAACATGTTCAATAAAAATAATTATCTTACAAATTAGTTATTCGTTAACCATCTTCTTTTAAACGTTGTTCGTGTAACTCCAGAAAATATTATTTTAATTTGTCTTCCTAGAAATAGGCTTTCGGGTTCTACCTATTACGAAGTTATTAGATATTTTTATCAGCAATAATGAATAAAAATGTTCAAAAGATAAACAGAAAATTTAATATTTGTGATCTCTGGTAAATTGAACAACTTCTGCACTAAATATTATACTACCTGATCTATCCGTTCTTCAATTTCCAACCAAACTTATTTTTTGTATGCTAGAAACAATGTTTGGGCACACTCCCCCTACTGCGCAGAAAATAAATTATAAAGTGTGTACTATCTAACAGACCAAACAATTTATTTCCCACAAACTTTTGATGACATACCAATTTCCCTATCATTTGATTGTACGTAAAATACATGCGTAAAGCAGTAAATAGGATGAAGTTAAAAAGGCGAATAAAATTTCTCGTAAAGTTATAACTTCTCAACAGAAAATTTTGATTACAAAATAAAATGTTTAATAGCAAAGGAGGATTTAAAGTTAACCATCGACAAAGTTGAAGGGATTACAAATGTCAATGAACACAAACAATACACATTGGAATGTTCTAAACTCATAACGAAAAATAAACAGATACATCACAACTAATAATAATAATAAGTGTGGGAGATACATTAAAAAAGTATGTAATTCAGCAGAAGAGAAAGAAAATAATGGAAATTAAAAAGCAGAAACTCCAAATAAAAAACCGGTTTAAGTGTCTCAAAGCATCAACTAATGTCACTGGAGTCCATCTGACTGGAGTTCCTAGAGTTCGAGTCCCGACGGTGGCAAGGTTTTCGACCCCAGCTAGATAGATAGCTAGGTCGAATTCAGCCACTGCGTCTGGACGAGAAATCTAGCATCTGGCTGCTCTGATCGGTAGTTTCCCGAGGTTTCTCCTATCAATACCAGATGACTGCTAGAGCAGTACTCTACCAGATGGAGCATGGACCACCCTTCCTCTTCCTTGCTCTATCCTCACCCCTAATACACACTCACCATCCCGTGCAGTACATTACCACACACGTCGGAAGAGCAGTCTGGAGTTTAGGGCTTGTCCCGTATGGAGCGGAACCCCGATGGAGGGAAATATCTGGTTGAGGAAAACCCGACAAGTAGACGTGAAAGTCGTCGCCGCATCTCGCCATCCAACAGGGGAAGATCACCGCCACATCTCGCGATAAAAAGACAAGCACTACACTTTCGAAACACATGACCTTAGCAGTTGACGCGCCAGGAAACTGATCGATTAATTAAACCAAATGAAAGAAACAATACGCATTGTAAAACAGGAAAACACTTAATACCGCACAGAATAAATGAAATATTAAGTTCAAATTAAAAAGTGAAACTAGCATTTTATCTAAACTGTTACTTTTCAATTATGAAAAGTATCTTCGAAAGAATAAGATAAACTTAGTTTCCATTTCTAATAACTAAGAAAACTGAGGTAAAAATGAGTTCTGCAGCTAGCGTTTTCATTTCAAAACTCTTAATTAATTGCTTTATTCCCAAGAGAGTGCGGAAAAGACACCAACAAGAAAACTACGTCCTTGAAAATAGATTCCCTGGTTCCTTATTTCCTGGTCGAACTCAAGTACCGCATGAGGGCTATGCCTTGATGGAGATGAGTATTACAGAAATAGAATTAATTATAAAATTAATCAAACATAGAAATATAAAAATATATTTAGAAATAGATAAAAAGGTGGGATCGATCGATTGATGTTCACAGATCGTTGCGTTTTTATGACCTTACAACGAATATGTAACCACAGTACAGAAGAAGCAACATCAATTCAGATTTTTGACACGCCTACAAAACGTCCAATGAAAAGTCAGGAAAGACGTGGAAGTGAAGAACGGCATGTAAGAATGAATGAAGAAACAAGCAATATGGTTTACGTAGTAAAATAGAATGTAACTTAAAAATAAAATACTTGATGAACAGATAATGTATTAGAAGCCGCTAGAGCATTAAAATAGCAGTAAGAATGAAACCAATGCTCAATATTGTGAAAATACAAGGTGGGTCGACATGAAATTCTATGGAAATTGAAAGAAGAAAATGCAAGTGTCTTGTACGAATAACGTAATTAATGGCTAAGGGAGCGGTTGACCACAAGTCTAGTTGAGTATAAAGCCTCCTTTACGTTGTTTATTTAATATTAGTGAACCCGGCAATGATTCTCTATTGTAGTGCATCACACATCACACACTACTGGTCACGCTGTTAATCACGTTGTTCTACGCTGCGCTGTGCAAAAATTCGAATAGATGAAAGACTTCTTCGCAAGTATTGGTTTGTTCTCTATATCCTGGTTTGGACATGGTTGTCAAGTATCCTATTGTTCTCCCTCAAATTTGGGCATGTGTTCGCTATGACACTATCTTGGAGAAATTTGATTTACGTGTCCGAATCTCAAGTAAAAATTCCGGGCGATATTTCATAATTGCACAATACTTGTATGCAGTGAAGATGCGCTGACTGTGCGGCGTATTGCGTAAAGTTCAGGTGTGATTGGGTCGTCATAAACGAACAAATCATCATCCACACCGTTCCCATACGATTTAATTCAAACCACTCTTAATCACTCCCATTACTAATAAGAACAAAGGGTGAAAATTTCAACGAAATCGGAACGAGTAGTTTTTATATCTATGTGCGACATAAATACGTACATTCTCTTTTATTTGTATATAGATAAGGCCGCAATGAGAAGGAATGAATTACTAAAATTATAATCGAAAGATTCCTCTTGGAGACTAATTTTCCTCAAAGCAACGAAATTGTTGATTGTTGGTCACGATAACCGGACACCAAACCAGTCGGTCGACAACTCAGCACTAAAAAAGGATTGCGACAGTGCCGAGACTTTAGCAGGAAGGAATCAGGGTATACTTAATCTCACCTTGTCCCTCTCTTTTCACGAGATTTTATTTTCAGTCGGAACAGTTATGCCAAGATCAGCAGGTGGTGGTACAACAGCGCATACATTCTCGCATTACTTTTAAATTAGCTAATTTTCGAAAAATCAGAAACTTCAACGAAAGTGAGACTGAGCCTTTCTTTGAAGTGCCCCTTCTTCTATCGGAGGAAAAACTTTAAAGAAAAAAATTTGAGCTATTTTTGAGAAAATAATATTTTTTTAGAAATTGCATAAAGTTCAAGTGCAAATTATGTGAAAACAACTCGTTTTTTTCAAAAAATTGTACCTGACCACTTTTGAAGACATGATTTTTTTGGACCAGACTTTGTCTAGGATAAACGTCTCTTTCTTCACTTTTGTGATGTTGAAATGTTAACTTTTTCCAATTTTCGAAAATACAGAGAATTCATCGAAAATGGGACTAACGCCATATTTCTTATCGCCTGTTGATACATACTAGGAGAACATTTGAATAAAGCAATTGGAGTAATTTCAGAGAAAAAATTGTTTAAATAGTCGTACATAACCGTATTTCAAGATCTCATTATTAAAACTGTAGAACGACGCTCAAAAAATTGCACACTTTCAAATTTCTAAAAATTTGGTATTTCAACGAACATGAGACTTGCACCATTATCGTAAGCGTCCTTTGCGGTGACTGAGGATAAAGTTTAATTAAAAATTTGGTACCATTTTTGAAAAAAAATTGAAAATATTTTGAGGATTTAAGTAAAGAATCTAAAAAAATCAAATTATGAAGTCGCAATTATTGATTTTTGTAAAATTACAAAATCACAGGAATCAAATCTGAGAAATCATTATAGCGCGCGAAGATCACAGTAAGTCTATGCACTTTAATCGGAACCGTACGGAACTATCTTTATTATGCGTAGGAAAATTATATTACATCATTGATGAGCTCAGTATAAATTGTAACAGTATAAATGTTGAATTCTTGTTATTGAGAAAGAAAAGGCTGATAATGTGTAGTTATTTGCCAGAAATTTAATAATTGGTTTCAATAAACAGAACTTCTAATAAATCGCAAATATATACAGAATTGCACGTCCACATACGACAGGTAAAAAGGTAAAAGGTTGTATGTCGAGTCCTATGAACAAAAATAAAAGTACGATCATGATAATAACGATTTGATATTGAGAAAATTTACGAGCATAGCAGAGCAAAATAAAATAAATTGAATTAGAACATTGATAAAGTAATATCTATCGGGCAACAAAATCAATTAAGTAAATAAATGAAAGTAAATATTTATTACACAAATAGCTTGTTCAAGGCGGGCAAAGAAGATAATTAAGTATTAAAATAGGAGAAGGTTCACAAATATACAATGTTCTATGTAAATGTATAGCTCGTTTATAGTTTCTTGAATTTTTTGCCAAATTTATGAATAACTTATTTTTTGTCACTTACAAAAATTGTCTAGAAAAATGAAATAATGCGAGAACGTTCGAGTATGAGGTAAATATTGTCGTCGCAAAATGAAAGAAGTTGTTTCTTAAAAATGGTCGGGCACTTCGAGATTGATTCATTAGCCCACCACAGATTTGAAGGAACCTATTGGGAATCTTATGTGAGAAACCCTGAAGTCACCCAGCAATGTCAGTTAATTTTGACTCCATATTTTCCGCGAAGGAGCGCACAAGCGCGCGAAGCGCACGAGCGCGAAGGAGAACACAAAACGAGTAATATTCATTCATTACTTGAAACATAAAAGGGCGAAGAGAACATGGGACGTGACTAGAACGTAAATTGTTGGAGTATTTAATTTTGTCGGGCATTTAACAAGGATTCTTTTGCATGCCGCCTGTACGACATGCCACAGATTTCTGCCCTTCAAAAATCTACGATCCACATCTCATCCAGTATCCAACTCGTGCTCAAGCTAATGAATAATGAGTAAGCAAACACGCATCAAAACAAAGTTGTATTTATACATTAAAATATTTTCATTTTTTTGTCGCCTTGTGATCACGAATAAATATTTATAGTGGAGAGTTTACAGTTCCATTTCAGTCGGAACACTTGCCCCGAGATAAAAATGGAAGTTTTGTTGCTGTACACTGCGTACTCCCAGCTTACCTCAACTTCATTAGCTGAACCACAAAAAACCCACAGAGGAATGCAAAAAATTAATAGTCAATGCTCTACGGTTGTGGAGTTCGTTTATTATTTCTTATATGAATGGGTGAAAACCAGAACAGTATACGTAACATTCTATATATTCCGAGAAAAACGTGTTTATATTAGGCCATATTGCAGTGGCATTTTATTTTCGTAGTTTGAATGAACATTTGAAATGCCGTGGTTTTAATGATGAAACAAAGCACTACGACTTTACAGGGATACGAATATTCATATAAATAAACAGATTTTCCAGAATTAATTAAATTACACTTATACCGTACTGAGTTTTACCCATTCATATTTTATTGCATCCTGTATTTCCGACTCCAGTCAGGGATTGTCTAGAATCAAATTAGATGAGCCTATTACCGTAGGGCATTAGCCCGGCCCTAATGTCGGGGATTGGGGAGGGATGGCGATGGTTTCAGGGTCTCCTTCGCCAACCGCCTAGAAATAATCGGAGAAAACGCCAGATCATAATGACTGACCTCTAGAACCTTCAATTAAATATCTGTTCGCTTCGACGTAACTATTTAGCAAGTCACTCCGAACCTTGAATCTCTCAGTTAAAGGAGCTTCAAATCACTTATGGGCCCCCCACTACATACGCTATCCTTAGATCTGTCTCTAATCATCTAAATTCATCTTCTCTCTGCGAAACAAAAAACATAAAACTTACGTGTATTTGTATTCCGATGTCTACTATTTCTTTCCATTAGTTCGGCCTTCGAGTCTCATGCCCAGAGGGCAGTGAATCCCCCTCCCCCCTTGGGAAGAAGGAAAAGGTGCGTGAGCAGGAGCCAATGGCAGGCGGCCAGCGGCTGACGCTCGTGTGGCTGCGAAGCGCATAAAGGAGCCCCAGGGCGGGCGAAGGCACTTGACTTCCCGCCGCGACCACAGCCACAGCCACTGCTCCTCTCAGCCATGGCGCCCCACTCGTGGCTGCTCGCCGCCCTCTGCCTCGGCGCCGCCCGCGCCGTCGTCTTCGAAGGCGGCGACCCCTTCCGAGAAGGTAAGACGCGCTGTGAATTGAAGGCGTCAGAATAATACATTTCACATATTCAAAATAAATACCTCAGAAATATCTTAGAAAAAACATAAAGATCCAAAATCTTCATAAATGTGCCCATAGAACTGCAGTAAGTGTTTGCAAGACGAGTACCCTGAAAATGAAACATATATGAGTTGATAAAAACTATTTGTTCTAGTGACGAACATGTGAGTTACCACTATGTTATCAGAACCTGTTCAATCTAATCGGATTACAAGTCACCATTTTCTCTCTTTATTTTTAATTAGTTACTTTGTCTACTTCTATAGAACAAACTTGCATCGAGTGTAGCTCTGTTAAGTGGCGTAAGTATTCAGGGAACATATATTTTGAGATAAAAGTTATTCCAGCTCTTGTTATGTAACTATTACATTAAATAGCAGCTGTATCTAAACAGATGAATTATAGGTACCGATTGAATGTAATGTTTAATATTCTACAAATAGCAAAATCATCAGTTGCAATTTGTTCTAGTTCAAAATGAGTAGTATATTTCTGTAGAAGTAGAAATAGATTCCAGAGCTTGTGTGAAAATCTACCACAAAATTCTTTTTATGTACATAAAAACCATTATCAACAATATTTTACGTACCACTACGCGCGCATGAAGTAAACTTGTCTGGAGACATCCGAAAAGCGTGAAGTCAGAGTAAAACAAAGAATTCTTCCCACTACGATGGCGAAAAATGTTTGTGCTTTGTTTCTACAAGCATTGAGAGTAGAAATGAAAGAACTGATTTCTAATGGAAGCCGGATAAAGTAAAAAACTGTTTAAATATTTCGTGAAGAAAATGATTATTTCTGGCACGATCTCAATTATTCATTCAACTCGACCTCTCGGTCTTGATAAAAAAAAGGAAGTCTTAATCTCGATGGCCCAAAAATTTATAAAAATTAATTATATCTACCAGAGACTAGTTATCTTTGGGGAGAAAATCTCAAGACCATTTCAATAATTTTGTAAAAGTATTAATATCTTTAACGAAATTTAAATTGATATTAGTGTTTAATACTTCGTCTCTTTGATACCCAGACTTTACAGTATATACTACTGGACTACAAATTACTACTTGCATTAAAACAAAACAAAAATTATTTTTTAAATCTCTCAATGTAAAAACAAGTATTTACGACTCCAAGAACGCGCGCGCGTGTGTGGCGACTGATCGCGCCGCGTGTCCGCAGAGGCCGTGTGCGCGCCAGGGGACAGCGGCCGGCCCTCGGGGGCGTGCAAACCCCCGGGCGCCTGCCCCGCGGGCGGCAAGGACGCGGCCGACTGCGGGCTGCCCGGCGCCGACCTGCGCTGCTGCGCGCTGCCCACCTCCTCTCCCCCGCACGGCGGCGAGCGCAGCCGGCGAGGTGAGTGGCACATTTACTCTAGTGTAGTGTTATGCTGCGCGCTCCCCACCTCCTCCCACCCGCAGGGAGGAACGCGCAACCGGCGAGGTGAGTGGCGCTCTGGCGCATCGGCTCTAGTGTAGTGAACAGCCAATGCTGCGCGCTGTCCACCTCCCGCCCGCAGGGAGGAACGAGCAGCAGGAAGGTGAGTGCACGGAGAGGATGGATAGCGCACTCGGCGGGCCATAGCGGGCCGCTTATCTGCGGGCAACTGTCTTAGTTCGCTGCTTGTCTCCGGCGGTAAGAGGGAGAGGGGAGATGCCTGGTGTGCGTGGTCTCTAGTGTAGTGGAATATTAATGCTGCACGCGGCTCACCACTGGCAGTCGGACCAACTTCTTGCACTTCAGCCGCCTTGGTATAGAGTGTTTATGAGCAACAGATCGAACACAGAAAATACAGGTGTCCAGACATAACCTCGCCAAATGACAACACCGTATCTGATGACGAACAAGAACATAAAAATACTTAATCAATAATTTCTAATTTCTACAAATTTCCATCCTAACTCAGGAAAAGCTACTTTCTTCCAGTATTAGCAATGATAACAGTATGCACAATCTTTACCTAGCATTGAATGTGTTCGGACGCAACTATGTATTAATGCAATCAGCGATGTGAATCAGGTTGCTGCAAGCTATGACACGCCGGTGCGCGATATTTGGTAGAATCGCTGAGGAAATTTAGAATTTATTGTCGTAAAAGGCTGTGTCAGCGTGAGTTCCTTTCCCACCAAGAGAGCCGTTCGCTCCTGCGTGCACTTGCAACTTCCACTAAATACATTTTCATTTCCCCCTCGAAATCTATAAATGGGTGTACACGAGCAAGCTGAAGGGGAGGGGTATTATCGCAAAGCTTGTTCAAAGCATCACGAAAATAAAGGCTTCAGCACCTCAAAAGGACATGTTTGCCAGATATTTTCTATCAAATATCTTGATTGAACCGTGCTATGACTGCATACGTAAGCTTCCGCGGCTCGGTGCCATAAATTCTTGGCTATCCGGGAGACGCCGCGTCGTCGGCCTCTCAACCAACGACGCGTCGTCTCCCGGATAGCCAAGAATTTCCGTGCTATGACTGTTTTAAAGCTTTCGGTGGTCGCCCCAGCCGAGATCCGTTTCGCGATCTCGCAGAAGCCACAAGCTCATAGTGACAACTACAAATGCACACAACTGGAGGTACAGACGGCAGCAAAAGAAAAGACAAATATTTCCACGCCGTTTAGCCGATGACGCTTCTAATTTCTGAGCGCTTTACCGTTTTAAAGCGCAGTATCGCGTAATGGGCGGCGGATGTTTGACTCGTAAACATTTTATTTACCTGAGTTTTCGTGGAAGCCTAATGCAAAAGTAATTTCAAAAGAGTAGTAACTCCTAATCTATCCCATCTAATTTGAAAATAATGGGTCATTGTTTGCAACTGATCGAAACAATTTTCCATTGTTTACAATCATCACATCTTACGGTTACAATTTGGTGCGGGTACTGGACACCTGTACAAGAACGGCATTCTTGATACATTCCATGTGTGCATGTATCTGGATGTTATACTTTCTCACCTTTAAGAGGTTCTTCGTAAGAAGAGAAAGTTATGTAATCTTCAGCAGCAAGACTGCGAATGTTCGGCACTAAAGCTCTTCTTTCTTTCACAGCCTGCCGGGAATTCGCAAAAGCGAAACAGAGCTGCGACAATTTCCAACCCCCTGCTGCCGGTTCTGAAGTGCGCCCCGGAGACTTTCCTTATTTCGTAAGTATTTTCAAACCGAAAGCTTTATGTTCGAAATCCGCATTGTACACTTCTCATTGCGTCGGTTCCTTTGTGCTCAGGCTGGGCTAGGCTACAAAACGAAGTCTGGCAACCAGAAGACACGCTGGCATTGTGGCGGAGCTCTCATTAGCGAGAATTTCGTGCTGACAGCGGCTCACTGCGCCCGCGGATCCTCATCAACGTACGTAATTATGTCGCATAATGAGCGTTCTTCAAAATGTTCAACAAGAAGAGTTTGGTGGTAAATAAATAATCAAAGTAATAGACTTTTCTTTATTTCTCTTAACATGTTTCTAACGAGTAGAACATCATCTTTAAAAGAGTTACCGTCAAAATGCTAATACTGTTCCTAAGCAAACGAGTGAGAATCAGTCTATTTTTGTTTGAAGAGAAGGATTATAATGCGTTACTGGATGTTTAATATCTTTGTAAGCAATCAAATTCTATTTTCCTGTCGTAAAGGGAAGGTGGCCTTACTACTTTGATGATGCTTTTCTGAACAAAGGGATATTTTTTAATCCTCGATTTTTTTTTTTTGAAAAAAAATATTTTGAAGTGTTTCTGCTGATAATGCGAAGTTGTCTCGAAGATCTGTATCGGGTGTGACTCATTATATTCCGAATATCTTGAGACTTGTTCTGTGACGTGCAGTGGTCTATCTCAGCTCATGGCATGTTAACTTCGTGTGTTCTGTTCGAATGAGCTTGAGTTCTACGGGAGTTCGAGTTTCTAGAAGCATCACCTCGGTTTCTCGAACATTTGTACAGTCAATATTACAGTAATCTCGGCTAGAATAGGAGCCGATCTGGATCGCTGAGGTGGTTAGAGCGTTTGCCGACTCTACAACTCGGCATGAAGGGTCGCAGGATCTAGTCCCGCTATGGGCATGGGTGTTTGTGCCTTGTCTTTCATGTACGTGTATTGTCGCGAAAATCCTTGGGTGTCTGCCGACCAAAGACCGAGAAGCTCGCATATGTGTCTAGTGTAAAAAGATTAATATGTGTCCACATGACGGATACAGTGGGTACCCGGCGCATTGTCGAAATCGACATCCTATGAAGCTGGAAAAAATCCCCAAGAAGAAAGAAAAAGAACTACTGTATAAACTATCATCGGTAAATAAGGACCCACACAATCTCTTAATATTATTGTAAGGCCGTATTGCAATAGATGATTTACTGTTTAACTGGTATTTCTGTTCATTTAATTATTTTTTTAGCGATATTAGAATCACTAATTATTTTATTCACAATATTTTCCGTTAAGAAATTGATCACTTTTCAAGTCAGCAAAATGTACTCATCACTAGTAACAATCGATAAATTTCGACGCTAGTATTCTTTGGTTAATGGTGGTGACCTCTTTTGACAGGTGTCCATTTCACTAGGTTTCACTTTTTTTACGGTTTTTATGGCAATAAAAGTCATCAGCAAACCTTCCTCGACGAACATTTACCTGAAAAGCTGAATTCTCATCCTCCCACACATAAAGCTTGCAATTAACATAGTTCTAAGTGTAACGCCAAGAGTTAACTTTGTGTGTTGTTCCCGCAGCGGCAGTCCCGACAAGGTGCGCCTGGGGGGCGTGTCCTTGAGCGAGGACGCAGGCGTGGGCGCCGACGAGCAGGAGCTGGACGTGGCGGAGATCCTCGTGCACCCTGCGTACAACGCCTCCTCCGTTTCGAACAACATCGCGCTCCTGCGGCTCTCGGGCAACGCGCAACTCACGCGCGCCGTGCAGCCGGCCTGCCTCTTCCCGGAGGCGCAGCTGCCCGTGGGCAGGCTGGTGCTCGCCGGCCACGGCGCTCGCTCCACCGGTGCAAATGGTAACAATCGCAGTTGGTTTTAGCTCTTCTGAGTTGTAGGTTGGTTAGCACTTGATGAAAAGACATGGGTGAGATGGTCCGGCGCACCGATATTTGCACTTCTGTGCAGCACCAGACACGTCACGAACACGGGCACTTTGTTTTAAAATCCAGATCAGACGCTGGCGGGTATGCTGTATGGTATGCGAAAAGTGTTGGGAAACATTTTGAAAGTGACAATTTTCAACGGTGACCAACCGAAAATAACTCAGTAAAGGTGTCATTGAAATAAAAGATGCAATATTTAAAAAAAATGCTTCCTATAACTGTTGAAATGACTTGTAACTATGTGATAATTTTGGTAATTGGCTGCATTTAAAATTCCTGATAATATTGTGACGCAAACAGGTGCATGAAGCCGAATAGGCTTCGCAATAATTCATCCATGTGTTTTCATCATGGGTTAGCACGAGGCAACGCCATCAGGGCAACGGTGAGCACGTGTCTTCCCGGTATTTTTAGTCTTAAGGGTTTAATGGAGGGGACACCTCGCTAAGGTGACATTTGCCTACTGAATAGGTTCTGGTTACGCCCATGGGTTAGTGCATAGGCTTTGTATACCAATGCTCGCAATTTCAAGCTGGTGGGAATTCTGTGAAATGGCGGAATGTACTGTACTCATGTCACGATTCTAACTTCGAACACCTTCACTAAATATATTGCAAATGTAAATTTCCAGACAGTTCCGGTCCTAATCAGATTTAATTTACCTTCACTCCAAAACGACACAAAGAGACCGAAATCCTTGTGTTGCTCCTTGGCTGAGATCAGGGGAATCAGAAAACTGTTAGTAGCATTAGGTGACATACGTAGCATTTGAAAATGGGCATGCCAGCGAGGAGCAGAATGAATTTTCAAGAACCGGATCATTTTCAAATGCCCGAACTATAGATATTTGCCTATTAACATAACTGTCACAACAACAGTAACGAGCGGCTTCGGATGATGTAACGATAATTTTGTTCGACTGTCATTCCGGTGTTTACAAGAAAAAAAAATCTAATGAAAGTCTTTTTTTAATTGAACACCACGTGCGCAATCTTTCCTCGCTCATACCCATTCTCTCCTCCCCTTTACCCAAATACGTAAATGCACTATACTACCATACTGCATATAATGTCGTGAGACCAGCTGGCAACTAACAGCTTGTCCCGTCTAGGGTGGTGTCCCACTGAGGGACGGCACCGAAAGGGGGAACCCCGCGAACCAATATGCAGGTCGGCGCCGGATCTCGCATTCCAGCACCTTCCGCGCATGTACTGCACTTATGGAACTAATAAACATAGACGTGAAGTGCCGGGAATCATTAATCAATCAATTATTAAAGGGCAGTATTTATATAGTTGTGTAGTTTAGAGCATGTTTAACTAATCCTGAAGTGTCAAAGTTTATTTCACAGGAGAATGATATGTTTCATCACATGTATTTACAATATATATAACGAATTTTACATCTTGCAGATGTTGGCACACTCTCTAAAGTTGATCTTCCTGTGGTGCCGTTTGAGAAATGTAAAGAAATTTACGAACAGTTTCACAAAAATATTGATCAGTCAACCACAGTATGTGCTGGAGAGAAGGGAAGGGATGCATGCGTTGTAAGTATAAAAACGATTCTGCTGTTACTCTCTCAGGAGTCCCGTTCAAAGTCAATGCAATTAAATATGTTTGCAGGGAGACTCTGGAGCCCCAATTGTTGCAAAGGAAGGAGCACCAACATGCAATTACCAGATTGTTGGAATCACTTCCTTTGGATTCAGACAATGTGGCTCTCAACCAGCAGTATACACGAAAGTACAGGCGTTTCTACCGTGGATTGAAGAAACTGTGTGGGGCAAAAATTAAGTTATTGGTCTCTAAATAACTAATTAATTATATGATTGGTGAAAATACAATGTTGTATATTTTCAAAGTAAATAATCTAATAAAAATAAAAGTTCTAAACCAAATAAACCTTCTTTAATATATGTTTAATAAATATAATGCCTTTACATACCCTAGAATTTTTTGGAAAAATTTTGATACATTATAATGAATGCGCTTGTGAATTTTACATCTTACGAAGTTAATAGATTTTTAGCGGTAATAGCTATTACTGCTAAAAATCTATTTTCTAATTATCTATCTATCTTATTATCTTTCTATTATCTATCTAACATTTCATAAAAAAATTATAATTCTAGCTAGGGTCATATCCCCGAATATGAGACCATTTCCTAATATAAGACCCCAGGCTGTGCGGTCTAGAACATGGCAGACACCCTCGTATAATTTAAAACTAGTAGAGCATTCTACTCGGAGTCACCAAAGAGACTGCTGGTACTGTGTGTGTGTGTGTGTGTGTGTGTGTTGTGCGTACAATAGCAACAGTTAGGATTAAGCAGAAGAGAAGAAAATAAAGGAAATAATGAAAAGGAGACCCCAAAAATTGGGAAAATAGTATAAAATATTCAGTTCAATTTAAAAACTGAATTGTACATTATTGTGAATGATGATGATAATAGCTTTCAATTGTTAAAATTATTCTCAAAAGAATACGTTAAACTTTGCTTACATTTTTAAAAATCAACAAACGGAGGTAAGAAATTATTTGTGAGAAAAATCTTAATTTAAAACGATTAGAAAAGTATAGAAAATGTAACAAGTATTCATCTGATATAGAAAATAAATAAATGTTATTCTTTAATTTAATATGAGCTAACGTTTGGCGAAGAAAGGTCATAGTCGTGGGAGGTTTTAAATAGTAAAAGAGCTCCTCCAACATCTCCTACAAAAAAGTTTAATCTACATTCATTTATGCATACAACGATTGACATTTACTTCAAATTAGCTAAAAATATTTCAAAAGAAACAGAATCAAAGACACAAATATCGTAAATGAACTTAAAACTTTCAGTTCCATTGTAGCCAGATGGCTACATCACTTGTTTGGTTTGATTATACTGCTAGAATAAATTTTAAAGCAATAATCGAGATTTCTATTCATTTCTACGACTTATGTGAATCATTTAACGAATAAATCAGGAGTATACATTTGTTATGTGGATTTCTGTAGTAATTTTCTCTTTGGTGTGCGTTCACATGTTATTCACGTCACTGCAGGCTCTATTTTTTATTGAATTTCTCAGCGATGGTGAATTTCTGAGATAAAGGAATATTCCGTTCTGAAGAATGGGGTTTGTTTACACTACAGATTATCACATTATATGGATTTATGTATAAACTGGGAAGATATTTGAATGAGAAATGAGTTGTTGCCATATGGCTACTACGGGCAAATAAAGTATACATAACCTACAAATGGAGGTTCATTCATATCTATCGTAACTGCGTTAAGGAGGTTATATGAACCTAATTTGAAGCAAAGATGTTTTTACTATAATAGAATCAGAAATAAATGTATAAATGTAAAATAGATTCAATAACTTAGTATCTTCTTTAATGTAGCAACGAGTTACTCGTCAATAATCTGTTTTCCGGCCAAGATGATAAGTTATTACTAGAAAAATACTGTTCAATTCTGTACAGATGCCGAAGTACATCATATTTCAAATTTATGTATGAAAAATGTATGTTTGTATTATGTTTGAAAGAAATAAAGATTATAAAGATTGTTGACAAAGAAAGCAATGCCTTCCAGGCGCACGTTTAACAAACTTCCAGGAGCAGTTTAAACAACTCTTGTTACTGTACAAATTAGCAAAATGTCATGATAAACATTGCCAGGTGGATTTTCAAGGACTAAATGTTTTAAATGTTGTGTGACGATATATATTATAAAGCCGAAGAACTGCTTTTCTATTTTACTTAGCAAAAAAGGCTAGTTTTACTGTATTTATTTCTCGAAGAATATAATATATTAAGTTTCTATGTATCTATTGTGGCCATATGGGAATATTTCATAAAAATAAACTAATGTACGGAAATTATTAAAAACTGTTTTTTTCAGTCTTCTGATGTTCCCCTTCATAAATTTTATGTCTTAAATATTTTATTTCGTCATAATAAATAATTTGGGATTGAAAGAGTTCATGAAAAACGTAGGAACATACGACAACGCGAATCCAATTTAATATAGTGACTGTTGGTTTCCGAAACAGACAAAGTCGTTTTCAAGATGATCGGTTAGAACACCCTTAACGTCAGTTATGGATTACATTAAAGAAATACCCCGAAAATTAGGATATTAGAATCAGATTTAAAAACAATACGACTTCGAAATAAAAATACAAAAGTATAGAAGTATAGTGTAATTCAGTAAGACAGAAGGCTGCTATACTGAATACACACACACACACACACACACACACACACACACACACATATATATATATATATATATATATATATATATATATATATATATATATATATATATATAAGAAAAATGTTGAACTTTTGCGAGTGTCTTCCTACAACTACAAAATTAAAGATAGAGATTTTTCCGTCAAATGGATTTCTTCTCCACAAAGATTTCTTTCATTAAATTCATGTAAATTTGTTTGGAAAATTTTAGTAATTTTATATAAAAAATGTATTTTGGGTAGCGATAGATGTACATACTGTAGCACAACTAATTTAAAACTTTTTTCGATTACATATATGTATGTATATGAAAACAGGCCTGCCTCCCAGTCTTTCTGTCTCTCTGAGTTTGACTCAGAGACAAACTCAGAGAGATGGAGAATTTACATATGTCAAAATCAGCAACAAATCCATTTATCCATTTTATCTCACATCCCTTCCCCACAAACGCTCTTAGAACGTTTCGAACAACCCATATGATATCGATCACTTCCCCATTTTTATTTGTATTATCGACGCAAATAAAACCTCGGATCCCTCAGGTCAAATAAACAGATGTAACTTCAATACAGCTAATTGGAAAGATTAGCAGAGCTTCATCTTTACATCTCCTATAGGTGAAAATATACCATTTGAATTTAACAACATTGATGCAACCATTCAATCCTTCTGTAACTTGATTATTCCTGCAGCTTACTTGGCTACTCCTAAATTATTTTCCAAGAAGACAACCACATTATGGTGCAACACCAACTGTAACGAATTCAAAATATGCATTGAACCCTTATAAGAAACATAAAACAACCGAGAACATAGTTGAATACAAATTGTCCATAGCAATCACCAGAAGCGTCATCAAAGAAAACAAAGCCAATTCCTGATATAATTACTTATCATTAAACGGTAAATGTAACATCAATGATACGTGAAGAACAATCAAAGCTATTGAAGAAAATAAAAAATCATCTTGCATCCACTTCATTAAATGTAAGGATAAAATACTTTCTGTCCTATCTGAGATTGACAATCAATTTGCTGAAACATTCTCCAATAACTCCACTTCCAACAACTATACGCACGCATTTCTTTCATTAAAAAAGAGCAAGAAATCAGATCAAACCTTAAAGGAAATGAACTTTTAACAAATAACTATCTTAACGTGTATATCTCACCATATGAACTACAGAAAGTTATTGAATCCTCGAACAATTGTTCTCATGGCCAGACAATATTCCGAATATTCTAAACATTTACTCACCTATAAGAAAATCTATTCTACTACGCATCTACAACTATATGGAGAGAAAACACCTTCCCTAGTAGCTGGAGACTGGCTACTGACTACTGTCATTTCTGTTTCTAAGCCTGGTAAAGATCCGGTCATAACTGATAACTACCGCCCAATATCTCTTACATCTAATATGTGTAAAATTCTTGAGCGGATTATCAACAATAGACTACGTTGGTTTCTCGACTCCCAACAAAATTTACTTAATAACAAATTTGGTTTCCGTCAAGGACATTTCACTACTGCCATATTCATCCAAGAAGCATTCATCAATAAACAACACGTACTTGCTGTCTTTAAACTGTAACACACGATCCTGGAGCTAGCTGTTTTCTTTCAGACGTGAGGCTTAAACTTCAGAAGTATTCTTTGAAAGATTCAAATCTCTGACCTAATTGTTCAGTTCTGTTTGTGTTAAAGATTTGTGTTTGTGTTCGGTGCTTGTGCAATCAGATTCGCCTGGCGTTGAACTTGAATCAGAATTCATTACTTCGAGGTTCGAAGGAAGTTATGGTGTAGGAGCGCCAGCGCCATTTGGTACAGGCCTTCTAGCAGACTCCCAATCAGAATAAACCATTCCGTGTCTCTTCTTTGTTATTGAATCCTTTTACTTTGCAAATACGAAGATGACAATCGTTTAGATGGTTGTGTGGCTCGCGCCACACCATAGAACCTCCAAAACTCAGTGCCTTCCTCTTCCGCTTCGACTAGTTTCTTAACTCTACAACACTACACACTTTATGAATGGCTCACGGCTTATCCTGATTCCTCAGTTTCTTTCCAAAACAAGCGTTATATGCACTTCTGACAAATGAGGTTATATTCGGTCTCTGTTTGCAATCATAAATCGCCCAAAATACAACAAAATGTATTTCACACACTTTGCTTGGTTTTAGCATAACAAATATTTAAACTAACGAACTAGTTCTTCAAAACACTTTGCTTGAGATGCATTCGTCAACATTGGTTTATTAAACTTTTACCCAGTGTCCACTAGTATAAGCGTGGAGCTATGTATACATGTATTCATAAGTCTATGTATATAATACTGTAACGTCCTGCCTAATCACTGTACTGTGTATTTAACCAATGTAAAATCAAATATCGAATAGTTAAAATATTGAAGAGTCGCTAAGAACCTTCGGTTTATACGACTATAATACATCCACAAAAAACTGAGTAAGCACTTCAGAGCTCCATTAGTAGTAGTAGAAAGCAGAAACTACTACTTCTCATAAGAAATTACTTCTTTTCCTATGGATAAAACGTTTTGAGAAACTTGAAGCAATTATTTTTTCTGTCTGAGTAATTGCTCACTGATCAGTTGCGATTCTCGTCTGTTTTGTTTACGTTATCACGCGACGCGTGATTGTTTTTGATGGTGTAGACCATGGTAGGTTAAATAGCACAATTGACATGCATTGTTGGCGAAATCGTAGGAAGTCTTCCATCATTCATTCACTCATTACCTAAAACCAGCTCACAACTGTTGTATAAAGGCTCTCTTCTATCCATTCAATGGAATTTGAGTCAGCTACAGATGTTGCTCCGAAAGTACTAAGTAAATGCTACATACTAGAAGCAAATTCTCGATTTCATTCATGCGAAAATGAAGCAATTAATCCTCGACCGAGCAGTTCCTCACTAATGGAGAAATTGCTGGAGATGAGAGTAATTGTTCTCGTCCTTCATTCATATTATTTCAAGTTATTACTTTGAAAACTCAAGAAAGAAGTAATAGCTCATTTTTATTCATACCACTCAATGTCCCATATTTGGTAAATGTAAAGTAGGTTTGTATAAACCAGAGGGAAAGCGAAAGAAGGAGAAAATACAATGATCGCGTACGAGTAACTTGATTAATAGGTAACGGAACGGTTGACACAACGAGTCCAATTGAGAACAAAACCTCCTTTACGTTGTTAATTCAATATTATATAGCACTGGAGATGAAAGCACGAAAAGATACGAAAGTACGAAAAGAAGAAAGTACGATGGAAGTACGAATACTACTAATAATAATACTAATTCGTACTAACTAAATACTACTAATCGTCTCCTATATTATTGCAGTAGAATACATATCTTTTGCGGCTCTACACGCAACCGATCTTTATAAATGAGATCTCCAGAGGAAGAGAATTTCACGTAGACGTGACTAATTGCACTTTGACTTTAAAACTATAACGGCTTTGTTTTAAATAAATCCAAATATTTATGTAAAATCCAGTCTACAGCAGTCAGTCAGCTATAGTGTCAAATAACTTCTAAACGAAGCGTTCAAGTGCCTTAAAACTAAAGTTTTGAGGCCTCATAGACAAGTTCATCATACCGCAATCTAAATGATGAGATATTTTTGGACATTCTATTACTCTTTTTGCTGGTTCGGCACATATCTATACAACCAATGCCACGTATATTTCAACCCTTGGTGATGGTGGCCATCTTGTGACGTCACGCTTAGAAGGCTTAGATTCATCTATCTCATACTATTTATTTATGCTTCTGTGTGCATCGTGGTTTGCGCAGACTGGCGAGGTTTATTTGCATAATTATTATTCAGGATTCGCTCTCGCAACTAGAAGTGTTGTTAATAGTTGTTTGTTACCGATGAAAATTGTTTCTTGTGCGTGAAATGAAAACATTCATTTAACGTTTTATCTTATACTATTTACGCTTTCTGTGTACACCATGATTTTGCGCAGACTGACAAGGTTTATTTGCATAATTATTAATTTCAATTCGCTCTCGCAGCAACAACTAGAAGTACTATTAATAGTTACTTGATTCCAATGAAGATTGTTTCTTGTGCGTGTAGTGAAAAATTAATTTCACGTTTCGCTGAGGTCAACAAGTGCTGTGCACCTAATTGTGGAGGGATGTGGGTGTACAGTGAAGAGTGAAGAATATCTTGTTAGGTTTGGCTTGTATTTTGCATGTACCAACATTTTCGTTATCAGCAATGATTCGGTGAATCATTCAAGTCAGCGTGTTCAGTTACGTAGCTTTCTCCAGAGTGAAAAGCGTTTTTGACAATTTTTGTGACTATCGCGAAGAGCGAAAAGGTAACTGTCAAAGAATATTGAATAATTACTTCAAATATTTTAAGGAAGAGTTTTCAATTGTTCCAGGAAATCTCTCGATAATACTGAATAAATCTCTATTGAAAATTTATTTTCCATATCAATTGCATTGTTTTGTATTTTTGATATTTTTAGTATATTTGAAGTTACCTTTATACATTTTTATAGAAATAAGTTTTGTTAACAACTTTCCTTCTTAGAATGGAAATAAAAGAATAGGGAAAAGTGTGGGGTTTAACATGCGAGAGTTCTCGCACGTGTACACGGAAGTAGTAGGAGAAAACTTGCCCTATGGCACAACACACAGAACAAACTTTTTAAATTAACTAAAGTAAAATAGCGTGAAATAAATAAACAACAAAAATCAAAACGCGCTAGCCTACAATACTACGTGAATGGATGTAAAAAAAGTAGCCAAATTTAAAACAAAAGAAGGAATAACGCAAGTGACTCGAGAATTGCCAACGATCACAATCCAGACGCATGATTTAAATGTTGGCGGTACCTGAAAGTTTGTACATCAATGGCCAGCTGTAAACTCATATTGTAAATAATATACCGTTTGATATTAAACTTAAAGTATCGGTTCGCTAAGATATTCAATACGTGAACAGCGTTTGAGCAACATTCCCATGTACCGAAGTGACGTCTAAGCCTACTGAATTGTTTCTAATGGTAAAAAATGGTACTTATTACTAAAATATCAGTTTATTATCTTTTGGCTCGGAATGTCTTATCTTGAGGCACGTAAGAACGCAGAAAATAATATAATACATTTTAGTATACAAATACGGTAACTTTTCAATTTTCGCACCTCAGCAAGCTGGCGCTCTGCCCTCCAAAACTCCCACTGTTCCGCATTACAAATCCAGGAATGTGAGAATTGATACATCAGTTTGTATTCAACATCAGTAAAGTTTATTTTCAACATTAATTGCATTGTTTCTATTTTGTTTGATTTCTGTACGTACGAACATTCATAATTTTTTTTTTAAATAAAACGCTTCATTAACAATTTTCGTCTTAATGGAAATGAAAATGGATAGGGAAAGGGTGGGGATTAACATGCGAGAGTTCTCGCACGGGTACGCTATTAATGCTAATTAATACTAACTACTATTAATATTAATGCTAATATACTTTCCATGGAAAGATTCGTCTTGGAGACTCATTTTCCTCGAAGCAATTGATTGTTCTGTACGAAAACCGGTTCGCAAACCAGTCGGCCGGCAACTCAGCACAAAAAAAAGCTGTTTGCCTAACGGCAGAGATGAGTCTTTCCAGCAGGAAAAAGCATGGATCAGTTTGTCTCACAATATTTCACGGCATATTATTTTCAGTTGGAACTGTTTCCCAGTATTAAAATGGAATTTCTGTTACTGTACACTGTACTTCCAACCTTATTTCAGCTTCATTAGTAAAGACAAACAGTACGCAGTGGAATGCGAAAAAATAAATTGTTAACACTCATGTGATTGTAGAACTCGTTTGTTTCTTGAACCCTGTTTAAATGAAATTTGTGGACAACAAAATTATTAACAGTTAAGAAAATTGTGTAGTAAGCAGTTACGATAATGCCAAACGTGTAAGTATACTGGTAAATGAAGATGCGCTCAAAGGAAAAAAATGTTTGTCAAAAATTCCCGGGGACTTAGAGATTCTCCCCCGTCCCGTCTTGGAGATTCTCCCTCCGCCCTCACCCGTCTTGGACGAACTTACTGGGAATTTTCTGTGGATAAACCTGAAATCTTCTAGCGTTATCAGTAAATTCTGAGTTTCATATTAGCCGCCATGGTGCCTCTCAACTGTCAGTAATAGTTATTCATTTCTTAAGACGTAACATGGCTAAGCGAACATGGGTCGTGATTAGGATGGGAAATGACGGAAGATTTAATTTTGCCGGGCATTTGGCCAAGGTTCTCTTACGTAAGTCCTAAGAGTCTCGTATGTCCGACATGACCACTGCGGAATTACTGCCTTAAGGAAATTTACCAATCTCAGCCGAGATCGAACTCGTACTCTAGGAATTAAACATTAAGTAAGTTAACCTCTCCCCCATTGAGGTACGCCAAAACAAGTTGTAGGAATTCATAAATATATTTTATTTTAATAAAACGAATTGATTAATTTAAGTATAAGTACGTAGCCAACTGACCTCAGTGAAATATTATTCTTTAATTTTTTTCAGATGTTTATATATAAATACATTATATATATATATATATATATATATATATATATATATATATATATATATAAAAGTAGTATTCCTTAGTTTCACGTACACAAAACGAACACAAAATATATGCTTCATGCTTCTCCATGTTAGAATACTTGTACATACGAGTACTGTTGAAATATATAATATACAAGTATAAAAGGTATAAAATATAAAAATAAGGTATAAAAATATTTCATATTATTTTCATTAAATTTGTCCGTTGAAACAGTATTAATATTGGAAATCAATCAATTCCATTTGTAAATGATTTGGTGCCTGGGCAAATTAAAAATTAAATGTATTGTTGAAAAGTGGAAATTCCATCTTGTACACGTAAGCTTTCCTAACGTCTAGTACATTTACATTAGTTAGTCACTACCTTGTCGAAACCTGTGATATGACAGGCCAAATGTCAGCCTCTCAGCAACGACGCGGCGTCACCCAGACAGCCAAGAAGTCAGGAAATTCCATCTTGTTAATTTAGGGAAATTTTCCTAACGTCTGGTACATTTCGAGGCTAGGTTCAGCAAAAGTTGAAAATATTCATCCAATGTTTTTTCAGGGATCTAGAAGTATACCGCTTGACACTGATTTGCGGAACATACAACTCGCGTTTCGTATGTTTGACATGAATGCTCTACGTGGTTGTAGCGCTCGTTTATTGTTTCTTTAATTTTGTTGCATCCTAATCCCCAGCTCCGGTCGGTGACTTTCTAGAATAAATGAGAATAAGCCTGCCCCCGTAGTATATTAGCTCTGCTCTCTGGGCGGGAATTGAGGATGGGTTGGGGCAGGAAGAAGATCTGTCACCATCGTTTCAGGTGCTCCTTCGCCATTCGCTTCGAAATGATCGGAGAACAACCTAATCATAGTGGCTGACTCTAGATCCCTTAATTAGAGAGTTGTCAGCTTCGACATAGCTATTAGCGAGTCACATCGAACATTAAACCTCCCATTTGATGGATCTTCACTAGTGGATTTACAACTACGTACGCAGTCCTAACCTGTGTCTCTAATCATCTGAATTTATCTTTTCTCTGCGACAGAAAAAGCATAAAACATACTCGTATTTGTATGTTGTCCGATGTCTACTATTTCTTTCCATTAGTTCGGCCTTCGAGTCACATGCCCAGAGGGCAGTGAATCCCCCTCCCCCCTTGGGAAGAAGGAAAAGGTGCGTGAGCAGGAGCCAAATAAATTATACGTACTACATTGTATATAGCGTTAGAAATTTGACATACAGCAAAATTATGAATCCAAAATTGTACAAGTTCAAAATTTCACGTAGATACCACGATCTATGTGAACATCTACCACGAAATTAGTTTTTTCTGCATGGACAAAAATGAGGGGGTTTTCGCACCGCTACGCGTGCGTAAAGTTGGTCTTTTCTAATGTCGTCCCAGAAGGTGAATCCTTTCAACAAAAAATTTTTCGCATTAAGATGGCGCTTTGTTTCGATAGCCACTAAGAGCAGGGATTAAAGAAATAATTGGTAATGGAAGCACGGTTGAAGGAACTAAAACAGCGCGTATTTTCTCGCCCGTAATTTCATGCAAATCTACGCGAAAAGTACTGATATTTGCAAAAAATTGTACGTGACCTTATTTCAAAATCTATGTTTAAGGAACACATTTGACTAAGAGAAAAATCTCTATCAGCATTTTTGTAGTTGTAGGAAGACGCCGAAAGAATATTGAATTTTTGCAATTTCCGAAAAGTTCCAACGAACATGTGACCTACACCATTCTCTTAAACGTTCTTCACACGATAACTATAGGGCGATTTTGTTGAAAATTTTGAACGTATATCAGGGGCTTCATGTATTGTACCCCCTAGAACTAAACTATCAATTCCATATTCAAGCATCTGCGACATCAGTCAGAGCGATTGGGGAATATCACTTTTGGAGAAAATCGGCTGAACAGTTTAGCCGTTAGTGTTGTTCATAGACGGGCAGACAGAGTGACGTTTTGACGATATTTACTTTTTCGATATCAAGGACCCACCTATAATCGATTCTACACCTCGTGTTAGAGATTTTTTAAATAAAGTTAGCAACTAGATTTATCCACTTTTTTGCTACCAGGGCCCTGTGATAAAAGTTTCTTGCCGAAAATTCACTGTTTTCCGCACAGCATTACTTAACTTTCTCTCTGCTGCGGAAGCAGAAGAGAGAAAGAAAAAAACTGTTTCAATATTTCGTGAGTAAAATTATTATCTCTGGCACGATCTTGATTATTCATCCAACTCGACCTCTCAGCCTTTTCAAAAAAAGAAAGTCTCAATCTTCATCGCGTAAAAAATATGAAAATTTATTACATATACTAGAAATTAGTTATCTTAGGGGGAGAATGTTTCAAGACTATTTCCATTCAAGTTCGATGATAGTCCTACTGTCGTCAATTTTTCAAGAGAGGATCTTTCTATTTTGTAAAATTATTAATATTTTTCATGAAAATTAAATTGATATTAATAAAAATGTAAGTACTCAGACAGTACTGTAAATACTACTACACTAGAAAGTAGTATTAAAACAAAACAAACATTTTGTAAAACCACTATTATGTAGAGAGAAGTGTTACACCCCATAATTTTTAATAATAATGTAAAAGTGATATAATGGAATTGTTTAATTTGTGGAATGTGAATCTACAATGAAATTTAAAATTTGTCTATCACTTAATACATATTTGTATTAAAAAATCTGTCAATGTAAAAACAAGTATTTACGACTCCAAGAACGCGCGAGCGTGTGTGGCGACTGATCGCGCCGCGTGTCCGCAGAGGCCGTGTGCGCGCCAGGGGACAGCGGCCGGCCCTCGGGGGCGTGCAAACCCCCGGGCGCCTGCCCCGCGGGCGGCAAGGACGCGGCCGACTGCGGGCTGCCCGGCGCCGATTTGCGCTGCTGCGCGCTGCCCACCTCCTCTTCCCCGCACGGCGGCGAGCGCAGCCGGCGAGGTGAGTGGCGCTCTGGCGCATCGGCTCTAGTGTAGTGAACGTCCAATGTTGCGCGCTCCCCACCTCCTCTCGTCCGCACGGCGGCGAGCGCAGACGGCGAGGTGAGAGGCACATTTACTCTAGTGCAGTGATAGGCCAATGCTGCGCGCTCCCCAACTCCTCCCACCCTCAGGGAGGAACGCGCAGCAGTCGAGGTGAGTAGCGCTCTGGCGCATCGGCTCTAGTGTAGTAATCGTCCAACGCTAAATCCGGCCCACTGCCGGCACTCTGGCCTGAATTCTTACTTTGAGGAGCTCTGGTGTAGAGTGTTTTCGTATATGGAGCAACAGATCGAACACATAGAAAATACAGGTGTCCAGACTTAACTTCACAAAATGATTACACCGTATCCGATGACGTACAAGTGCTTAAACTAAAATTGAATCTATCTCAGAAAACACTTTGTTCTTCCTGTACTGATATTAGTAATAATGTGTACATTCTTTCCCAGTACTGAAATGCTCGACCGCAAGTACGAATTAGGATTGAATTTAGCGGCTGTGTCAATCTAAGACAACCACTATAGTACAATCACATCAAAACAACGGAATATTTAATAGGTAAGCATTTATTACTAATTTCTTACCCAAAAATTAAAATATTACTCTCGCCGTTTATGAAATAAATATTGTTAAGAACTGTTTAGTAATGCAACCACTCACGACATTCAAGTAATAAAATTAACCGTAAGAACGGGTTAACGGAACGGAACAACTAAAACTTATAAAATAATTAAACACACTTTCAATACTAATTGATTACTCCAAAGAGAAAAACATTAAAGTTGCCATGTATTAAATATATAATGTTAAAAACTGAATCATAGTTATTCAACAATGCCGGAATTTCAAGTGTGATTATAGGGAGAACCAACTAGCACCTTCAAAATTCCATCCACCTCCAGGGGTGACCCTGTGTTGAATTCCTGGCGTAGATAATAAATGTTGTTGTGTTGAGATGTTGGATGCTGGTCAAGTAAAATAAATTGAATTATTCACTACTCTATGAATAATCTATTATATAATTTGTATATATAATATATGTATATATATGTATATATGTATATATATACATATATATATGTATATATATACATATATACATATATATACATATATTATATATACAAATTATATAATAGATTATTCATAGAGTAGTGAATAATTCAATTTATTTTACTTGACCAGCATCCAACATCTCAACACAACAACATTTATTATCTACGCCAGGAATTCAACACAGGGTCACCCCTGGAGGTGGATGGAATTTTGAAGGTGCTAGTTGGTTCTCCCTATAATCACACTTGAAATTCCGGCATTGTTGAATAACTATGATTCAGTTTTTAACATTATATATTTAATACATGGCAACTTTAATGTTTTTCTCTTTGGAGTAATCAATTAGTATTGAAAGTGTGTTTAATTATTTTATAAGTTTTAGTTGTTCCGTTCCGTTAACCCGTTCTTACGGTTAATTTTATTACTTGAATGTCGTGAGTGGTTGCATTACTAAACAGTTCTTAACAATATTTATTTCATAAACGGCGAGAGTAATATTTTAATTTTTGGGTAAGAAATTAGTAATAAATGCTTACCTATTAAATATTCCGTTGTTTTGATGTGATTGTACTATAGTGGTTGTCTTAGATTGACACAGCCGCTAAATTCAATCCTAATTCGTACTTGCGGTCGAGCATTTCAGTACTGGGAAAGAATGTACACATTATTACTAATATCAGTACAGGAAGAACAAAGTGTTTTCTGAGATAGATTCAATTTTAGTTTAAGCACTTGTACGTCATCGGATACGGTGTAATCATTTTGTGAAGTTAAGTCTGGACACCTGTATTTTCTATGTGTTCGATCTGTTGCTCCATATACGAAAACACTCTACACCAGAGCTCCTCAAAGTAAGAATTCAGGCCAGAGTGCCGGCAGTGGGCCGGATTTAGCGTTGGACGATTACTACACTAGAGCCGATGCGCCAGAGCGCTACTCACCTCGACTGCTGCGCGTTCCTCCCTGAGGGTGGGAGGAGTTGGGGAGCGCGCAGCATTGGCCTATCACTGCACTAGAGTAAATGTGCCTCTCACCTCGCCGTCTGCGCTCGCCGCCGTGCGGACGAGAGGAGGTGGGGAGCGCGCAACATTGGACGTTCACTACACTAGAGCCGATGCGCCAGAGCGCCACTCACCTCGCCGGCTGCGCTCGCCGCCGTGCGGGGAAGAGGAGGTGGGCAGCGCGCAGCAGCGCAAATCGGCGCCGGGCAGCCCGCAGTCGGCCGCGTCCTTGCCGCCCGCGGGGCAGGCGCCCGGGGGTTTGCACGCCCCCGAGGGCCGGCCGCTGTCCCCTGGCGCGCACACGGCCTCTGCGGACACGCGGCGCGATCAGTCGCCACACACGCTCGCGCGTTCTTGGAGTCGTAAATACTTGTTTTTACATTGACAGATTTTTTAATACAAATATGTATTAAGTGATAGACAAATTTTAAATTTCATTGTAGATTCACATTCCACAAATTAAACAATTCCATTATATCACTTTTACATTATTATTAAAAATTATGGGGTGTAACACTTCTCTCTACATAATAGTGGTTTTACAAAATGTTTGTTTTGTTTTAATACTACTTTCTAGTGTAGTAGTATTTACAGTACTGTCTGAGTACTTACATTTTTATTAATATCAATTTAATTTTCATGAAAAATATTAATAATTTTACAAAATAGAAAGATCCTCTCTTGAAAAATTGACGACAGTAGGACTATCATCGAACTTGAATGGAAATAGTCTTGAAACATTCTCCCCCTAAGATAACTAATTTCTAGTATATGTAATAAATTTTCATATTTTTTACGCGATGAAGATTGAGACTTTCTTTTTTTGAAAAGGCTGAGAGGTCGAGTTGGATGAATAATCAAGATCGTGCCAGAGATAATAATTTTACTCACGAAATATTGAAACAGTTTTTTTCTTTCTCTCTTCTGCTTCCGCAGCAGAGAGAAAGTTAAGTAATGCTGTGCGGAAAACAGTGAATTTTCGGCAAGAAACTTTTATCACAGGGCCCTGGTAGCAAAAAAGTGGATAAATCTAGTTGCTAACTTTATTTAAAAAATCTCTAACACGAGGTGTAGAATCGATTATAGGTGGGTCCTTGATATCGAAAAAGTAAATATCGTCAAAACGTCACTCTGTCTGCCCGTCTATGAACAACACTAACGGCTAAACTGTTCAGCCGATTTTCTCCAAAAGTGATATTCCCCAATCGCTCTGACTGATGTCGCAGATGCTTGAATATGGAATTGATAGTTTAGTTCTAGGGGGTACAATACATGAAGCCCCTGATATACGTTCAAAATTTTCAACAAAATCGCCCTATAGTTATCGTGTGAAGAACGTTTAAGAGAATGGTGTAGGTCACATGTTCGTTGGAACTTTTCGGAAATTGCAAAAATTCAATATTCTTTCGGCGTCTTCCTACAACTACAAAAATGCTGATAGAGATTTTTCTCTTAGTCAAATGTGTTCCTTAAACATAGATTTTGAAATAAGGTCACGTACAATTTTTTGCAAATATCAGTACTTTTCGCGTAGATTTGCATGAAATTACGGGCGAGAAAATACGCGCTGTTTTAGTTCCTTCAACCGTGCTTCCATTACCAATTATTTCTTTAATCCCTGCTCTTAGTGGCTATCGAAACAAAGCGCCATCTTAATGCGAAAAATTTTTTGTTGAAAGGATTCACCTTCTGGGACGACATTAGAAAAGACCAACTTTACGCACGCGTAGCGGTGCGAAAACCCCCTCATTTTTGTCCATGCAGAAAAAACTAATTTCGTGGTAGATGTTCACATAGATCGTGGTATCTACGTGAAATTTTGAACTTGTACAATTTTGGATTCATAATTTTGCTGTATGTCAAATTTCTAACGCTATATACAATGTAGTACGTATAATTTATTTGGCTCCTGCTCACGCACCTTTTCCTTCTTCCCAAGGGGGGAGGGGGATTCACTGCCCTCTGGGCATGTGACTCGAAGGCCGAACTAATGGAAAGAAATAGTAGACATCGGACAACATACAAATACGAGTATGTTTTATGCTTTTTCTGTCGCAGAGAAAAGATAAATTCAGATGATTAGAGACACAGGTTAGGACTGCGTACGTAGTTGTAAATCCACTAGTGAAGATCCATCAAATGGGAGGTTTAATGTTCGATGTGACTCGCTAATAGCTATGTCGAAGCTGACAACTCTCTAATTAAGGGATCTAGAGTCAGCCACTATGATTAGGTTGTTCTCCGATCATTTCGAAGCGAATGGCGAAGGAGCACCTGAAACGATGGTGACAGATCTTCTTCCTGCCCCAACCCATCCTCAATTCCCGCCCAGAGAGCAGAGCTAATATACTACGGGGGCAGGCTTATTCTCATTTATTCTAGAAAGTCACCGACCGGAGCTGGGGATTAGGATGCAACAAAATTAAAGAAACAATAAACGAGCGCTACAACCACGTAGAGCATTCATGTCAAACATACGAAACGCGAGTTGTATGTTCCGCAAATCAGTGTCAAGCGGTATACTTCTAGATCCCTGAAAAAACATTGGATGAATATTTTCAACTTTTGCTGAACCTAGCCTCGAAATGTACCAGACGTTAGGAAAATTTCCCTAAATTAACAAGATGGAATTTCCTGACTTCTTGGCTGTCTGGGTGACGCCGCGTCGTTGCTGAGAGGCTGACATTTGGCCTGTCATATCACAGGTTTCGACAAGGTAGTGACTAACTAATGTAAATGTACTAGACGTTAGGAAAGCTTACGTGTACAAGATGGAATTTCCACTTTTCAACAATACATTTAATTTTTAATTTGCCCAGGCACCAAATCATTTACAAATGGAATTGATTGATTTCCAATATTAATACTGTTTCAACGGACAAATTTAATGAAAATAATATGAAATATTTTTATACCTTATTTTTATATTTTATACCTTTTATACTTGTATATTATATATTTCAACAGTACTCGTATGTACAAGTATTCTAACATGGAGAAGCATGAAGCATATATTTTGTGTTCGTTTTGTGTACGTGAAACTAAGGAATACTACTTTTATATATATATATATATATATATATATATATATATATATATATAATGTATTTATATATAAACATCTGAAAAAAATTAAAGAATAATATTTCACTGAGGTCAGTTGGCTACGTACTTATACTTAAATTAATCAATTCGTTTTATTAAAATAAAATATATTTATGAATTCCTACAACTTGTTTTGGCGTACCTCAATGGGGGAGAGGTTAACTTACTTAATGTTTAATTCCTAGAGTACGAGTTCGATCTCGGCTGAGATTGGTAAATTTCCTTAAGGCAGTAATTCCGCAGTGGTCATGTCGGACATACGAGACTCTTAGGACTTACGTAAGAGAACCTTGGCCAAATGCCCGGCAAAATTAAATCTTCCGTCATTTCCCATCCTAATCACGACCCATGTTCGCTTAGCCATGTTACGTCTTAAGAAATGAATAACTATTACTGACAGTTGAGAGGCACCATGGCGGCTAATATGAAACTCAGAATTTACTGATAACGCTAGAAGATTTCAGGTTTATCCACAGAAAATTCCCAGTAAGTTCGTCCAAGACGGGTGAGGGCGGAGGGAGAATCTCCAAGACGGGACGGGGGAGAATCTCTAAGTCCCCGGGAATTTTTGACAAACATTTTTTTCCTTTGAGCGCATCTTCATTTACCAGTATACTTACACGTTTGGCATTATCGTAACTGCTTACTACACAATTTTCTTAACTGTTAATAATTTTGTTGTCCACAAATTTCATTTAAACAGGGTTCAAGAAACAAACGAGTTCTACAATCACATGAGTGTTAACAATTTATTTTTTCGCATTCCACTGCGTACTGTTTGTCTTTACTAATGAAGCTGAAATAAGGTTGGAAGTACAGTGTACAGTAACAGAAATTCCATTTTAATACTGGGAAACAGTTCCAACTGAAAATAATATGCCGTGAAATATTGTGAGACAAACTGATCCATGCTTTTTCCTGCTGGAAAGACTCATCTCTGCCGTTAGGCAAACAGCTTTTTTTTGTGCTGAGTTGCCGGCCGACTGGTTTGCGAACCGGTTTTCGTACAGAACAATCAATTGCTTCGAGGAAAATGAGTCTCCAAGACGAATCTTTCCATGGAAAGTATATTAGCATTAATATTAATAGTAGTTAGTATTAATTAGCATTAATAGCGTACCCGTGCGAGAACTCTCGCATGTTAATCCCCACCCTTTCCCTATCCATTTTCATTTCCATTAAGACGAAAATTGTTAATGAAGCGTTTTATTTAAAAAAAAAATTATGAATGTTCGTACGTACAGAAATCAAACAAAATAGAAACAATGCAATTAATGTTGAAAATAAACTTTACTGATGTTGAATACAAACTGATGTATCAATTCTCACATTCCTGGATTTGTAATGCGGAACAGTGGGAGTTTTGGAGGGCAGAGCGCCAGCTTGCTGAGGTGCGAAAATTGAAAAGTTACCGTATTTGTATACTAAAATGTATTATATTATTTTCTGCGTTCTTACGTGCCTCAAGATAAGACATTCCGAGCCAAAAGATAATAAACTGATATTTTAGTAATAAGTACCATTTTTTACCATTAGAAACAATTCAGTAGGCTTAGACGTCACTTCGGTACATGGGAATGTTGCTCAAACGCTGTTCACGTATTGAATATCTTAGCGAACCGATACTTTAAGTTTAATATCAAACGGTATATTATTTACAATATGAGTTTACAGCTGGCCATTGATGTACAAACTTTCAGGTACCGCCAACATTTAAATCATGCGTCTGGATTGTGATCGTTGGCAATTCTCGAGTCACTTGCGTTATTCCTTCTTTTGTTTTAAATTTGGCTACTTTTTTTACATCCATTCACGTAGTATTGTAGGCTAGCGCGTTTTGATTTTTGTTGTTTATTTATTTCACGCTATTTTACTTTAGTTAATTTAAAAAGTTTGTTCTGTGTGTTGTGCCATAGGGCAAGTTTTCTCCTACTACTTCCGTGTACACGTGCGAGAACTCTCGCATGTTAAACCCCACACTTTTCCCTATTCTTTTATTTCCATTCTAAGAAGGAAAGTTGTTAACAAAACTTATTTCTATAAAAATGTATAAAGGTAACTTCAAATATACTAAAAATATCAAAAATACAAAACAATGCAATTGATATGGAAAATAAATTTTCAATAGAGATTTATTCAGTATTATCGAGAGATTTCCTGGAACAATTGAAAACTCTTCCTTAAAATATTTGAAGTAATTATTCAATATTCTTTGACAGTTACCTTTTCGCTCTTCGCGATAGTCACAAAAATTGTCAAAAACGCTTTTCACTCTGGAGAAAGCTACGTAACTGAACACGCTGACTTGAATGATTCACCGAATCATTGCTGATAACGAAAATGTTGGTACATGCAAAATACAAGCCAAACCTAACAAGATATTCTTCACTCTTCACTGTACACCCACATCCCTCCACAATTAGGTGCACAGCACTTGTTGACCTCAGCGAAACGTGAAATTAATTTTTCACTACACGCACAAGAAACAATCTTCATTGGAATCAAGTAACTATTAATAGTACTTCTAGTTGTTGCTGCGAGAGCGAATTGAAATTAATAATTATGCAAATAAACCTTGTCAGTCTGCGCAAAATCATGGTGTACACAGAAAGCGTAAATAGTATAAGATAAAACGTTAAATGAATGTTTTCATTTCACGCACAAGAAACAATTTTCATCGGTAACAAACAACTATTAACAACACTTCTAGTTGCGAGAGCGAATCCTGAATAATAATTATGCAAATAAACCTCGCCAGTCTGCGCAAACCACGATGCACACAGAAGCATAAATAAATAGTATGAGATAGATGAATCTAAGCCTTCTAAGCGTGACGTCACAAGATGGCCACCATCACCAAGGGTTGAAATATACGTGGCATTGGTTGTATAGATATGTGCCGAACCAGCAAAAAGAGTAATAGAATGTCCAAAAATATCTCATCATTTAGATTGCGGTATGATGAACTTGTCTATGAGGCCTCAAAACTTTAGTTTTAAGGCACTTGAACGCTTCGTTTAGAAGTTATTTGACACTATAGCTGACTGACTGCTGTAGACTGGATTTTACATAAATATTTGGATTTATTTAAAACAAAGCCGTTATAGTTTTAAAGTCAAAGTGCAATTAGTCACGTCTACGTGAAATTCTCTTCCTCTGGAGATCTCATTTATAAAGATCGGTTGCGTGTAGAGCCGCAAAAGATATGTATTCTACTGCAATAATATAGGAGACGATTAGTAGTATTTAGTTAGTACGAATTAGTATTATTATTAGTAGTATTCGTACTTCCATCGTACTTTCTTCTTTTCGTACTTTCGTATCTTTTCGTGCTTTCATCTCCAGTGCTATATAATATTGAATTAACAACGTAAAGGAGGTTTTGTTCTCAATTGGACTCGTTGTGTCAACCGTTCCGTTACCTATTAATCAAGTTACTCGTACGCGATCATTGTATTTTCTCCTTCTTTCGCTTTCCCTCTGGTTTATACAAACCTACTTTACATTTACCAAATATGGGACATTGAGTGGTATGAATAAAAATGAGCTATTACTTCTTTCTTGAGTTTTCAAAGTAATAACTTGAAATAATATGAATGAAGGACGAGAACAATTACTCTCATCTCCAGCAATTTCTCCATTAGTGAGGAACTGCTCGGTCGAGGATTAATTGCTTCATTTTCGCATGAATGAAATCGAGAATTTGCTTCTAGTATGTAGCATTTACTTAGTACTTTCGGAGCAACATCTGTAGCTGACTCAAATTCCATTGAATGGATAGAAGAGAGCCTTTATACAACAGTTGTGAGCTGGTTTTAGGTAATGAGTGAATGAATGATGGAAGACTTCCTACGATTTCGCCAACAATGCATGTCAATTGTGCTATTTAACCTACCATGGTCTACACCATCAAAAACAATCACGCGTCGCGTGATAACGTAAACAAAACAGACGAGAATCGCAACTGATCAGTGAGCAATTACTCAGACAGAAAAAATAATTGCTTCAAGTTTCTCAAAACGTTTTATCCATAGGAAAAGAAGTAATTTCTTATGAGAAGTAGTAGTTTCTGCTTTCTACTACTACTAATGGAGCTCTGAAGTGCTTACTCAGTTTTTTGTGGATGTATTATAGTCGTATAAACCGAAGGTTCTTAGCGACTCTTCAATATTTTAACTATTCGATATTTGATTTTACATTGGTTAAATACACAGTACAGTGATTAGGCAGGACGTTACAGTATTATATACATAGACTTATGAATACATGTATACATAGCTCCACGCTTATACTAGTGGACACTGGGTAAAAGTTTAATAAACCAATGTTGACGAATGCATCTCAAGCAAAGTGTTTTGAAGAACTAGTTCGTTAGTTTAAATATTTGTTATGCTAAAACCAAGCAAAGTGTGTGAAATACATTTTGTTGTATTTTGGGCGATTTATGATTGCAAACAGAGACCGAATATAACCTCATTTGTCAGAAGTGCATATAACGCTTGTTTTGGAAAGAAACTGAGGAATCAGGATAAGCCGTGAGCCATTCATAAAGTGTGTAGTGTTGTAGAGTTAAGAAACTAGTCGAAGCGGAAGAGGAAGGCACTGAGTTTTGGAGGTTCTATGGTGTGGCGCGAGCCACACAACCATCTAAACGATTGTCATCTTCGTATTTGCAAAGTAAAAGGATTCAATAACAAAGAAGAGACACGGAATGGTTTATTCTGATTGGGAGTCTGCTAGAAGGCCTGTACCAAATGGCGCTGGCGCTCCTACACCATAACTTCCTTCGAACCTCGAAGTAATGAATTCTGATTCAAGTTCAACGCCAGGCGAATCTGATTGCACAAGCACCGAACACAAACACAAATCTTTAACACAAACAGAACTGAACAATTAGGTCAGAGATTTGAATCTTTCAAAGAATACTTCTGAAGTTTAAGCCTCACGTCTGAAAGAAAACAGCTAGCTCCAGGATCGTGTGTTACAGTTTAAAGACAGCAAGTACGTGTTGTTTATTGATGAATGCTTCTTGGATGAATATGGCAGTAGTGAAATGTCCTTGACGGAAACCAAATTTGTTATTAAGTAAATTTTGTTGGGAGTCGAGAAACCAACGTAGTCTATTGTTGATAATCCGCTCAAGAATTTTACACATATTAGATGTAAGAGATATTGGGCGGTAGTTATCAGTTATGACCGGATCTTTACCAGGCTTAGAAACAGAAATGACAGTAGTCAGTAGCCAGTCTCCAGCTACTAGGGAAGGTGTTTTCTCTCCATATAGTTGTAGATGCGTAGTAGAATAGATTTTCTTATAGGTGAGTGTGGAGTGTTGTATATACATATATACATATATATATATGTGTTGTATATATATATATATATATACATATATATATATATATATGTATATATATGTATATATATATACATATATATATACATATATATATATGTATATATATACATATATATATATACATATATATATATGTATATATATACATATATATATACATATATATATATGTATATATATGTATATATATACATATATATATATGTATATATATACATATATATATATGTATATATATATATATATATATATATATATATATATTGTATTTAACAGAAGAATATTTTTTAATAATTGCAACATATTTTTAGTTGGAATGCATGTTGAATTTTATTACCATTAAATTATTAAATTATTATTAGCCATTTATGCAAAATGTTTACAATTAAAATTAAAAAGGAACTTTATTTTCGCACCTATTTTCTTTTGACACTTTACACCAGGCTTAACTCTTACACTGTGTATAACTATAGTGAAAATCTCTCTCAACGTACTAAAACCATTTTAGGTTTTGATTATTAAATTAATACAGTTATAATAATTAATTACTTATAATTAATGTCGAAACTGAAATAATAGAAATGCACTAATAAATAATATTCACAATTATTAGATATTTTTCAAGAAAACATCTCAAATTTAAATTTCATAAAATTATTCATAATAAATAAATTGAATGTAGTAATGCGAATTAAATAAAGAATTAGTGACATGAAGTGTACATTTATGTATTGAATGAATATTACGATACATTAAAACAAACTTTCTGATATATTCACTGTTGTACACTATTCACTGTTGTAATGTGAACTACGTAAAGTAGTAATGAAAAGTCCATCTAATTATTGAATGTAAATAACAATATATTAAGTACAAACATACTTTCAGAAACATTTATTGTTTTTCGCTCTGTCTCAAACTCAAAAATCTCAAACTTGAATTACATAAAATAGTATATAATGAATGAATTGGAAGATGTATTGATAATTACATAAAGTAGTAATAAAAAGTACTTACCTTATTGACTTAATATTACAATACATTAAATACAAACAAGCTTTCAGATACATTCACTCTTTTTTCTTCAGTCAATTTCCCTGACCTCATCAGATCAAATTACAATGGGAAATACACCGTAATAAAACCACTGTAGAAGGATGCAATTTTGCTACACTAGAAATTAACTAGGCACAGGACTTCCCCGTACGGCACAGACTTTCCCGTATTAGTTCTTCCTTTGGTCTCGGCTAGCTACTCGGGCTTGCCACATACTCTTGACAGCTGTCTTCTATCGCCGCACAAAGTATTTTTTTATATTTTCTGAATTTTTCTGATTCCTAATTGTAGAGCGGAAATAATATTTTAGGAATATTAAAGAACAGTAAAACCTCGTCATAAATGGCAATTTTCTTTGAAAATTTTGTAGGGTTTTTAAGAAAATGGCGCTTAAGCGCTACAGTTCATTCGAAATTTGAAGCACTTTTTCACAGAAAGGTTTTGAGTTTTCGAAAAACTTCATTTGAAGTCATTTGAAGCACTTTACCTCACAAATGCAATAGTGTGTACAAATGGTTGGAAATATGCATGTTAACGGCGTAAGATATCTTTAAAAAAATGCATTTCTGTAATTTTTGAAAAACAAAAAATACATCGAAATGAACTTAACCTCATATGAAAGAGTGCAATTAGCACTATCCTTTGGAAAAGTTTAAAGACAAACTTTAGAACTGGTTTTGAAAAAAAAAGACGTTTGAGTGTTTTTGAAAATGCGGAATGTTGAGCTAGTTTTCACAGAAAATGGTTCAGATTCCGAGAAAATTTATAACATTATTTAAAGCACATGTACTCATAAATACAATAATGTGAACAAATTGCCGCTTTGTAAATATTTACGACGTGAGAAACAAGTCAAAAACATTACATTTTTGTAATTTTTGAAAAAACAAAAGAATGGAGCAATATGGCGTTTATGACATTTCATAGAGTGCATTTAGCCCTACCAAAAGTTAAATGAAAAAATTAGGAGCCTTTTTTGAGAAAATCTTGTTTTTGTAATCTTTTAAAATTGCGCAAATAGCACGCAATATTGCGCGAAAACTATAAAGTTTTCAAAAAAGTGTATCTGACCTTAATGAAATAACTAACTATGGAAAAAAAATTTATTGGAAGGAAAATTCTTTTTCTTCAATATTGTAGTTGACAATATTGTAGACGCCGAAAAAATCAGTATTTTGCTTTTTTCGAAAATTTAGTTATCAGTGAAAATTAGACCTATGCCGCCTTGATCAGAGTTTTTTACTCTATTCTTCCAAGAAATGTAAAGAAAAAATTTAGAGCCATTTTTGAGAAAATTTTGAAAATGACCGGGAGGTTTCATGTAAAGTACCCTCAAAAGTTGAGGATGATTTTCAAAATCTCAAAGCATCGACTCGAGCCAGATGAACAGGGGTTTCTTCAATTTGGAAAGAATCCTATGCATAGTTTAGCCGCTAGTTTTATTCACAGACGGGTGGGCGGACAGACAGACGGATGTATGGACGAACAGACGGATATTTTGAAAAAAATACTTTTTCGGTATTTGGGGACCCCAACACGTGTATTTCCATTGAAATCTCGAAATCTATAATCTGCAGCATTACATAACTTGCCCTATACGTCTATTATTGCGTATATACGTACGTATAAGAGAAAGTAAAAATAAACTATTCTATTGCTATACATAATTATTATTATCTTGTTTTTTTTCAGGATTTCCCATCCATTCCATAATCTCATTCTGTTCCTTATTCATATATAAAGTACAAATCACCCAGAAATCACCATTAATCTAACCCATGTGTCTACACGACCCCTCACCTCCTTAACTCTTCCGTATCTTTCTTCACTCCAATAATTATTCCCCACTTCTATTCTTACTTTATCTATTAGCAAATTGCATCAAGAAATCAATATTGAATATGTATTTAATTATGGCTGTTTGATTGTGTTTTATTTGATTGTGGTCGTTGTTCCTCTCTACAATCGTATTTGAAAGTCTGGCATGGTCGGAGAGCTATGATTCAGTATTTAACAATATTTTTTTAATTGACATGGCCACTTAAATAATTTTCTCTTTGGTATAATAAATTGGTATTGTGTTGTATTTAATTATTAATAGGTTTTAGTTGTTTGTGTCCATACATACTCTCTAATTTATTACTCGAATGTCGTGCGTGATTGCATAACTATGACGTTTTAACAATATTTCATTAACGGCAAGAATAATAAATTATATTTTATTAATAAATGAGTACTAAATATTCGTATTAGTTTGAATTTATTTTCCCCATTTTTAAAAAAAAAAACTTGATTGTGCCAGCCTGACAGTCACTCCAGCATAACTACAATTATTTCATAAACAGCAAGTACAATAAATTTAATTTGGGGGTAATAAATTAGTAATAAAGGAGTACTAAATATTCCATTTGGTTTGATGTGATTGTGCAATATTGTTTGTACCAGCTTGACACAGCCAAATTCAGCTGTGTAATTCAGGCTATTTGCTGCGTGCTATGGTCGGCATTGCGCGATATCCACTTTAATTGCTGATTTAATTGTACATTTGTAGTTGTAAAGCATTGAGCGGTCGTCCAGCCTGGCTCCGTTTTAGTAACCTTGAATAAGGAAGAAGCTCATCTCTACAGCGACCACTGCCAGGGCTCGCGATCGGTGACAAACGGCAGCAAAGGAAAAGACAAGCATTTCCTTCCCAATAGGCGACGACAAATTCGCTTCTAATTTCTGACAGTTTTAGCGCGGTAAGGTGTAATAGAAGGCGGATTTTTGCCTCTTTTAATGTTTTATTTACATGGGTTTGAGTGGAAGTCATTTAGAAGAGCAATTGTAACTCCTAATTCCACATGTCGAATTTTAAAATGTTTGGTCATTGTTTGTTATCACCAGATCTCGAGCTTTCAATTTTGTGCAGCTATGCAAGTCCGGACACCTGGGTAAGGATGGCATTCTTGTGATATTTTATGTGTGTTTATCCTGGATGCTTGTTTTTATTTCATAGCCTGCCGGCAATTCGCAAAAGCGAAACAGAGCTGCGACAATTTCCAACCCCCTGCTGCCGGTCCTGAAGTGCGCCCCGGAGACTTTCCTTATTTCGTAAGTATATTCAAACCGAGAGCTTTATATCCGAGATCCGCATTGTATCATTCTCATCGCATCTGTTCCTCAGGCTGGTCTAGGCTACAAAACGAAGTCTGGCAACGGGAAGACCAGCTGGTTGTGTGGCGGAGCTCTCATTAGCGAGAATTTCGTGCTGACAGCGGCAAACTGCGCCCATGGGACACCATCTTTGTAAGTAATCATGTTAAACAAGAACGTTCTTCAAAATGTCCAACATGAACAGTGAGGTGGAAAACAAATAATACCTTCACCCCTTCGTCGTCTCGGCCGGAAACATTCCCCTCATAAGGAAGCATTAATTGTAAGCAATTAAATTGAACTGAAGGACTGAATGTTAGAAGTTAAGGACTTTAAGAACTTTAGAAACTTAAGAAAATAACTGGCTCAGATATGACACAATAATTAGGAAAATAAGACACAGATACAAATAACTTGCACTGATTAATAAACGAATGAAAAATTTTAAAATATAATTCATTCACGTGCACAAATAACCAAGTTTCATTAATACTGCACAACTTCTGATATCTAAAATTTTATATTTTCACAAATGTTACTCCTTGATAGAGGTAGTTTAGATAACCAATTAAAACAAACGTTCGAGCGTTAGGTAATATATTAACACTTAATATCATGTATTACAACTCTGGATAATTCTGGACCAACATTGGGCATTGGAGACATACATGTTTGCTCGATATGCGTCTCAAACGTCAAAACTGAAACAGCGGAAAGGCCGTCTCGACCAGATGCACTTTCCTTAGGACTTTTTGCAAACAACGGAAGGTGCGGATCGTCCCGTTCCGTCCCTTCGCGTCCCGTTCCGTCCCGTGCCATCGCGTTCCGTCCCGTCCCGGCCCTCCCCGCCACGCCCCTTCCCGTCCCGCCCCGTCCCGCCCCGTCCCGTCCCGTCTCGCCTTGTCCCGTCCCGTTCCGCCCCGTCCCATCCCTTCGGGCTTAATCGAGCCCTTTTACTGTACTTACTTTTTAAAGTCAATAAACGTCCTCTGCAAACTTACTTCGTCGAATATTCGCCTGAAGTCAAATTGTCATCATAGCAAACTTGAAGCTTACACTGAACATCGTTCTCACGATAATTTCAACTTGCGTATGTTGTGCCCGCAGAGGCGGTCCTATCAGAGTGCGTCTGGGGAGTGTGTCCTTGAGCGAGGATGCAGGCGTGGGCGCCGACGAGCAGGAGCTGGACGTGGCGGAGATCCTCGTGCACCCTGCGTACAACGCCTCGTCCAAAAATGGGGATATCGCGCTCCTTCGCCTGGCCGACAGGGCGCGACTCACGCGCACTGTGCATCCGGCCTGCCTCTTCCCGGAGGAGCAGCTGCCCGTGGATAGGGCTGTGGTCGCGGGCGCTGGCCTTCCCTCATATGCTGGAGATGGTAATAGTCACAGGAATTAAAATATCTATAATATAACAACAACAACTTTGGTTGCTGCCAATGATAACATTTTTTTAAAATGTTTATGATATTGAACTATGTTTTTTTTTAAATGGGACACTATACTTTTTTGCACGAACAGAAAGGCCTTGAGAATTCAAACTCATCAATACCACTTATGTTAGTATTTGGTGAATGGAGCCCGGAAGTTTGGCAAATGCCTTTTTTTATTTTTACAACGTCACGACTTGTAATAATAGGAATCACGTAATTGTGCTTCTGGGGATATATTAACAGATTTTAATTTTGCCTATTTTAGTTTATGATGTCTATTTTTATTTGCCAAATTTTTGTATTTTCTCCCTTTTTCGTCATTATTTTCCTTGTTTTCTCATGGCACTGATCTCGATGAAGCTGGAAACATGCAAGCCTAGACAACAAGAAGGCGTGGTCTTGCCTTTCTGTGGAAAGAGAGGCTCCAGGGTTAAAAATCTAAATCAGAAAGGAACATGATAGTACCAGGTCTAAGCCATTTACACGATGAATTGTGGATACAGAAAGCATTTTTGGCAAAAATGTTATCAAAATATTCGCTCCGATGAAATAAAATCTATTTTCAAGGAAAAAAAGCTATTGATTTGGGCTCGTGTTCCTCATTAACTCCTTTGTGAAGGAATATACTTTCTGCTGCGACAACATGGAAAACGATAATTTTAATAACCATATTTTATACTGACCTTTAGACGACTTTCTTATATAAATAGTTGTTATACATATTTTTATGCATTACATATACTTTTTACTGTTAAATATAATCATCATATACAATTAATAATATTTTTCGTATTTCTTTAATTTCTGTATATCCTCATACATTTTAAACATGAAGTAATAATCTTTTTTTAAATTTAGTGTGTGTTTTTTTACGTTTTGGTGGTGTTTTCAGCGCTTTTTAGTGAGTAATGATTAAGACCACTAGGCAACACTAGCATCAGTCATTTTTTTTATTTTTTACGTCGATTACATAACATTACATCTGGCTTTGTTCACTCAGGAGGAATTCAACCCTACATTTGAGTATGACCTTCAATCGCTTTTGAGGAGAGAGCTCTAGTATACGAGATATCTCTGTGCAGGAGATTACTCAAATGAGACGAACGAAAACTATAATTCCGTTTTCTCTAATGCCATTTAAAGGTTCAAAGGAAAGCCCACAACAGTATTTTGTAGAGTGAGCGTTGCGAGTAAAACAAATTCGCAGTTATCACACCGAATGCAAGTAAGGTCATGAAGAAATTATCGTTTCCTTCCACGCATGTGTTAATGTAAATTTTGGACTTAGAATAAAAATATGAATATTCTTTTGCACTTTTTGACTATTTTTATTACTATATTGAATATCTTATATATATATATATATATATATATATATATATATATATATATATATATATATATATAAAATATCCATTCCTTTAAATGGAGATTTTTCATTGTTTAAAAGTCTTTTTGGACCCCTACTTCAGCCAGAATAAATGTTTTTTGCTTGCCTCTTTCAGGTAAAATAAATGCGCAAACTTCCGGGCTCTGGTAATGCGTTTTGAAATCCGGCGTTGCGTATAGCAGATTAGGACGTTCGCATTGCGGCTGGATTATTTCACATTGATGTCTAGCGCGTATTGTGACCTCCAAACAACAATCGACACAGCGGTACATAGAGCCATGTTCTCAAAGGGGATTGGAGGCTACACTCCAATGTAGGAATGGATTCCTCCTCGAATGAACAAAGCCATACGTCATCAATAAAAAAATATCGACTGTTAATATCGTCTTCCTTTCTCATTTACATTTTTAACACTACCTTGCCCTGGAGCCATCGCTTCCACAGACAGACAAACCACGACCACGCCTTCGTGTTATCCAGGCTTGCATATATGTTTCCAGCTCGATCAAGATCAGTGACGGGAGAAAACGAGGAGAAAAATAATGTCGGAAAACGGAGAAAAGGCAAATGTTAGGCAAAACACCACAAATAGACATCATAAGCTGAAATAGGCAAAAAAGGCAAAATGAAAATATATTAAAATACCTTCAGAAATGCATTGTTAAAAGTCATGAAATAATAAAAATAAAAATGATCTGCGTTCTTTTATAGCGACCTTCAACAAATAAATTTTTAGAAAAGAGATTTTGCCGAACTTTTGGACTTTACTCATTAATGTTTATAATTATTCAACAAATACCAATATATGCAGTAGTTCTGAAGTATGTAAGTATATATGGAGTATTGCTAAATATATACAGCACTGCTTCTTCTCAAGATCCCTCTAATGAAAAAAGTAGAGGGTTCCATTAAAAACAACTAAGTTAATCCAATATCTTAAAATAAAAAATAGTATCAAAAAGCTAATAACTACAACTGATGAGCCCCTTTAACTGAATTATTTGATTTTATCTCAATATTGTGAACCGTTTAGAAAATATTCGAGGTGAACGTTTTTATTTACTAACCATGTAGTAATAGGTACTCTTTGTGGGTTCCATCTGTCTGTCACTTACGTACAGATCTATGCCAGTCTCCACCATTCATAGGTCGTATGATGCGACGTCTCAGTCTTATTGGAGGGAACCGACCGTTGTTTGGATGAATCAGTAACATTATATGAGAATCAGCATAAAACTTTTTTCAATGGGTAAGGCAGCACGAAAGATAACCTATTGAGGAGCAGCTAATTAAAATGCATAGTATCCACTGGTGGGAAAAATTGAGTTTGATATGAAACCGTGTAGTTTTTAATACGTTCTACGCTTCCTGTTGTAAGATTTCTTCAAATGTATTTAATATAATGTGTTATAAAGCGGTTTGAAGAAATCTCAAAGAAAGAACGTGCAGAGCGTATTAAAATTACACTATTTCATATCAAACATTTTTTTTTCACCAGTGGACAAAATGCGGTTTGATTAGTACACTCATGCTCTCGACAAGACGGATCAATTTGCTCTATTGTTAGCTCTGCCTAGAATAATACGCCAAAAAGGCATAAAACAAATTCAAAATGGAATATGAAGTCATTACTTTCCTTTCTTCGAGGTGTTCTCCAACATTCTATACTACAGCTTTGACCGTAATATATTGTGGCGTCACCAATCAATTAGTATAATTTTATTGTGGCGTCGCCAATAATAACCTAATTATTACATCTAATGATAGCTCCCGTCGCGGCAGAAGTGGGTCGAGAGACACTGCCTTTGTCGCGAAGGCCCTTTTGTCACGCAGCAGGGCTTGTCCCGACCGCATTCAGGCCCTTTTCAGGGGCGACCCGTTTATTGCCCCTCATAAAAAACATACTGGCCCCCTGGCCGAAACCCTATCGGACAATACACACCCTCGCGCCCCCTTTCTCCGCCGCCACCCGGGGAGGAACGCGGAGTCCCGAAGGGGTTGGCACGGGTGTCGATTAAGAGGAAGACACATTTACGACGCGTCGTGAACGAGACCTTTCTCAGCCGTCAGCCGGTCCCCTTTCGAACAATGCCCGCCCCCGCACTCGTTTGGCACGCGCCTTGGGTAAGGCACCCGAATCCCCACAGGGGCTATTTACAAATTAAACACAGCAGGCTGCCGATTAGCCTTTTGCCGACCGTTTATGGCCCGTGAAAATGCGCTCCTGCATGGACACGTGTCCAGACAGCTGCGAGAAGCTTCTGGAACCTTTGACAAAGGGAAGCGAGAGAGAGGAGAGAAGCCGGTGTTAGACAGAGAACGATCTATGGAAAATTACAGGAAAATTGCCACATGATTGGTAAATCAGAATCCTGCAACGCAGTTACCCTCAGCCAATGGGAAGCTTCGCCATGAGGGAAGGGGTAAACTTACAGAGTTAGAAACATTTTGGGAGGGGGGAAGGGAGTTTTCTTAAAAACGGGGTGCACGAAGGAAAATTAATGAGGATCGGGACGCGAGTAGGGAAAGACTTCCCGGAGCAGAGGAATCGGAACGCGACTTGGGAAATATTTTCCCAGAGTAAAGTTTGATTTTATTTTGAACGCAACCAGTGGACTTGTCGCGGAGGAAACTCGGGCGGGAGACCACCGGATCCCGCGCTATTTCCGTATCGGCCCGTCGGTCTCCGCGTTTTTTTTACGCCGGGCCCATTGATAGCCCACATCGCATTACGCCAGCGCCCGTGGCCACCCGACCGACTGAGCCTGCTCGAGTCGGCGACCTGAGGCCGCCTGCTACCAGCTGAGAGAGGACGCGCCACGAGAGGTCGGCGACCTGAGACTGCCGCCGCCCCTACCTCAGAGGGCGCCGCGTGACCAGCCTGGGACTCAACACAGCCAGCGGTGAACGCTACGAGGCGAAGCTGTCTCGCAGGACAATTTTACGGCGAGAAATTGATAGTGGCCGCGCTCAGGCCCTGCAGATCATAAATGGTGGATTGCATGTGTCATCAGAGATTAAGCCTAATATGTTAGCCTTAAGGGAATTAGCCTATTAGTAATTAGGGCAATGAGCTCACAGAGTAGAGTTAGTAAGAAACTTGCGTCGCCCTTTGCGACCTGTAACTTCCCTGGCAGCTCATGGTGCCAGGAATAAACTACTATTTGTTATAAATGACTCAGTGTTATAACTCATGACCTCCCAACACTTCCATCCAGCCATATTTCAGGAGCTGAACCTGGCGCCCTCCCCCGCTTATATTACAATATATCTGAAGAGCCAGAATAACACTTATGTTAATTGCGAATTCCAGCATCCCTTAACAGTTCGTAGTAACCTTCTAATAGAACATAAATGTTTTTGTAATACTTTTGGAATTAAGATCATGCAATCCTAACTATTGAAGTGTATATATGTTAATAGTGTAAAAATCTAATGTAAAAATGTTAGAAGTGTTAATATTTTTCATTAGTTTATAATGTTTTAGTCAATTACATTTTCACGAACATATTTCAGGTACGGGAATTGGAACTCTTCGTAAAGTTGATATCCCTGTTTTCCCATTAAAGAAGTGTTCAGAAATATATAAAAAGTTCACACTCGTTGATTCAACTGTACTATGTGCTGGAGAGGAAGGAAGAGACACATGCCAAGTAAGCATGAAAATGACATAGTATTTACTTGCAGTATGAAATACCCTGCACACAATTACAACTAAATTTGCTTTCAGGGAGACTCTGGTGCGCCCCTTGTTGTAAAGGAAGGTGCACCGATTTGCAATTACCAGATAGCTGGCATCACATCCTTGGGAGCTGGAGTATGTGGTTCTAAACCTGCAATTTACACAAAAGTACAGGCTTATCTGCCTTGGATTGAAGAAAAAGTTTGGAAATAAAGAGTCAGATTTTTTACAAGTGTAACATTCAAAACTTAAATACAAAATGAAATGTAACATGTGATTTGATCTGATTTATAAATAAGTTTTTTTTCTCTTCCCATCAATAACAATAATAATAATAGTAATAATAATAATACTTGTTAAATATAGGAATGCCGTCAGGTTCATCTATTTTTGAAGTACTTTCAATTCTGTCTAGGTTTTCTCCTCTTGCTAAGACGGCAATGTAATCAGCGTAAAGGAATTATTGATGGGCGAATACAGGGTTACCGATCCGGTAGCAGCACAGAATAACCCTGCCCCCTTCAAAAGTATGGAACAAACATATTGATAACAGACAACAAACAGAACATCCGTTGTGTATTTTCGAAATGTTGAGAAAAAAATATTAAAAAACTTCTGGTATCGAAACAAGAAGTATAGTATCACAGATGCGTGAGTGAGGGTCTTTCAACAGTAGCTGACGTATTCACAGGTGTATCAAATAAAGAAAAACCTACCAACAAACAATTTCTTACATAATTTTGAATCGGTCATGCCATAAACGTTGCCTTTATTGTTTGTGCCAGGAATTTTAAAACTCAAGAACGTATTAGTTTTCTATTTCCTTTGGTCTCGGTTAGCTATACGCACTTTCCCAGGGCCGTTTCTAGAACCTCTGAGGTCCCCGGCGGATTCGAAAATGAGCCCCCCCCCCCCTACACAAACGAACAAACACACACATGCATGCTCATGTACACGATTGAATGATTATTACCTCTACAAATTATAGCTGCATTACTATCAATAAATAAGCGACATCAATGCCGAGACAAGAAAGCAGAAGCCCCAAGCGAAGGTAATAACAATCAGAATTACAATAACAGACACTGAACTTCTGACGCTACTTAACATGAAATGTGAGACAAAATATGTTAAAGATATCGTGGAGTGACAAAGCTCTCCATGGATGATGTTTAAAAACAAGGTACTGATCAATAAAGATCAATCGTTTATGTAGCTTAAAAGGGCAAGAATGAGGCCAGAATCGGGCTTTAAGACCTGTCTCTGACGACTGATTTGTGACATCATTTTTTATAGACTGAAGGCATAATCTGATTTCTTTATATACTACACATAAAGCATTTACTGCATCTGCCTGCGCAGACCATCTAGTATCTGAAAGTTGTATCACCACTTTATGATGAGGGCCAATATATGAACAAAGTATCTCCCAGCGATGTATTAACGATGAAAAGGTGTAAAGAGTTTGTACCAAATCAAAGTAAATTGTCATAGCTAAAACACACTTGACAGCATGTACCTCTACTAAACTGAGTGAATGTCGAGCACGTGGTACATACTCAGCATACTTATTTAGTTCCATCTTCGGCTGTAACTCTGAACATCGCCCTGACATGTTTGCTGCGTTGTCATAAGATAGATCCCTACAATTCAGGATATCTATGTTATTGTTTTTTTACAAGTGTGTCACAACTTCAGTAAGATGTTCTGTATTAAGACCATGAATGGGAATACACTGCCAAAATCGCTCCTTTGCATCAGTGTTTCTCGCTTATCTTATTATAAATGTTCTTTATATATTTCTTGCCCGTTCGGCCCTTCGGCCTTTCGGGAGTTATTATTTACGATACATATATTACATGAGGACTAACAGTCTCTTCCATTTACATCAGGGCATAAGTATACGTACTTGAGCTTATTTTTCAGTTTATACACAGTTTCTGTTTACCTTAATACAAAAATATTAAAAAATATACCTACTAATTAAACACACAAAAATACACAAAATACAATATACAAAGATACACAAATATATACCAAAATATGCCTTGAGTAAAAATACCACACTTGAGAATGACACATATACAGTTATTACAATCCCATATATTGTTTATAACATTAGTACCAGAGATTTATGGTGGCTTTAAGCGATCTTTTGGAAAGCGTAACAATATCCTGGATGGTGCATAAGCTGTACGGCCAAGGTTGAAAGTTCTTTTGCTAGGGCAAGCTTCAAGACTTAAAAACATTTCGATAGTTTATTTATGTACTCTTTAATGCAGCTAATGTTTAATTCTCTTTGTATTTGTGCATTAGGAATAAACCAGGGAGCTATGGTTACCAGTCGTAGAATTTGTTTTCAATTATTTCCAATTTATTAATATGCGTGTTTGCGGCGCCTCCCCACACTGAGCACGCATAGGTGAGCGACGGGCGAATTATAGATTTAAAGATTGTTACTCCGTTTTCTATTCTTAATGTAGAGTTTTTTATTTATTAGAGGGTAAAGTTTGACCATTTTTTTCATAGGTTTTGTTAGCAATATCAATTATGTGGTTCTTCCATGTTAATCTTCTAATTTAACTCCTAAGTATTTCACGGGTTGGTTATTGTTTAGCCAGAGAACAGGATTGTTACTAATTGTTAACACTGGAGGGATTATGAATCTTTTAAGCGATAAAATTTTAGCTTGTGATTAGTTTGGGTTTATCTGGATTCTCCATTTACCAGTCCATTTAATTAAGGTATTTAAATCATTTTTTAGGTTTTCCAGGGCAATAACCAGTTCTTCATGTTGTGAGAGGATGGCAGTGTCATCTGCGAACAAGGCAATTTCAGTATCCATTAATTCCGGAAAATCGGCAAGGTAAATTTTGAATAAAGTCGGTGAGAGTGGGGAACCTTGTGGAACTCCAGCTGAGATTCTGTATTTATCCGACGTGGTATCATGTATTTTAATATTAAATGATCTGTTTAGCAGAAAACTTCCAATTATATCTTGATAGAAGATATTTAGGGATGCCTAGATGGCGAAATTTGTATTTCAGTCCTGTGTGCCAGACACGGTCGAACGCTTTAGTAATGTCTAAAAACAGAGCTGCCGTGTACTTTTTCTCGTGAAATCCCTTTGCAATCAGATCTGTAACTCTTAAAATTTGTTGTTCAGTCGAGTGATTTGCTCTAAAGCCGAATTGGGCATCAGGTATGGCGTACGTAACATATAAGAATTTATTTAGCCGGGCTAAAATCAGTCTATCAAACACTTTAGCTAATGAAGGTAATAGGCTAATTGGCCTGTAATTATCTAGTAGTTGTGGACATTTATTTGGTTTGTTTATTGGAATGATTATTGCGTTTTTCCAATTACTTGGGTGATAAGCTAGTCTTAAAGCTGCATTTAATATAGCTGTTATTGCTGCAATTGTGGAGTTTGGCAATTCTTTTAATATTTGACTAGTTATTAGGTCATTCCCAGCTGCTTTTTTTGTTTTTTTAAGTCTGTTTATTGTGCGTTTAAGTTCTGAGAGGTATGTGAATTTTGTTCTTACATCTGCAGAGTATAGGGTGCTTCATACTGTTTAAAATTTCCTCATTGAACACATGGTTTACTGTTGGATTGGGCTTAAAAGTATTTGAAAAGTGAACCGCAAACGCCTCCGCTTTTTCGTCATCTTTATAGAGAATACTAGTGCCCGATTTTAATGGTGGTATTCTATATAGTTCTCTGGTATCCTTTTTGATACCTTTCCATAGACAAGGTGAGCAGGGGTAATTTGCGCTAAATATTGCTTAAATGAACTATATCTGTGTTCGTCGATTAAACAATTTTACTTTTTTGCATAAGGAGTTCCATTTCCTTTTTAAGTGTGGCTTCTATACAACTGCCAGAGTCTTCTAATCCTGTGCTTGTCTTTTATCAATTCCACGATGTGTTTCGGTAGCCAGTAAGATGGATGTTTGTTACATTGCACTGGTTGACATGATTCTTTAACCGCGATGCTTATTGCTTCTATTAGATTATTGATTTGTAGGTCAATATCAGTTCCGTTTTTGAGATCTTTTTGGAACGAAAATTGCGTGGCAAAATTTTAGCCTAAAGAGATCTCAGTTTACTTTACCATTTATTAGTTTTCTTGAATTGTTAACTTGGGCAGTACTCTGAAATGATATTATTATGGGGTTATGATCTAAATAGAGATCAGGTATTACTGAGTGAAAAAAGGGGCAATTTATGTTTGTGGTTAGACTTGTGTCAAGAATGTCCGGGGCGCCTTTATTATTACATGGACACCGTGTGGGTGTAGGGGGGCATGGATTAATATATTATGATTCTGGGCGAAATGTAAAAGTTTGCTTGCTGCGACCTGCTTCTCTTGTAATTCTGCAGTTCCATGCTTTATTTTTACCATTTCAGTCGTCTACGACAATGATTTTCTTATTATTATTGTACACAATGTTATTATTGGAGTTAAATATTTTATCCAAGGTCTTTACTGGAAATTTCTTATTAGGTGGTTTGTGGGCGCTTATTATTATTATTATTATTATTATTATTATTATTATTATTATTATTTCTGAATCGGCTGTTTTTAGATTTATTGCTACAGTCTCCAGGCAGTCAGAAGTGGGACATTCAATTTGAGAGTGACTAAGCTCTTTATGGATTATTATCGCGACCCCTCCCGCAACTTTATACGAAGGTCTATCATTTCTATATGTATTAAAACCAGGTATCTTGAATTTAGCGGTTGGGTGGAAATGCGTTTCCGAAACGCAAGCTATTTGTATTTCGTGGAAGAACAAAAAATTCCTAAAAATATGTCCTTGTTTACTTAAACCATTTGCGTTCCAGTTTAATAATTTTAAATCCGTGAGCTGGCTACGCTTCATTTTCGTTACGCGACCTGAATCATATTTTGAATTTGTGGTAATAGAAAATTCATAATCTGAGTAATCACAGTACTTGTGATTGATTCGATTAATCTATTCATATCAATGCCTGGATTCGTGAACGGCGTCGTATTTCTAACGTACTCTTGAGAATTATTTAATGGTTTTATCCAAGGGCCTGGTCTTTTGGGTAGGGGAAGTAATTGCGCATTGTTAAGGATTGGAGGTTGGCTGCATCTGGCGTGCCTGCTTTCATAACTTATCTCTTGATCAACACCTTGCGAACTATTCAGTACCTTGGCATGGCCTGCGTTATATCTCGATCCAGTTGGAGATTAATAAGTTTCTTGTTTAATTCTGCCTTATAGAAAGAGCAACCACGATAATTCGACATGTGATTTTGCTAGCAATTAGTACAGGAGGGTGTTACCCCCATTTAGGGAGTGTACATTCAGAATAGTGGTGGTCATTGAGGCATTTAACGCATCTAGGGATGTTAAAACAGCTTGCGTATGCCCAAAGCGTTGGCACTTTTTACATTGGATGGGGAGCCTAGTTTTTGTTCGTACAAAAACTCAAACTATACAGTAGTCTAACTTATTTATTTTTAGAATGGCTCTACCAGCCACATTGTTCTCCACGTCTACAGCAACTATCTGCAGGGGTTTTCTGTTTTACCATAAAGTCTTACTACTTTTAATACAGGGAATTTATCATTAAGTTTTTTTTAATATCATTGCATCAACATCTAGACACTCCGGTACATCTTTTATTACAACTTCAAATGTTCTTACAGACGGATCTTTAAAGGAGTAGAACTCTATCTCGTTATTTTCGCAAAATTTTCTAAATTTCCTGAAGTCTTCAATGTTACTAAATTACACTTTAAATTTATTGTTACTGTATTTGACTGCAAAATTTTCAATTTCATTTTTCACAATGTCCTCTTTAAGCAGTTTATAATTTAACAATTCATCTTCTCTTTTACTATAATTTTGAATAATAATTGGGGGGATTTTTACAGCTTTGAATTCACTATCATCATTTTCCTCTACGTCATCTAAAGATTCAAATCTGTTTCCTACAGGCACGTTATAAAGCATTTGATTTACCTCTGCTTGTGAACGTTTTTGTCTTATATCATTTAACACTTCACTAGAATCACTGTTTCTTTTAAGTATATATCTACCTTTTTTGGTTGAGGTGTTGGAAGTACGTTGAATTGCTCCAAGTTCTTTTTGGCGTTTGGTGACTCCTCGCCAAGGTTTTGCAGTTCCGAAGGAGGTAGCGGATACCCGGCAGTGCCATGATGTAATTGCGGCGGTTGAACTGTTTCTTATTGTGTTAAACCTCGCTGTTGAGTTTGTACCATGTTTTGCATTACACCCTGCTTGGCAAGTTAACACTCTATTGTGACTGGAATGGAATGTACCCAGCCTGATATTGCGGCAACATTTGACCATTTTGAAACGCGAACATAGTGTTATTTTCCATTGAGCTCGTATGAGAAGTCTCTCCATAGGTAGAGACTACACCGTTTGTTGCGTCCATTGCCATTTTTATAAGCTGCCCCGTTCCGGGGCAGCCATTTTCACACATTACACTGCTTAGTGTTAATGGCTTGTTACATACACTTTTACAAAACAAATAAATAATAAATAAGTGAGAGAACAAGTAAAGCCTACACCTGGTTTTACTAGTAGACACTTCCACGATTACTATCAGCGCGTCGATAACACAGTAACCTCACTGGTAAAGCTTATCACGAGGAGCGACTCTCGCAGAGCTCTTACCCCGACGGGAGCCGAGCTCGAACTGTATTATAAATGTAAGTTGAGCAATATGAGTCACATCTGCAGTGGAATCTAAAGAAATAACGTTATATGTCGCATGATCGCCAGCACTGCTCGATACGACCGCGACCATGCGTCATCTAGGTACACGACCGAGACAGACGCGAAATGCCGTGAGAAATTCCATCGTGAAGACAGGCACTCATGCGCCAAGAAGCCCAAGTATAACTTCCGTCGCAGCTGGGAGCGGAGATTCGAGCACTCGCGCTTGTCTGAAGCCAGTTGGGCTGGCATTTATTATTTCAGAGCGAACCGCGGGTTAACGTACTGAGCAATAAGATAAAGATTAAAGGCCCATTCTCAATGCAAACGTAAACATACGTATAGCGCATAGACATAAACATTAACATAAGCGATAGACTGAAGTATTCACAATGCCTAACATAAACGTAAGCAAAATAAGTTTCTATTAGCAGTGAGACTTTCTGGTTGGATGTGAGAATCGGTTTCAAGATACCGACTCTATGTCCCATATGGGTTAGTTCTTCTATCGACTTAACTCCAATTTCGATTCTCGATTTTGAGTTACCATTCTGTGATTGGTTCATTTCTTATGTCTTTCTTAAGCATAAGCACAGAAGCTTGAAGCTTTTAAGTTAACGTCTTACGTGTTATGCTTATGCGAACGCATTGTGAATGAGTCCGCTTATAGACGAAGTCCTAACTTTTATGTTAACGCCATGCTTATGTTTACGTTTGCATTGTGAATGGGCCATAACTTGACTCCGATATTTGAACATGCAATGAAGCAGTGAACTTGATAGGCTTACCAATAAATAAATATGACACACAATTCTTGAACGGCGTGTTTGTTTTTAATATTTTGAGGCCCTTCAGAGACCGAGGCCCCCGGCGACCACCGGGTTTGTCCATAAAAGCGGCACTGGACTTGCCATATATTCTAGCTCTCTGCTATCTATCGCTGCCAAAAGTACATTTTTTAAAAATTGTCTTCATTTTTCGGTTTCCTAATAATAGAACGGAAATATTATTTTAAGAACATTAAAGAACAGTAAAAGCTCGTCCTAAATTACAATTTTCTTTGAATAATTTGCAGCCTTATTTAAGAAAATGACTCTTAAGCGCTACTGTAAATTCGAGATTTAAAGCTCTTTTTCACAAAAATTTTTTTGAGTTTTCAGAAAATTTCATTTGAAGTACTTAAACTTGCAAATACAATACTGAGAACAAATACAATACAATTTATGAGAAAATGGCATTTGAGCATTTATGAAAATGCGGAATTTTGAGATAGTTTTCACAGAAAATTGTTGCGTTTTCGAGAAATTTATGACATTATTTAAAGTATATGTACTCATTAATATAATAACGTTAACAAATTGCTGCTAATATAAATATTTACAACTTGAGAGGCAATCCAAAAATATTACATTTCTGTAGTTTTTTCAACAAAGAATGGTGCAATATATTATCTTATAAGAGTTCATTCAACACTATTCCTACTAAAAGATTAAAGAAAAAAATTGGAGCCGTTTTTGAGAAAGTCTTGTTTTTGTAATTTATTAAAATTGCCCATTTTGCTCGCAATATTGCGCGAAAACTATTAAAATTTTCAAAAATAAATGTACACAACTTCATGAAAGAACTAACTATAGAGAACAAATTCTATTTGAAGGAAAAATCTTTATCTTTAATATTGCATGTGTAGGAAGGCGTCACAAAAATTCAGTATTTTGCTATTTACGAAAATCCAGAGTTATGAGTGAACTTTGGACCTATGCCGCCTTCATAAGCGTATTTTATTGTATTCTTATAAGATTTTTGAAAATGTCTGGTAGACTTCATGTAAAGTACCCACAAATTTTAAAGAATTATTTTTCAAAATCTCAAAGCGTCGACTTGAGCCAGGTGGACAAGGATTTCTTCAATTTAGAAAAAATCCTGTACATGGTTTAGCCGCTAGTGGTGTTCACAGACGGACCAGTGCCAGTTCCTCGAATTCGGTCATTTTACGTGAAGGCCCAAATGACAAGTTTAGTTGAACTTACGGAATGATCTCGGCATTGAATAAGCCTCGAGGAAGGCATTATTTCCTGCGCTTGTGAGAGCCTCTAAATTACCACTACGTTGGTGAGAGCCGTTGTCACCCTCACGTGATAGCCACGGTAGGCGCGATCGCCGCATTGCCTTCGAGGACGGGTTACCGCCACGACGACAGTGGGAAGATGCCTGGGCGGGCGTGGTCGAGGAGCCCGGCGAGAGGTCAGAGGCGCAGCCTGCTTGGGGCGCCGGGGAGCCGTCGCCATCCGCAGAGAACCATCCGACAACCGCATCGAGTGCTGCCGCCCAGCGATTGCGGGCCGGTGCAGCTTTTTAACAAAGTTAGGACGTAATCGGTGTTATTAGTTTGGGTCACCGCTAAGAACGCGGGCGAGTCCGTCAATGAATAAGTGTAGTTTCAATGAAGCGGCAAGTCATATTTTGGTGTTAGGAATAGTGCTTGACAGTTAAGACGCAAAGAGAGGAATGCAAATTCTTTGTAATAAATCATTTATGTGCATGCTCATATCCATCCTCATAATCAGCTTAATTGTTAATTATAAGGGTGTGTTATAAGGGTATTTTTGTTTTTATTGACCTTGCAATCCTGCATCCAGACCACACCGGCACGTTACAATGTTAACCAGCAAAACAGTAGACTTTGGGGTATCACAGGAAACAGAGAAACCATTGCATTAAATACCGATTTATTATGGTGTACCATTTCTCGTCGCAGAATAATTGGTCCGTTGTTTTTCTATGAAACAATAACGGCGGATACATTTCAGAATATATTGAGATATTTTGTATCCTTTCTTGAAAAGGATGAAATTGATTTCAGCAGCATGGGGCAACATGACATACTCCAAAGTCGGAACTGGATTTTCTGGAAGTGTGTTTAGGGAACCGAATAATTTCACGAGGTTTGTGGCCCCCTCGTTAGCCTCATTTGTCACCATCAGATTTTTATCTTTGGAGATTCCTCAAGAGCATAGTTTATGAAAACAAGGCTGCTAATCTCGAACAGCTCCAAAGAAACGAGGAGCGATTCGCATGATTGACGAAGAAACTTTACATAGGGTTACATCAAATGTTCTCAAGCGTGTGAACTCTTCTTTGTTAGAAAATTGAGGGCATTTTGAGCATTTTTTGTGAGGTTTGCTTGTTTCCGACACCAATTTTTCATTTGCAGGGAATGTCCAAAATATTGATCGTTAAGGGTAAATAAATGGGATGAAGAGTGAGGCTGTGATGTATCGTTAACCAGTGACATTTCACTGACAATTTTTCCAGTGATTATTATGCACTGGCTACTGTGCTCGCTCTTTCAAAACAACCTTATTTTTAAAGTAACATTATTTTAAAGCGCATTATGAGACTGCACGCGAGGTGCGCCTGCTCAATAATGGTCTCCAAACCCGCGTCGGAGGAAGGCTTTTAAAGAAGAATGGCTCGAAAACTCAGAGAAAGCAACGGTGAACTACCCTGAGTATATTCTCTCAAGAACACCCGTTGTGGGTCACCTAACTTTCGTCCATGGAAGAACAGGACCAAAGAAAAAATATGAGATTTGGTAGTACTTCAGTCCTGTCAAATTAATGTGACCACTGCCTATGTTGGACGTAAACGCGCAATAACCTGTCACAGACTGTAGGTGGCAGCACTAACAAAGTAGTTGTCGCCATGCCCACTAGGGGAGATTTATCGGCCACCCAAACGGGCACGATTATTGTCTTCCGGGTGAAGGACACAAGCATTTCCAAAACGGCAAAGTTCGTAGTATCGGAGTGCCGCCGGGGTTCAAATATTTCGTGCCTTGTGAAATGGCGATATCCAAAGCCGGCGCCGAGGCAACTGTGACGCACCACGGACCGTAGATGACAGAGGGAACGACGGCTGTGTCTGTGTACGGGCGGTTAGAGATGCAACTGACCGCCAAGATAAACAAAGGGACAACCAACAGAATCTCCTCAGCATAGGTTGCCTCCGCTGCAGGCGCCTGGTTCATGCACCCATGCTGACTGCTGCGACGAAGGCTGGAATTTGCACGCCAATACTGCAACTGAACGTCCACCGTGTAGCGACAGGTGACCTTTTCAGATGATCCTCGTTTTCTCACCCATCGGACGGTTGGTGGTCGGAATATGCGGCGTGAAACGCCTGAACGTAAACACTTTGCAACAATCGCCAGCCGTGTCCAGGTCGGAGGGAGCGTGAAGATATGGGGAATGTTTCCGTGGCATTCCCTGGGTGATCTCGTCATTCTAGAAGGCACAATGGATAAACAGAATGCAGCCATCCATGGAGAGCATGTTCACTTCTATATGCACACCGGGTTTCCTCAGCAAGACGGCATCTACCAGCAGGACAATGCAACGTGTCAGAGCTCGGTGCGCGTGCGTGGTGAGCACCAGGATGAGATTACAGTACTCCTCCCCAGGCCACCAAACTCCAATTAAAACCCAATCGAGGATCTATCTCGATCGGGCTGTTCGCGCTATGGATCCGCAACCGAGGAACCTGGCGCAGCTGGCAACGACACTGGGGTCTGCATGGCTCCACACCAGTCGCTACTACCCAGAACCTAATTTTCTGCCTTCCTGCACGTCTCGCAGCTGTCAGAGCTACAAAACGGGGTTATTCAGGATTTCGACGAGTGGTCATGTGACAGGACTGTGTATAAAGGTATACTGTTTTTGGAATTATATCAAGATAAGAATTTTTTGTGATTACATGTCAATTTTGCTTCTCATTTAAAAATTAACTTTCCAAAAGTATTCACGAGCAAACTTGCCTTAAAAATGTGTATACATTAACAGGCTATGGGTTGTATTTGTACACTTCGATTTCAGGGAAGATAGCTTTGTTTCAACTGCAAATATCAATTATTGATTTGTATGTAAAGCTTTAAAATTGCACTTGATAGGCATTTTGAAACAATTTAGAAATACACGGTATATACTTGGTTTTCTGAAGTGCAGTTTCACCAATACGTAGACTTCTCAATAAATTTTAATTTTCATTTGTTTGCAACTTTTTCAAGTACAACACACATAGGATGACTCTCTTATAAGTTTAAATACGTAAATACATTTCCTAGAAAGATGTATAAGAACTCCCTCTTCTCAATTGTGAAATTTGTTCAAATTTATTGTGTATGATTTACAAGTAAATCCTACTACAGACAGGCCCAAATTGGCTTTATCACAATCATGGAACAGACTTTCAGAAATTATTTCTATTTTTTGAAAAACTGTTCTATTATCCTCACTCTTTCAAGACTCAACTAACATTTTAAAATTCACATTTAATCACAAAAATCTCATAAAAAATTCTGCAGTCTCCAGCAATCAAAAAGAAAATATCCAGGAACAGTACTACTGCTTCTTGAAAATAATTTTCAACTTCATTCATTCCATAAACATGACCTTTAAGAAAAACTCATTGAAAGAAAACAACAACGTAATACTGTTGAATTAGATTAGGAATAGAAACATTTGTGAGAATATCGTTAAAGTTGAGACCAAATGCAAATGCAAAATTGTACAATGAGGAAACATTATACATTTTCATTTCTAGTGCAGAAGTTTGAAACAATGAAAATCCTTTTCTCAAAATTCATATACAAAATAACAATGGAATAAATAGTTTAATTAATTTGTGATATGGTAAATTAAGAATACAATCCTTTCAAATTTTATTTCTGTACAAGGTACATGTGGAGTTTAAAGGAGAGCTCAATTTTTCAAAGTTTAATCGCTAACAAATCTCTTCGGTAAAAATACTACACTCACTATTCTCATGTCCTCAGAGTTTGTTTGTTTTTTTATAAATAACTCCATATGCAAAATTAAAATATTACATTCCTTTTTAGGAAACAGAAATGTACACATTTTGTGCTAAGAATTATTACATGGGAAATAGCACAGCTTCACACTAGTTTTCAGAAGTAGAAATGTCTATGTACAATTGATATGAAAATGAAAGTCTGTACAAAAAGTTCCAAAGCACCCTTTGGCACAAATTAAAATGCTCAGTGATATTACACACAAAAACATGGAAAACAGCCTAACAAGCATAACAATTCTGAAATCAAATTGCTGCTGAATGCCTAATTCACAAAATATTTAAACTTAATTTCAATATTTCGGTGTATAAAACAATTTATATAATACTAAAATTGTTTTAACAATCTCATGCAAAGTAAACATGCCAAAGTAACATTACTATTACTTGTAACATATTGTAACAATAGAATCAAACTGAAAACAGGCCAATGGGAATTTGTTAATATTGTAATTATAAAATCTTTAGTGGATTTATTTCATTTCCTCTTATAAAATTTAAACATTTTGGAATTAATGTTCCTTGCTAACAACGATACGAAAATTATCTTTCAGCAGCATTTCAAAAACATAGAATTCTTATGAGTACTGAAGAGCACTTTAAGGACATTACTTCATAAATAAATTGGAAACATTGATTATTATCCTTGGGTTGCAATCTTTTTAAGGACTTTCACTGCTGGATCTATGGTGAGACTTCTTTTTCTTTTTCTTCTTTTTATGCCGATGCTGTTCCCAATCAGAATTACTAGTTCTGAATGACTGATGATGGGAGTGGGATTGACTGGAATGAGACCTTGAATGTGATCTTGACCTACAAATAAATTACATAATACCATCACTATACGGAAAGAAGTACAAAACTTATGTTTCCCCTGGATATGAGCCCATGACAACAAAAGATGATAAGTTTTAGAAAATCAGAAAACTGAATATTTAGGTACCTAGAATAAAAAAATCTAGGAACAAATGCACATCTTACACCCAATACCTCAAACGACACTGTACATGAAGTAAATCTGCATCTGCATATAGAAGCTGCTACAGAAGCAGCTCTAATGGCTCAGCAACTCAAAAACCTTGAAAACAAACTAATAAAATTTGTCAAGGAGAACAACTAGGAAGAAATTACCAATGGTACTCACCAGTGAAATACATCATTAACACAATATCCACATTCTCAAAGAAACAAAACAGATGAGTGTGCAGAAGTTGCACTTACCTGGAATGGTCTTTCTTTTTTGATTTTTTATGCCTATGATTATTATCATCATCCCCTTTTGTTTGAGTTCGAGGGGAATTGGAATCATGTTCAAAACTATGTTTCCGCTTATGAGAATTGCTCCGACTATCCATTGCTGAGCGACTCGATTGATCACAGCCAGAATAACCACTATCACGTAATTTTCGAAGATTTGGATTCGATGCTGAAATTAATTCAACTATTAATGAACATCTAACCTCGACAACAAACGAAAAATATATATATATTTTTTAAATACACTAACCTTGAATCCTTGCATATAATGAGGTAGTACATCGTACCTCACCATTCTGCTTAGGACTCAACCTCTCATGAAGCATATCTTGCCTGAAACAAGAGATCTTTATTACTAATGTCCAATGCACACAGACATTAAAAGAAAAGATGCAGCCTCTAGCCATTTGTGAGGTGTTTATGGTTTCATCATGTAAACAGGAACTGGGGAAATAGGAAAAATGCAATTGTTTTTGACTTGACTGAAAAATCCAAATATTTGATTCTGTTGTTTTGCCTACTCACATATTGTACATACTCTCATACTATATATACAGAATTCAGTCCTGAATTCTCATACTCACTGCATCATTATATACAACACAGCTGACATTATGCATTAGCAAGGCTCTAAGGCAGAGGACACTTGCCATTAAATTTTTGCTATTCACTGGCGTTTTAAAATTCAAGGTTTTTTCCCGGTTTTCCAGGGTTGAGAATATAAATTTTCCAGGTTCTGTTTCGCACATTACAAAACATTTTTACTTTCTCGCTACCGCTACCGCGGTAGAGAGAAATATGTAATGCAGTGCGAAAGAAAAGGGGAAGGAGAAAAAACTTTATTACAAAGCCCTGGTAACACAAAAGTGAATAAATTAAGTTGCATAATTTAGAAGAAAAAAATCCTCTAACACTGGTGTAGCCAGAACCCCCTTCTGTGGGTCCTCGATACTGAAAAATTGATAGATGGCAAAACATCTGTCATCCATCTGCCTGTGAACAACGCTAGCAGCTACACTGTTCCGGCGATTTGCTCCAATATTGATATTCCCCAATCGATCTGGCTGATGTCGCGGCCCCTTGAAAGAGAAAGCGATTTTTTCATTTCAGAGGGTTCTTTTCATGAAGCCAATGGAATTTTTCAGAATTTTTAGAAGAAGGCACCATTGATTTTGTTTAAATATTATTGTTGGATAGCATAAAGGACATTTAAGAGAATGGTATAGGTCTCATGTTCGTTTAAAATCTAATTTTTTGAAAATTACAAATATTCAAAATTTTTTCAGCTTGTTTCTAGAACCAAAATATTAATGATAAAGACTTTTTCTCTTAATAAAATCTGTTTTTGACAGAAAAAAATTATCTTGTTGGATAGTTTGAAGGATGTTTAAGAAAATGGTGCAGGTCTCATGTTGGTAAAAAACCCTAATTGTTCGAAAAATGAAAAATTTCAAAATTTGTTCAGCGTCTTCCTGCAACTACAATTAACGTACAATTTTTTTCTGAATTCAATGTGTTTATCAAAAACAGATCTTCAAATAAGGTCATGATCAATTTTTCAAAAATTTTAGTATTTTTTGCAAAATTTTACTAATACATACTATTACAATTACATTACTAATACATACAACAGTCAGTGATAACCTAATCTGGTTATGGCTGATGATGCGAGACAACCACAAGGGACTCTTCAGGGAACTGGCTGCCTTCCTTATAGAAATGTGTGCTCACTTAAGAATCCACTCAAGGGCTGTTTATGAGTAAAATTTGTTCACTTAAGGGAACACTCATTTAAGTGTTGACTATAAATTTGGCCCAAGGTGTGATAAGTAATAAACAAGAAGATTGAACATGTGATAAATGAAAGGCATGAGAGATATGAGCATACCTGCTTTGATTGTAATAAACCAGGATTTTTACCACAGTATGCAAAGGTAGGGCACTGGCAAGTAGACTAAGGTCATTTCCCAACCCAACAACGAGAACACTCTACTAGTAGGAAAACCTCTCCGACAATGGGATGGAAATTGATGAAATGGAATATAATAAACAAATAGTAAAGACCTGAAACCAGGTTGTTGATTCCTGCTGATATTCCACATACCTGCCAATATGAGGTGGTGAAGGCACTTCATCAGAAGTTGGGGAGGGAATAGTAGAAACATCACTATCCACCTCGAGCTTTGGAGACTCCTGAATCGACTGAACAGGGGCTCCATCTGGTAACTGAGGTCCTATGAGGGTGGGCTGTGATTTGTTCACTGGATGTTCACGGCCAATCATATTCAGGAATGCTGCAGCCCTCCTCTTTCTTTCTGCTTGCAGTTGCTTTTCTCTAGCTGCAGCAGCTAGTTTTTCTCGTGCCGCAGCAGCAAGTTTATCTTTCAGCCGCTCCTCAGCCCATCGTGTTTTCTCCACTGCCCCAGAACGCTTCTCAGGCTGTGTGATGGCATTATCATCAGTCAGATCTATTAGTTCTGCTTCTTCTTTAACAGGGGTAACTACTACTGATTCTTTCACCACATCAGTAGTTTGTACGGGAGGCTTATCAACTTTGCTTTCAGTTTTGTTGGTTTTTTCACCCTACAATACAAAGAAAATTTTGATATTAATACTCTTCACAACCCAAAACACATCCTATAACCATTTCCATTAACCCATTTAAATATAACCACTTTATATGTTATGTACAAAAAATAATTAACACTGTGACAAATCACTGTATGAAAAGAATTTTTCACATCTTCCCCACCAGCCAAAAATTCCTAATTACAATACCACCCCTTTCAGAAGACACTTTCTCCCTCTGATAGTCACCCAGCAGCAATGTACATTCCACAATGTACCCCTCAAATTATGTAAGTAAATGTATATGACCGTATGAGTTCATTTGATACTTCTGGCAGCTATAAATGCACATACAGACAACATAAGCAATCCACCTTTGGAGATGAGCTGCAAGACTTCCCACGGCAAGATGGCATCCCATGGCAGCAGGGTGGAGCAAGTAGCTCAACTTCTCTTTGTCTCTTTCTCTCTCTCTAAGTTTTCAGTAATTATATTACTATGTGATACATTATGTATATAATTTAAGGTAGACAGAAGAATTTCTTTGCCGTAGTTCACTTCACCTCACATGTACAGTTCTTGATAATTATTAAACATTCCAATTACATATTTAGAAACATGTTTAACTTAAGTGTTTGAAGAGTACAGTGATTATTGTTCTAGAATTTGTAAATCTCTCTCATTTCATTAGCCTTCGTGAAAAAGTACTGAACGTATCAAAAAATATTTTTTGAGGCTTTGATTTTCTGTTTAGCGAAAATATAATACTCCATTAACTTTTCTACATCTTCTCGCTATGTGTGATGTGATTGCAAGAGTTCAGTAAGTTCTAAATAAAATACTAAATTACGATACAGCTCCACAAAAAAGCAAATGATTTCTTGCACATTAATAGTAAACAATCACTTATTGTATGACATGTCAAAATTGGTAATGTATTTTTAAATAATCCAGCACCAAACTATACAAAAGAGCCCAACAATCATCTTTTCATTCCTCACACATCTTATTATTACACATGCAAACTTGTTATATTTTTCTGACAAACAAAACAGAACAACCCACCTCTTGGGCTCCTTCTTCATCCGAACTTTCCTCGACAGGCAATGCACTTCGCTTTTCTAACAGACCATGTTCTGTATCCTTAGGTTTCTTGATGGAAAAACACACAGGGGCAGGTTTGCCTCGTCGGCCATTTTCCTCCCCGTCATATTCCTCTCTCTCAGAAGAAGGGGAATGAAGGGAAGTGCCATCTTGACTCTCTTCTCCAGCAGTATCTATGCCTTGACTTGCTTCAGATACTTCAGCTTGCTCATCTTTAACCACACCAACTTGTTTCTCCTTGCTTTCATTTTCAATATTCAAATACACAGAAATTTTGTGACGATAGTATGAATTGTATGAATGTATTGGCTCCAAAAATGCAAACCGAGGATCCCCTTTACTGCGAACAATTGTCTCGAAGTCTTGCCCATTCTTGGCAACATAACTTGCCATTTTATCAATAATGATCTGCATATCTTGAGGTGGTGTAGAAACATTTGGTGAATCTGACCTTGGACCACTTTCATTTCTTGTAGATGGTGTACTAGCAACGCTTCTCCTGCAACATGATTGGTGATAATTTGTCAGTATTAAAAAATTGACTTACAAAAACTAAGACCACAAATATTTGCACAAATAATTTTGTAGAAAAGATCTTTAACTTTCATAACAAAAAAATCTGTTAACAAGGGTTAAATATTATGTTTTATATTGTCAAAGTGTTTTCTCCCAAGAATATACTTAAGATAATCCTCATTAACCAGAAAAAAATTCTGTTGATCTTACTTTAACTTATTGGAAATTCTTTTTTTTTTAGCAGGTACCAGGGGCATGGCAACATTTACACTGCTCTCATTTTTATTTACCTTTGCAGTATGTAAGTGCCTTTTACATACAAAACAGAATTTTCTCATTAGTTAACATTAACATGACTCCATTTGGAATTGAAAATATTTTATTAAACATGTTCCACAGACGCAACCACAGATATTGATGTTAAAAAACAAATTAGACAAATAGAAGTAATATCAGGCACCTTCTGTCAGCCTTTCTAAACAAAGTACATTACATTAACTTCATGTTCATGCTCAATTTTCATGAAGTAAGAAAGAACAATATACAAAATGGCATTTTGTTCAGGGCAGTTCATATTTATTACAATACAAGGCACATTGGACCATTTACACAGCACTGGCACGGAAGCTTTGTACACTTTACTGAAAAAAGACGGGTTCGTAGGCTTCCGCGGCCGGAGTCAATGCATTCTTGGCTATCCGGGATGAGCTGCGTCTCGGTCAATTGTACTGACGTTTCAGCCATCTTGCTGTGGCCTTCTTCAGAGCTATACTGCTGATAGCAGTATAGCTCTATAGCCTATGTACCAGCAGTATAGCTCTGAAGAAGGCCACAGCAAGATGGTTGAAATGTCAGCACAATTGACCAAGATGCAGCTCATCCTGGATAGCCAAGAATGCATTGAAAAAAGATTGACCTGCATGCAACCTGCATTGGAGCTATACCACACTATTTTTCACCTAAAATAGTAATTATAGAATACATAGGGGTAACAATGACATTTGAAGACGACATGAATTTTTCTGCATGGGCTGTGTACACGTCACCTGCACATCCACTCAATGGTTAAAATTCAAAACCATCTTACACTCACCGTGAGGTTTCTTTCAGTGAGCCACCCCTTCCTCGAGATACAACATGAACAGGGGCTGCAGCAGGAGCTACAACAGGAGGAGCAGGAGCAGCTGCAGCTTGCACGGATGAGGTTTCAGGCTCTGTTTCAACCTTTTCAGGTTTAATGTTGTAACGAACAGGAGCAGCAGATATGACTGGATCTGCCATATAGTACTGTGGGACAGGAACCAGGGCAGGCACTGTGCTTGCCAAAGTGGAAATTGCCAAACCAGAAGTTGAAGAAACAGAAGGCACCGGCTGTTCTTCTGTTTTGGGAGCTGGTATAAGGCCAAATGCTGCTTGCTTGTCCTTGATACGATTCACCAACATAGAATACGCACAGTCTGTAGAGGGCTTGTAGTTGATGCTGGGAATGGAAGGGGCCTGTGAAAATAAGCAGAATCAAATAAATGTCTGATACTTCAATGTGCTCTTCAACTACAAACCACACAGTAACGAAGAGCAATGAATATGAACAAAAAATTAAACAAGCCCACTCTTAGGCACCCTCTTATTCAAGCTAACTGTCACATATATTTCTCTCATCTAGCACTCAACTATTCTTACCAACTATAGATATAGATAAAAATGCTGAAAACTTACGGAATGCCTGTAAAACAGAACTATGAATTGCATAAGAATGGGCCAAATTTAATATTTCATAGAGAAGAAATACACATTACCTCACTTTCAAAATTGTTTTGACTCGGGTGTGCACATGGCATAATAAAGATATCAATTACATGACCTCAAATAGAAAGAACCACGTCAGCAAGTGTTTGCATTGGAATAGGAACATAGTGGGAATATACTGGATATAAATGAGGGTATTTCTGAGGACGTGGTTATTTCTCTAGCACATACACATACACACACACAAAAAAAAAAGGATCTTCGTGACTAGTAAATAGGTGTTAACACAAACATGAGTGCTCAGGCTGTTTGAGCACAACAGGAAGCAAGTCTTCCATCAGGGAGGTTGTTCACTGGTGATATTGCTCTAATGGTCGGGCAAAGTGTTACAAAGAAGCTCCTTCTTCAAGTGTAATGATGACTTCTCAACTCATTTCAATCTAATATTGCCATTGTTCATACCAATATGAAATCTGAATTCTTTTAACGCTCAAATGACATTGTTTTACCCTCTGTATTAATACTCTGATTTTTTTTACTAAAAATAGATGATTCTTACAAATTTCCTGTCTTCAAAATATAAAATAAAAAAGTAATAATAATGTAGTTTCCTTTACACTAATCTTACAGACTAATTCTAATAACATAAAAGTACACAGGCTAGCATGTTTCATGACCCATACCTAATATTGAAAAATGAAATGTATGAAAAATCAAGAGAAAGGAAAGTACTTAGTTAAATAATTAGAAGAGTATTAAAATTCAAGCAGTGTAAAACAATATCAACAGTTTTTCAAAATATACTTTCATCTTACAATTGATATATGATATATTGGAATGATTTTCCTATTCTTTTTACCGACGGCAAGAGAAATTGAGCTTCCAATCCAATACTGAGACTGTAAACCAGCCCTGGAAATAGAAATAGGTCTTGGATTATTTACACAAATAAACACAGGTATGAAATCACAAATACACTACATCAGAAACAATGAAACCTTATTCATAATGTCATGTTATATTTTGAAATTACGCAGAAATCAAACTGAGTAACAAATAACCATGTATCTTCAGTCCCTTTAGTCTGCACATTCAGTAAATCAAACGCATAGAAACTCCACACACTCACAAGGAAAATAACATTTGCAAGAAAATCAACTGTTGTATTCAATATGTGAAAAACAGTATTTATTCCATGATATACATCATGTTTCTTTTACAGATGAACTAGAATACAAATAGATGCAGATTCCTTCCTAAGAAACTATATGAAAGCACATGGTTAAAATCGTTCTCACAAAAAAAAATCAGTCTTATATTTCACAATTTACACAAATGTAATTTCCTCAATGATGATCCTTGAGATTAATATCACTGTGCACTTCAGCATTTACCAATTTTTTCTCTACACTCAACAAGCACAAAAATTCAAGTTTGATGAGTTCTATAAAAATATGACTAGATTCACAATCACAATTTACAAAACAGCAGAACAGGAGGATCACAGATAATTTGCTTTACAAGGCAGGTGATGGTGTACTCAACCTACCAGTTCAACACGGGAGCCAGTAGCTGCCAGACTGGGATGGAGGTAATGTTCATCCCCATTATCTTCTTGACTTTCTGCAAATAAACACATGTTTATATGAGTTTCTTTTTTAACAAAAAATCACATGTTTGTGTGTATAATTCATAATTTATTCAATTACATTTTATTCTTATAATTAAATGAATGGGCTATGAATGATAATAGAACTATAGCATGTACAATGCCAAAGACAAAAAAAAAAAAAAAAGAAAGAAAAAATAAGAACTTCTATATATGTTTTAATTTTGTAATAGAAAAAATTCAAAGATCCAAGTAAAGCTCTCAGCAAACTCTTCAGCCCATAGTTTGCTTCACTACCACTTGCTAATGCTGAGTCCCTCTTACATTTTAATACATAAAACTTATTAATATAGTTAATAAGTTTAAGTTATCCAATAAACATAAAATAAACAAAGTTATCCAATGCACTCTAATACAATAGTTGAAACAATAATGTTTAAACACTTGCTTAAGAGATTTCGAAGAAAATTCTAAGACTAAATAGTAATTGATTCAACAGGCCTCAATGTGTAAGGAAAGACAAAAATGCAAATAAGTGTTCAAAATAAGAGTTTTGTTAGTATTGTACACAAGTAGAGCAAACTGAATGAATTTAAAAAATCAGTAAGTGTAATAGTGTAAAATAGAAGCAGCATGAGGCCATGAGAGCCTTAATGATCTATTCAACTGTTGAGAAAGCTGGCAATAAAACATTATTTAAGTTCAAATACCGATTTGTTAGACTATGCTGGAAAACGGAATTTAATTTCAGACTAAACGTGCTTCTGACAAGTATTACAAAAAGCCACTTTTCCATCAGTCAAACCGATTGAAATGTTCGTGCTTAAATTCTTGTATGATTTTTGAGATGTTCAATGAAGATGATCTGTTCAAAACTCTCTTGAAACAAAATGAAAACAATCTCTACCGTTGAGTCTAACAATCCCTGGTCGTTTCTTAAATTGTGGGAACTATGAATTACAATAATTCCTAATACCAAGGAGCACATTAATTTTCTTTGTTGTTGTTGTTCTTGTTGTTGTTTTGATTTGTTTTTTGCTGATTATTTTCCTTAATTTTACCTCTTTCTGTGCACAACAAACATATTAATTATAATTTTAAAAACCTAATGTTGGTATATTTTTTCAAACGATTTTCCTAACACGCAGAAATATGCAAAACCTTTACATATTCATAGATCCTCCCAGGATTTGTTATATAACCATCAGTTACTTGCGCTAAAGCTACTCAAAAAGAGCTAGGTAATTTTCAAGAAGAGTGTACTCATTATGAGAGTAACTCCTTCAGCAACAGTTTATTCATTTATTTATTGATATTTAGGGGCGGACCAGATATTGAAGCCCTTGAGTGATGACCTAACAAGAGGATGATATGATAGCAATGATACTGCTGATGACATGAATGATAATGGAGAAACGGACAAGGTGGAATGAGAGCAAGGAAACAGAAGAACCCAAAAAAATACATTGAACTTGCTTTGATCCCTATAAATTCCATGTAGATTGGCCAAGGATCAAAATTTAGTTCTAGTAGTGGATGGCATGTATGCTAGCAATTTTACCAGGAGTCCCATCTTCTTTAAGCAGAAGCTGATGGTATAGACTATTTAAAGAGGTTGTTGTTGTTGTTGTTGTTGTTACTATTATAGCTTAAATAAGAAGTTGAAAAGTCAGATGTTTTGGCAGATGAAAATTAACACTTTTCAGTGAAGATTGCAGGCAATATTATACGGGCAAGAACCTTCTATATCCTGAAACCTTGCATTTAAAATACCAAGAATTGAATAGTCCATACCATTTTCATTTGATTAAAAATGAGTGTACTAATGTCAATGAATTAGCTTTTTCTATGTGATCACGAGAACTGGAAATTAGAACACTACCTCTAATGATGTTGAACATTCTCAAGAAATGTCGAAGCATTTATCAAGCTGATGCTGTGATGTTGCCTACAGAAAGCTATCTGACAAGTTGATTTCATTTCTTCCAATATTATTTCTTTAATCTAAATGTTTTATAATATTCTTTAAAATGCCACTCAACAGTTCAGCAGCGTTTGCTGCTACTGGTTTCTAGTCTTTTAACGTAGCAGAAACTAATTTTTTGGAGTACTTTAAAATACAAGAAACAACTCTCTTAGCAGATTTACACATTTTATTAATTTGTTTAAGATCATCACTAGTATTTAAAGAAGAAAATTCTCTGAATAAAAATTAATTGACCAACTGACTCCAGTTCCAAAAAATCAAGTACGTACAGTTCAGTTTCCAGTAAGCCCTATTGAAATTCACTTTAAGTTATTTTTCATGTCTTATAGCCCAAAAATGCTCATTTTTCATGAGTCATCATCACAATCAGAAAAAAATGTTAACTACACAAAGGGCAACAAATAAATCTATGAAAATAAGAAATGATGTACATTTAGAAAGATAAAATTTTAAAAAATTAAGGTATTTTTACCTTTCACATATTTGAAATCACTTTAATAAGAAACCTACAAATGTTAGATGTTTGGGAAGATCTGGTCGTCCGATGTCACTAAAAGTGGAGTAAATGTTCTTTTACTTGTATCAATTCTCCAAAATTGCTTGATATGTGCTTTCCCAACTGCTAGTTCTAGAGACTTTCTGTGGAAATGTCAAAGGCTAGCTCATGATAGTAAATCTATTCTCTCAGAGCTAGTGAAAGTTTTAGTTACTTCAACCCGTTAAAAGTGAAAACTAAAAAGTTTTCTCATTATTAAGACATTTGTGAGACTGTAATACAAAATGAGTTGTGACTGAAAATCTTATCCTCACTGTCACATGAAATCACATACTAACAATCATGGTAGCACACCCACCCATGCACACACACAACAAAAGCAACAACTACAACATTAAAAGTTCCAACTTAAATGTTGGCCATGAGCATCACTTTCATTGATGGTTTAAAATTGTTGTTGGATTTTAATTTCGTTTTGGATAACTATTATTCTCGTTTTTCTTTCTGAATTATTGAATTTTTGGGAATGAAATTTAAAAATAATAATATTGATTCCTTACCCTCCTTAGGTTGAGAGGATGCGAGAGGCTGGTACCGTCCCGCTTTTATAGCACCCAAAAGGTGCCTGTAGTAAGGATGTAGAGGAGCATCGTATGACAGAAACAGGAACTGGGGGTTGTTGGCCTGCTTCATTTTAAGAAGTATTTCCATCTGGGGGCCTTGTTTGCTTATAAACAAAGCTGTCTTCTCAATAATTGCATTTAGTTTCACTGTATCAGGCTACCAAAAGAAGAAAAAAAGGGTTTTTTGCCAGCCAAAAAAAAAAAAAAAACTAATCCCCACTCAACTCCAACTTTACATCAAATACTTACAAGAATCATTCCCACTGGAATATCAAGTTCTGTAGGAGCAACAAATATTTCATCTTCCTCAGGATCTTCTGTAGACATTACTTCCCCATCACCTTTCTCTTCAGGCTTTCCATTGGCTTCATCGTAATCGAAAGCCACTTGCCCATAGGCATTATTTCCCAAGGCTTGGTGCAATCTTTTCAATTCCTCCTCTGAAAATTAAGTCTAATGAATGCACAAGCAATAAATAAACAGTACATTGTAAAAATATAATCTTGAAAAGAATGAAGAAAAGAAAGCTAGTCCAGATGGGTAAAGCCACTAAGTCAGACCCAACTAAATCAGTTCTCAGGGCCACTGATTTGCGTCCTGCTTAGAGCATGGAAGTTTGTATTTGTATGTATAGGTGAGCTCTAGAGATAACAAAATAAAGAGAAAAAGCATCAAAGCCATTTGTCCTATGAATATAAACACAGTGACACAAACATCTTAGACATTGTATGAGGCTGAAACAAAAGAAAAATAAATAGGAATCATGAGAAACCAAAATTGCAGCAAAAGTAACATTTTAATTACTCTTTGAAGAACACTCAAATTTTAACAAGTCAAATTTATTTTTCTTACTCTTGTCCTTAATTAAAGTTTCAACATGTTCACACATTTTTAAGACTACCTAAGCTACATGCACAAAAAATCATCGTCAAGCAAATTATTTCGTTTATTGGAGCCTGTAACCCAATTTGATGGAGATATTAGATATATAAACATTTAATTAGATATGTAAATATATAATTAATAAAGTTTAAAAGCTTCTCACCATGCCACTCCTAATAATCCTATAACCATTTTGTCATGCTACACGATTTGAAACATACTGAGCAAAACACCTACATAGTTTTCGAAAAATGAAGTGCAGTTTTGATATTAAATATGATTTACAAGTGAACCTAAATACAGAATATTTTTCAAATAGTTCTTTTAACTTCATCTAAAGAACCGAAATTAAGCAATATTCACAATCCGCACACCAAAACCATTACTTGAGACTTCAGAATGTTCTTCCCACTTATCTATTGCACACTCCTGAAGCAAAAATGTATCTTTTCATCTTCATGAAAGTAGATGCAAAAAGATGTAAGACCTTGTGAATGACAGACGTTTTCATTACTCAGAGTTGTTGAAAAAAAAAACATAGTTGGTATTCAAGTGAAACTCGTTAAATTATTTTTGAAGCTTTTGAGTTATTTACATCACTAAGTAAAATTTTTTCTATTCTTCTGATTGGTAAAATCTCTGAACTCCTACAACTTGGTTATAAGACTGTTTTAACAGTCGCAGAACAGTAAAATTTACTTAATTTTTTTTAAAAGCATTATTACATATTAAAGTGTGAGTAAAAGAAAACCCTTTTTATCCCTTTCTACAAAAAGATACAGACAAATATGCAGACAAATTTAACAGAATCAATTTCACTTTGGTTTTAAACTTAGCGAGTTTCACTTTTATACCAATATGTAAAAATGGATGTAATTCAGAAGCCTGCCCTCTTCTAAACTTGCACACTTTTCTGATGTAACTTGTAATATAAATTCCACAGCAAGAAATCTCTGGCTGTACCATGCACCCCTTGAAGTATAGGGAAGTCATTCCCCCACTAGCTTTGCTAAAAACCTGATTAAGACGCACAATGGCACAACAACTTAATGGATAATGCTTTTTTAGATTACAAATAAGATATTAGTTTCAAAAGAGTTGGGAGAAAATCTTAATAAAATCTTAGAAAAATAAAAATGAAATGTTTAAGATTTTATTTTCAGGCAATCTGCATAAACTTGTTTCTTCCCTAATATTCAAACAGTTAATGTTATAAAAAAAATTGTAAAGAACAAATGAATAACATGTTAAAAAATAACTATTGATGAAGAAACATCAACAATTCTGAATATATTAATGCAAAATTTTGAATAGACAGGATTTCAATTCACATACACAACAAAATTCAAAACTTCAATTCAACATTAACACATTATAACAAAATAAAACAAAAAGCAAAGAATTTCAAAAAAGCTTTCATGCATTCTAATCAGAATTACACTTACTTTGTATTAGTCAATTTAATCTCAAATGCTATAGAAACAATGATGCTGCAGAAAAGATTTCACTCCTTTTTTTGTACAATACATTTAAGCTTCTAATATTGTGGGGTAAAGGTTTAGACAGAATAGTTCTAGAATTCTGGTGATATGCTGCTGATATTAAAATTAAATGAAAAATTACTTTATCCTCATCATCATCATTATTATGTGAAACATATTCACCCTAAAACCTAGAGTTTTAACAGCATCCTCTGAGAAATATTTAATAAAGCATATGCAACAATATTGTGTAACTCTATATTAGTAGTTCAGAACATTCTTTAGCAATTCTAAAACACCACACAAAATAGTACAGGCAACCATACTTCTTCACGACATTTACAGGGTAGAATAGTAGTAAATCAACAGCATCATGCTCTGAGGATTTCCACAACAAGAAGAAAAGAGGAATAAGGCAAACACTTCATATCGATTTTCAATAAGTTTCTTTCGGCTTCCAACAAAAAACAAAACTGACTACAAACACCTTCCTGTCAACTCTCTCCCAGGGTCAGATTACCAACAAGCAAAATAAGCAATTGCTTGTTCCCTTCCAATAAGGGCTCCTCACCCCCCTCGCCAAAATGACTTACAATATTTTTGTATTACTTAAAATGCATTTGTTTACTTGAAGTAACTGTTAATCAAATAGCAAAATAAACTAAAAAATTATAATATTTTTCTTTTCAATTTTGTCACATGTTTTTTTAGTAAATCTGGAGAATGAATTTCTAAAGGGCCCCCCAATTTATTAAGCTTAATTCTCTTGTTCAAGTACAAGAAAACACAGTTCAGAACTCTGACAGATCAAAAAAATTGGAGTGCCTAAACAACTACTATCCCAACGCACAAGAAACCAGTTAAAGTCGTTAAGTTATAAAAAGTTCACATGATGCAAAACACACTAAATGTGAACTTGCTTAGCATGGTAAATTAGTTGCAAATACAAGAAGACAAGTTAATCAAGAAGTTTTCTGTTTTATTTACACAAGTGCAGACAAAAAGTGTTGCATTAGATGTGGTCTTCTAGGAATTCAAGCAAGTATCCATTTTTATGTTATCATTGTGCAGATACTGCAAAGTGAGAATAGTACACAATTGTAAATTTTAGCTTCTAACACATAGGGTCCAGACAGTTACTTAGAAGCTCCCTTTGTCCGTTTTGTTCTGCTAATTTTCTTATATCCTTCCCTCTGGGTACTCCTTAAAATAGGGACTTCACACACTGTATTAACCTTTTCTTCTTCACAAACTTTCCTTAGAAAAAGCTTTTGAAGTTGCTTCCATGTTCCTTAATTCATCAGGTTAGTAAAATTTATACTACTATTCTTATAATGCAAAAAGTGCTTATTCTTGAAATCCTAATTTTACTATTCACATAAATTCAAACTATTGATTCCATTTCCCCCACATATTTTTTTAAATAAAATAAAATTATTAGATATTGCTCTCTAAAGAATGCACAGGGAGAATTACTGAAAACCAAAAATGTTCAAGAGTTGGTCTTTTGATGAAACAATCACAAATCCCTAAAGAGACGCTACAAAAAAAATGTAATAAGCAAGCATAAAAACTTACCTTGATATAACGCCTCTTCTTCTTCATTGTGGTTAAGAGCCCTATACCTTTCTTCATCACAAAGTTGTTCCACATGACGTTCAGCTTCTGATAATCCCACCCACCAATTTTCATCATGACCACCAGGCAATGGTTCACACTGTTTTAAGTCATATAAAGCCCCTCGTCCATCATACCTAGAACCATTAATAAATTAGAAAAATATTTACATTAATAATAATCATTATCTACATTAAAGGTAACCACATCGATGTTTTTGTCAAAGTACAAGGTTATACACATCAGTTATCATTACAATAAAAAAGACGTATAATTGCATTTATAGGCTTTGCTTTTTATTTTTTCAACCTGTCAATTTTCAATGCTTCATCGCCCATCCAAGGTATAAGATGTTTTCCTTGATCAATGTAGAGGGCTTTTTCATCGTCTCGGAATAGTTTGCACGAATATCCAAAAACCAGAAGTTCTTCTTCATCATTTTCTTTCTTCCTTAGTATTCCAGAATCACTACATTGCCAAGGTTGTCTAGTAGACGCCATTTTATCTGCAAATTTTATAGTTTATGTTTTATTTCACTCTCAAGAATTAGCACTGCTGCTGGTATCACAATCCCACATGATCGCGAAACCATAACTCGATACCCCCGATAATGCCGTCAGAAATGCCCGATATGCAGAAGTTGCCCGGTAGGGGCGACAGCGACTGATTTCGTTTGAACACAAGAACGGCAACACAGGCGTTGATAGTAGATAATAGCTCACCTGAAGCGTTGTTTAATACACGGGAATGTCAATAAAAGTCTTTTGGAAGCAATATTAGTATTGCATATATGTTATTGTAGATATTTAATTAAAGTGTTTTTATTTTCAGTGAAGATGGTAAGGTCAAAAATGTTGCATTGCAGATCCTTGTGATGTTCGGCAGTCAACTAATCAAATGCGAGATATTTCTTGTAATTACCATGGTAACGACGCTTTCATCATTGCCAAATTGCAACATCTCGTATCACAACACGTAAAGTGTGAGAAAATGTAAACATTTTCCATAAAATTTGATAACTTTTTGCAACTTGAAATCATGCATAAAATGTGTACAAAATGGGTAATAAGTTAGAAGAGTACAGAAGTGTATAGCAGCGTGTTTGAAGATCCGAAATATTTTAATAATACACAAGAATGCGTATATTAAGTAGAATGTTGATAAGTTGATAAAAGTTTGCGCGAATAGATCTCGTTACAATTATGAGATCGTAAGATCAAATGTGTAAGGTATATATATGTTAGAAACGCCCAAAAGTCTGAACATTCAAACGGACAGGTTATGAGCAATACATGTCATTTTTAAGTCATCGATTTTTAAACATCACTGCGTCTTCTGTATAGTATGTAAAGCTTTTTGACACTGCAACAATGTCGTCTCACCCCAGTACAACTGAGGAAATAAAAACGGTAGGAGACTTGCCGGTGGAGAAGATTGACAAAACAGGTAATGACAGTGATTTTGATGTTATTAGAAAGAAATGCCTATGACTAATTAATTATGTTTTTCAGAAGATTACCGCATTTATGCAGCAATTTCTTATTTTGTCATTCTTATTGTAATTGGCTTACCATTATGGTGGAAGACTACAGAAGTTTATCGAGTTCCTCTCCCATACACAAGAATCGCAGCCCTAAATGAAAGTGATTTTGTTTTAGTTACTAATGTGACAATTGCATCTTTGGATATTGATAGAGGAAAACAGCTAGCCAGTGATTTGGATAACTTCTTTAAGACTTCTAGTTAGTTCCTTAATTTTTTGTATGGTATCCTATTTATTTACATTTTTGTCATTATGTTGTAAGGAAAAAATGCTATAATTTTTCTGTAATTTGTTTTTTAGAGTTATTTAAAGTTCATTTTGTGGTCACACAAGTTCAGAAGCAAATTCTTGCTTCTGCTCAAAGCATTCAAGCTCTGGAATTGAGTTCTGTCAGTCGCAGGCAGGCAGGAGATATTTTATTACTGGAAGTTCCAGGACTACCGCGTTTCACTCCGAGCCAAGTACTGGTTGGCAGGCGGAGAATTGTTTATTTTGCCACTGATACAAGTGAGTAAAACTTTTCCTGTTGTATTTTTGATAAAGTAAATATTTTTATGTAGGGATGATTTTTTCTGTATATTATAGACAATTTTATTTTGTTTGAAGATGAAGCAAAGATGTAATCTGTTAAACAAATATGTAAAAGGAGTAAGTTGTTATTGTGTCAGCAAGTCAATACATGTTCTTTAATTTCATCTAAACTTTTACATAAACTTATGTTTGTTTAACCCATTAACATCAGGTACATTCCAACATTCTTTCATTAACAATTAATGAATTTTGGGATTACTGGAATAGGAGGAAATTCAGATTTACCTGGAAAATTTGGTCATATACTGAACATACATTCATATTTCTGCAGGTTCTGTGAAATTAACAGAGGTTCTTCAGCAGTGGCTATTCCAAGAAGAAACTCTACAACGAATGATCTCATCCATGGTCTCCCCAACAAAGTCAGAACTTGATTTAGCTGGGCGGCGGCGGATGCCCACAGCTTCAGCTTATGATGTCATGGTTACTATAGTGAATCCTGATCCAGAGAAAGTGCAGTTAAACTGGGATTTGCAGGAAGCAATTGAAAGTGAGACATCTGCTGTGAATGTTTTTGTTACTGATTATATTTTAAATAATTTCTTGGAAATCTTACCTGATTCGACAGAGCTGTAGTCTAAATTTCACAAGGGTATTTTAAATAGGAAGTATTTTTAGCTTCAGTTAAAAATATGAACATATTTTTTAAGCCTTTATTTCTGTTTTGGTGTGATCATTATTGTCTTTCTTTTTTTCTGTGATGGAATCGACAATGACAATGGTACACATTTTTTTATTCTTGAAATGAAAAAGTATTCAACTGATCAAATGTCAAAATTATTTATCAACTGTGTAAAATACCAAACTAAAACACAAACTTGGCAAATGTGATATTTATTCCAATTTTAAATATTGACATTGTGATGAAGTATATGTAAGGAAATTATTTTCCATAATAGATTTCCTGTCTCCATTTCTGAGGAATTTGGCTCCGCTTGCGGATTATAATGTGAAGTCTCAGTGGCTGTACTTCGTGCCACTGCAAGTACAGCCCAAACTAGTCCCTGAACAACCTGGTATAAGAAAACATTTTGCACTTTCTGAAGAATTATTGCCTCATATAATAACTCCCTTGGAGAAGAAACTTGGTGAGTTGTTCTTCAGATTTACTAAATACTTGCAACTAGTTAAAAGTAAGTTTAGACTATTGTATACTAAGTTTCTTAATAGTATTCTGTCCTTTTTTTCATTTTCTGTACTTTTCCTCTATTGAATTTAAATAAATATATTAGAGTGCCTATTAACAGTCACATACCAATTGGGTTGGGAATCAATGTTGGGCACCAACGCAGTTTTTTTCCTTCATATTTGATAGGTGATAGTTTCATTTCTTATTGTATGTTCACAAAACCATCATTAGCATTCTCTTACAGTCAGGTCTGTCCATAAACAAGATGCTACCTTATTTTAGTTTCTTTTGATGTAGATACAGTTGAGCAGTTAGAGTAAATTTGCAAATTTGAACCAATTCTTTTAAAAAAGGTTAGGTCGTCTGTGACCCTGCAGCAAGAACTGCAAGGATAGAAAATTTTCAAAGTATTTATTCCCTTACCATTGCTCAAAAACTGGAAATAATTTAACACAAACATGATTGAAATAAAGTAAAAACAACCTTTTACGTTCCCGCAATTTGTTTTCTTTGCATTTAACATTTCTTGTCGGCCCCATCAGTTTTCGTATATTCACAATGTTTTAAGCACCCCACATTTACAATACTACAATTTCAATTTCCCACAATTTACAACAGTCTGCTTGACACAATACCATCTGAAAAGCACTTCGTGTTGTGGAAAACAGGCCCTGCCGCTGCACTTTCCTAGAGAGTATATATCCCACCACCTTGCTGCGTTAAAAATGGCCATAACAAAAAGACTATTGAAATGGTGCGATATTACAAAAAGTTATGAAGTGTTACATGAATACAAGAAGATTTTAACATAATGAAAATCATTTTCGAGCAACTAGGCCGACACAAATTTTCATTCATAATATTACAGAGGTATTTACAAAGGTAGAAAAAATACCAATATGCATTGGTAGAAGAATATTAGGTCTATGCCACACGAGCGTTGCGTTAAGTTGACGCGCGTCACCTAATGCTAATGACGCCAGCTGCGTTGATGCTTGCGCACACGAGTCATTTAACGCGCGTGGTACACTGTAACTCTGTCTTATGCGAAACGACACACGTGCACTCTTGGCGACGTATAGTCGTCTAGTGGGCGTCGCGCGTTGAAAGCTAGAAACCGCACTTTATCTTAACTTACTCTGTTACTTGAGCGATTTGCTTCAGCTGTGGGCAGAACACACGTCGCTAAGGGCGTTCTTGTGCAGTTTCACATAAGACAGTGTTAATCTATTACGAGCGTTTGAGACGTGTGCACAGGCATCGACGTTTGGTGACGCGCGTCAACGCAACGCTCATGCGACGCAGGCATAAGAAAAATAGCCTGACGATTTGTTTATTATATTCGTCCTTCACAATTTCACACTTTCTCATTCTAAAATAAACATATTTTTGATCCATTCTTTTATAGTTCAAACATCCAAGTTTGAAATACTCTGTACTTTTTTAAATTGTAAATTGGTTTCATGAACCCTCTTTCTATTACTTTATGAATAAATAAATTTAAAAAAAATACTAGTTGGAAATCATTACAATCTGCCAAAAACAAACATTTTATGAGTTTGGGAAAATGTTAACTTCACATTTTTTCTTTCGGTAGAAATACCATTTCTCCTTTCATCCAACAATAGTGCATTGTTGCATTATCGAAGGTTATGATCAGTGGATGGCTGGGACTTGAGAAAGTGTCATTGCGACATTTAAAATTTACTGTGCTTCAGTTAATACACCTTCGAATTCCAATGTTGTAAATTTTGATCAGAATTCTATTTCATCTTGTAATATTATTGATTATCTAATACGGCATATTAAAGTATATTATAATCCTTATTGATTGTATCTAAAAACATTGTGCTCTACTCATAGTTTCAAAGATATAAGTTATTTCCCCTTATTTACACCATTTTCCCTAGGGTCCAATGAAAAGTGTAAAAGAGGGGTTTTACTGTATATTGTTAAACACCTCTAGCATTAGTTAGTAAATATGTAAAATTTTCCTTCAATTATATTGCCATTTATTCTGTTCTTGACCTGGCTTGTTCTCTGCACATTGGTAGGTGGCGGGTAAATAAATTTTATTATTTGGTGGGTAAATGATTTGTTCATTTTCAATTAGCACCGACAAGTTGGTATGTTCTTGTTTCAGCTTCACATGTGTCCCAGAACCCATGTCTTAATTTTGTTGTATATGTACCTCCTTGTTCGGAATCACCTTTGTATATTTATCGTCAAGAGGGTGTAATACTTCGAGGAGGAGTAAATGCATTTCTATCTCCACGTTGGGGTGGAATTATTATTCACAATCCACCACAAGACATATGTGATAATACAACTGTAGTTGAACCTAAACCTGTTGAAGCTGATTGGTCCAAAATTATGGGAACTTTCTTGGCGCAACTTCGATTGTTAGTAGGTGTACCAGAATTGGTAAGTTGTCTTGGTTCCATGTTTTTTGAACTTATAGGTATAGATGCTGATTTATACAATGATATATACAGGAAATGATTAAGAAGTGTGTACTTTGATTGCACCTGGCTTTGCAGGTTCCCTTTTTCTAATTTTGAACACCAGATAATGTTTCTAAGAACTTTTGTTTTTTGACAGGATGATATCCCAAGAGTTTCAATGCTACCATTAGCTGCTTCAGGTATGAGGCAATGGGAATTGGATTCATTGTATCGTGTTCGAATAATGGAACAACTCACCTCAGCTATGCTTACTCTTCAGGTAGCTCTAATATGTTTGAAAATATTCTGTTCTTGAAAGAGTGGTGCAAAAGTGTATGTGCAGTATTGAAAATTGTGATTTCTTGCTGAAATAATGCAAACAAAAAATAACTATACCATCACAATAATTACAATCATCATCAATCTGGAAGGAATGTGGGCAGTCATTTAAGATACTAATATAAAGTTTTCATATAAATATGGTTTCTGTTTTGTCATTGAAGCTGCAGCTGCTGAAATATATGACCCTACACAAACAAGATGCAACACAAACATATCAACATAATGTTATTCATAATCAATTTATAGTATGAGGAACATGATAATTATGGCAGAGTTGCAACATTCACACAAGCGCAAATATAAAGGAAGAAGAAAAAATATTGTGATTCCATGTGGGTGCGTCTAGTTGCAATGAAGACTAATCCCAAAAATTAGAAATTGGCAAATGTTGGGATACACAGAATTGTTTTATCAAGCATGTATACTTTTCTTGTTTAATCCACCCAAATTTTTTGGCAAATTGATTTTTTACTTGCTTGAAATTCTTGTTTTTGTATCATTCTAATCTCTAAAATGCCACCAATTCATAATGATAATCATATTATAATGTCAAATAATTTAAAAGAATTGTATTACGCAACTATCAAATGACTAAAAATCTTTATTAATGGCTTTTCTGCTTATACCTGAATATTTTCAGAAATGTATGCATTATTATTGTTGTTATTATTATATTTATATATTAGTTATTTTTATGTATTATTACTGTTATCTGTATTATTATTGTTGTTTTATTTCAGTCTCTTTCTCAATTGCTTGGAGAAATTAGCAATATAGTGATTGATGATGAGGTTGGAGATTCAATTCAAGAGGCTGTGAGTGCTGTTGAGAGAGGAATAGAATTACTGCACCAAGGAAACTTGCTTGCTGCATTTGAAGCTTCTAAGCAAGCATTTTTGTCAGCTGAAGCTGCATTCACAGATCCATCTCTTCTTGCTTTGTTATACTTTCCAGATGATCAGAAGTATGTTCATAAGTCCAATTATTGCTTCTATAATTATAAAATTTATTTGTATGTGCAAGGTATAAAAGGGTGATTCTTAAAATTAGAAGTTTTCCCAAAGTAGTTCTTGAGGCTTGATTGCGACCACGTTCTGTCTCGGTTCGCCTCTGTTTTCTCACAAAATGAAACTTGATCAGATGATTACAGTCCCTGTGATTAAAAAATCATGTTCTAGTTATTGCGACAAGTATGAATTTACAATTTGTTTGCAATACTTTAAATTTTCATTTCCAAATAATGAAACAATTTTGAAAATTACCCCTAAATATAAACATATTCTGAAAACTGTTTTTTCGCAATTTTGTTTTCCAATAAATAAAAAGAAATATTGTGTTGTGCAATTACTGTATAAAGAAGAAAAACTATAGAGCTATGGAATCACGCAGAAAAATTATGCGATCAGAGATTTTAATGTGTGTGTTGAATGTGTCATTCACATTTGTTTCTTCAAATAATTCCAGTTCTATTTTATTCAGCACTTTTTTCTTATAACCTCTTTTTCTTATCTTGTGTTCATCCTCAATATTTTGTATTCAAACTGTTAAGAGAAACTATATTGTAACTTCATTACAGTAATTTACACAAATCCAAAATTGAAATTGATTTATATGATATATGAATCAAAAATTGGACTGAACTAAAATTAAAATATTTTTTTTACAGATATGCAGTGTACATTCCTCTTTTTCTACCAGTCATGATACCAGTATTAATGTCTCTGAAAAATATATATTTGTGGGCAGCATCAAAAGTTCGTCACAAAGGAAAAGAAAAGGTAGATTAAGGTTTCAAAAAAGTAATGGTCATGTTCTAATTTGAGCACAAGAAATAAAATATATTTCCAACCACCTTATTCTGTTGTTTCTTTCAAATACCCAGTGTGTGTGGCAATTGTTCCTGTACCATATTAAGTGGTGTGGTTAGAGGAGAGAAGGTAAATTGAATTCATGTGATGAATGAATTGATTCATTGAATTAGCACTTGAAGAGAAGAGAAATTTAGAAATCGATAATATGCAAAGTTAATAAATATTTCTTAGATAATGACAACCACATGCAACTCAATTGCAAGAGGTAAGGTTGGTAAGGATACGATTCAGAGACTATCGTGCTAAGAGCTGTTAAGCATTATCTGATCCTTACTGCTGGTGTATCATACCAATGTGTGCAGATCTTACTGTTCAGCCGAGGGTTTTGCAACAATGACATTATCTGTTTCTCCCTAAATTATGAAGGTTTCAAATAGTACAGTTTGGTAACTAGCTCATGAGCGTGAAGTCAATGCTTTTTTGGGACAGCAGTGCTAATCCACAGGAAGAAGACCAGAGGAAAACTTAAGTTTTTCCTAAATCTAGATTTGTCTCAGTTTGATATCCAAGTCTTATTACTTTCTAAACATACCAATGTTCTATGAACACATTGCTTTAGTGTTTTAATTGCGTTTGTTGTTGTTGTTTGAGAATTATAAGATCTTAATTTTGGACATATGAAATGAGGGGTGATCACTATTGCTTTCAAATCTTTCTGTTTATTCACAAGTGAATATGGTGTCATCATTTTTTGCATAGCTTTGTAAACAGGCAAAAAATTGATAAATGAATTTCATTTGACATGTAAAATATGATTGCCAAATGCAAATACAAAAACAAAATACATTTTGAGCTCCATTAGTACAAAGTAATCTTCAACTGTATGCCTAAACAATACTTCTGTTGATTGGCAAAAAATAAAATAAAATGTCTTAGTTGAAAATTACAGTATTTGTATCTGTAATACATTGTAATGAAACTCGGATAAATTTCAAAGGACTGAATTAATGCATGGGTTACAAGGTAAATAAACCAAACTAGTTATGTCCTCATCATTGGCATTTTACTCCGATTCCAAGTAAGAATATATTCAATTATTAAATTTTATGTCCATCTACCGATAGTTTTATTGCCAAATAGAGCAGTAATAAAGGCCTCAAAGGCTTTGTTCAGTGTGCTTCAAAATAAGAATTCTCTAGGTAGAGCACTATAATATTTAAAACTCAAGTTTTGAATCAGATTCGCATAAATGTAGACAAAACGGGAAAACTACAAGAGAAAAATATAAAAACACAACAGAACCAAGAATAATTTTGAAGTCAAGACACACCCTGGAAACATTCTGGAGCACAAGTCACTCAAAAGTTGCAAGCTACTTAAATGGATTTGTGTTACATGATAGGAATCACAAGACTAGACTGAAAAATAAACTACACAAAACAGCTCAAAGACCATAAAAGAACCAGAAGAAATCGCTCTGCCCATGTTTACAGAACAAAACTGGAGAGATTGCTGAAAGTTGCCCTAAAATATAAACTTGCAGACAAAGGGAGAAAAATCAATTGGATCACTCAGGAATACCTGGAAGAACCACCCGAATACTCAAGAACAACCACCACTGATCAAACAGCAACAGGTGACATGCCTAATACATCTGCAGTTAATGATTATGGGAGGGAACTATTGTATCAACACAGGATAAAATAATTCAGAGGCTGTAAGATGAACATTGGCAGGTGTCAAAAAGAATTAAGTCCTGCCAGCAAGAGTGGTATTAAGGATATATAGATTAAAAACCCAACCAAATACGTTCAAAGTATATTTAATCAATTTCTTACATTACAAATATATAATTTATACATGTATAAAAGTTTTTGTTCCTTTTTTGTCCTCGTGATTGCTTTTGGTATTACCAGTGTATTATACAATGAAACTAAAAAGAAACAAATGTACAAGTTTAAAAAAAGAAGGAAAGCGAGACACATGAGACCCACAGAAACCTCCATTTATTTCATCAATTTTCATAATACTGTATTAAATGCATTTCATTATTGAATTCTCGGCTATCCAGGAGACGCCGCGTCGTTGGCTGGGGTGCCGACGTTTCGCCTGACATATCGCAGGCTTCCTCAGGGCAGTGACTGGTGTCATCTTGTCATTGTAGAAACAGTTATAAAGAAACCTACAAAGATAGTTCAAGATTCCGAAATTAAGAAGTTAGAAAAACAAAAGAACCTAGAGGAAAAGGAAAGAAAAGTTCACAACCACTGCCACTGCCCTGAGGAAGCCTGCGATATGTCAGGCGAAACGTCGGCACCCCAGCCAACGACGCGGCGTCTCCCGGATAGCCGAGAATTCATGGATTCAAGCCGCGGAAGCTTATGTATGCATTTCATTATTTTTCAGTTTTGTTAATATTGACCTATTATATAGTGATATGGAGCAAATAGATCACACTGTAGTTCTTGCTAATACATATGCACTCAATTTAAGAAACATCTTAAATCTTTTAATACATACTAGCACAAGCATAATACTCAAATAAGTCTTTGCAATTCAAGCCCAATAAGTACTATAGATCGCCAACATGAAATTGGAAGCAATTGCGCAGAACTGTGAACATCATCTGTGAAACTAGCAATGATGAATGCTTTTTTAAGACCAAGTTAGAGATCATTTAAATAGTACTGGCACACAATTTATTATTATGTGCCATGTTATATCTTCACATTGCAAGAAAATTTGCATTTCACCTTGCTTTCCACTTCTAAAAGCACAAATATTGTGTGTAGAATATTGGTAATTTACAATATTATTTGTCATATGATGAGGTGTGCATCTTTTCTTTCCTTTTCCTCTAGGTTCTTTTGATCTTCTAACTTCTTAATTTCAGAATCTTGAACTGTCTTTGTAGGTAACTTTATAACTGTTTCTACAATGACAAGATGACACCAGGTGGGCATCTTGTGAGTTCAGTGCTAGGAACTTATTAATTAATACTATTTAATCCATGCTGTGGGATTATTCTGAATATCATCTTTGGTAATAGATTTGCCTGAAGACAGTAATTCTGCAAACTGAGCAGCTACAGGATCATTACCACAGGTAGCAACAGCTAATACTGAATTGTTTTTGCAGTAATATGCAATAAACTTGAGCTCTTCCAAATTTCCATGTAGAACTACATCATCAAAGTCAGGTGCATATCCTAAAATATTTTCAAAAAAAAGTTGAAATTACAAAGGAAAACAGAAAGCCCTCAAAAGAAGAACCGTAGGCAAAAATCCCACCTGCATATCTTATTCCTTTATTGAAAAGCATAGTCCAGAAAAATGGCACCGTCTTTAATGGTTCCTTTTTACCCAACATGTTGCGTCCACCAATGCGACCATGGTAATGGGCCAACTGCCAATGGCCAATCGCTGCAACAGTCCCCAGCACTGGGGCAAAAGCTATATCTCCTCCAGCAAATACACCAGGCACATTCGTTTCCAAAAACTAAAAAAGAAAATAATATTAATGTTGAAAAATAATTTTAAATAGGCAAAACAGTGAATTCATATCTTCATTCAATTTCTCAATTTTGTAAGGTTATTGAAACAAAAAGGAATCAACAATCTATAAAAAAAAAAAAGAGTATTATCTGCTCTTTTCTGCAGTGAAGGAACAATGTGCATAAACTTCCATTTAATTCACATATCTTAGTGAACAAGTTGAAAGAGAATCATCTAGAAAAATTAATACTTTATTACACTATTGCCACATACCTCATTGACAGGAACTGTGCCCCCTTTTCCCAACTCCACACCAGCATCCTTCAAATAATCTGTATTCGCTATAGCTCCTATTCCCACAACAACAATGTCTGCTGATAAGATCTGGTCATTTGCAAGTTTTAAAGCTCCAACTGAAGAGGAATCTACTTCATTGGGCAATACTTCAACAACATCTGTGTCCATGCAAAATGTGATGCCTTTTTCTGCAAACCACTTCATGATTTGTCCACCAATCTGTGAACCAAGAACAGGGACAAAAGGTGCTGCTCCACGACCCACAACTGTGACACTTTTTGCTTTTCCGACACAATATGCAGCACACTCCATTCCTGCACAATAATAATCACATTAAAACAGCAGAGAAGATAAAATTTAATCATATAAAATGATCTTCAAAAATCCACTTGTGTATAATTTCAACCAAGTGAATTGCTCACCAATAAATGAAGCACCAATTATCACAACATTTTTATCTTCTTTGATTTCTTTTGCAATTGCATTTGCATCATCAACATTTCTCAGAACAAATATATTTTTCAAGTTACTTCCAGAAACAGAGAGGGGCCGAGGTCTAAAAATGTATATGCAATATCATATCAAAGACTGTACTTTGCAATGAAAATCTATTAACATTAAATAACGACCACTCACCTAGATCCTGTAGCTAAAAATATAGAATCGTAATTTATTTTTTCACCAGAACTCAGATGAGCAACTTTATTTGTAGCATCAAGATTAAGCAATTCAGTTCCCAATTTTAACTCTATGTTATTATCCTGAAAACAATTATTTATTACAGTAGCATTAATATTTTAGTTTAGAAACAAATATGCTATCAATTTGATACCTTATAAAAATCAGCAGAGCGTAGAGCTAACTTTTCAGGGGAAGCATCTAAAATTTTACTCAGCTTAATTCGATCATAAGGTATGACCTGTTCTTTAGATAACATAATTAGAGTTCCTTTGAAACCATCCTGGCGAAGTGTTTCAGCACACACTTGTGCAGCAGGACCTATACAAAATTCATCCATTCAAAACTCTCAACAAAAAAATTCAAATACTCTTGCCCTCACAGTAGTTCATTAGTAATGTTAAATTTGAATTTTAAAAAGTAATATGATTTTTTCTATGGGCCTACTAATGTCAACAATTTGCTGATTAAAGTTAGAACTATAAAAGATGTGAAGGCGAAAATTCCACTATAAGTAAATAAGTAAAGTTATGTTGCTCAAGTAAGAATTAGCCATGAATTCAGCTAGCATAACCTACAACAACAATAATAATAATTAGCTGGGCTGATGCAAAAACCCCATCTTACAAAAAAAGTGCACACTGTTTTAAAAGAAAATTGCACCACAGCAGAACCCAACTTGGATGTCCAACCTCTGAAATGCAAGTTACAGAATTATAGACCTAGTGCAATGCAAGACCAACTATTCTAATATTGTACTGAGATTGAATTGCACAAAAAATCAAATAAACCCTTTAATTTTATGGTGAAAGATTATTCATCTCTTTTCTATAATTTTGCATATATTTCATGTTTCTGCACTTTCTGACCACCCATGCTATGGAGTAGGGGCACTCAAAAAATATCACCAAAAATGTATGTTCAAGAAGGTCCCTTTATTTTCCCCCCTGTCCCTTGTAATTGCCCCATATGGACCCAAATGTCCTCACAAAATTCCAGCCCCTTTGAAACACAAAAACCAGATTATAAGGGCCTAGGACACATTGTTTCCGAACTTTGTGTGATTGAGTGTTGCAGTGATTTTTTTTTGTATGTCATTATATGTAACCATCAATTTTTTTTTCTTAAATCGTGAGGCTGCAGGTCTGGAGTGTAATTCTTTATCCAGCAGTAATCAGGGGTGGATCCAGAGACAAATTTTGGGAGGGGAAATTAAAAATGTTTTGGTCGAATGTGTCATTACAGATCCTGTAAAATGTCGCTTTAAAGTGTTGTGACAAGTTAAAATTAATAGTTACAAATTTTAGTGGGTGAAATTTCCCTTGCTGTGAATCTGCACCTGCAGTAATACACACAAAGTTTTGTGATGATGGTTTCTTAAATACTGTCACAAGCAATCATCTTTCTCTTGCATACTATATACAGATGGAATTATTATTATTTTAATAAATGCACATATATACTTACCTCCCCCTACCACAACAAAGGTTCTTTCATCTCCCTTATCAAAAGTTGCCATGCATTTCTGCCTTCGACCAGTCTTTAACATACTAAGAGATCCTTGAACCTTAACACCACCATCCTTCTGAACTTCTACTTTAAAGCACGGGAGACTATCTAAGCCAGGAAAATCTTCTATGTCACCTAAAATAGATAATAATAATAATAATAATAATAATAATAATAATATATTTGTCACATAAATACAACATACACCATGTGATAAAAAAGATGCCCATTTAGGAGTTTAAAATTTGAGTGAAAAACATTCACAAAAGCAAGATCTTAAAAAAATAATCACTTCATCATGAATTATCTATAATATTGAAGATGTAAGACATGCTTATTTAACACACAGACCTGTAGCAAGATTAAAACAGGCTCCATGCCAAGGGCAACGCACATGCCCATCTCCCAGAGCTCCTGTGTGTAGAGGAGCACCATAATGAGTACACTTGTTGCCGACAGCATAAATCTGTCCTTTCTGTCGAACCACCAAAATTTTTCCATGGTCACCGACTTCAAATGCTTTCATCCTTAAAAACAAAAAAGAATAATCATAATAATAAATTTCATCAAGCCACACGGCCTGTGGCCAATTCTCTCAATGTTATTTTTTATCATTATAGTTCAAGTAATTTTGCCTGTCACATCATTACTCACTCATTTTCCTTCAAGTCACTTTCTTGACAAACCACTCCTTCAATAACATCATCATTTTTATCTGAAAAGGTGCATTTGAAAAATGAAATGTAGGAATATGCATCATGATGAAAATTCTATTGACTGCTTACAATAGCATACCTCCATTCTTCGAGCCCTTTTCTTTGCTATTCCCAGTACCCATTGTGCTGAAACTTTCAGAACTTAATAATTTACCTGCAATAATACAAGTATAACAACTACAGTTAATTAACGCCTGACGCTATTTTAGCACAATTTACATGAAAAGAAATACTACATCTTAAGAATAAGTAACTACACCGTTCGTCCAGAATCTCGCCAGTTTCCTAGTCTCGTACAGACATTTGGCCTCACAAATATTAAAAAACTGAAGCACCCTTAGATGGCGTAAGGCCAAAATACGAATACATGAAGAGTAAGATGAAAACATTGCTGCTCTACAGAATCTTGTTAACTCTCGCGCATATGTCCTTGAAAACTCGGGAGAAATTCAAAAGTGAAAAAAAGGTCTACTTAGTAGAATTACAAAGATGTTTACATAGCGAAACATCCAACTTTTCTAATCCTCTGACGTACAAGCAGTATCGATTTGGTTTATTTGACATCTACCTACCAGACCTCAATACCGAACACTCGCAGAAACTGAAAAAGGCATAACGGGCATAACTCGCGTGGATTTGCTATGAGTTTTTAAAAATATCGCACGATTGCGTTTCAGTATCACACACAAGCGTTATACAATGTCGCAGTGTCAACATTATTATCACAACGACGAATCAAACACACCCGTCCATCTCAACCATACTCAACTTACCACCACCTGCTACACCTACAGACTGACGGCAAGTGTCTAAACTTAAACGGCACTGCTACTGGCAGCCAGCTGCAGCCTGTCAACGCCACGCCGCTCACCCCGCCGAGCACAGCTGCGCAGAGCGGTGACCACTTTCCACCTGAAGCGATTGTGGAACACCAGCGGAAGGGGGCCGGGAGGGGCGGCGGAGGACAGGAAAGTCAGAACGCAACATTCACGCCTAAAGAATTCGAAAGTATGTTAAGCCTTGCGAAACGAGAGCATCGACCAGTGATAAGCATCCTCTGTAGTATTCTTTCCACCTGGGGATTTCGTAATTTCTCGTTTATTGTCATAATTGACGTTCATACTAATGCTATCCTTTCGTAAAATTAAACTATTATCAGCATATTGAAGTAATTAAATTTGTTCAGAGTAATTATTAAATGTATTGGTTAGCAGAGGTGGATTTACGCATAGGCACAGTAGGCACGTGCCTACGGCGGCAAATTTTCAAGGGCGGCAAATTTTAAAAGGCGCAAAATTTTCTTGATATTTTCTAAAACAAATTTAGGTTCTCTAAAAACTATAACAGCATAAATCATATTTTTATTTTAAAAATATCATATTAATATTTAATACAAGCTATTTATTTGTCTTCTTCATTAGAGTATACCTTATGATTTCAGAAGTATATGAATCTGAAACTAAGGCCCGTTGACGAAAGAAAACATGTTGCAATTCTAGTTGTCATGTTTTAGTTTCCTTTTAATGTTAACGTTTCAGTGTTGAAACGTTAATAATGTTGAACGTTACTTGCTATAAAGATTCAGTTTATATCCAAAATTAGCTAATCCAAAAAAAATATTTAATTTATGAAAACAATGTGCAAAATATAAAGTTACTTTTAAAGTTAAAACGTTTAAATTAATGAGGAATTGTTACTGAAACGTTACAATTTGAAATGTAACATTAATTTTAAACAGGGGGCGGCAAATTTGATGTGCCTACAGGCGGCAAAAATATTAATCCGCCCCTGTTGGTTAGTCAGAAACAAGGTCACACCTTGGTTACAATCCTGTTGCGGAACATATTTCCGACGTAATTGCCTCTCCAACAAGGTGACATGGTGGCGACAATTAAACAACATATTGAAGTACATTGTAAAATGCTGCATTGCGTAAAAATACAATAATCAATTCTCTTTTGGTTCTAGACTTCTTTGGAATCTAATGATTTGTCTTAGAAGCCCTCTTAGCCACAAAATCGATGAAAGGGGGGGGTCCATTTAAAAATCAACAATACATTTTTAAGTGCGTTATTTGCATTCCTTCAAGATTCAGTAGATAGAGGTCTAATTTGACGCTATCTATTATTGTCCAATGTACAGGTGTATCAGGAACTGAAAAACTGACCCACAGTTTGGCTTCAGACAAAAACATGCTACCAATCATGAGTTACTAAGAATCACGAATTTATAGCCAATGCATTTCATCGGAAACAATATGTAATCACAGTGTTCCTTGACATTGAAAAGGCTTTTGATAAGATATGACAAATGGATTACTTTATAAATTACAACTAGGTACCACAATATCTGTACGATATTATTAAAAGTGTTCTTTTAGATCGTCACTTTTTTGTCTAAGTTAATGCTACACTGATTGTTAAACAAAATAATTTCAGGCGTGCCTCAAAGTTCATGTCCTTCTCCAGTTCTGTTCAACATTTACTTCTCGAACGAACCTAAATTTAATAACAGAACTAGCGCTCTTTGAAGACAACACGGCCCTATTTACATCACATTCAGATATCTTTGCGCTTATGATGAATTGCAAAATGAGCTACTACAAAAATACAATTGACAGAGAAAAGGAAAATACGTATCAATGCAAATAAATCGCAAGCCAAAATATTAACACTAAGAAAAATTAACTTTCTACCCCCATTATAAATTCAAAATGCCTTTGTTCGATGCTTACCCAGAAATGTACCAGTTAAATATCCAGGAATCTCTTTTGATACTAAATTAACGTGGAAATACCATATAAAAACAATTTCAGATAAAACATATTAAAATGTCGAAACTACCTCTACTGAGTTCAAAATATTCCTTAGATATTCTTCTACATCATATTCTAGGAAAACCAGTCGGAAACTTCGAGCTTGTCCCGGATAGGTTTGTTCCCCGCTTGTGGGAGATACCTGGTGAATGAAAACCCCGCAAGTTAACGTTTAAGTCGGCGACGGATCTCATCATCCAGCTGCTAAAGAAGAAGAAGAAGAAGAAGAACAATACCTCCAACTCCCGTAATTAAATCGTGCACTACACTTACGGGACTAATGTCCATAACAGTTGGCATGCCTTATAACAGGAAATGGCAGTATGGGAGACACTAGTGTTCAATGTAATTGATAGGTACACAACAGTGACGAACAAACGCAAGAGTGGACAGCCATAGTTGCTGAATGAACGTTACACAAGAAAATTGTTCGCGACATTAAAGTATATCCAACACCGTTGTTCCAAACCTTGCTCGGCTTCTGCACCTCAAAGACAATTTCATTTTTCAGCAGGACAATTATCCACAGCACAGGGTTTGAAACACAAAAATGTGGATCCTTTCTAATACACCACGATATCTGGATACGCCACCACAATCTCCAGACAATAATCCCATTGAATATTAGTGGGATATTTTGGAGAAAAAATTAGGAACAGATCGGTTTTCTATAAACATTTTCTTAAGCGCGCATTCTAGGAGGAATGGGACAGGGTCTTCCCACATATGACAGCAAAGCTCGTAGAATTAATGTCAAGACGTCTAGAAGCCATTATAAATGCCAAAGGACATCTCACCAAATATGAATTTGTTTTAAGTTACACTTTTATTGAATTTTTAACCGCCGATCATGTGGCTGTTACAATTCTTTTGACTGCCGTTTTTTGCGACCTTATGTCTTCGTTTAAAATTTCCCGTAAGTTATGTTATTTTTTGTTTGTTTGCTGATATCAATTATAAGATATATACTGTTTTCAATGCGATCTAAAAATTTTAATTTGTGCTTTATTTTACATCTGAAATTTATTAATTTTCTGAATTTTCCGAGGTGATCCGATTCTTTTGACACTCACTGTAGTTATGTGAACTGTAGACTTCGCCGTCCGTCAAAACCAATTCAACACATACGTCACTTTTAATAACCTGAAGGAATCCCCATGCCATATTCGAAGAAATCGAACTATGCTTTTGGTCCTGGCAATGTAACAAGATATTTTAAAACAAAGCACCGAACGGTCGCGTTGAAGCAGAACGGCGTTTCGTTCGGTCAATAATGTTCGGAGCTACAGGGTCCCCCAAATCGTTTCCTTTCCTGAATAACTAAACGTCACCTGGCAACCTAACTTTCTCAAACGATTAAGCAGAAATATACTATTTTGTGTTCCTATCACTCTTACCTGTGGTCCGATTAAAACTGATTGTTTAGGTGACCCGGGCACATAAACTATTAGATTCATTAGCCTCGTAAGTGTAGTGCATGTTTTTTTTCGGGAGATGGCTGTGATCTTTTCCCTGCTGTATCGCGAGATCCGGCCCCAATCTCCCGTTAGCTAACAGGTTTTCCCAAACCAGGTATCTCCCACCAGCGGGACACCGCTCCAGCCGGGACAAGCTCTAAGCTCCCGACCGGGCTTCTGGCACGTGTGGTAATGTAGTGCATCTTAATGTAAGTGTGTGCATGTGTAAAGGGTGAGGATAGGAAAGGGAAAGTGAGATCACGCGCGGTCCGTGGCCGGTTGTTAGGGTACTGCTCGGACATTCGCCAGGTGTTCATCGGAGAAACCACGGAAAACTACCGATCAGAGCACCGGCCGCTAAATTCTTCTCCAGAATTCAACCTAGCTAACCAGCTAGTGTCGAAAATCCCGCCACTGTCGGGACTCGAACCTAGGACCTCGCGGTCAAAGGGACTACAGTGACATCAGTTGATACTCTGAGTCATCTCTCCCGGGTCCGATTAAAAGAAGTTGGTGATTGGCAGTGCGAATGGAAAGAAGCGATGTTAACTGGTTGCTTACCATTGAGTACGTGTTCCCGGGGCCCGAAAATAAACTCTTGAAATAAAAAAGTAACCAAATTATATATTTATGTTGTATGAAGCAACAGCTTCAGCAGCACAACTGTCAATCACCAACTTATTGTAATCGGACCCTAAATACCGTGTTTATATTTCTACGATTCGAACGCAGGAATTTTAATAAATTTTTGCATAAATAAATACGGCAATAGTTTCAATTTCAAAATATCATATAGTCGAACTTCCTTGAATTTTTAGCTTACGTACGTAGCTGACAATGTCTGATGTAGGCCTATTACCATAAGTAATATCACTACGCCATCTCTTTCGTCGTGCAATATATTTGAGATCTTATGGATTTGAAATCTTTAAACAATTTCATACACTTTTATCAAAATATTAGTAGTTTTCGCGTAATTTTGAGTTATATGTGTAGTGAAGTGTTAGTATGATAGAAGTTACTACATTAAAATATTATGAAACTGATAACAATGATACCAAAAAGTATATGCTGTTGCACCACTAATTTAAACTTATCTAAATGCAATATAAAAGTATTTGTACATGGCACTTTCCTTAACTTTTCCCTCTCTCATGACGTTGGTTGTCGTGAAGGTCACCCACAAGAGAAAAAAAATAGATAACGCTCACGGAGTCACCCATTACTGAGAACAGGAACTCGAAAGCATGCACCAAGACCGACACTTACGCTTCACTCTTTGCCGCTTTTTGATTTTGGATGATCAAAAACGCAACATTCTACATTGGCTGTCAACGTAAGCGCGCGCTGCCTAAAACAAGAGGAAGCCAACACGTTTTCTGGGCCTTCCCCCTTTTTTTTATATACGTATATTTTACTCATATTTTTAAATTTTAAAAGTGTGTGTTTGGAATATTTTCACTGACGGACGCCGATTGCAAATCTCTATAGATATGAATGATCACATTAATCATAAAGTACATGTTTGACCAATACTATTTTCAGAACAGAAATACTTAGCGTCGAATATCTTAGACCTCTGTTTATTTCCTTAAGAAGTGCCTACGGTCGAAATGCAAAAAGACTAGGTGAAAAATTAGAAGTTTTTTCAAGTCGTGATGGCATTGGTTAAAATTCTAGTCATCCTTCGCTTCGTGCTTTTTTAACCTCAACGCAAGTGTTCGAAGGTCACGAAGATGTTTTCTGCTTTCTTGAACCTAGACAAGAGGCACTGAAAGAGTGCAGAGAGCATTAGCTCAAGGCCTTATGACGTCGTTGAGTATAAGTAGGTCTGGACATCAATAAAGTTAAAACAGTTTCAAAGGATGAACATGTCGAGATGATTGTAATATTTCTTTCAGAGCTCTTGATTAAATTTGTTTAACACGTATCGCACTGAAAGAATTATAAACATTGGGCCGGATTTACCTATAAGCAAAATAAGCGGTTGTTTAAGGACTCCATTCAAAGAAGACCCGCACTCACGAAAAAAATCATAAAATATTCAAAAAAGTTATATGAAATACTTTGTTTACAAATCCGTAGGAATTGTTTTCGGAAGGAGCTCCAGAACGACTTCTTGCTTGCAGGTCTCGAAAGAACCGGTCACAGTACTCTCGAAACAAATCCGGTCATCAGTACGCATAAAAGAGATTTCTCCATAGACTTCAAACCAGCCTTTTCTGTCCCATCAGCACTCAAGTAAGAGTCGAGTCGAGTCGAAGCATTTACAATTTCATCCTATTTTTCATACAACTAAAAAGTTTTGCTACTGGCCGACTTGTGACCTCCAAGCATCTTGTGCGGAGAGACCGAGTAAACCATACTTGGAGAAATGGTGTGAAGCGTGTGGAAAGTATTATTCAAGAATTTATGTGTACAAATGTATTCTATAATCGAATAGTGAGAAAGGTATCAACTAATAAGTATAATGCATCCATTAATTTTCTTTTCAAACTCTAAATTCCAAATTTAAAGTAAAACTCACTGTTAACAATGGCCGTAAATTGCTTGACACGCGTCAATTTGAGTGCATCTTCTTCATATTTTAATTGATCTACACGTATTTATTTGATAAGACAGTATTTTCCTTCTCATTTTGATAGTCATTTTAGATAATTACAGACGAAGACAGGCCAAAGAAGTGGACACCGGAACAGGTTGAGACCTACTAACTCTTATTGGTAAAAGATCTTAGACCAGTCGGCTAGCGTATTACGTTGAATATTGAATCCAAATCAAAATAACTATCAGTGACTCATCAAATTCGATTGTTTTACAGTTGCAAGACATCTCATTGATGTATTCTTAACGTGAGCTGTCCGGTAAATTTGTTATGGGTTCTATGATATTAATTTTAACTATTTTAACAAATTAAATGTAAAATAATATTTCTTGATAAATTATATTGACTATCCCCGTAGTATTGCACTTTCGCCTTATAAAAGTTTATGGTAGGCATTTAACTTATTTTTTAAATTAAAAATTGAAGGCCAGATTCAAAATCCTTCAACCCGCTTCTATTCGTTTCAACTACATTTCTTTTCTGCTAAATGAGACATTACTTATATCATGAGTTGATTCGAATGAACCAAATTGAAACAGGATTGATAGCATTGTTTGTTTTCACTTGTGATTACGCTGCATATACTATACGATAAAGGCACCACATCACGTAATACGGATAATATAATCTTATACCTCGCGTAATATAATCTTCTATCATTTGATAATAGTTTGGGAAAACCTCTGATGCTCACTTGCACCATTTCGTCATAGATATTACGGAGAATAAACAAATAACCAGTAATACAGATGAAATTATGCCAAAATTGAGTTGGAGAATGAAAAAAATGTTAGAACGCTTATTTCGACAAAAAAATGGTGTGAAAGATGTATCAGAATTTTTACAAAAGTTTAGAACCACCGAATTTCCTGTTTCCTTCAATGAATGCTTGTGCACGCGAATGCGTTCGTGTTGTGACCGCTAAGATGATTTGCAAGTCTCGCGTGTTCATCCTAATTGGGAGTCTCTGCTTGAACGGCCTTGGGCGGATGGCGTATATGGATCCTCAAGCAAAGCAATGCACACCTGTGTGTTTTAAAGGAGTTGGCCATGCAACTCCGCTCTATCCGACAGGAAGCCACAACAACACAATATCCAAATTGTTTTGACTTTTTTCTCTCAGTAAAAGGTCTCAAATAAGGGGGGAAAATATATTTAAAAATTTTCAAGATTTAATTCATTAATTTTTGAGAATTTATTCGTATTGCTCAACAATACTAAGTGAATTGTGCATGAAAAACTACAATTCATTTATGATGAGCAATCATTATCCTCTCTTCTTGTACGTCGGTATGTATTACATATGAAAATATTATCAACGCTGTATAAAATGAAATGTTTAAATGACATTACGACAATTTATGTAATTGTTATATTTTACTAGTCTGCTCTGGAGCCATTTGATATGATTAATTAATAAATTAAGAGACTTTTATACTATGAAGCAATACAAGTACAAGGTTTTCGACAATCCATCTGTACGTCCGTTTGTCTGAACAACATTAGCGCCTTAGCTGTAGCCACGATCTTCACCAAAACTGATTTTCCCCGATCGATCTGGCTGATATCGAAGACTTTGGAATTTTAGACGAATAATTTATTTTCAGAGGTAGTTTTCATTAAAAAGCCAACGCCATTTCGAATTTTTCTCAAAATTGTTGTACATCCTAATTGAAAGTTGAGTTTAAAAACAGTAATCTCCATTGACATTAATATGAATATTATTTATATTATCATGTAAACATTTAAAAAACTATATGTCACATGAGAATTGAATTATCACTTTTTTTTCTCTCTTGTACAATGGCTTTCTACGGAGATGACTGGTTTTAAAACTCATCGATTCAATTTAAAATATGAATTTTCGGATTTTTATATATATATATATATATATATATATATATATATATATATATACACTTCAACCATCAATAATTTTGAAGATATACATTTTTCTTAATGAAAGTTGACCTTCAAAATTAGATCTTTAAATGATGCCTTATATATGTTTTCAAAATATGAATCGTTTTGCGTTATTTTCAGATCAATAAAGTCAATTTAAGAAAAAACAAGATTTTCTCGAAAACGGGTAGCTTTCTTCTTCAATTTTTTAATCAAATAGAGTAAAGTTGCCCTCATAATATGGCACATGCCCTATTTTCATTATGATCTGAAAATTGCAAAAGTTTTTTTTTTTGTAAAATTCCTGTAACATTGAAGTTCTTTTACAATATAATATTTTCTTGAATATACGAGTAAGCGCATTAAATCATTTAATGTACAGTATTTTCAAAATATTAAATTTTCCCCCTTAATATTGACTTATTTAGTGAAAAAGGTTTGAATACGCATTGAATATTGAAGCTAGATATTTCTTGCTCAATGCAAACAATTTCTCAATATTAGATATTTAAATAATTTCATGTTCAATTCTTACAAATTATGAGTATTTCCCCTTAGTTTGGGGATTTTTTCTGTCACAGCAAACAATGCATTTGACTTACTACGTATGCAAAATTACAGAGCTTGCCATCGCGGTGTGGAGTGTTAACGGTACAGACTAGTAATTTATGGATCTGGATTCCATTCCCTGCAAGAAACTTTTTTTATTACAATTACTTCCTCGAGAAGAGCAAAATTCTCTTATAAATATGGCACGTCCGACTTTTTATTAAAAAACCTGTGTATTTTAGAAAAGTACAAAATTCTAAGAATGTAAATCGACTTTCTGGCTCTTCTTTTGCTGAAGAGGCTTTCGTGAGATGATTGAAGAGTAAGTACATACAATTTTCAATATTATCATGTATGAGTATTACGTGTATGTTACAGATAAAACGAGAAAATATGTATTATTATCGCACCACTAATTCGAAACTACATACTAAGCACATAAAATAAAATTAAAACGAGTGGGCAATTAGGAATTATATTATATGAATATAAAACCTCATGGAAAGTAAATTTTTTAAAAAATAACTAAAAAGAGATTCTTTTATCATTACGGGAAAATAATACAATAATAAAATATACTGAACAACGTATTTACCCAATCACTTTCTTTCCGAATGATATTTCTTTGTATATTATAAAATGACTTTCACGCTATTCTGAGCCTGAGGATCATTCATTTATTGTACACAACGGTGAAATACGGAATAAATGGTCACAATGGAAGAAATTAAGACATGATGTAGGGATCAAAAGACCAATTGTTTTCAAGAGAATTAATTTCGTTCATTAATATTTTCTTGTATGAAAATTCGAAAGTTTTAAAGAAATACCAATAAGATTTGACAGATTTCAAACGTATGGCGTTTTTAATCATGATCATGAAATTGAAAGGTTGATAGCATAAACCGGATAAGTCCAAAATACTGATTTTTCAAATAATGAAAAGAAACTATCTCTCGCGCGCGCGTTTATCACAACAAATAACAATCTATTATTTCATTCACGAAGCTAGTTTCATGCCTGGAGGTTGTAGTCATAGATAGCTTCATGGTTTCATCGAATAGGCTGTAAAGGTTTCTATTTGTGTTTATTTGATTATTTTTGAAAAGTGTGATTCTATTTTGATTTGTTTTTCTTTGTCATTAACTCATGCCACAGAATTTTGGCTGAATTATATGCTCGTTTATGTGTAATTTGTGTGACTTTTATTGTGTCAAGGGTTCAAACCTTTCTCGTACCCTAAAGATCCTGCTTCCCGAGATTCTAAGCTCGCTTCACGAGCATCTGTTGAATCCACTAAATTTGGAGCGGGTTTTTTGTTATTGTTGTTTTTTTCATTTAAAAATTCTTTATTTGGACGTATCCACTTTTTGCCTAAAAAAGGACATTCACAATCACGATTTTGCGAGTTATCAAATAATTATCTTGTTCACAATATTTATTTATCGCAAAAATGCCTGCATCAAGCATACAAAAACAAATTTTAACGTTTTAACTAACCAATACTTTTGCACCCGTTACACTCACAGTTGTTATCATCGTCCAACATGGGTTTCTTCTCTTTATCAAGACTTCCATTTCAGGTCTTGGTTGTGTGAAAACAGTTTCTTCCAATAATTCTATATTAACACGTTCATTGCGTAAGATAGTGGAGATTTTTTCTTCGGTATGCTGTATTTTCGAATTCGAATGGCTAACTGCATTATGTTCCATTTTTTTTCAATGTATCAAATCCCTTATAATGAGTTTGAAAAGCTTCAAATGTGATTTTATATTTAATTTCAATTTGTAATCATTTTCCGGCACTTGTTTCGCCTTTTTCTCCTCTTCTTGGGCCATATCTTACTGGCATTGAGTTCATTTTCATATCGATTCACTTTACAACGAGATGTAGCTTCATCACTTCATCCGTCTCCTCATTGACCACATTAACATCATTCGCCACAAAAGACAACGCTACCATTAATCAACTTTCTCTTTTTGGGGCCATCAACCGGTCTGATCTGTTGCGCGTATTGTTTTTGCTAAGAAATTTTGGACTGTTTGGACTAATCAGCTTTTTTTCAGAAATGCAAGATTTTCAGCTAATTTAAACGTGAGAATACCGGTTTTTGAGACAAACTTAATAATAGATGAAGTTCAAATAAGAAAAAAAGAAATGGCATTTTAAAATGTGAATTTTTGACTGGTTTTTGCAAACAACCCTTCAATTGGTGTCAAGATACTTGTTAAGAAGAAACGCCTCTTTCAAGCTGTGCAATTTTATATAAGTGAATATAATCTTTGATCACTTCTATGTTTTCGTAAGTAGTAATTTATTTGCTAGTGATGAGCAAGACATTTTTCCATTTGCTTTTCTTATGCGCATTAATTGTACAAATGTTCATAAAATGTTATTAATTTATACAGAATTAAACACTGCCCAAATGCATGGCTACCTTATATCAAGTCCTGAACCTGATACTGAAAGTCATATAGTATAAAAATATTTTTTATACAATTGTGGAAGAAAGTTTCGTATTTCAGCTGCAAAATGATCTGTGTTTTCAAGGTGTATATTTAAAATTTGCTTCGGTCACATGGCCTCGCCAAAAATCTCTAGTATAATAAATTACAACACAATTTGACGCGCAAACATCTTATTTTTATAATAATCGTTCGTCAATATCAAGATCCCCCAAAAATAGCAAAAAATCTCCTTCCCCAAAACATAACACGATCTAGTGTCGCCCTTGTTACCCGAAACATCTATTAGGCCACTTTATATTTTAGTATTACGATGAACGCATAGGAAAATTGTGTTAAACTTTCTTACCTCAGTTCTCTGGAAAGTTGTGCAATGTTAACTATAATACATATTAATAATTAGTACGCAAATGTGCCTCGTAAAAAAACATTACTAAGCAAAAGTGCCTGGTGAATTTCAGCTGCTTACATTAGTCAGTTGTCACTGTAAGCATATCGTTTGAATTATATGAGTATCAACCATGTTTTTTTATCATTTAAAAAAATAATTTTCCGCTTAAAAGACGATGCGTTTTGGGAGTGATGAATTAGTACATATTCACACAGAAATAAGTAATTTACTGGACTATAAAAACTACGCCCTCACAATAAGCGGGTCGGGATGTATATCTTGAGTAACACTACATGCATCTATGAGGGGGAGGAGACGATTAGCGTAGCCTTGTGAAGCCTAACGCAAGAGAGGGAACTACGTTTCTGGATCCCCTTGTCATTTAAATATACATTGTTTTCTAGTAAGTAAATAAAACATACTACAAGATTGAAATTATAATTTTAATGATCAATTAATAAATACAATTGGATTGATGTTGGACTATTTGCAGTGTTGCCAGCTAATTTTGTAAGCTTCCATCCCAAGACTTCGAACAATTAACGAATCGCCAATTTAGAAAGGGAGAGAACATATTTGCAGAAATAAAATATTTTATTACTTAAGTCTAAGGGCCCCCTCAAAGTTACCCCCTTCCCTGGGCGAACGTATATACCTAATATATTCCAATTTAAATGTACTTCCAGCTTGTGACTTTGAAGCGACACTACATTTAAATGGAAATGTAGTACTGAATTTTTAACCACATGCTATCAAAATCAATATGAACATAAAGTGTGATCTTTGCAATTTAAAGATTTGTTATTAAAATATTTTTATGTGAACTACTTTAAACTTTTATTTAAAAAAATGGCCGCCCCATTTAGTGGGGGTTCTAAAAACGTGCTTAGTTTGCTTGTGCATTAATTCACCCCTGTGTGTGTATATGAGACTAAAACAATTAGAGCTTTAGAAATATTACATTATATTAATTGCTACCCACTGCTGCGTCTCTGGCCTCACACGGGTGTACTCGTAGCCTCCGCCCGTGAGAGTGTGGCAAGGTCGTAGTTCAAGTCGAACGACGCCGTAGAGCGACCTAAGGGTGTAGCTCCATCCGCCGAAGAACGTCTTTTGAGGCCATACACCCGCAAGGCATCGATAAACGTGCCCTCCACCCCTGCTGTGCGATCACACGTAGACTGAAGACACCTGTGCGCGTCCGGGATACCGGGCGGTACCGTTTCACTCACCCGTGCAACCACATAAGCTGCGTCCACGTAAAACTACTATGCCTCCGACTTCTGGGTTTCCTTCAGAACACGAGTTTATGATTGGTATCGTTATCTGAACATCTATTCGCTTAAACCGCTGATCTCTCAGATCAAGGAATTCAAAAACTCCCCAATTCCAGACAACCAAATTTGACGGGGCAGAAAAAATCTCTTTCTTTCAGTGATCACAGATGTTATGCAACAACCCATCATTATAGTAGAGACATATAGTTTATTTATCCCTTAAATAATTCAAAATTTAAATATTGTACGTAAATAGTTTTTAAAATTGGATTAAACGTTCACCAAACATTTTCACCAAAAGTGGGGTGAGTGTGTGTTTGCTCTCCCCGAAAGTGGGTTTGTTCTGTCAGTGGATTTTTGTTATCCCAGTAACCGGACCTCGTATATGCCTATACTCACGTTACATATACATATACCTATATCCACGTTCGGACAAAGGCGAGGAAGTGAAGGGCCAGACATACTATATTAACACTGGTGCCGGACGGGGGCAGGTGCCGCTGAAATGATCAAACGAGACGTGCAAACGTGTACGAGCAGAACCACGTTTCCACATCTTTAGTAACTGAAGGCGGCCGTGGTAGAACCGTTATTTATCATGAACATAGTTTATGAACTGTCACAGCAGCGACTCTGACCTGAAGGTCCTAGGTATCGAGTCCGACCCGTGGCGGATTTCCGACTATTCAGATAAGTACACAAATAATATAGCTATCCGTATAGTCAGAATATAATTTCCGACTAGACTAATCGTTATGTACTTAGCTAACCAGATGAATAGCTATATATTATAGTCGAATTCAGATGCTGTCTGGAAGATTACTCTACCGTGGGCCATCGGTGCCATGGTTTCTCCGGTCAATACCAGACAAATGCCTTAGCAGTAGCCTAACGAACGAGCCGCGGTCAGCGTGTGATTTTTCCTTCCTCTTCCTTATGCTACCCTCTCCCCTTACCCACGCACACATTTACATGCACTGCACAGCTATACTTGAATGGAGACCAATCGGAAGCTTAGGGCTAGCCCCAGCGGGGGCGGCGTCACATCGAGGGAGATACATATAGGGAGAGGATACCCCCGAAAGCCCCTGCGCCGGATCTCACCATCCAGCGAGGAAGAATCTCCGCCACCTTCCAGGATAAAACATTAACTTCACTAACGGGAATAAAGACCTAAGCATTTGACGTGCCCGAAGACATACATGTTAAAACAAACATGTATGGGATCCTTGAGTAGAGATGGATTAATGCATTCGCAAAATAATTACATACTTAAGGACCCCGCTCAGTTGGACCCCCCCCCCAATAATGTTATTTTAAAGTGAAATTGTGTCGTAAATATGTAAAACGTTTTAACACTTTTTATTAACGATTAAAACAAAAATTAATTCACATTGTGTTTAAAGTAATACGATAATCTGCGTGTGTCCGTCCATTCGTCCATCTCTCACAGTTCCTGACCATCATTCGGGGCAAATGATGTGTCAAACGATGTGACTCGGTCGTACTGTAGAACAGTGAGATATTGCTAGATTTTTTGTTTGTTTCTTTTTCAGTCTTCTAAAACATCTTCAAAGAAAGTTTTGGAGGAGGGAAGAGTTAAGTACCTAAAACGTGTTTTGGGGGAGTTTTAGGGCATACTTGATGCAAGAAGTGTTAACGATCTCTCAAGCTCAATTGATTGCTCTCCACAAGAGTAATTGAGATCATTTTCAGCTAGATCATTGTAAATTATACTGAATAATTGTAAATAAACATTTGAGGGGAGGTAAAGGCATAGCCCATAGAGGTAATGTACCTGAAAGGCAAGGGAACATTTTGATCTATAGATATGGCAAAATTGGAACCTGTGTTTTCTGACTAACGAACTGATCTGGTATACACTCTGTCAATCTTGACCATCTGGACTAATTCAAATTTATATTACTTCTTATATGTTATCACAATAATTTGACTTATTTTACATTTAGTTCCATGATCAGATTCTAAAAACCTAATAAAAAGAATAATTAGTGATGATACAGAATGGCACAGACTTTCCCGTATTCGTTTCCTACGAATTTCCTTTAGTCTCGGTTAGCTATACGAACTTGCCACATCTTGCCAATTGCAATCTATCGCTGGCCAAAATACATTTTTGTTTTTGAAATTTTCTTCAATTTTTCGGTATTCTAACAAGAGAACCGAAATATTATTTTAAGAATATTAAATAACAGTAAACCACATCCTAAATGACAATTTCCTTCAAAAAATGTGGGGCCGTTAAAAAAAAAAAAAAAAAAAAAAAAAGCACCGAAGCGCTACAGTAAATTCGAAATCTGAATCACTTTTTCACGGAAAAGTTTTCAGTTTTAGGAAAACTTCAATTGAAGTGATTTGAAGCACTTTAACTCACAAATACAATAGTGTTTACAAATTGCTGTGTATGCAATGTGCATACTATCGGCGTGACAGATATTAAAACAATTAAATTTGTGTAATTTTTGAAAAAAATAAAAAATACATCAAAAAGAATTTTACGTCGTATTAAAGAGTGCAATTAGCACTATCCGTTCGTAATGTTTGAAGAAAAAAATTGAAGCCGTTTTTGGGAAAAAGGCGTTTGAGCGTTTCTGAAAATGCCGAATTTTGAGCTAGTTTTCACAGAAAACTGTAGAGTTTTCGAGAAACTTTATCTGACATTATTCAAAGCACATATACTCATAAATATAATAATGTGAACAAATTACGGCTTAAGTCAATATTAACGATGCGAGAGACAAGTCAAAAAATTACATTTTCGTAATTTTTGAAAAAACAAAAGAATAGAACAATAAGTCAGAATGCATTTAGCACAATTCCTAAAAGAAGTTACATAAAAAAAATTGGAGCCGTTTTTGAGAATTTTATTAATTATATTTTTTTAAATTGCACAAATTCCACGCAATATTGCGCGAACACTACTAAAATTTTCGAAAAAATGTGTATGACTTAAATGAAAAAACAAATTATGGACAACATATTGTATCTGAAGAAAAATCTTTATCTTTAATTCTGTATTTGAACGAAGATCCCGAAAAAAACTTTATTGGATTATTTGAATTTTCGTACTTCGAGTACTGGCGCCATCTAGATCAGTCGACGAGAACTCTCGCGCCCCATGTTGGTATCACTTGTACTGTTGGTATTGTACGTGCGCAAGTGAACGGGCCCTCCGTTCTTTTGTATTAAAAACAATTAAATAAATAGTCATTTGAACAAAATACTCGTCTTATTCAAAAGGTTATGGGCCCAGAGAACGCTTGAAGTGGAAAAACCAGACTATTTGTGACCGATTGTAATCTGTGAGTCGGATTTCGAATTGCCAAGGATCTAACCTCGAATTTGGCTGTGGAAGCGTGTTCGTTTCGCTTGAGCGCGCATTCGTCGTGTGACTCGCGCAGTTTATCGAGGAGGCTTTAACCGTTTGGAGGGCTCGCCACGTGCATATAAATTGTCGATTGCAATCTGTGAGTCAGGTTTCTAATCGCGACGGACCTAACCTCGAATTTAGTGGTGGAAGCGTGTTCGTTCTTGTTCAAGCTCGTGTTCATCTCGCTTGAGGTCGCGTTCGTCGCATGTGTGGCAATTGAGTGACGTCACAATGGCTGAGAGATTAGACATGAATAGCCTGAGTAAGTTTGATGGCAGTAATTACAATCAATGGCGATTCCAAATGAACTGTGCACTTCCGGCAAAAGGACTCTACGAAATCGTCCATGGAACTGAACTGAAACCGGAAAATAACAATGAGACGCAGAGGGCATGGATTAAAAATGACGCAACGGCAATGTTTATTTTGACATCTGCGTTAGACTACGCGCAGATAACCTTGATTGAGAATTGTGAGTCATCTCATCAAATAATTGATAAGCTTGATTCGATCTATTTGCAACGATCTGAGTCGAGCAAAATGATTGCACACGAACGATTTCACCAATATCGAATGAAAGATAGTGACAGCGTTGCTCAACACATTGCGAATGTCGAAAACTTAGCGAAGAAATTAAAGGATATTGGCGAGACTGTAAGCGATGCGGCGATAATGACAAAAATAATCAGCACGTTGCCGCAGAAATTTTTGAATTTTCGACAGGCGTGGCTATCAGTTAGCGAAGACAGGCAAACGCTGACAAATCTGACGTCTAGGTTAGTTGACGAAGAAGCAAACCTGTCTTTGGTTGAGCAAATGGAAACTGCGTTCACGGTCTCATCGGGCAAAAATCAATCGGCGAAATCAAAGAGGTCGACGAAGCAGAGCGAGCCGTCATCAAGTGGATCGAGCAAGCAGAAATCAGTCGATCAAAGCCAGGAGGTGAAACAAAACATCAAATGCTATCAGTGCGGGAAAAGGGGCCACATCGCCCGGTTCTGCAGGAACAAGCCTAAGCATAAGTCATCACATCGCGACAAGGAGTATACTTCATTCAACGTGGAATTTCCTGGAGATGTCAACATGGAAAATACGTGGATCATGGACAGCGGAGCATCTGCCCACATGTCGTACAGGGCTGAACTATTCTCAAACATGTGTGCTGTTTCTGAAGGGACTACAGTCGTAATTGGAAACAACGTGTCATTACCTGTCATTGGAAAAGGAGACATCGAGATCGAGAAAAAGATTAAAGGTGAGTGGTACAAGTCAGTTATCACGAACGTCCTATTTGTTCCTGACCTGAGAAGAAACCTGTTCTCTGAAGCTGTCGCGACCAAGAAGGGTTGGTCAATAATGAAGGAAGGAAAAAAGGCAGAGATTCTACATGGCTCAAAACTCATTGCGAGTGCGATTCTCGATGACAACAATAATTATCGTATGTTGTTTAGAAATATTTCAGTTCATCAGGCTCAACAAGTTACAGAGAACAGCTTGAAGGCGTGGCATGACAGACTTGGCCATGTAAACTTTACGCGGGATCGAGAAATGATCAAGAGTGGTGTGATATCCGGCATCACACTGAGTGACGAGGATGAGATTCTCTGTGAATCTTGTTTGTATGGCAAGCAATATCGTTTTCACCATGCGTCCAGAGAAGTCCGAGAGGAGGAAGTTGGGGAACGAGTGTTCTCCGATGTGTGCGGCCCTATTGCGACTGAATCTTCCGGAGGTGCCAGGTACTTCGTTCTATTCAAGGATAGCGCAACATCCTACCTCGTCGTAAGGACCATGAAGCACAAATCTGATGTTCTGACTCGTCTCAAGGAATATGTGCGGATGGTTGAGAAGCAACAAGGCCGTAAGGTCAAGGTTTTGCACTGTGACAACGGTCGAGAATACCTAAATGAAAGTCTGCAGGAATATCTGAAGAGAGAAGGCATAATCCTAGAAAACACTTCGCCTTATACCCCACAACAGAACGGTCGCATTGAGAGGGAAATGCGCACGGTCATGGAGAGTGCCAGGTCCATGATGCACGCAATGAACACGCCAAAGTACCTCTGGGGCGAGGCGGTTAACACGGCAGTGTACATTCTCAACCGGACTCCAACAAGCGAAAAGAGAAGTACGACACCGTATGAAGCTTTCATGGGTAGGAAGCCATCATTATCGCATTTAAAAAGGTTTGGCTGCACTGCATTTATGCACGTCCCCGACTGTCAAAGAGCTAAGTTGGATGACAAATCTAGCAAACTCATGTTTGTCGGGTATGATGGAAATTCTGACAATTATCGACTGTTTGACCCGACAACAAAAAAGGTGAAAGTTTCGAGAAACGTGATTTTCGATGAACACACTACGATCGATACCGAGAAGAAGACCGTCCAGATCAGCATTGCGCAAATGGTAAATGGAGACGACGACGCTGAAGAATATCCTGGAGGTCGAAACCAAATCGTCGATCTAGGTGGAGCATCCAACTTAGCAGCTCCGGAGGCGCAGCGGCCGGCAATGAGAAATCCCGCAGTAAATGAGACCGAACCTCGACAGGATCTGGATGGAGAACAGTTCGACGCAAACCCGAGGAACGTCGAAGCTCTTCAAGAGGATGAAGGGACAGTCGTCGACAACGCCAGGGACTACAATCTGAGGAAGCGAGAAAAATTGCAACGCCCAGGAAGATACACAGCGAATTTCGCTATGGTAACTGAACCGCAGACTTACAAGGAGGCCATGGAAGGCAGTGAGTCAAGAGAGTGGTCAAAGGCAATCGCAGAGGAGCTCAGTGCCCTGAAAAGGAACGACACATGGCAACTCGTGAAGCGAACTGGCAGCATGAAGGTCATCGGGTCGAAGTGGGTTTTCTCTCTTAAAGATCAAACATCGAACAAACCAAGGTTCAAGGCCAGACTATGTCCCAAGGGATTTTCCCAGGAGAAAGGAGTTGACTACGACGAGATCTTTTCGCCTACTACTAGGTATGATTCGATAAGAATTTTATTGGCTACAGCAGTGAAGAATAATTACAAGATGTTACAGTTCGATGTACGCACAGCATTCTTATATGGAGACCTACACGAGACAATTTACAAGGATCCACCAGAGGGTGCTAATATAAGTGACGGTCAGGTATGCAGACTACAAAAATCACTGTACGGGTTAAAGCAGGCATCGCGGTGCTGGAACGAAAAGTTTAACCAGTTCATGCTTGACCAAGGATTCCGACGAGGGGAAGCAGACAAGTGTGTTTACAGGAAGAGTTGTTCAAAATCGACGATAATTCTGATTCTCTACGTCGATGACGGACTAGTCATGTCCTCAGATGAAGCATCGCTCTACAGTTTCTTGGATGAGTTGGGGAAGCAGTTCGAGATCACGGTCATGGAAACCGGACATTTTGTCGGGATGGAGATATTGGACGAGACCGATGAGGGTAATAATCGTCGTATCACCAATCTAGTTATATTCTCAGGATGATCGAGAAGTTTCACATGCAAGATGCAGCTCCGGTTGGTACACCAGCAGATCCGCACGTGAGCCTGAAGAAACCAGACTACGATGATCATAGCGAAGATTCCTATCCGTATCGGGAGGCTGTGGGATCATTGATGTTTGCAGCGATCGTGACACGACCAGATATAATGTTCGCTACGAATCAAATTAGCAGGTACACTTCAAATAATGACCAGACTCACTGGAATGCAGTCAAACGTATTCTAAAATATTTGACGGGTATTATAAATTTTGGCATAGAGTACCGTAGAAATTCAGAGATGCTAGTGGTCACAGGGTACTCCGACTCAGATTTTGGAAACGATTTAGACACCCGTCGCTCCATGTCGGGTTATGTATTCCTTCTGTCAAATGGGGCGGTCACTTGGTCCAGTCAAATCCAGAAGGCTGTGACATTATCAACGACGGAAGCGGAGTACGTTGCTGTCTCAGAAGCAACTAAAGAAGTGACCTGGATTCGTCAGTTTCTTGATGACATTGGGGAACCAGTCCAGGAACCAACAAACCTGAAGATGGACAACCAGGGAGCGCTTTGTCTTGTGAAAAATCCAGTCTTCCATAAACGGACAAAGCATGTGGACATCAAATATCATTATATCCGTGAGAAGCTTGAAGAGGGGACTATCAGCGTTAGTTTTGTACCGTCAGATCTAGAACTAGCCGACGTCTTCACCAAGCCTACTCCTCGAGATCATTTCCATAAACTTATCTTTAACTTGGGAATGAGAAAGTGTTATTTTTTTTATATATAACTGTTGTTCATCGTTACATCAAAACAAAAGCCTAATTTTTTTATTTTATGAGATTTAAGTACTCAATTGGATGGAGTATTGGATTATTTGAATTTTCGTACTTCGAGTACTGGCGCCATCTAGATCAAACGACGAGAACTCTCGCGCCCCATGTTGGTATTACTTGTACTGTTGGTATTGTACATGCGCGAGTGAACGGGCCCTCCGTTCTTTTGTATTAAAAACAATTAAATAAATAGTCATTTGAACAAAATACTCGTCTTATTCAAAAAACTTTAATCTAAATTTTCGAAAATTCGGAGTTTACCGTGAAACTGTCCTTCATGTAAAATACCCCCAAAACCGAATGAATGATTTTCAAAATTACAGAGCTTTGACTAAGCCCAAATTCACAGGGGTTTCCTCAATTTGAAAAAACCTTTGCATGGTTTAGGCGCTAGCGTTGTTCACATACACCAGACGGATTGACGGAAGAACGGATGGACGGACGTTTTGAAAGAAAAAAAACACATTTTCGGTAGCAAGGGACCCCAAAACGTGTATTTCCGTTGAAATCTCGAAATCGATTTTCCGCAGCATTACATAACTTTCCCTAAACTACGTATATTACTCCGTATATATGTAGGTATATGGGAAAGTAAAAATGAAATAAAATTAGGAAAAAACGTGATAAAAATTATGTAAAAAAATATACAAGTTATACTCATGTAAAACTCACCAAGAAACGAATTCGTTAAGTGAACATGAACTAAGTTATCCCAGAGAAAAATACGAGATACAATTTATTGTTTATTGTGTTTTTTTAGTACCTGATGAGACTGGAGTAGGTCTCGGAATATTGCACATTATCAGGAATGTTTAATAAATGATTATGAGAGAAGTTTTGATTTCTCAAAACATAATGGAACTAAGTAAAAAATAGCTCGAATTTTAGGTCCTAAATTAATTTCATACAATTATGGGTCCTTACGTAGCCTGCTGTTAACTGCCATCATTATTGTTTTTCTTGTTTGTTCCTTCCCCTTATAATATATTTATGCTTTATTGTTGATGTAAAATCTCATGTCATGTTAAATCTTGTGTTAATTTAGAATCAATTAATTATATTACATTATAATTATAACCCTATTTATATTTTGATTCATTAAAAATTTAAAAATAACAAAGGAATCAATGCATAAGCATATTTTTCATTTTTAACACCTCCTCACAGCCAGAAATTGAGTAACTGCACTTGCAATAATGATGCTTTCATTACAATTAAGTATATAAAATCCTATATATTTTTAATCACCAAAATTAGTAGAATGTAATAGTGAATGGGGAAGTGTAGTTATGAGAAGGTGACACAAATTTAGTTTGTAATGCTTGCTAATCTAGTTACAAATAAATTAATACATAGGCCTATGCAGTATACATTTAATATCTGCATCATTATGTAACACATGTTCAAAAGAAATAGCAGAGGGGAGGGAAGAAACAATTAACTCAGTGCTGTGTTAATGCACATGCCCAGAGCCCCCCGTATTTAGTGGTCCCCGATAGTACTTAAAAAAACTTTAATACTAAATTTTTCAAAAAATAAAATAAAAAAAATTATAAACAGTGATCTATGATTAAACTACATGCAAAAAATTGGCATAACAGAGTGATGTGTCACGCATCATTCGATAATATTTATAATATGGAATGTTGCTAGTTGATGTGTTCCAATTTTATATTGAACAATTAATAAGAAATTAAAACTATTTAGTCTTTTTCAATGTAATTTTAAATCGATTATTCTTATTTACTTACTTATATGCATATGCTTCAATTTTTTGATTTGAAAATGTTAAGCCCCCAATGCTGTTAAAACAGCCCTGTTTGAACTAAGCATTACCAACAAAATCTGGATGTGCATCAAATTATTGCATTATTACAACTAACCTGATCCATTCTTTTTGTATACAAAGTATCAATCTTAAGGAAAAAGAAATTATCAATATTAGATAAATATATATTCATATTCAATGACTAAGAAATAGATTAATATTAATATATATTCATCACTGAACAATTAATACATGATCATTCAAGAAGTTTACCTGTCCAAGCTGTGGGACTTTCTTGCACCTCAGCTTTTGTGATTTTCTTGCCAGAATGAAGTAATTCTGCAAACTGAGATACAATTGGATCATTACCACTAGCAGCAATAGATAAAACTGAATCCCCTTGGCAGAAATATGCAATAAAGTCCATATCATCCAAATTTCCATGTAAAACAATATCATCGAAGCCAATCACAAAACCTGAAATATTTTTCCGGTATTACACCCTAATATCAATGTAAAAGCAATATATTGGGATGGTAGATTTTGATAAAAAGTACAAATAAACAAAAATTTAATAAAAGACCTGCATATTTAAATCCCTTGTCAAAAAGAGCAGTCCAGAAATATGGCACCGTTCTTAAAGGTTCCTTTTTACCCAACATGTTGCGCCCGGCAATACGACCATGGTAATGGGCCAATTGCCAATGACCAATGGCTGCAACTGTACCCAGTACTGGAGCAAAAGCAATATCTCCTCCAGCAAATACACCAGGCACGTTGGTTTCCAAGAACTGAAAATATTGCTCCAAATTATCATCCTATATCATTTAATAATACATAAACAAAATCAAGTACTTGTCACACTTTTAATATTTTAACTAACTATAGAATAATAAGAAAGAATAAAACTATAGAATAATTAGAAATAAAATATAATAAGAATGTAATTTTGCTGTAATTTTGATTTGTTTTTTAGCACTTACATCATCAACTGGAACAGTACCATTTTTCTGAGTTGTGACACCACTGTTCTGAAGATATCCTGTGTCAAATATAACTCCTATGCCTAACACAATAACATCTGCTGCCAGTAATCTGCCATCTTCAAGTTTGACTTGCCCAACACATGAAGGATCATTTTCACTTGGTAATATTTCTGCAACAGAGGCACTCATTGCAAATTTCACCCCTTTTTCTTCAAACCATTTTTGTACTTGTGCCCCAATTTGTCGGCCTAGTTGTAATTCAAATGGTACTGCTTCAATGCCGACTACTGTCACATCTGCATTTTGACCAATACAATGTGCTGCACATTCCATTCCTGTTATGAAGAAGTGAAAACCACAAGCAGAAGGAATTGAAAATAAATATGTATTTGAAATTAGTACACTTGTGGGTCATATCATAATGGTATAATTGAATGATTTCCATGCCATGAATGATGCTGTGTATGCATATTTAAATACGAAAACATTAACTTACCAATGAAAGAAGCTCCAATTACCACTAACTTAACATTAGCTTTGATTTCTCTGTCAATTTGTTTTGTATCATCAAGATTTCTCAAGACAAAAATTTTCTTTAAATCACTTCCAGGACAAGATAATCTGCGTGCCCTTACAAAAAAGACAAGAACATCAAAATATTAATTGGAAAAGCATGTAAAAATTCAACTCCTGTGACTTATTATTAAAACTTACCCTGCACCAGTAGCTAAGAATATGGAATCATAACTCATTTTCTCTCCAGTACTAATTTCAATAACTTTTTCTTTTGTATTTAATGATACTAATGCTACCCCAATTTTCAATTCTATATCGTACTTCTGAAATAATGATAATAATAACAAGATTAAACTTTAATGCCAGCTTTTGAAATGTTCAAAACAGTTCTGTGAATATGATTAAATACTTTATAAAAATGTTTTGGGCGAAGATTGATTCCCTCTATGTCTGTCAGCATTGCCTTACTCAACAATACTCGTTCATAGGGTAAATATCGTTCTGCTGCCAACATTATAAGTTTTCCTCGAAAACCACCTTGTCTTAATGTCTCTGCACAAACTTGTCCTGCAGGTCCTGTAAAACAAGTCATATTTCTGTCCAATAAATTAAATATACTCACATTAATTGTGAGTAATATTATGAGACATTATCAATTACAAGTGAGCTTAGAATCGTTGACTGCATCTCACAAGTAACAAATACTTTCTACAAATAAAGAAAGATGTCCGAAGAAAGGCCAGAATAAAAATTAGTTATGTTATGAAAACAACATTAAACTTATACAGTATATAATGTGAAGATTTATGTGAAAACTTATACAGTATATAATAAGAATTATGTGTAATATCATTTACACTTGGAAATAAGGAAGTTGTATTTCTAGAAACACAAATACACATAGAAAGGACATGGTTCCCAATCAATAATAGATTATATTTTTGTAAATGGAAAATTAAGAAGCTTAGTGAAAGACAAAAAAGTATACAGGGGGACTGAAATGGAGTCAGACCTTTTAAAAGAAAACTAAATATTATTCCTAGATTGGATGAAATTATTGAAAAACTAATGGTGCTACAGAATGGCACAGACTTTCTCAAACTAGTTAGTTTCCTCTTCTCTTGAGATTATGTTAGCTTTTTGTTTTTTCCCAACTTCTTACCAGTTGCTATCAATTGGCACCTAAAAATCTGCCAGGGCCTCTTGCAGTACCTAATGCTTCTCTGGGGACATTCCCTGTAGAGAATACCTTCATGCTTCCCAAACATTCGAACATCACATTGGTGTTTCTTGGTCCTTTACCTTTATAAACTTGCCTATGGTGTCCCTTGGCCCCATCTTTGTGCTTGTAGGGATCCAGTTCCTCAATTACACACATATCTCACCTTGCTCATCAGGGCTAGATATTACTGGAGTCTTATGGTATAGATATACAAGAGGGACTCAGAATATCCCCGAGGCCTCAAACACAACTTACAACATTCATGCCTTATGTGTGTTTTAAACCACCAGCAAAAGTAAAAGCATAGGCTTCCATAGCCAGAGACAGTATCCAATTGGATCTCTGGGAGATTCCACATCCTAGGCACAGATGCCAATATTTCAGCTCTCAAGCTGTGACCTTTCTTTCGTGAACAAGGTTGCAGCATGATAGATGAAATGTTGGTTTTAGTTGACTGGATTTTCAAACATTGTAAACTTTTGAAATTTTCAAAAATTTGAAGTTTACAATGAAAGTCAGATTTATTCATTACAAGTGAATTTCCTACAATTGTAGTAGGAAATTTAAAAAAAAAAAAATGTTGAGAAAATTTTCAAAATATCCCAGAAGATTTGTATGAAGTTCCTCAAAAACTCAAAGAATTTGAAATGCATTGAGTTAGGCCTGATTGATCAGGATATAATCTTTTTTGAAAAAGTCTCAGAGTGGTTTAGGGGATAGTGTTGTCAACAGCTGGACAGACAAATGGACAGAGAAATGGACATTTTAAAAACAAAAATACTACATCGGGAACCCAAAAATATGTATTTCCTATAAAATCTGAACATCGATTTTCCACAGCATTACATTACTTTCTCCATAACATGTATATTCCTCCATATGTACATATGATAACAAAAAAAATAAATGAATCAGTATAGTCAGGGAGATACAAATAGTATTTGTAGATCTGAGAAAGGCATTTGTCTCAGAATCCCTAATTTAACTGTGGGATAAAATGAAATGGAAAAAAAATAAGAATACACTGAGCTTCAATGCTATAAAGGGTCTATATGCAGATTACAAGAGCGATGTTAAAGTAAGCTCTAGTAGATCTTCAGAATTTTGTCAATATTGTTGTTCATCCCCTTCACTATTAAGAATAAATATAAGATGAGTTCTTCACTACTGGAAAAGGTGCAAGGGTATGGAAATACTGATTGGAACAGATTTCTTACATACCTTAATGTATGCTGACAATCAAAGTGATCATAGCCAATGATGAGGAAGACATCAACCACATGACTAGAAAAGTAATAGAAGAAAAAAGTTGGGTCTGCACAAAACATATGGAATGATTGGGACTTTCTAATACATTGGAGTAGAATTATATATGTAAAGAATTCAATTATGTGGGATTCACTGTAATGAATGATGAATATATATATATATATATATATATATATATATATATATATATATATATATATATATATATATATATATATATATATATATATATATATATATATATATATATATATATATATATAGAATAATTATAAATTTGAAATAGTTTCAAATTATCATATTAACATATATCCATGCTATATCCTCAGATTTGACTCTCATGAAGTTCAAATTACAAACTGCTTCATTGAATGGCACAAATATGAACAACTGATAGCATAACATAATGATTATTGACGGTATTGCATTTCATGAGCAACGTATTTCAATATTATTGGAAGAACCTTATACCTAGCAACAGATTGCCTTGTAAACTGATTTATCTTTGTAATAAGTGATCTACTAAATAAAAAATATTATTACAGAGCCCCATAATGTGATGAGATTTAGAGCTTCATAAAATATTCATCAGAACCTGCATTCATGGCATGTGCTGTAATTAAAAACACTAGTTATACCTATGAATATTTAAGAAAGTACAGTCAGAATTTAAACTGTTTTGAAAAATTAGAAGTTTGCTTTCTGCTTGACAGTGTTTCCGAATATTAACAAGTTTTTATGGCAACAGTACAATCAGTAATACAGAAATAAAATAAATGTAAATGATGCATATTGACCACTAATATCACAGAAACAATTGAAAACTCAATTCAAGATCTGGAGTTGTCTCATTAAAAACACAAATAATGCTAGCAAATGCAATGAAGATATTCCTTTTCAATATCAAGTGTACTGTAAAATGTGTTCCAGTGACTGAGGGGGTGACTAAGGATGTACTCAATCTCTTATTTTAGATGTCACAATAGCCACTGTAAATGTTCAAATTAAAGATGGTGCAAATGGAATAAAGAGGTCATTCTAAGTCCAATGACCAGAATCTTCAATGTATTCATTGCGGTGCTCAAATCTCTCATAAATATCCAATCTTTTTTTTCACCATTTTCACCTAACATCTATTTTAAGGATTCATGAAATTGATAAACTTTGTGTTCTGTGAGTAGTGGTTAGTCCTGAAAGAAGCTCGTTTTGGTGAATATTGTCATTGCTGTAGTTGTAGATGACAATTTATGTAATTACATCAGTTTGTTTAATAATAGCAGCTTTATTATTGAACAGTTTAATTAATGTTTGTGGTGTTACATGAAGACAGTGTTTTACAAGTACATTCGTTAAAGGCATAAAGGTAACCAGATGTCCTCAAAGAAATAACCACTGATGATTTGTCTGGCCTAGTATCTCATTAAGCTTCAAACAGTAGACCCAAAAAATAAAAACGACACCTAGGAGACAGATCAGGAAAGAATACAGTTGCAAGGCCAGAAGAGGTGGGTACAGTGAGCAGTACTACCTATGCAAAAATATTCCAGACACAGATATTCTGAACATATTACAATATTCTGAAATCAATGATCCTGCACATGTGGTGAAAGGCAAACAAGCTGTTCTTACTCTTAAAAAATAGGCCAGACTTCAGAATTTAAATTTTGTTTTAAATATAAGGGAAGAAAATACCCAGGATCAAATTACTGTTATTTCTGATTGGGAACATTAAGTTAATATCATGGAAATAATAATAAATATTCGAAATAGACAGGATTGAAAGATGAGACTTGATATTCAAGTAACTTGTTATTGAGAAAGATAAATTGATGAAAACAGTCATGTTCAAATAAGCAGATTTATTTTGTAGACATAAATAGGACCGTATTTATTTTTTTAAATAAATGTAAACCATTTATAGTTTGAGACGGAAACATATACATACTTTTGGGAAAAGAATGCTTTACGAGGAAATATTAAGATAAAAAGTAGTGTACCAAGTAACCCAAACTGAAAATAGCTGGTTTGGATACAATTTGCCTTAATTTTTCTCCACGATAATAAACAACAAAACTATTAACCTTCATAAACAAATAACCAGAAATGTCTTCTTCCTAGTGGTGCACCTTTTTGTTAAAAATGTTATAAGGAAGAGAGGACAAAAATGATTCAAAATCTGTCTGGAAGTCACCCTAATTTACAGTAGTGATAAAACACGAGTGCCTACCATTTAGGAAAAGTGTTCCATTGATTTCATGAAGATATTCTATTTTATTCTATTCTATTCTATGCTCTCTGTCTCCCTCTCTCTCTCTCTCTCTCTCTCTTCCTCTCAATCTCTCATCCCCCTCTCTTTCCCTCTCCCCCTGCCCATCTCTGTCTCTCTGTCTCTCTCTCTCTCTCTCTCTCTCTCTCTCTCTCTCTCTCTCTTTTGCCCCCTCTCTTTCTTTCCTTAAAACTTTTTTAATACAATAATTTTATTATAGCAGTTTATGTTTTACTTTACCTCCTCCAGCTACTACAAATATTCGGGAATCTAATTCAGGTGATTTCTGAACAGTTGCCTTGCATCTTGATCTCCGTTTATTTTCAAAATCTTTACGAAGTGCTCGAACTTTCACACCACCATTCGGTTGTATAGATACTGTTAAACTGGGAAGATCATCTAAACCAGGAAAATCTTCGATATCCCCTATGAAAATATAAGACATTATTGAATTTTTCAATACATAAAAAAACACATTTCAAACTGCACTATTATTTACTCAATGCAGTAGTCAAATTTGTCTTAATTTTAATGAAACAAAACAAAAAAAAATTCGATTTTTTAGAATTTTCTTTCAAATATACTTTTATTATAAGAACATATTCTCAACATTTTATTCTTATGAACTGTCACCCCACTAACACTCCATTATTGTAAACAGAGATACCTGTAGCAAGATTGAAACAGGCTCCATGCCAAGGACAACGTATTCGCCCAATGCTCAGAGCACCTGAACTTAAAGGTGCACCATAATGTGTACATTCATTACAAAGAGCATAGATTTGTCCTCTCTGACGCACTACTACGACATCTCCAAGACCTCCTAAGTCAAAAGTCTGCATCCTAAATAACAAATAAATTTTTTTATGAATCAACCAATTAATTTCTTTTTTTTAATGTAAAGTATTTTTGAGTTGTAAATTAAACAAATCTAAAATAGTTTCCTAAAAGGATATATATTTAAGGGGAATCTACAATTTTAGATCTTTGATGTGAACAATTTTGGGTAAATTATCAACCTATAGTGTGTCACTTTCTCACAAATAATAAAAACTCACTCATTTTCTTTCAAATCACTTTCATTACACAGAACATCCTCAACAATTTCTTCAGGAGTAACTGAAAAATGAAATATAATTTTGCATTAATAATCATAAAGCAATAAAATAATAGATATAAAGATTTGTGTATGTGTCAGAAATCAAATATCTATAATTAGTTGTATTTCTGAATAATTAAATGATATAATTCTTGATAAAATGTGTGAAAAATATTCTGTTCATGAGAATTCTTGTTTAACTGCTGAGCAATCTTAGATTAAAAAACTTGTTTTAAATAAAACATATTTTAAACACAAAAAGAAATAAATGAAAAATGTTTCTTTATATAGATCAGTTTGATTTCATTTCTTTCTTTCCATAAATTAGTATTTATACATGCATCAGTGACTTTTATAGCATCAAATGGATTTAGTGGATCTTTTACCTACGTCTGCGTGCAGGGATTTTCCTGAACTAAGTATCTCCCTCCAGTGTGGCACCACCCCAGCCAGGACAAGCTCTAAGCTCCCGACTGGTCTCCCAATATGTGTTATAGTGTAGTGCATGTGAGTGTAAGTAAGGGATGAGGAAAGGTCAAGGAAGAAGAAGGAAAGATTGTGCGCGGTCCTTGGCCCGTTTGTAAGGGTACTGCCCCGGCATTCGTCTGGTGTTGATCGGAGAAACCACGGAAAACTACTGATCAGAGCAGCCGGCCGCTAGAATACTTCTCCAGACGGGGGCTGAATCCGACCTAGCTGGCAAGCTAGTGTCGAATATCATGCCACCGTCAGAACTGGAACCCTAGAACCTCCCGTTCAGAGACATTGCAGTGACATACATATTCATGTCCTGAACAATCTTTGCCGGTTTTTGAGCAAGGAGTCCTGCAGGGTTCACCTGTCCTGTTCTCTTCTACAGAATGTCACTGAATAAATGTCACAAATGCCTATGACTTTTATAGAGATACACGATTACAACTTTTTACCAATGAACTTGCGGTGGTGAATTTCATAAAACGAAGTTACACATGTAACATTAGTCCCCTGTGTGTTAAGCAGCCCTTCAAGCATCGATGCAGGTAATATTCGACATTGGGCATGAAATCTGTTTCACAGCGTCAAGGTGAGACCACTGGGGTAATGCATGAGAAGCTGTCCAGCTAACAGGAGGATAGCCAAAATATATAGCTCATTTGCTGATGCAAATAGTTTGTTATACCCGAGCGAATATTTCTTGTTAACAAATTTTGCCCACGGTTCTTGCTACCTTTATTCATGATTTAACGTAATATTGCTGTTAAAGAGCGGTGGGAGGGATTCTGGAGTCCAGGAAACTTGAAGAGATTGTACATCTCTCTCATACATTAAATGCTTTTATTGTTAAATAATGAATAATTAAATAAATAAAAATAATTACACAAATAAACACCGTTGAAACTTATTGGCAAATAATTTTCTTCACGAAACATGTCCTTAAACAAGGACTGTATCCTGCATGCCAGTGGAAGTCATCCTATATTGGGTGCGGTGTTGATGAACCTTTTCTATTACACCTGAGACGCGGCAAACATGAACGGGCACTGTAAAACGGCGTTGTAAGCGCCTTCGGTAAAACAAGGGACGAGCAAACTCGGACGGGTAAAACTCAAATTATTAAGAACGGGTGTGGACTCCTTCAATTAAACGCGAAGAGTTGTAGCCATTGATCCACTTTTAACCGCTTTAGAGCTTTCATTGCAATAGACATGAGCACAATTCACTAAGCCTAAGGCGCTAATAAAATAGTACATTTCATTACATTATTCTGACAAAATAAATTTTACAATTCAAGAAAATGTTTTTGGACTCCGAGGATTTGCCTATTAAGGTTGTTGTTTTAGTTAGGTCTCCCTGTAATATGGAAAAAACAAAAAAAAATGCAATGTGAATGGGTGAAAAATGAATTAAATACAGAATAAATAATCTGTGAGCCTTCGACATTCATTCCCACGAAGGAATGACTAATTTAACTGTTTGTTTGTTATTCTTTTCTCTGTTTCATCTCTCATGTAGTTGACTTTGAAATTACAAATTTTTTTTTCTGGTTTTGTCTGAAACATCAAATTATTACTAATTTGAAAGCATACTAGCTATTTTGTAAAGGAATAAAATCTTTCAAAAGGTTGCTGCATCTGAAATAACACCACTAATGGGAGGAATACTTGTTTGGTACAATAATCAATATCTTTGTCCAAAAGGCAATTGAGTTAATAAGAAAATAGTAAAAATTTATTTTTGAAATTTGTCATTCTGTAATGTATTATTATGTTAGTCTATTATTATTGTTACTATAATTCCATAACTAATCACATTTTCTTTGACGTTGGTAAAGGAATCACCATGTTATGCTAATTCCTTAACGCGGTTCTAACAAGCAAGAGAATTACACAAGTTGTACTGAACCTGGTGAGCATTGGTATCCACATGATTTCTGCGGCGTATCTTCCGCTGCTCTCCCTGTAGGATTTTCTGATTTCTGGGATTGGGAATACTCAGAAGCATTTTCTTCACCCCTTGTATTACTTTGATTACTTTTTTGTGCTGTTGAATCTCCCGCTGTACTCCTTTCTTCTGACTTCTCTGATTGGGCATATTCGGAGACGTTTTCTGAAGCCTTTTGAGAACTTTGAATACTTCTTTGTGTCGTAGAATCTTCTGCTATACTCCTTGCTCCTGACTTCTCGGATTGGGCATATTCGGAGACATTTTTTGAAGCCTTTTGAGTACTTTGAGTACTTTTTTGTGTCGTAGAATCTCCCGCTAGACTTCCTGCTCCTGACTTCTCAGATTGGGCATATTCAGAGACATTTTCTGAAGCCTTTTGAGAACTTTGAGTACTGCTTTGTGTCATTGAATCTTCTGCTATACTCCTTGCTCCAGACTTCTCGGATTGGGCATATTCAGAGACATTTTTTGAAGCCTTTTGAGTACTTTGAGTACTTTTTTGTGTCGTAGAATCTCCCCCTATACTCCCTGCTCCTGATTTCTCGGATTGGGCATATTCAGAGACATTTTCTGAAGCCTTTTGAGAACTTTGAGTACTGCTTTGTGTCATAGAATCTTCTGCTATACTCCTTGCTCCTGACTTCTCGGATTGGGCATATTCAGAGACATTTTTCGAAGCCTTTTGAGTACTTTGAGTACTTTTTTGCGTCGTAGAATCTCCCGCTAGACTTCCTGCTCCTGACTTCTCAGATTGGGCATATTCAGAGACATTTTCTGAAGCCTTTTGAGAACTTTGAGTACTGCTTTGTGTCATAGAATCTTCTGCTATACTCCTTGCTCCTGACTTCTCGGATTGGGCATATTCGGAGACATTTTTTGAAGCCTTTTGAGTACTTTGAGTACTTTTTTGTGTCGTAGAATCTCCCGCTAGACTTCCTGCTCCTGACTTCTCAGATTGAGCATATTCGGAGACATTTTCTGAAGCCTTTTGAGAACTTTGAGTACTGCTTTGTGTCGTAGAATCTTCTGCTATACTCCTTGCTCCTGACTTCTCGGATTGGGCATATTCGGAGACATTTTTTGAAGCCTTTTGAGTACTTTGAGTACTTTTTTGTGTCGTAGAATCTCCCCCTATACTCCCTGCTCCTGATTTCTCGGATTGGGCATATTCAGAGACATTTTCTGAAGCCTTTTGAGAACCTTGAGTACTGCTTTGAGTCGTAGAATCTGCCCCTATACTCCCTGCTCCTGATTTCTCGGATTGGGCATATTCAGAGACATTTTCTGAAGCCTTTTGAGAACTTTGAGTACTGCTTTGTGTCATAGAATCTTCTGCTATACTCCTTGCTCCAGACTTCTCGGATCGGGCATATTCGGATACATTTTTTGAAGCCTTTTGAGTACTTTGAGTACTTTTTTGAGTTGTAGAATCTCCAGCTATACTCCCTGCTCCTGACTTCTCGGATTGGGCATATTCAGAGACATTTTCTGAAGCCTTTTCAGAACTTTGAATACTGCTTTGTGTCATAGAATCTTCTGCTATACTCCTCGCTCCAGACTTCTCGGATCGGGCATATTCGGAGACATTTTTTGAAGCCTTTTGAGTACTTTGAGTACTTTTTTGTGTCGTAGAATCTCCCCCTATACTCCCTGCTCCTGATTTCTCGGATTGGGCATATTCAGAGACATTTTCTGAAGCCTTTTGAGAACCTTGAGTACTGCTTTGAGTCGTAGAATCTCCCCCTATACTCCCTGCTCCTGATTTCTCGGATTGGGCATATTCAGAGACATTTTCTGAAGCCTTTTGAGAACTTTGAGTACTGCTTTGTGTCATAGAATCTTCTGCTATACTCCTTGCTCCAGACTTCTCCGATCGGGCATATTCGGAGACATTTTTTGAAGCCTTTTGAGTACTTTGAGTACTTTTTTGTGTTGTAGAATCTCCAGCTATACTCCCTGCTCCTGACTTCTCGGATTGGGCATATTCAGAGACATTTTCTGAAGCCTTTTCAGAACTTTGAATACTGCTTTGTGTCATAGAATCTTCTGCTATACTCCTCGCTCCAGACTTCTCGGATCGGGCATATTCGGAGACATTTTTTGAAGCCTTTTGAGTACTTTGAGTACTTTTTTGTGTTGTAGAATCTCCAGCTATACTCCCTGCTCCTGACTTCTCGGATTGGGTATATTCAGAGACATTTTCTGAATTTTTTTGAGTACTTTGTGTACTTTTTTGGGTTGTAGAATCTCCAGCTATACTCTCTGCACCTGACGTCTCGGATTGGGAATATTCGGAGATATTTTCTGAAGCCTTTTGAGAACTTTGTTTACTTTCCAAGAAAGAATATTCTGTAGCTCTTTCTGCAGCCAATGAATCCACAGTCTCTAGTTTTGCGGCATTTTCGAAAGTCTTTTCCTCTTCGCGAAATGCCAAGGATGACCCCACGTCCCCAGATTCCGCACCTCTTTCTGCATCACCAGACTTTGAAGCTTTTTCCACTTCGACTGATTCCACTTCCGTATCTTTCCCTGTCTTTGACGATTCTTCAGTTTCTTCTTGAGTACTGTCCACAGTAGCACTTGACGTTTCCTCCATATTTAGACGATATGTCACTTGAAAGTGTTCATTTGTTTTCACAGTTTGTTTATCCCACTAACAATGCTGTTGACAAACGATTTTAAACGCGTAGTCTAAAAGAAAAAATGAAAAAGCGTAATCTGAAAATCTCAGAAACCATTGCTTCAACGCCTTAAATATTCATGTTGGTAACCACCAAACTGCTTTTTAATTTCTTGACTTATTATGTACTTACGTTATAAGGAGACATTGTTGTTATTTTGCGTCAGAAATCGGTGAATTCTCCACAGAAAAACTCGTATTGTGAGGCTCTGGTATCGAAAAAGTGAATAAATTGTGTTCTTGTATGTTGTAAATTACTTTTTCTAACTCGCTGTGTAGTCAAAGCAATGTTTTATGGGTTCTTGATACCGAAATATTTCTTGACAATAAAACGTCTTTCTGTCTGTCCGTCCGTCCAACCGTCTTTTTGGTCATCCGTCTGTTGTGAACACTAATGCTTAAACTGTTAAAACGATTTTCTCTAAAATTGATATTCCAATGATCTGAACAAAATCAAGGCCCTGCGAGTATTAAACGGTTATTTTAATTTTTTTGTTTTACTGTACATAAAGCCCCAGCAAAATTTTCAATTTTTTCTCAAAAATCTCAAGTTTTTTATTAAACTTTTTTCTTGGATAACACTAAAGACACTTACAAAATGAATCAGCTCGCATTTTCGTTGAGATATCTGAATTTCCGAAAATTGGAAAAGTTTAAAATGTTTTCGGCATCATCTTACAACTACAATACTGAAGGTAGAGAATTTTTCGTAATATAATCTGTTCTTGAAATAATGTCAAGTCATTTTCACATAATTTTGGGCGAAATATAGGTCGTTTTTAAACAATTATATTTTTTTAAATGACTCCAAATTTTCTCTTGAATTTCTCCCATTGGATAGACGAAAGACCGCCAAAAATAGAGCAATCGCATTTTCGTTGAAATACTTGAATTTTCGAAAATTGCAAAAATTAGATAACTATACGAGGAAGTATGTTCTGTTGTAGCACCACTTGTTTGCTATTTCTTGATATAATTCAACCCGTCAAATAAATCGAAACCACGCAAGACATCTATAACATAAACGGTATGCATAAATAAAGTTATCTAAAAGTGCTCATACCATGCTCTATCTTTTTATGAAGAAATGAATTAAAAGATGAATTATTTGATATTTACCTCAAATTTAATTTTTCTTTGAAACAATTTCATTAATACAATCTTATTCAATAATGTGACTTCTTTTATCTTTCAAATAGTGTTGCATTATGGCGTACATAACTGATAACAGAAAAGGCATTCCCTTGAATTTTCATCCAAAGGGACTGAATTTGTTTTACAATGGAATGCATTATGCTATTTTAGGTGTCACCGTGTAGATCATGTGGACATTCAAATTTTATACCCAATTTCATCCGTGCAAGGAAAGACAGTAATTCAGTATTAGATTTCTTAGTGGAACAGGATGGAATTTAACAACCGAAGAAGAAGACACAGTTTATTTAAATTACGTTCTAGTTTTTTGATTATACTATTTGAAATGGATTTTGACTACTTTTACTGTCAATAGTAAACCAAAATGTAATGATATCATGCATGAAACATTGGTAAATATCTCGTTATTTTATGACACTCATTAATACATTGTCTACAGTACACCTATGAAGCCTTTTAATAGGTTCCATAATATATCAATTATTACGTGCGTAATATAAGACTGCGTATCGTTTCCGTCGTCAGAGAAATCTTCCGAGACGTTTCTCTCAAAACGTCATTTTTTGAGTTGAATTCGTATTGCAGCCAATGAACAATGTACTACTGTGTGTTTTGCGAACTCATCAAAACCTACAGTTTTAAAATTTACATCTTTTTAAGAATCGAACTATGAAGGAGACGACCAGTTTTAGCTACCGAAAGACCTAAAGCACATATCATGTTGCGCCTCTCACTCCACCCCACCCCGAAAAAAGATTTCTCCACATTTACTGAAAGAACACTCATAAATAAATGGCTTTTTGTAGAAATACAAATGAAATTTTAAAAAATCTGATAGAATTAATTATGTATTGTACGTTTTGTTTCAATTCAGTTTTAATATCTCGTCTACAATTACAGATATATAATTAGTAAACACAGTTTTTGAGTTTAAATAAAAACTGTTTAGTTTAGTAGACATTTTTATTAACAATTATTTTACATATACAAACCTATTTTACTATGTGTGTTTCAGGGTGCGGGACCCCTTATGGAAGAAGGGCCCAAAGCAACTCTTTTGAGGCAACTCCAGCCCTGATGAAAAATCCCCAAACCTAATGCAATATCTATATTTTATGTAGATAATTTATTATCAACAAAAACGAAGCAGAGGATTTTGTATGCTTTCCAATATGCGATGTTTACTGTAGTCTGGTATTACAACGACGTGCATGGAGTCTTCCGTGAGCACATATTTCGATGTTAATAGTGTACGCTTGGGTCGAAAGAATGCGCCAGAAGCATAACCTTCGCCAACCAACGCATGGGGCTCTTTGCCTTTTTCCTCCAAGCAGAGGCCACCACACGGCTCCCCGTTGACGTCACGTTCCCGGCTGAGAAGCCTGTTGCGGTCGACCACTTCCGTGTGCGCTGTAAACGTTACTCTGGCGAGCGGCTTCCTCTCAACGTCTGAAGCCAGTCGCACATGGCGTGTGGAGCGATTTAATTGTAAATAGTAGAAGCAAATTGTTGGTGTATACGAATTCTAGTTCGTACGTATTTCCTTATACAGAGTGCCCCACCAACTGTGGACTGTCCCCATAACTTCTAAACGGTTCAGGATATCGAAATGCAGTTTTCACTAAACAATGCGGAATTATGGGACAAGTAACATGCCGTAGAGAGATTGTCTGTAATATTTTCAGCTCTCGAGAAATTTAATCATCTTTAATTTTTTTAATGGAACTATATATTTTTCTCACCAGCAATGGGTAGATCATGAAAGAGTAATAAAATGATGTATCATATGTTAGTATTTTCATAGTAATTTAAGTATAAAAATAGACTTTTTGACTTCAGATTTTGAATTAAACCGACAGTATTTCGTGTAGCAGCCCTAGCAACTCTCGCCTTTAGGGAAGGTGGCCCTCGCGGCGTCTGTTACGTGGAGAGGGGAGACTGAGAGGGGTGGCATTGAGTGATGAGGCACAACTACAGCAATTCATGGCATTGGCATAGAGATCACCAAAGCAAATTTGTTTACCTATTGAATTCCATTTGAGTCGTATTTATTAAGTAACATCAGTTGCGAACTCAAAGAAATTTCCAAAGTGTTTCTTCTAAAAAATTGTCTGATATTTAATCTTATGTTAACATGATGTTTTATTAATAATGAACTAGCGTACCCGAGCCAGAACCCTCACATGTTAATCTCCATCCTTTCCCTATCCATTGCCCTATCCTTTCCCTTGAAAAGGAAAGTTGTTAATGAAATGTGTTTATTTGTTAAAAAATGTTTAAGTGTAACTTTGTACTCATACAATATCAATGAAAACTATGCAATTGACGTTGGAAACAAATTTTCAATAAAGGTTTATTTAGTATTATAGAGATATGTTTTTCGAACAATTCACACTTTCTTAAAAACATTTGAAATTTCTTGTCAGTTAGCTTTTCGCTTTCCCTGATAGTCACACAAATAATAGAAAAGGTTTTTACTCCAGCTTGCTGGGGTGCGAAAATTGAAAAACATATTTCTATAGCAAAAAAATATTCGATTATTTTCTGCGTTCTTACGTTCCTCAAGAAAAGCAATTCCAAGCCAAAATATAATAAACTAATATTTTATCCTTTGAGTAATAAATAAAATTGTTATCCCTAAAAACAAATCTGTACGCTTCGAATTCATTTTGGAACATGGGAATGTTGCTCAAACGATGTTTACATTTTAAATATCTTAGCAAACCGACACCTTAAGTTTAATATTTAAACGGTATATTATTTACAGTATGGGTTTACAGCTGTGCATTGATGTACAAGTATCCAGATGCCGCCAACATTTAAATCGTACGTCTGGATTGTAATCGTTAGCAGTTTTCGAATGACTTGCTCTATTCTTTCTATAATTTTAAATTTGCTTTCTAATATTAAGTCACGTAGTATTGTAGGCTAGCGCGTTTTGATTTTTGTTGTTCATTTATTTCCAGCTATTTTACTTTAGTTAATTAAAAAATGTTGTTCTTTGTGTTGTGCCATAGGGCAAGTTTTCTCCTACTACTTCCGCGTACACGTGCAAGAACTCTCGCATGTTAAATCCCACAGTCTTCCCTATTCTTCTGTTTCCATTCTAAGAAGGAAAGTTTATAACGAAATGCATTTATTTGTTTAAAAATGTATAAAAGTAACTTCCATTGTACTAAAACAATATCAAATACAAATAAAAAGCAGTGCAACTGATGTAGAAAAGAAATGTTTTATATAGATTTGTTCAGTATTATCGAGAGATTTCTTGGAACAATTCACTACACTCTCTTAAAAATATTTGAAGTAATTATTCAATATTCTTTGGCAGTTAGTTTTTTGCTTTTCTGTTAGTCACAAAAATATTTTTAAAAAACCCTTTACTCTTCAGAAAGCTACGTGAGTGAACACGCTGAGTTGCAAGTTTCATCGACTCACTGCTGATAACGAAAATTCTGGTACAGGTAAAATACAAAACAAACCTAACAAGACATGTCTTCACTCTTCTCTTTATATCCACATCACTCCACAATTAGGTACACAGCACTTGTAGACTTCGGCAAAACGTTAAATGAATGTGTTCACTACACGCCTAAGAAACAATCTTCATTGGAATAAAGCAACTATTAATAAAACTTCTAGTTGTTGATGTGAGAGCGAATCTTGAATGAATAATTATGCAAATAAACCTCGTCAGTCTGTGCAAATCTCGGTGTACACAGAAAGCGTAAATAAATAGTATAAGATAGATGAATCTCAGCCTTCACAAAGATGGCAACCATCACCAAGGGTTGAAATCTAGGTGGCATTGGTAGTATCGATAAGTGCAGAACCAGCAAAAATTTAATAGAATGTCCAAAAATATATCATTCTATAGATTACAGTGTGCGCGTTTCTTTGAGGCCTTTGGCCTCAAGATATTACAAGGGTTGATGCAGAAGTCATTGCAGAAGTTATTTTTTTAAAGAAATGTTATCGGACCACAATTTGATTTGTCGCGTGAAAGAAATTTACTAATGTTTGTTCACAACAACAGATGGCTATGTGTCTCTAATAGCAAAGAGAGCAATGTGAACTCAGCTGTCTGACTACCGCTGTGCGATATGAATTTATCCCGTTTCGAGCAGCGCTCATACACCAAAGTAGCCGTTCTTTATGGGAGAAATTCCAGAAAATTGGTGGAAGCTCTTGAAAATAATGTTCTTCCATAGCAGACAGCCGCGAGATGGGCTGGAGAGCTTCTGCGAGTACACGGAGTAACCATTGACCAGAAACGTACGAGACGACCTGTGAGTGTGCGGACCGATGTAGCATGTGCGGTTATCGAGTATCTTCCTAATCTGGCCTTTAGAACGGGCGTGTAATGCTTTCGGAATGTTGTGACCTCGTATACACTAAAATGCTATGGAACATGAAACAATACTGTAATTTTAAACACCTTACTAAATATGAGAAACACAATTTTAGTGTGTAATTAAATATCCATGCACATAGTTCATGCCTTGTCCTTTCATATCCTATTCATATTCAAAGGAAAGACTGATATATATATATATATATATATATATATATATATATATATATATATATCACATTTTCGACCAATACTTGTATTGACACACAGAAAAATTTGCCATAACTTATGCTTCAACCTTCGTATATTTCGAGGTTTTACTCCTGGCAAGATTAATTACAAGGTGTTTATGTGGTTAACCGAAGATACTACTGCTCTAATTTTGAAATATGGACGGTGATGAAACCTCTATATACTCAAAATACGTTCCACGTTCTATTATTAGCCACACAAGGTATTGAAAATGACATCAAAGTATTCTATTGAAATCAATGCTCAATGGCCCACAAAGATTGCTTTCGCCAATGTATTAAAAATGGTTTTCTTCTTGTGTTTGCCTTATACGCTTTTCTTTATTTACACTCGAGCTGCGCCGCCAGTCGAAGTATTACATGTTTCTGAAGGATTTTTTAATTACAATCTAATAATAATTAAATTTTAAACACGAAACCAAATAATAAACAAATACATTCTTTTTATTCCGTATACAGACGTTTTGAGAAAAAAGGAATTTTCAAGGTATTGTTGACATTGAGAAAATTGTATTGTTAAAAATGCATTGCGCATTTAACAGTTCGAATAAACGTCTATGGGAAAAACAGAATTAGAAAATATAAATAATTCATTGCAACCTAATAATTCTATAATACCCGTATGTTGGTTGTCAGGATACTGCTTGAGTTTTATTGAGAAAAAATTGTTTAATTTGATGTTTCCAGAAATTTTCTATAATAACCAATGTCAACATCGTATATTTCAATGTGTATGATAATGAGAATACAGTGTCATTGCAATTTGCACTTGAATCCAGGAAAAAATATGAATTAAATTAGAATTAGAATTTCAGTAATAAAAGATTAATTTTAGCCAATCGGCGCGAAAGGCCTCTTTAATCCCCTGCTTTATTTCGCTTACAAGAAAGGCTGTGTATTTTCTTCGTCGCCCAAGCGCCTTCATCTATTTACGCGCGAGTTACGTCGCGAGTCGGCCTCTGACCGGAAGTGGCTCGGCGCAGGCGGTTTCCGGTGTGGTGTCCGGGACGGCGCGCGGCGCTGGCGGCCGTCCGCCGGCGCGGCGTAGCGGATTCGGAACTTTTCCTGCAGGCGAAGCAACGCCGCGCCGCGCCATTGGCGACTGTCGGTGCGCGCGGTCGACGGAGCGGAGTTCGCTAGTGCATCGAGAAGACGTACAGAGGTTTCTGCAGCACAGACACAGGCAAGTTTTGAAAGATTTTTTTTAATGTTGGATTCCCTTGCGTTGGTTGGGCGGTGTTTTATTTTTTTGGGTGAGATAAATTAATGAGTTTGGTTCTGGTTTCTCACTCACTAAACAGCAAACGTTTGCAAAGTGAAGAAAATTTGCTCAAGGGTTTCTGTTGCATAGAATGCACAAAAGAAATGTATGGTATGATGTCATTCGAGAATGGAAGAGCAAAATCAGCCTAGGAATTAAGCTTAAAAATGGAGTGTACCTAAATACACTCCTATTTGCTGATGATCAAATTATAATCCAATAAAGTCAAGATGACTTACAGAGGTCAATTCAACAATTAAACCAAACTTGCAAAGAATATAATCTAATGATTTCAAAAACGAAGGCCCAAACAATGGCATTTATGGGAAAGCATCCTATACGCACCAAAATAATTTTGGAAAATACGATGCTAAAACAAATTAGCCATTTTAAATATTCGGGCTACAACATAACTTTCTTCACATAAATGAATAAAGATGAAAAAATTCAGAAATACCAGAATATATGCGAAAACATTCGGCTACTTCTTCAATATTAAACACGTAGAGATGCTGATATACACGTAGAGGATATATAAAGTAATTGCTGTCCCGTTTCTGTTGTTCGGAAGTGAATGCTGGACTCTGAGGAAGAAAGATAAACAGGCTTTACAGTCTGCTGAAATGAAATTCTTGAGATCTGTAAAAAAACGCACCAGACTAGATAAACTCAGAAATGAGAAAATTCGAAAAGAAAATAACGTTCAAGCAATCAATGACAAGTTACAATGCTACAGAAAGGAATGGTTACATGTGGAAAGATTGGAAGAGACTCGCATTCTAAAGCAGGTGTTTAAGTATAGAAATCCAGATTTTAAGCGTTCTGTCAAGTTTTGTATTAAGATGAATTTGAATTAATCCGTTTTGTTGTAAAGTTTAACGACTGTAAAGTTATAACAGTTAAACATTCATACATAAAAATAGCGTAAGGTACCCAAGTAAATGTATTTTCCGTTGACACATTAAATTTGCTAAAACTAATCTGGTGTCGCGTAAAAAAATTAAAAGCTTCCAGATGGTGCCAACAAGTCCTGGTATCACCTATATTATCGAAATTTTGCATTTCACAACACTAAAATAAAACTAGCACATACTTCCTCGCATTATTTCTAACTTTTGCGATTTCCGAAAATCCTGGGAGTTAAACAAAAAGGAGACCTGCACCATTCGCATTAGTTTCCCTTGTTTTACCTGTGAATAAATTTGAAGCAAACATTTGGAGCACTTTTTTAAGAAAATGTTTTCTTTTTTATAATTTGTGTTAACGTCAAGCAAAAATTGCGAGTAAACTACTTGTTTTTACCAAAAAAATTGTACATATTCGTAAATGAAAATTTGATGCCTTTTTTGGAGAAAAAATGTTTAAAAAATGTTTTATTTTACGCAAAATTACAATAAAACTAATCATATTTTCGAAAAATTGCACATGGTTATTTGAAGATCTGTCCTTCAGCAACAGATTTTATTAAGAAATCTCTCTCTCTCTCTCTCTCTCTCTCTCTCTCTCTATATATATATATATATATATATATATATATATATATATATATATATATATATATTCTAACACTAATAATAATATTCTAATTCTATTAGAATATATATATATATATATATATATATATATTCTAACACCCCCACCTATTGCACACAACTGGTACCTTCTTAACACAGCCGCATGCACTGTAAGCGGGTTGCTAAGATATTATGCTCGTGAAGCGAGCTTAGAATCTCGGGAAGCAGGATCTTTAGGGTACGAGAAAGGTTTGAACCCTTGACACAATAAAAGTCACACAAATTACACATAAACGAGCATATAATTCAGCCAAAATTCTGTGGCATGAGTTAATGACAAAGAAAAACAAATCAAAATAGAATCACACTTTTCAAAAATAATCAAATAAACACAAATAGAAACCTTTACAGCCTATTCAATGAGTGAACACTTAATTTTCTTCAAAACTAATTTTCTGAAACAATTTCTCTAACCAGTACTGGGAATTCCCTTTGAAAATTAATTATGCCTAAATTTAAGTTATCCTAGTTACAATTGCACATGAAATTAAACTTAGTTTACAATCTCTTGCTTTTTCTTTAAAATATTACATACAATGAACAAAATATGGGTAAGTGCACTACTCTCAGTTTATCTTTTAATTGTAACTGCTAATAGAGAATAATGATTGTTCTAATTAGAATGATTTAAGTCAAGCAATATCGCATCAAAATCTCCCACTATAAAGCTGCAAATTATTACCACCCGTGTCCTCAGTTTCCTAACACTTCTGGAACTAGTCTTTTCCCTGCCGACGTGAACTTGACCTATTTTCGCAGTTCTAAGGTTACCTCGAAACTGTCCACTTTCCAACCTTGAAGTCTCGTGCTGGGTTCTGCACGACGTTGCTCGATTCCAACCTCTGCGTCGCCTGCGCTGTCCTCTTGCGTCTTTTTCTGTCTTCCTAAACGGCGTCTTCTCCCCCGGTCGACTCGCATCTTCTTCCGTCTCCACTAATCGGCCTCTTCTTCTCCCTCGGCTACTACCGGCGCTTTCGATTACGCCCACGTTGTAGAAAAATGTCCCTTGCACTTCCCTGAATGCTAGTGCAAGTGCCTCGCTCGTTCCTAACTTTTACTCCGTTAATCAAGAACTTTCAGAGCTTTCCTCACAACAGGTAACCTTTTACTTCCCGTATTAGTTAATAGAAGAACACTTTACTAATTCCTCACTACTTCGCGGACGACTAACTAGGACGTCTTTGCAACGCCGGAAACTCCTATCTAAACAGTCGTTGCGGCGGCAAATATTATCTAAGCTGACGAGCGTTGATGAAAATCTGCTTACTTGACGAGCGGTGACTACTGGAAGAGCTGCTTACTCGACGAACGCTGGCAGAAAAAGAGAGCTTCCGCTTGCGCGTCAGCCTATTAATTGGCGTTGCCTGGGGAAATTCTCCGTGGCGGGGGTAATTTCTCCTCCTTCAACCCTTCACCAAGAAAAACGTTGCTTGCTAGTTCGGCTAAATTAGTACAGGCAACGGATACCAGGCTGCGCGTTTAGATACTCTGGTTTTCGGCTGCTCTTCTCGCTGCCTGTGGGTGTTCATGCCGGCGAAACGGTGGTGTTATGGGGTTGTATAATTCCATAACGCCACAATATATATATATATATATATATATATATATATATATATATATATATATATATATATATATATATATATATGCAGAGACGCCGAAAAAATTTAAACTTTGGCAATTTTCGAAAAATCACCAATTTTAACGAATTTAGACCTCAGCCATTCTTTTGCATATTCGACGACAAAGTTAAATGACAACGCTTGGACCCGTTATTGAAAAATTTTGAAAATCTTGTAGAAGCTTCATTGAAAAACTCTCCAAAATTAAATATCCGTTACAAGCTCATATGACCCCGTATTACTTTAAATCGATTGGGGAGTATCAACTTTGGAAAAAATAGGATGAAGTGTTTTGATTCTAGCATTGACCACAGACAGACGGATAGAGACGTTTTGCTTTCAATCGATTTATCAGTACCGAATTCCTACAAAAAATGGATTCTGGCTATAAAACGTGTAAAGGAAGTAATTTACGACATATGGGAACAATATTTATTCACTTTTTCACGGATTGCTATCGAAAATTTTCCGTTTTCGGTGCACGATTACAATAGTTTTTGTGAATTAAGGGTGAGGAAGTAAATACGTTGTGGTATGCTATGCATCCTCTCGTTTAATATCATCCCCTTTTCTTCATATTTTCTGATAGTTTATTCTCCTATAATTAAGACATTAACTTTAGACTTTAAGAGATCAATTGATCAAGAAAAAGTATATTTCTCTATTTATTTCATGTTTTAATTTTGATTATCATTTGTTTTACTTAACTTCGTAACTTAATTTAAGTTCATATTTAAGTTTAATTATATGTTAATTTGCTAAGTTTATAATCTTTCTCTTTTACTATTCTAATTCCTAACTATATCCTTTCTTCGTAATCCACACCGTCTCTTTTATAGTCGTAGTCTATGTAAGAAAAATGAGGTCGAAATGACGTTGCTGAAATGATTCTTTTTAAAATGAATATTACTTCATGTGATACAATCTACAATTAAATAAATACATTTAATGATATTAATTTCATTTTATTAAAAAATGAAAATATAAATGGATTAAATAAACGTATTTTGACATTTTCAAAATATTAAGTCAGAAGTTTTTAAGGATCATTGTTTCTTAGAAGAAACAAAACATTCCACAGACATCCTTGTATATACGGAAGTTAATGCCGACATTTGATAAATATATGACTTTTCCTGTTGACAAGTATCACGTTTTCAGAGTTACGCATCTTGTGCAATATTGATACTGAGTTTTTATTTTTTCTTGCGAAATGGCTTTTTCCTAAAAGAAAGAGTAGCGGATTTTGTTCTTATGAAGGACACTTGTCACCAAACATATACCTCAGTCCCAAAGTAATGTCATTGTCATATTGTTTAAAATTAATGAAATGTGAGAAAGCATATGCGCTTAATATTCGTAAATATTAAAGTAATGCAAAGTGTGTTGAACTACAGAATTTCCACAAGCTCATAAATGTAGTGTTGGCTGGGCTATCCGGGACGAGCCGCGTCAAAGACATGGTGGCTGACGTTTCGGCCAGCGTGTTGTGGCCTTCTTCAGAGCGTACTGCTGAAGAAGGCCACAACACGCTGGCCGAAACGTCAGCCACCATGTCTTTGACGCGGCTCGTCCCGGATAGCCCAGCCAACATAAACTCCGGCCGCGGAAGCCTACGCAATCATAAATGTAGTGTTCAATTCGTTCCATATATGCTTTATAAACATATCAAAATTATAACTGTAGTGATTTACCAGACGAATAGTATATTTAAGTGTAAATAGTATTCATAATTATTAAATTAGATATGGGTAGTGGTATAATGGCAGCCGCAGAGACGAAAGGCACAGGCAATACGAAAGAGGCACTGCAAGGGCGGCATCAGACGCGCATGCGCAGAGCAACTTCTCTCGAGTAACGTAATACACTCAAGTGTTGCGGGAAGTCTATGTGCAGGGGCTCTTGCCGCAGATGAGTGTCTACACTGTGATATTTGTAAGAGAGGAAGAGATACTGAGAGGCGGTGAGAGAGAAAGGGAGGAGGAAGGAGAAAGAGGGAGACGAAGGGCAGAAGAACGTCTACCGGGTTTCACTAGTATAGGTATTAAATATTCAAGAATCAGAATACAATATATAATCCGATATCACAAAGGTTCAAGTTCATGCAATGCTCATACTCATTCACTGAAAATGATATGAAATGGGAAAATATTTATCGCCGATGTTTAAATTTTATACATTCCGTAATAATTGTACACATTTTATCAGAAAAGTTATAAAAGTTACATTTTCATTTGCTCTTATAAAACAGTTTGACTGAGCATATATTAATTGAATGGCATTTTAATCAATGAAATTGGAATAATTTAATATTATTTTATCTGTGTTCCTCTCAAACTTCAAATAACTCCAGTATTTGATAGTAGTGAAACCATGAGAAAAACTAATTGAGAAGCACTAACCTGAGGTGGTGTGTTCAGGATATGTACGCTGAAGTTATCGTAACCCTCTAGTTTTCAACAGGGAAAGATTTGAAGGAATTCGTGTGTGTCGTTAGATTTTGGGCAGCCAAAGAACAATCGAGTGAAGGAATGTCGTGTTGCAGCAGCAGCTGGAGGCCGCGCCGGCGAGGCGGGCGGGGCGATGGTGGTGACGGGGCCGGTGGGGCCCAACCCGTGGGCGATGCCCGTGGCGCTGGCGCTGCAGGAGAAGGGCGAGAAGGAGGACGCGGGCGCGGACGACGCCGGGTGGGCGCGGCGCTGGCCGCTGCACGCCGCCGCGCAGGACGGCCACGTGGACCGCGTGCGGCACATGCTCAAGGTACCCCGCCCTCCTCCCCCCCCTCAACCCTCCTCACTGCACGACCTCCGACCGGGAGGTCCTGGGGCTCCACCCTCGACGGTGGCAGGAGTTTCGATACTAGTCACATAGCAGTTTGATAAGCCTAAACAGTAAGCACAGAATAAACAGTATAGTGAAATAGTAATTGTTAATATTTGCCACCTTAGAGACGAGATATGAGCTGATCTCACATCGCGCATGATCTCAAGAGACTAGCACTCATGCGATTTCGCACGTGTCAAATCAAAGTGCCCAACCTGAATTAAAGTTGAATAGGGAGAGAGAGCGAGTGAGAGAGCTAGTGAGAGTGAGTTAGAGGAAGCGAGAGAGAGAGAGTGAGTGAGAGAAAACGAATAAGTGAGCAAAAGAGAGAGAGAGAGATAGTAGCGAGGGAGTGCGAGTAAGTGAGAGTGAGCAAGAGGGGGAATGAGAGGCAGAAAGAAGAAATGATAGTGAGAAGTAAGAGGAGAGAGAGAGAGAGAGAGAGAGAGAGAGATAGTAGCGAGGGAGTGCGAGTAAGTGAGAGTGAGCAAGAGGGGGAATGAGAGGCAGAAAGAAGAAATGATAGTGAGAAGTAAGAGAAGAGAGAGAGAGAGAGAGAGAGAGAGAGAGAGAGAGAGAGAGAGAGAGAGAGAGAGAGAAAGGAGCAAGGACACAAATGTTAGTTTCGTACTACAAACCTTCTTTGCATGGAAGCACGTTATGTTTCTATACGGCTGTCCGAGAGGCACCTCGTCCTAGTCACAGATGCCAAGGTTTTGGGCGTCATTCTGCAACCTTAGTCAGCACAAAACGCATTTTACTCTAAGAAAGGTCGCCGAATGACGACTGAAACCTTGCTCTCTGCAGTTAAGACGCGGCGTTACCGACAGCCAAACGGACGTTACGGACAGCCAAATAGATACCGACTCCAACCGCGGAAGCGAACGCTTTCACGTTCTGATGACCTCCGCAGGCGGCTTTATTAACTGATTATTGATTCTGGGCGCGTCAACTGCTAAGGTCATTAGTACCGTAAGTGTAGTGTATGTTTTTCTCATGGAAGATGGCGGAGATCTTTCCCCGCTGGTTGCGAGATTCGGCGCCGATCTATATCGGCTTGCGGGGATTTTCCCCAACAAGGTATCTCCCACCAGCGAGTCACCGCCCCACGCTCTAAGCTCCCTACCAGCCTCCCGACACGTATGGTAGTGTAGTGCATGTGAGTGTAAGTGTGTGTACGTAAGGGGCAAGGAAGACGAAGGAGAGGGGGCACGCGGTCCGTGCTCAGGCATTCGCCTGGTGTTGATCATCGGAGAAACCACGAAAAACTACCGATCAGAGCAGCTTAGTTGTCTAGCTAATGTCAGGAGTAGGACCTCCCGGTCAGGGACGCTCGAGTGACGTCAATTGACTGGGCGTCGCGCGCAGGCGGACTGCTGCCCGTGGGCGTGGGACGAGCGCGGCGACGCGCCGCTGCACTGCGCCGCCCGGGCCGGGCGCGCGGCCGCCACGGCGCTGCTGGTGGCGGAGGGCGCGTCCCCGTCGCAGGCCAACAGCGCCAGCCTCTCGCCGCTCGAGGTGGCCGCCAAGGAGGGCCACTACGACGTCACGCTGGCCATGCTCGACCGCGGCGCCTCCGCCAACTACAGGCTGGTACGTTCTACAGGGCCTGCGTCCATGCTTTATTTACTCATTTCCGTCCTCGTAGAAAAGCTCTGTCTTCTTCTGCTTCGGCATTTCCCCTCAGGAGCTTACCGCTTTCACCCCCCACAACTCTCCCAATCTCGTGGTTTGAGGCCACCGCCCTCCGAAGCTTCCTAGGTGTATTTTTCCAATTCTGAAACTGGTCCATCTGTTCTTTCTCTCTCAGGTGGTTGCCACTTTAAGATCTGTATGGCCATATGTGTTCCAAAATTCTCTGAAAACGTTCATACCATTTTAGTGATTTATTTTCCAAAGTCTTAATAATAGAACAAATTATATTTATCCTTCTCCATATTTCTTACTTTTGCACTTTCTCCATATGAGTAAGTGCAGACAGCGTCTCATGTTGTCCATTTCGACTGCCCTACTTTCTTTGTAATTGTGGCCATATTTCCGTTCCATATAATACTATATTTTCTACCATGTGGTGGAATATCTTTCTTTTGACATATTGGAGGATATTGTTATTCCATAATACGCCATGTAAAGCTATAGTTCCTTTCTTCCGTATAATTACTCTGGAGTTCAAAATTGTGGCACATGTACACGAGTTGTTTAATATGTATTCAAGATATTTAAAGGTATTATTGCATTTAATTTATTAGCATTCACTTCTACATTCCTAATTGCTCGTCCAATGCATACACAATCAGTTTTATTTAAAAAATGTATTTCTAATGCCCATTTATTATATTCTTCTAATAGATTCCTTTGCATGGACACCGCATCCTCTTCATCTTGGGCAAAGATTACACTTACGTTAGTAAATAGAAGGGAGTGAATGAACGGTGGCTCCAATTTTTATTCCATTACCTGAACATTTGCTGTACCTTTTAGGTAGGGCTTGTTCTAGGTAGACATTGAACAAAATGGGAGATAACCCACATCCTTGTTTTAGAGTCTTGTTTATCATAAACTTCAATTTTACTTATCACTTTTCACACATTTTAATTTGCCCTTTGGTGATTCTGTGAAATTGGATTTTTAGCTAGGTTGATCCACTTTCTTTGACATCAAGTCTTCTCGGTACTCCCCATATCTCTTCTATCTTTTGTGGAGGACTCTATCATATTCTTTCTGGAGGCGTTTAAAGGTCACATAAATATTCATATTTATGCTCTTCTGTAAAATTATAAAATGTACTACCTACTTGGCAAACGCTTTGTAGGCAAAATATAATGCGCTTGGAATGAGATACTGGTAATCCCTTCAGTGTCTTTCACAGCAGAGGCAATTGAATGTTCAAAGAATTCTGTAAATCAAGTGATCAAAATGAATAACTATCCCATTCAAAGATAGTGCATGCATTAGTGTATTTTTCATACTTTGCAACGGGCTTGCCAACCTCTAGTACAAACGGAAAAAACAAATATCACAATTTTGCTTGATGAAGTGGCTTATCATTCACTAATCCCAAGCGGCTCACAAATTAAAACCACAATTACCTTTTTGTGCCAACGTTATTATAATCCCCGTTGATAACAATTTTAGTAAAGTTCGTTAATGTAAACTTATAGGAATAAAATTATCAAATGTTCATGTTAACGTCAAATATTAAATTTAACAATTATCTCAATTACCGCGAACTGAATGCTTCGTTAGCAGCAACGTACATTATGTTAACGTCACGTTCATTTTCTGCGGCATTCATGTTACGTTCGCGTTACGCGTCCCTTGTATTTATTGTGGTTCCGATGGCGATCGAGCAACAGGAATTTAGTCATTAAATTGCATTTTAAGAAAAGTTGAAATAGAATTTCGTGTAATAATCGAACAGTAGAGTCAATTACAAAAATATTAAATTCACTACATTTTAATATAGTAAATTTTGTCATGTAGATTGTAAATTCAGTTGTGAATACCAAAGCAACTAATGAGGCTAAAACAGCACGTACTTTCTCGCCCGTACTTTCACGCAAATTACGCGAAAAGTAGTCAAGTTTTTGAAAAGTTGTACTTGACCTTATTTCAAAATATATCTTTAAGGAAAAAATTTCATTCAGGGAAAAATTCTATCTTAAAAATTATAGTTGTAGAAAGACACCAAAAAAAATTTGAATTTTTGCAATTTTCTAAAAATCTGGGTTTTCAATGAACATGAGACCTGCACCATTCTTTTAAACGTTCTTCGTACTACCCAACAACAAAATTTAATAAAAAATGTTTGAAAATGTCCCAGGGGCTTCATATAAAGAACCCCTCCAAAAAATACCGGTTTCAAATTTAAGGGCCCGCGACCTTATCCTGATCGATTGAGAATTATAAATTTTGGAGAAAATCGACTGAACGGTTTAGCCTCTGCGTTGTTCACGGACAGACAGACGGATAGACGGACGGACAGGCGTTTTGCCGTTATTCGATTTTTCGGTATCAAGGTCCCATAAAACATGGCTTCTGGATTTTTTCTAAATTTAGCAACTGTATTTATCCATTTTTTCATTGCAAGTGGCCTGTAATAAGAGTTTTCTGCCGAAAATTCGCCGTTTCTTCGCGCTGCATTACAAAACTTTCTCTCTACTGCTTACGCGAACGCGAGAACGTAAAAATCACTTCCTCCTTCGGCAACAAAACGACCTAACCGCATCTAATGTGCGTGGCGGGTGCGGGCAGGTGGAGGCCGCGCTGCTGGTGGCCAGCACGGGGCCCGTGGTGCGCGCGCTGTGGCGCACGCTGCCCTTCGGCGCGTCGCGCGTCACCTCGACGGAGGCGCTGAGGCGCATGGCGCGCGACGGCCACGAGGACGCGCTGCGCACGCTCATCGCCATGGGCGCGCCCTCCAGCGCGCACGAGGGCGGCCTCCTCGCCACGCTGCTCGCGCTCCAGGACGACCTGCGCCAGGTGAGCAGCGCCCCGCGCACGCCCACGCCCACGCCCACGCCCACGTGCAGCATTCAAGGTGCTTCAATATGAGCTTTGCAAGTTTCAAGGCTCGAATTGTTTTTTTCTTTTAACTTACTGACTTCGTTTTGGTGTCAATCTTTATTAAAATACACCAAGTTTTCCTTAACAGATTCAAATTTTACATATGATTCAATGTCGCTTCTATTGGTCATGCGGCACATATATCATCTGTTGTCTGCTGCGTGACAAACACGCTGCAGCTTCTCATGCTTTGCGACAGATTCTAGCACAAATTCTAGCTCTCGGCTCTGGTAGAAAAACTGGTAAGGATGGAACAAACGGTAATCTTGATGAACCCTCAAAAGGAAAAAAACAAGGTGTTAGATCCAGTGAACGTGGGGCTCATGCAATTTCCACTACTCGACCCAACCACCATGTAGCAATTCCCAGCACAATTCCTTACGAGAAACTTTATCGTTTTGTTTTCGTTCTTGTACATTGTTAACTTGAATGGTTTGAAATGCAACCGTTTTCTTAAGTCATTCCAATAGTCGTATGTGGGTCGCCCAGCTGTCGAGAAGCACACCTGGTAGATTTTATAGGACTTGACAAAGCTTTGCCTCACCTGCTGTAAGTCGTCAGACGCGTGGGATCGACCTGAGGATTTGCTGTGTCTCGCCGAACATCCAGTTTCATAAACCAGTTATGCCACTGATAAACAGTAGGCGTACAGGAAGAATATTCACCATACACTGCCTGAAAATTACGTGACACAGTTGTCGCAAGCTTCGAATTTTCAAACCAAAACTCGCAGCGAGCACGTTCCGGGCCGGATGAAGCAAGGGCAGGCTCAGGACCGGTAAATCTTGAATCTGCTGGTAGTGCTTGCGGTGCCGCGATTCGGTACTAAAGTACCTCATGAGTCAAAACTTGATCTATTTTCCTTCAAAATGGTGCCTAAACTAGGTCTCTGGGTCGTTTGAATGAAGGTGAGGCCGAGTTTTAGTTTGTAAGACCGTCTCTTATAGCGATTCTAGCTTCAAATACAACACACTTCTTCTTGTTCTGCTTCACTGCTAATGTTTAAAATGACGAAATGAATAGCAACGAAAATTAAGAGAAACAAGAAAACACACCGAAGAAGCACTAAAGCCAACGTGCATTGAAGCACAGAGCTACTCATCCCCTATCACAGGGCTACTCATCAGCCCGAGTGTGACAGCATGTCAGAACCTGTCCCATCAATAAAATCTGTTTTTTGACTCACAAACTAAATTAACTATGCTGATATAAACAAAAAATGAGGTTATATTTGGTGTACATCACGATAGTTGTACGGATTTTGAAAAAATAATGTTAAAATTACTTTAGAGATTTTGGAAATCTTGAAACGGATGTTATATTTTCGGGGGCTAAGACCCATTGTTATAAATCGAATCTCAGGTTGTCTATGAGGCAGATGTACCATTCGCGCTTTTGGATTTCGTAAATGGATAGGGCAGATATCAGTTAATTATATGACTTGAGAACAAAATAAGGGTTCGTAATTAAGTTAATTCATTAATACGGAAAGGGTTGGTTTGACGATTATTCGGAGTTCTAACAAGGTTGGTCCTAAACCGATACTTTTACCGCTCAGCCTTCCACAACCCATTGCTGTCAGCTGCGCCATTGGTGGCAGTGACGCGTTTCCCGAATGTACAGAGGAGGAAAAACTTGTTTCCTTCCGAACATCAGGTTGAAGGCAAAACTAACCCAGTGCCAGGAATTCTATTTCCGTCATTTCCAACTGACGAAAGACTGCTTGCGCGCTGAGCCGACTAACATTTTTAACTGATCCCCCTCAATCTTGACATGTGGTATCTACTTTAACTGTTACGTGCTACATTCGTTATACCATCAGAATTTTTGAAAAGTCACTGGAAAGCGGACTCAATAATCAGGCAAGATTCGGCTTGATTAGATACTATTTTCAGAATATTGTGATACGGAACTATTAATTCATTACCATTATGCAACGAAGTAATTCGAATCCGACAAAATAGCAGATATATTTTACATCTCCTTGCTCTCCTTTTCTTAAAAACTTCTATGATAAAAAATTTATTTATGAAAACTATCAGACTTATTCACCTCGTTTCTGTTGATTCGACAGTATTAAAGAGGTCGCGTTTTAGAACCTGTCCCAACAATCGAATTGTTGCCATTGTTGAATTATTGCCGTGCAGGAGAGGGATGTTGGGAAGGGAACAACCAAAATCATCAGTTAAATTTCACATGAAATTACCCATCACCCATCCGCTCACCCAGGACCCACACCCAAATTATTAACATTTGACGCAAAAGACTACTAAATGGAGACCGCGATAACAAAAATATCTGCTCAACAATTCCATACAATACTGTATAGAAGTTGTATTAATTCTATGTGAAAATAAGGTAATATGGAAATGTTCCATAACAATAATTTTAATATGGAAATGTTTTTCTTCACACATGCGCACATCGCACGGCGTATCGCATTCACCATTTCAGCCTTGCCCCCTTATATTCTCCCCTTAAACATTCACACACTTCTTTACCATATACTAGGAGGCCAGCTTATCCGGCTGGGGTGATGCCTCGTTGCGGAACAATATCTGGAGGGGGAAATGCCGGAATCTATCGTGTAGGTCGGCGCAAGATTTCGTGTTCCACCAGCGAATAAACTTCGCCACCTCCTGGCTATAACATGAACTGTACTCACAAGACTAATGACCAAAGTAGTTGATGCACCCGGAAACATAAAATACACACACACACACACTCTCACTTCCTTGCTCATTCACTCGCTTATTTGCTCATTCACGCTCGCGGTCGCTCACTCGCTCGTTCACTCACATGCTCAGTCACTCGCTCATTCATTCACTCACTCACTTTCCCACTCGTTGGCTCTCTCACTGCTCACTCATCTCGCTCATACATACATACATTTGCTCATTCCCTCATCTTTAACTCACAGGATGTGTCACTGCTCACTCACGCGCCGGCTCATTCACTCACTCACTCACTCGCTCACTCATCACTCGCCCACTTATCACTCACCCACGCATCACTCGTTCACTCATCTCTCGATCACTCACTCATCACTCGATCACTCACTCATCACTCGCTCACTCATCACTCGCTCACTCGCTCACTCATTCACTCATCACTCGCTCACTCATTCACTCGCTCACTTACCACTACCTGTGTGTGCGCAGCGCGCTGAGATGGGGCGCGACGTGGCGACGCTGAAGGCCGTGGGGCTGACGCCGCTGCACATCGCGGCCATCCACAACCAGGCGCACTGCGTGCGGGCGCTGCTGGAGTGCCGCGCCAGCGCCAACGCGCGCGACGGCGACGGCCAGACGGCGCTGCACAAGGCCGTGGGCCTCTCGCACTCCGACTGCGTCTCCGCGCTCATCAAGCACGGCGCGCGCCTCAACGTGCGCGACGCCAACGGGCGCACGCCGCTGCACATCGCCGCCTCGCAGGTCGGTGCGCGCGCTCCGCCCTGCGCCCAGGGGTGCCAGATGCTTCGTCCAAACATACGCCGTCGCATGACTGCAAATCCGCCCAATTCCGCTCAACAAGGAAAATTCAACTTTTCAAGCGGGACATTTGAATTTGCATTAAAATAATATTTCAAGTTTTTTGAGAAAGTGACCCTATGAAATGCTTGATTAGTCTTTTTTTTTGTTTTCGAACATTGCAACTAATAACGTATGTAAAAACTTACACTTTTTGCAATAATAAGTTATATCTTAATATTTAAAAATTAGTTATGACTATTCTGACTGCAGCAGATGGGAGAAATATTTTAAGGGATAAAATAATTATTTTCAAATGAGATCATTATATTTATCGTATTGTCATATCACATTGAAATGTTCTTTGGAATATTGTATCTAAACTTAATTTTATGTGGTGTGTTCTAAAATTAAATGCAAGTACTTCCAATGTGATTTAATATGTACTGATGGTAGCCACGACAAAGCTATGACTTTTAAAACACACCCTACTAGAGGTCTAAACTCTACTAGAGGTCTTACTCTACTCCTGAAAAACAAGTATTAATATTACTCACTTCTCAAAGTAAATTTGAACGAATTAACAAATGATTAATGAAAATTCATATATAAAGTAAAAAGCTAAACAATCAAACTCACTGTCAAGTGTTTGTGGTTACTTTTCTTATTTATTTATTTTTTAAACTTCGTCGTAATATGAAAACCAGCGTAAAACCGCACCCGTTTTGATGCATTTCCGCCCATTGGGTGATATTCCGCGAAATCAATTTTTGTCCCGCGAGAGAGAGCCTATTTTCAGCCCCAAAAGCGGAATTCCACCCAATCTGGCAACCCTGCCTCCCACGCTACTCTCCTTCAGCATGTGTCCTCCAAGCTCTCCCGCAATACCTCATTTCCCTCACCCATTTTAACAGCTCCCGAACTTTATCAGACCCTCTCAACTTACAAACATCTCTACTTCTCTTCATCAAGCTATCCAGTCCCCTCATTCCAATATGCTACAACCGTCGGCTTCCTTCGCCCCATCCGGTCAGCCGTGCTTTGTTCCCCCTCTTGCCCAGTGTCCTACCTCTGCAATACCGAATTTTCCCAACATTTCGCCGCTCTTTCTCCGCCCCTCTCCGTCTTGTTTCGCCCGTATGCATCTACATATTCCTTCTGTCCCAGCTCTGCTTCTCCGCATTTCACAATTTTTCCAGTCCCTTCTAGTAGCTTTCACTATTTCCTAGCTCCCCTCCGCCTTGCTCTGCCCGCCCCACTCTTTAGCCAATCACCTCTTTCCTAGCCACGCTCCTCCGCATTCTATAATGTCCCCAGTTGATAGCATCTCCCACTCTTTCCCCGCTCCTCTCTTCCTTGTTTCTCACGCCCTGATCCTCCAGATTACTTCTCTTGCTCAGCCCTGCTCCTTCGCAATATCGAATTTTCTCAGTCCCTTCTCGCAGCCCCAAAACTTCCTTCCCATTTTACCCTCACTTTCACAAAGCTATTCATTCCACTCATTTTGATATGTTCCAAACGCTGGCTTTTTTCAGAACACTTACATTCCCACATCACTTACATTCCCACATCTTTATCAGTCTCACTTATAAATACAGATATTCCTCAAACACATTTCTGAACTCTTTCTCCACAGCTCTCCGCCTTGCTTTGCCCGCCCCACTCCTCTTTCCCAGGCCCGTCTCTGTAATACCGAATTTCCCCAACCACCTTCCCCAGTTGCCACTTTTCCTAGCTCACCCTACTTATCTAATCCACCCCTCCATTCACTCTCTAGTGTACCTCATGAATATCTATAAACGCCATCAAGTCTCGTCCCAAATTTCCCCCAGATCTCCCCACTTCTGCTCCGCCTGGATTTCTATGCTCCGTCCCTTCTAATCTCATCTCGCCTCGATCAATCTCATGATATCGTCTCATCTCGCCGACGCAACTCTACACTTTCATCCATGACGCTCAGTTAATCTCATGATATTGCCCACCTTATCTCTCCCCATCTCGTTCCGCCCTGCTCCTTGCCGCCCCAACCTATTGCCGTCCATATTACCTTCATAAACTAATCATCCATCGATATTCAACTAATCAACACATTGTTCCGAAATCTTCCCGGGTTGGATGGATGGAAGAAAAAGGTACCGAGTAGATGAGTAGGAACGCCGCGCAGACTTTTAAGCAGCGATGTGCACCGTTGGCGCAGGGTCGTCTGAAGCCGGCCCAGCAGCTGGTGGCGGCGGGCGCCAACGTGAACGCGCGCGACCGCCTGGGACGCACGCCGCTGGCGCGCGCCGCCAGCAACGGGCACGCGGCGCTGGTGCAGCTGCTGCTGGCGCACGGCGCCGACGCCAACAAGCGCGACCGCGCCAAGGGCACGGCGCTGCACCAGGCGGCGCTGTTTGCGCACACGCGCTGCGCCCAGCTGCTGCTCGATCACGGCGCCGCGCCCAACGCCGGCGACCTCTACGACGAGACGGCGCTCCACAAGGTGCTGAGCGCGGCCCCCTTGTTTGCCTCCATCTGCTTACTCTCTTACTTCTCAAGGGCGGCTTCACATTTAAGAGGTCCTTCAAAAGTATTGAAGGACTTTTAAATGAATTTATATATGGTAGTAACTACATAACTTTCACATTATTTTCAACTCGTATATTTTTATTAACAATTTGGCAATAAATCATCTAAATTATATTTTTAGATATATTACTATCACTTCTTTTTCTATTATAAAATGTTTAATAATAATAATACTAAAAATAATAATAATGACTTAAATAATATGGTGAGAGTCGGGCCAACAGGCTCTTTCGTCCGCTTCACCACAAACCTCGGAAACAAACTTTAGCATTTATTTTTAAAAACATGCTTGAATTGTTGATATTATTAAATAAACTTGCAACTGACGACATGACGGCTCCCTCTGAATCTGTTATTTCTTCTTACATTCATTCTGGTTAGGCATGTAGCCAGGCTGTGGTAAGATATTGCCAAAGCACCACAACTATTGAATTGAATTGAATTGAATTAATGCCTTATTTTATGTGGCGAGACTCAGGCCATTATGCCTGCTCTTCCGTCTGACCACGCAACTATGGCCTTAAGCCACCCCTTGCGTGAAAAATCTTAATAATAGAAAGTACTCTTATACATAAAAAAGGTTTCTAAAATGTTATATTTTAAAAAATTGTTTCACTAAGTCTACCGTGGTTTTGTCCCGCAGGCGGCGCTGCTGGGCAACGAGGAGATGGTGCGCGTGCTGGTGGACGGCGGGGCCAACGTGTCGGCGCTGGACGACGAGGAGCAGACGCCGCTGCACGACGTGGCCATCAAGGGCAGCGTGGCGTGCGGGCGGCTGCTCGTGGCCGCTGGCGCCTCGCTCTTCGACGGCGACATGGACGGCCACACGCCCCTCCACAAGGGTACCTGCGCTCGCGCTTCGCGAAGCCTCCACCGGCTCGAGCGGGAAACAGGTCGCTTCGTCCGGCGACCATCAAAATTCGCAGATTGGTTCAAATTTTACAGGGTGGGGGAGAGAAACTCGTTAAGTCAATGATGATAAAAGTAATCATCCTTTCCCCGTGCCCTCCGAGAAAAGTCTCTGTACATCTTGCAGTTGGTTAGATCAAATATTAGTCATCGATATCAACAATAAGATGTAGTGTCCATATCTCGAAATAAACGAATCTCATCCATCGGTACTTTTAGTAACAACATGAATCGAAATGCTGGAGCAGTACCTTAATAAATGGGCCATGGTCAGCATGCGGTCTTTACATCCTTATTTTTGTTCCCTCTTCTCTCTTTACACACCCACACACATACACTCACACATGCGCTACGTTACACATTTCGAGAGAGTAGCAAGGGGCGTAGATCGTGTTTCAACTGCGGCTGGGCTCTGCTGGGGGAAATACCTGGAGAGGGAAACCACTAGTGAATGTGTAGATCGGTAGTGGATTTCACGTTCTAACAACGCCCTTCCCGGTAGATTGATTTATTGATTAGTGATTCCGCGTCAACTGCTAAGGTCATTAGTCCAGTAAGTGCAGTGCATGTTTTTGTCGTTGGAGATGGGGGTGAACTTCCCCGTTAGATGATGAGATCTGGTGCCAACCTACCCGTCAATTTGCAGGGTTTTCCCAACCAGATATCTCCCACCACCGGGGCACCGCTTCAGCCAGGACGAGCTTTAAGCTCCTAACTGGTATTCGGACATGTGGGCAGTGTAGTACGTGAAACTGTTAGTGTTTGTAAGTAGGGAGTGAGTGTAGGATAAGGAAGTGGAAGGAAACATCACGCGCGGTATGTGACCTATTTGTTAAGGTACATCTCCGGCATTTTCTTGATCGGAGAAACCACGAGAAAATACCAATAAGAGCAGCCGGCCGCTGGAATTCTCTTCCAGACACCAACTCGCCCTAGCTATCTAGCTAGTATTGAAAATTTGCCACTTTCGAGACTCGAACCCTAGGACCTGCCGGCCAGACCTTCACGTCGGAGACATCAACAATGACCGGAGCCGCTTAAGCCGGTTTTCCCTATATAAGACGTGCACGAATGACGCCACGAACGACGTCAAGAATCAATCGATGACCTCGGTGTTGCAGCGGCGCTGTACTCCAACCTGGCGGTGATGGAGTGGCTAATCGTGGAGCAGCGCGTGCCGGTGGACATCCGCGACACGATGGAGCGCACGCCGCTGCACTTCGCGGCGGCGCAGGGCCAGATGGCGGCCATGATGCGCCTCATCGGCCACGGCGCCGCCGTCGACGCCGTCGGCCTCAACGGGTGGTACCCCATCCACTTCGCCGCCGTGCAGGGCTACGCCGACTGCGTCTACACGCTCATCCAGCACGGCAGCGACATTGAGTGGTGGGACGTCATTGGTGAGCCCCGCGCGCGCGAAGCCGTTTGCACTGGCTCCACCGAAATGCTTTTATCTGTTCAATTGAAGGGTTTGGAGGCAGTAAAAATGTAAGTCACGTTAGCCACAGCAAGCCTGCCGCTAGGCGTAATGTTGATCACTTGATTTTGATCGATGTGTGCCTCATCTTGATACTGATATATATATATATATATATATATATATATATATATATATATATATATATATGTGTGTGTGTGTGTGTGTGTGTGTGTGTGTGTGTGTGTGTGTGAGAGAGAGAGAGAGAGAGAGAGAGAGAGAGATGAGTGTGGTAACAATCTAAGCCACATTCACCAAAATTGATAATTGAGGTATTTACATTTACGAACAGCCGAAGGCTTGTAGTGAGTTTTGGTGCACATCTTGCTACTGCCCCAACATCTTCAATTGTTCAATCTGCAAAAGCCCCTGCATATCGACTTCCCGCCACACTTCAGCGTATTACGGTACATGCTAAAAACTATTCTGCACAGGCGCTCTTGACGTCTTTGCAATGCGTTTCATCACAACCATTGCCGTTTTTCCAGTATTCGAACTGAACTTAATTTAACAATTACTTCACAACAATACAATGAAAATATGGGCAAGTAGGACAAGTACTCCAAATATGGGCAAGTACTCCATATGGATTTTCATATGAACAAAACGATAGGTTTTCTTATGGTTCTCCCACCACCTAGACCATGTTTCTTACCCCTCAATCTCAGATCAATCTATGTCATCATCATCATTGTTATTCCTTACGCTAAATACCCAGTAAGCCCTCACGATGTGCGCGTTGTGAATTTGGCTGGGAAACAGTTGTTGATGTGTCAGACACTTTACGCAACACATAAGTAACAATCGAAAATCTTTTTTATGTAACAGTTTGTGTGAAATGATGTGAATGACGATGAAAATTAAAACCAAGATCAAAAAATTCTTTATTCCTTATAGACATCGGTGGTAGTATTACATTGATCCCAGGTGATTCCTGAGTATCTTAAGTAAACAAACACACTTCGAGCCTTCAAGGAATTTGATTAATATGAATTTTCTATTTATATGAAACTTCCCGTGTACATTAGCAAAAACTTATCATCTTCGACCCCTACACTTCCCCTTGTAGTTTGTAATATTTTTTCTGTGACACATACAGTATATATTCAATATTACAATCATATTATGAGACCGGCAGACAGATCTGGGGAGCATAGACGCTGTCTCTGCCGTGGCTCGCACTACCGGCTTAGCAGGAGTATCCGGAAACAACCAATCAATCAATTTTTAGGAAAGCTTATAGTTTGGTGATGCTTAAAGGCGGCTCCACACATTCAGCATTCGCCGAGCAGAGAGCTACTGCTCGCCCAATCCCGAATAGCTCGTGTCTTTGGCGAATGTTCGCTTCCTTTGATGTATCCAAAAGACCGACACGCGGTGGGAAGGGCAAACACCAAATATTCGCCACCCATCCACCCTACTTGAGGTTCGGCGCGCGGTTGCTCGCTACTCGCCGAATGCGGAACGTGCGGAGCCGCCTCAAGACGCGGCTTCCCTCGCAGGGCGCACGCCGCTGCACTACGCCGTGCGCTGCGACCGCGAGGACGTGGTGCGCGTGCTGCTGGCCAACGGCGCGGACCGCGAGGCGCGCGACAACTGGGGGGAGACGCCCATGGAGGTGATCGAGTCGGCGCCGGTCTACTACCTGCTGCACTCGCCGCAGTGGCTGGGGCGCAAGGCCGGCCTCGACGACGACAGCGGCGGCGTGCTGGCGACGCTCGCGCCCCTCTGGGGCCTCCTCAGCAACTTCGTCTTCGGGCGGCGCGGCAGCGACACGCAGGAGCTGGTGGAGGACGACGACGACGAGGAGGAGGGCGGCGGCGACGGCGGCGACGGTGACGCCAACGGCGGTGACAGCTCCCCGCTGCCTTACAACACCGCCGACAGCATCGTCTAGACCCTCGCCCGCGATGGCTGCACGCTCCTTGAGAAAGGATACGGCGTGTCAGTATTGTAACACAGATTTGCAAAAGGGAATACTGATGATTCTGCTCACAGCACTCCTTAATGTTACCCATTCCTTTGAGACCATTTGTTTCTTGATACGACCTTGCCTAGACGGAAAGCAATCATTCATTTAACAAGATTACAGTGTTTTAAAATATGAATCTGCAAAAGGGTACACTGCTTCTTCTATTTACAACGCTTCTTAATGTTGCTCATTCATTTGATTCCACTCGTTCCTTATTCTATGCTTTACTACATGGAAATTATTCAATCATTTAGCAGGATTACGGCGTTTCAATGTATGAATTTACTGAAGGGAATGCACAGGAATCTACTGATAGAATAAGTCATCCGTTATGAACCCAGTTGCTTTCTGATCTGAACTTCCATATTTGGAACAAATCGAATGAAATATTTCAATTTGAAAATCATGAAGAGACTATCATTAAGCAAATGTATTGAACTCACAATTTATTATTAATTATTATTACTAGTATAGTTATTATTATTATTATTATTATTATTATTATTATTATTATTATTATTATTATTATTATATTGTTGTTGTGTATAATAAAGAACTGAGTAATCCAACTGATAGTGTATTAGAAGAATAATTGAAACGGAAAGTCAAATAAATGTAAGTCAAATAAAATTTTCCTTTATCACCTATTTCTTGTAGTACTAATGATTCAGAATCTATTTCACATTCTCATTTTCAATGTGAATTGTTAGCTTTGTATTGATTGAAATTTAAGAATTAATTTTGTAAAGTGAATGTCATGTAGTTTATCCCTCTTTGAATTTATCAAATAAAGATACAGTTAAGCAAATTCATGAAATTGATATGCATTTTATCAAGGTCTGACTACTATTCATAGCATATTAAGAAATTATGTCGTAAAGGTGGGTTTTAATATACGAGTATCGTAAGCTTCATATGAGTATTATCGTTACATTGAGTTTCATACAGTACTTTTTCTACGACTAACAATAACGGTTATATGCTAAACATTTACATCATACTTTGATAGGCTGTAAATTTATTAGTGTGGAACAGAGCAGCTGGCCATTAGAATTCTCCTTCCAAAAGTGGCTGAATTCAACCTAGCTATCTAGTTGGCAATGAAAATCCTGACATTGGGACTCGAACCCTAGGTCCTCCTGATCAGAGGCACTTCAGTATCATCAAGTTTTGCACTGAGCAATCTCAGTTAATCAACATTTCATGACAAATTCCCATACAAATTAGTAAAAATTTTGAAAGAAGAAAATTTTGACTATTGTATTAGATAACTTCTCTTCTTCTTCTCCAACTTTTAAGAATATTTCCCATTTAGCTAAATTAGTAATATGGACTATACCAGCATTTTAAGCAAGGTGTTTTTCTGCTTCTTAAAAAAAAACATAGTTACAAAAGGAAAACAGCATGTGTGCAGAGAAATTTTTCAAATTATTGTAAATAAGAAATTGCATGTTATGTTCTTCTCACAAAGTTGTACTTCAGATAAAGAGAAACTGATATATGTAAGGGATAACACATTTTTTTAATATGATTAAAACAACATATTTAAAAAACAGATATTTCAACTGACCATGGTACAAAGACAGTACAGAATTTGCTGTCAAGTGTACCTCGGCATCCCTTTTTTAACTTTTGGGGGAGGTTTATACAGGCCAAATATTCTGTTAAAATTTATTCAATAATTATTCAGTATTGTACTTGAAATAGACCTTCTAGTCATATTGGACAAGGAAACAAAATTAGATGACCAGCTAATTGCTGAAAAAACTATATGAAACAGCATAAAAACATGATATGAAAATCTATACAAACAAAATAAAATCAATGACATATCCAGGAAAAGAAATGAGCCAAGTCAAAATTGTCATTAATGAATAAGTAATTGAATAAGCTTCCAAATTCAATTATTTAGGCAACAATATTGGACAAATAATAGTTGAAAGGAAATTCAAAAGTTCAACAAAACAAATGGAATAATCAAACAGCATTTAAAAAAAGTTGTTGGAAACAAAATTAAGATCACTTATTGTGACATCAGAGCTAATACTCATGTAAAGATCAGAAATATGGACAGGTAAGTAAGGACCAAAAGTAGGCCAAAGACTGGAAGCCACAAAGATGAGTATCCAGAGAACAATTGTATTCATTACAGTGTTTTTATTGCTGAATTTTACTGCACATAATGTATTTTATTGAAGGTCTATATTACCTGTATATAAAATAATACAGCATATACATGCAATTCTGTAAATGTAGCACAATATTTTATCTGGAATTAAAATGTAAAACACAAATTACATTAATGTCTTTAATCATCTGCTCCACTTCTATAACCATTAAGAGTGAATTATGAATGATTTTATGAAGACTCTTTATGACAAAGACATCTACCAGCTCTTTTATTAGTTCATTTCTAATATCCACACAATTTCATAATCCAGGTGATCACTGCCACATAATTTTAATTATCAACATTCTACTGTACTTCATACAATTGGCATAAAAAGAGATGAACAAAATGGAATGACTCTTCATGACAATCCACTTTCGGTTCTATTGCATTATAACTTATTTTAATAGATATTACCTAATGGACCATGCGATGAAATTAATGTAAATTCAAAATTCTACAAAGAAAAAGTATTTTTCCGAATAGAGTAGATATAGACTTTTTAAACAATTTCCTACAGGGTTTGCTGTTAGCAACAAAAGATTCATGGATATCATTTTGTAAATCGGTGAATGTCCATGTGTCATTTTGTAAGTGTTGGTGATACTGACTGAGAATATAAATATATAAACTATAAATTGAACTGCAATTAAGACATTCTCATAAATTTGGACTTTTTCAGGTTTGCTGATGTCTGTAAATAAACTAAAAAGTTTCTTGAGGTATTCAGATGTAAATAATGGTATCTGACCTTGTGGACAAAATCATGATTAGTCTCTACAAAGAACACAGCACATAAGCACTGACTATATTCCAAGAAATTTCAAAAATAGGCAAAAATTGAATGATATTTTAAACACTGATCCTGCATTTCAAATGATTCTACAAATAAACGTAATGTTTGTTGGGTTAATTTAATATTAATATTATAAATGTGTTGGAAGCCTCAAAAGATAATATTTTCAAGTGTAAACTGAAATTGCTGGCACAGTAAAACAAAGTTAATCAAGAAATGCACCCTCTTTTTTTAAATGATAACTTACATTGATAGATTGTGATTAATTTCTAATGTAGTGCTATTTCTCCTTATTAGATGAATATACCAACAATTTATAGGTTTTTAATAATGGTTTATTTTGAGTCACGTCGACCACTGAAGTCATTAACCCATTTAGTTATGAATGTTTATGTCTGTTGAGGGTATATAATTTACAATATATAACAAGATTAAATAAAAATTTAGTTGACTACTTCATTTTTGGAATACTGGGCAAAAATGGGTAAGGAATTCATAACTTTAAATTGTATTTTACAATAATTCTGCTCACTCCTTGAAGTTGATATATATTTCCTAATTCTAAAAACTAGAAATTTTCAATCCTGAGTAGTAGAAAACATATTGCAACAAAAAATACTACAGATTGATTTTACAGTATAGCCGATAAAATTCTCCCCCTCCTAGTCCTCCTGGAACTACCAAAAAGAGGGCTTCACAAACTGTGCGCACTGTGAATCTACATTTATGATTAAACTTTAAACCTTTTTATTCTAAATTTTACATTAGTAGCATAACTTTGCATCCACCAATGGTTTCAATCACAGATACATAGTGTCTAAGACCCCATTTTTTCAATCTTATATAAGAATATAAAAAATTACGTACTTCTATTTTGAAATAACAAAATTAAAACAAAGATATAGAAAAAAGTTGTAGATGATAAAGATGTAGAAGCACATTATGTATCATAATGAAGATGATGTCAAAGGATGTTCTGCACCACCCAGGCCTTTGAAGTAGATTTGAGTATTCTGAATATAAACGTATTCTGAAGTAAACTCAAACTATTTGCTTGGGTAAAATAGAAATTCAGAAAATATCAATCATCCATTCTTATAAACCATCACCATCAAATGAAAAAATAGCATTACCTGTATTCTCAATATATTGTTATAAATTTGACTGAAAATTTCCTTCAACTCATCTGCCCAGTAAATACTCCCTTAATTACATAAACCATTAAGAAAGATGGAGAGGAAAATAACAGGATATTGTATCAGGAAACAAGTGTGTTAAAAATAACATCAACAACAACTATTTGAAAATTTCATATTTCATGAACTTTATTGCTATTTTCTTCACAACAGAACAATAGTGTGCCATTATGCTTCAAAATGAAAGTTCGTTTTTGTTGACATTACAAAACTTCATTTTTAGACACAAGCCTATTATTCTCCTAGATTGCACAGTGCTTCAAAATATTCAATATGAATTAAACTGGTTCAGCTTACTGAATAATATGTTAATATAACAAAATATTAAATTTTATTTTTCATGCATTTTTGCACATACATTAAGACTATGTTTGTAATATACTAGTGTATATTATTAGAAGTACACAATGAAGATTATGGCTGATTGGATATTTCATAGCATAAGCTACAGGACTTACATACAATGTATGACAGGAAAGCAATAAAACACTAGAATGAGACCTCTGCTTACAGAACACTAGGGAGCACAATAGGAAACTATATCAATTCTTGCCATTCAAAGACATGCATGAACACACATCAGTTTATTGTGAACTAAATTGTTATACTATATAACCATAAAGATTCTCTTTTATTAACTTAAACAGAGAAATATTGAAAGGAAGAAAAAGAATAAAAAAATATCAATAAAGTTTTTAACTTAAGAAACAAACTATCCAAAATGCCAAAGATTTACTACAAGCACGAGATGTACTTCATCTCTTCTTTGCATATATGTTAATGAAAATGCCACGATTGTCCTGCTTCAGTATGATATTTCATAATATTATTTTTCCTCTACATTTCATAATCACATAAAGTGCACTGGAATGACTGGAGAATCATGCTATTAAAAAATTAAATTCAATGGAAAATGTTCAAATGTAACTTTCTTGTATTTTTAAAAATTTAATAAAAATTACACTAAATGTTTTATTCTATTGATTATTTGTAAATCCATCTGCCATCCAATATCTTTCATTATCACAATCTTACATGTTTATATTGCTAATTTCTGTTTATTGTTGACAGTCTTTTCAGTTTTGGGGATGTTCTTCAATCACAGCAAATGCGCAATGCAAATAATTAAATATTCTGCTGCAAGTGGCCCCAATTTGGGGCAATCTATGAGGAAAGGGAATAATATCAGCATTTATAATACTGCATACAATGTCTTCATTTACATGCACACTTCAAAATACATTAATTACATGAAAATAATATATAGTGACTTTACCAGCATAATTCCAAAGCACATTAGCGTGCAATGATCATTTCACTTGCAATTAAACTACTTTCTGAAAAGTTCAATCTCTTAAGTTGTTCACAGTTTGTTAAAAGGATCTGACGCCCTGCTTCTGTTAGATTTGGACAATGAACAACATCCAATTGTATCAATTTTTTGCAATTCTCTGCCACAGCAGTTGCTGCTTCATCAGTGAAACTTTCTGAACGAGATAAACACAAATACTCCAGCTCGCTTACTGCCTTGGAAAATAAAAAAGTAAGTAAATCTTTAGGTTTCAAATTTATTCCAAATCTCAACTTCAAGGATCGAAGGTGAGTCAGTCTTCCAATACTTTTTAAGCCTTTATTAGTCATTAGGTGGCATCTGCTCAGGTGCAATTTCTTCAGTCTTTTACACTTCTCTAAAGAGCAAATTGAAGCATCAGTCAGGGATTCTCCAAAGAGTATTAATGTCAACAAGTCATGTTTCTTCAATTCAATCAGGTATAACAAATCATTGTCAGAAATACCCCGAATATAATCAATATTTATATGCACTAAGGAAGGGCAACAATTTACAACTTGCTGCAACATGCTCCCACTAAAATGTCTGCTGTGAGAAATGTTCATACTCTTCAAGTTTGTAAATTTATGAATCACATCATAACAACCGTCTTCAACTGTCCAGCATTTATCTAAGCTCAGATGTTCAAGGAATGGATAGCATTGAAATAAAGAATCTATAGTTTCCCCTTTCACTTTCCCACAACATACCATGTTAACTAGGAGTATATCCTCACAATTGCTGATTAGTTCCTTGATAATAATTTCAACATCAGTTCTCCATTGAAGCTCAATAGCTTGCAATAAAGGTGCATGCCTCAAAACATTTTCAATGCAGTGGAGAGGCATGTTATTAGAGCAAATGAATTTTATAGATTTCCATAAAGTTCGCTCATAAGTAAGTGAATTCCAACGCTTACAGACAGCACAAACAGAAAAACATATATCTCTTATGTCCAAATACGAAAATATCTTCAAAATCATTTCATCTGGTAACACATTTATTGATGGCTGGTTCTGTACATCACAGGTGTGATTACTTATTTTACTTTCCATCTTTATATATTAGAAGAGCTGTTGACAGTTAAGGTTCATTTCATCAACAAAGTTTTTGGAGATATATGAAGATAATGACTCAAATATAGAGACCATGGATGAAATTCCAACTGAGCGGGGTAGAAATGAAGACACCAATTTTGAAAACATGATTGTTTTTATTAAAAATATAACATTATGGTCTTGTTTCCAAGGTTAGTTCATGGCGATTATTGAACTGGATACAAATTATGCAAGGAACTGTGATTTTTTTAAACTATTTCTGCTTCATTTTATGAACTTATGTATTCTGTAAAATTGCTGGTCTATATCAACATTTTCTGACAATGGAAGACAAAATATCACAGACAGTGATATACTCAAGAAAATATCCTTTATATCACATTATCATCAGGCACTTTATACATATTCGAATAAATAATTTCCGCTACAAATAAGAACTAATAAGAAAAGCATTTCATTGGACACACTCAACAACTCATCTGACACATCTAATAAACATAACCTTCAAAGATGCTTTCTATACCCATTTCTGTCCTTTTGAACAAAACAAATGCATCACTAACATCTCGCATACAATCGACACAAAAACTTCGATATACACCAAACGCGGTGACTTCAAACGATCGCTGCAATGCAAACCTGAGCTCCTATTTGATCAGCGCCTATACGTCTTGATTTTACCAGTTATTTTATATATATATATATATATATATATATATATATATATATATATATATATATATATATATATACAGAGAGAGAGAGAGAGGGAGAGAGAGAGAGAGAGAGAGAGAGAGAGAGAGAGAGAGAGAGAGAGAGAGAGAGAGAGAGAGAGAGAGAGAGAGAGAGAGAGAGATTTGTAATTAATAACGTCAAAATTGCGCTTCATTTGATGGTTTATTCCTCGTTTCACTTCTGTAACCATCAGTGAACATTACAAACGAATTTACGATGTACGATTTTTTACAATGAAGACCGGCCCTTTTATTCGTGCATTTCGAAAATCCGTACAATTTGATAGTCCGAAAGGGATCCAGTAACAATTATTCCAAATTATCTTCGTTCTACTATATGAAGATTAGAAGGGTCAAGGAGTTCGAAACCTTGCTTGCAGATACTATTCAAGATGTGCCCAAATTCAATTCCATATTTGGAATAAAACGTTTGGGTAATGTTTCCCCACGGACACAACCTGTTAATACAGTCATTTTTTATCTCCAACTATTTCTAAATAATAAATAGTGTTAACGTAAATTGTCTATTTTACTATTTTTGAAAATTACGATGCAGTAGTTCTTAAAGGATTTTAGGAAGAAACTTTTTGTTGGAAACAGTTCCACCTACACCATTGATTGATTGATTAGTGATTCCAGGAGCGTCAATGGCTAAAGTCAGCTGGAGAGATCTGGCGTGAACCTACCGTCGGCTAGCGACTTTTACCCCAAACAGGTATGACCAGGGAGGCACCACCCCAACTGGGACAAGCTCTAAAGTCAGATTGGTTTCCCGGCATGCAAAGTGCATGTATGTGTGTGTGTGTATTAAAGGGTGACAATATGACAAGGAAGAGAGAGCAAAGATCGCACGCCGCCTGTTTGCTAGAGTACTGTACCGGCATTCGCATGGTAGTGATCGGAGAAACCATGGAAAACTACCGATCAGAGTAGTTGGCCGCTAGAATTCTCCTCCAGACAGCGACTGAACTCGGCCTATACTGCGATTTTCGCAACTCTGCCCCTAGCAGGTATCAGCTTTTGACAGAGTCATCCAATCGAGAGCTTGAACGTCACCATGGTGACGACACTATTGCATAAATCGCTGTATAGCTATCTAGTGAGTGTCAAAAATCCTGCCGCCATCAGGTCCGGTCGAAACTCTAATCGGGACCTCCCGGTCAGAGGCACTTCAGGGACGTCAGTTGATGCCCTGAGCCACCTTTTCCGGTACTACCTACACGAATAATATGTCTTGTAACCATTGCTATAAATAACTGACATAAAATCGGTAATTAAAAGTATTCGGAATTTCGCATAAAAACTAAACCCTCGAAATATTTTTGTACCATATATTTGTATTATTCTCACTAATTTTTCGACAATCCTAGCAGAGTTAAAGCATTGGGGAAGGCAACGCCAAAAAGCACATATTCCTTGTCCCATCAAAACAATAATTTGACGTATAATAAATTCCCAGAAAAGCCAAGTATTAATTCTTTATTATTCAATCAGAAACATCCCGTCTGGAACAGGGCAGTTGACGAAAATTAATTGGGAATATAAATGTATTACTCTATGCAAGGGGACCATCAGAACCAAATTATTAAAGGGGGAATAATTCAATGGGTAAGGTACAGATTAGCAGGAAGTCACCTCTAAAGTAGCCCATAAAAAAAAATGTTGAGAGACACTTACCCTCCTCCCCCACGTCGGTGATGCTTTGCTGCACTTTTATGTTTAGTTTGCCCTTGGTTATATTTAACATTTTCATCACTAAGAATTACACTATGTCATCAAAAGTATGTACCATGTACCTAAAATGAAAAAAGTATGTTTTTGGACGTACGGATACTTTTGACCACGTAGTGTATGTAATCTCATGGTTACTTTTCTACCGACGATTTAAATTTGGGGAGCTCGCGCCTTTAAATCGATTGCATTTAATCGATGTACTTCACTGCTGTACAATTTCGTGCAACGCAAGCGCTGCCGACTGTGTCGAACTGTGTCAGGTGCAAGAGCCAGGCAGGAGCGAGCTCTGCGAGAGGTCTGAGCAAGGACGATATGTTTGTAAGAAAAATGACATAATGTTACTTCTAAATTTATAAACATGTTTCGAAAGAAACAGTTGCACGTATGTTGGTAATAGATTTTCAAGATGCGTAGAGGTTTGATGCAAAGTGACAAACATTTAGTGAATGTCAATTGATAAACGTTACTGATGATATGTATTAATAAAAGACGTGACATTTATGAAATAGATTAACCATGAAGACTTTTGAAGACGACGAGTTAGAGGAAGAAGGTTCTCATGCATTCATTAATTTTCCCCCTGAAGTTCAAAGTGCAATTGAACAGGTACGTTTGAAGGTTATATTAGAGAGTTGATATTTGTTTGCTCTGTATATATGTCTTTGATCAATAACTTGATATTTTATGATAGTTTAGGATTTGAACAAAAACTGAAGGTTGTAATTGGGTTTCATATTTTGATGAAAAAGTGAACTATTATGTTATTACAGAATGGTCACGGCAGGGTTAAAACATCTTTTGTTTTTTCAAATCTTATTTTACAATTTGACATGATTATATTACCCTCCTACATCAGTTGTGATGGCTTCATCTCCATGGCTATATAAGTTCTTAAAATTTGATAGTTTGACTGAAGAGAAGTATTGATTACATTCAATAAATGGGTTATATGAATCTAAACAAACCTGAATACCCTTAGCTACTCTATTTGAATGGAATATGATTCTTGAGCAACATTATCTTTTAAATAAGTTACCTTTATCAAAATTCATTGTTCTGTTTGTTTTAATATTATTTTTAATATTGTTCTTAAATAATTGTTTCGCAAATAATTCTAAGTTTGTGCTCTTGTTAAAGTTAAGAATAACAATTTTTTTTGCACCTTTGTTCTTAAGAGTTTTCAACTTTTAAGGTCCTGCCAAGTAATGACCCTCTTGATCAACCAGACTTCGATGCTGTTGATTACATCAACTCTCAATTTCCCACTGAGCAATCACTTTCCAATATCGATGATGTGATTGCAAACATGGAATGTAAGATTCGAAGCATTGATTCTGAAATCCGTAGTGTGGTTCGCAGCCAGACCAATAAGGGCCAGGTAAGAGCTGTTTTAAAATGGTATCTTTACAATCTGTTTTCCCTTGAAAGGAACATTATATTTTGATTGGTCTTATTGATGGGAGATTTTTGTATTTAGATCATATTTTTATAGTAAAAAACTATTAACCGCTGCAATTTTCAATGGAAAAAAGTTATTTTGCTGTCCAAATCAAATCAAGGCCCAACTTTACATTAGCCCCTGTTGAAATTGTAGAAACAATTATTGTTAGCATATTATTGGTAATATCACAATTCTTATTTTGTTTCACATTATTGAGATTGGAGAATAAATTAAAATGTCCACTCATGCTTTATAATTCAATTTAATTATAATCAAAATTATTGGTATTAAATTTAAATTTAATTCCAATTTAACACCATTGTGAGTAATTACACTGTTTTACTACACTGTTCTTTTTTAATTACATCATCTACATTTGGTAACTTTTTATATATTGTACATCTCTGTGGGAACAAAATACTCTTTGATCTACTTTGATGGGAAAGAATTCACTTTCAACTCATGCTCTGCAAGAGTTGTGAAACAGAAATTATTGTGTTATAATTTGTTGTAAAACAGAAATTATTGTGTTATAATAAGTTTTATCATTTGTGGTTTCACTGCTAAAGTATGTGAAAGGTTGATAAGGTCACATCTCAAACCAATAATTGAAGGAAGAAATTTAATCTCCAACCAGCAATTTAGGTTCAGAGAGAAACACTCAATAATAGATTAGGTGCATTGAATTACCGGTATAATACAAAGTGCTTTGGAACCAAATTAGATCTGTTCCAGCGTATTTTTTGATGTTGCTCAAACGTTTGGCAAAGTGTGACCTCAGGTTTTGAAACGCAAACTTCATAGAGGACCTAAAGAATATTACCTACTTCTACCATCTTTTAAAGCAGATTGGCAATTTTGAGTGAAATATGATGATGAATACTTGGTATTGGACATCGGGGAAGTGCCACAAGGTTGTGTATTGGGACCTGTGCTATACCTTCTAAATACTAGAGATATACCATAATGTGAAGGAACTCTTGCAGTGGCATATGCTGATGATACAGCTATAAATGTAAGGTAACAGTATTGAAAATCTACATCAAAATTACCATCAGCCACAATCCAAATTAACAACTGAACAAAGAAGTGGGGAATAAAGTTAATCGAGAGTTTATTAATGTATTTTAACTTTACTAACTGAAAATTTCTCTCATCCCAATAACAGTAAATACTCAAACAATACCTTACATGAATTTTGCCAAATACTTAGGGAAGTCACTTGATACTCAGCTCTTTTGAATGAACATGTTAAGAGAAAATACAAAGAATCATCACTGTAAGGTGTTGGTCCAGTTTCCCTGATCCATTGAGCAAATTCTAAGACAGCCCCTTGTTTTGCTTCTGGACATAAATGTAGCTTCACTATGCACACATTTTGTTGAACTCTCCTTTTGCTAAAAGTGGTAGGAGTAGGACTGGTGGTGTATTACTGTTTTGTTAGCAATACAAAAACATCATATCTGCAGTTTGTTTACCAAGACAAATAAGTTTCCTTCACTTGGGAGAGAAAGTGTCTAGTTTTCAAATGTTGCTAAACACGCTTTTTTTGTAACTTTTACTCATTATTCAATAATTTCCCCTCATCTGATACACTGAGGTATAGACCACCCCACACAATTTTTATATTGTTTTACTGGAACCTGTATTGGCAACTTAGACCACTGAATGATATGTAAAGTTGTTTAATCGGTTCATCTAGCATAGGGATTCATTTCATTGTTGATATGTGTTACATTCGTCAGTTTGTGTTGAGGTTGGGAGGTGGATTCGGGGTGTTGCACACCCCACTGAGCTATTTACATTAGTATTTTAAATTGAAGCACTTGTGTTCTATGCATTTAAACCACTTGTTATGAGGTATAAATTCAGATATAAGGTATGAAATATTAAGACACTGGTTAATTCGTAATATCGGTTTTGTTTCGTTAGGGAAATGGAGTTTGCGATGAGCACAGACGTGTGGAGAGTACTGAACCTAAATGAACAAGAATTAGTAATAGAACGGAGGGAAATATGTGTTCTGAAATGAAAATATTTATGTTTGTGAATTAATATATTCATTCAGTTTGTAAAGTAAAAATATTTAATTTATAAAGAACCTCTAAATTGTGTATTATTTTATGTGGGGGTCAGACCCGAGAGTCCCATTGGTGTAACAAAATATAAGTTTGCCTGTTGAGGGTTGAAATGTTGGGAAGAGATTCTGGAGCTCAAGAAAAGAAGCATAGGTGGTACTTCTTCCCCATCAAATCAAATTAAGTAATTAAGTATTTATTTATGGGAAGGAATTCTGAACTTTCCATGAACAATAAAATAATGCCTTTTAAACAAGTTCTGAAGCCTGTTTTGACCAATAGAATATAACTATGCACTTATACGAAAAGAATTAATGTAAACACCATTCAAAAATACAAAAGTAAGTACTGCAAGCTATTGTTAATGCACAACGGTACTTAAAGAACAATGATGTCCACAGAGACTTAAACATTAAAACAGTCTCAGAAGAGATTCAATAATTTGCCAAAAAGCATAAACAACACTTGCTACAACATGTCAACTGTGGAGCCATCAAACTACTTGTACAGACATCTGAAGACTAAATGCAACTAAGCTATGTGATCTTGTGAAATGTAATTGAAAAATTGTGATTAAGTCTTGCAGACAATTATTGTGCAGTGACCAGTGCTGAATGGTCTGGTAAAATTGTTTTGAGTAACATACTAAAGTTACTAACTAATCTAATAATTGTTGTAACATGACATTAAAATAAAAAAAAACAATGTTTCGGATGACTTGAAACTTTTGCATCAGAATATGATCTATTAGTTCTGAAATTAACACACAATCTTTTTTCTTCTGAAAATGGAATATGTGTCATTTCCACTCTTGCTATTTTCATTCACTTTGTCTTTTTCCTCCTTACTTTTTTCAAATGAGTAGTTTAAGCGTTCCTGCATTTCTTTTTTCTTGCTTCTGTTACTGCATCATCAACTGATTGTCCTTTCTGATTCTAATTCTTAGTAAAGTTTTGCAGAACTACCAATTACGATGCCCCCAATTTGTAGTAGTTTATGAACAATGTTACTGTGACATAATTTTTCTTGTACCAGAAAACAGAAGACAATAAACTCAAACTTTTAAGTTTTTAGAAGAGAAGTTGGTTCCATTTTTGTTTCAGCATTAGTTATTGGTCTTGCCCTATAACTTTAAATTGCTCTATTATTTTTCCTAAATGGTTATATTTTGCTACTGTTACAGTTTCTCTCATTTGATATTGTTTTAAAATTTGAGAGACAAGGAAACATGTTTTACAGAATCTGCCATCTGTGATGAAGGAAGCAAAGAAGTTTTGCGCTTTCAGCTCGGCGCCCGTCGCGTCAACCCCTCCTGCCCCTTCCAGTTAGGTCCCTGAATGCTTACCGCGTTTTCTGGAACAACTCTTAACCCTTTGCCAACGAAAATTCACAGAGGACCATCATTTATCCGACATTCAATGTAAGAATGTTGGATAACGTACCTTCATTGTATTACGTTCACATACGCAACTTCCGGCAAGCCGTTTACTGGTTATAAGAGTTATGAGAGCTGTGAGAGAGGTCCTTTCCAGCCTTCTCAATAAAGCATCCCAACTTTTACAAAGAAATTCATTATTGGGCGAACATTAGGCAAGTTACCGATTAACGGAAAGATTTACTTTCTCGACACGAACATTGACTTTCCGAAATTCTCATTTCAATTTCGCCTGAAACGTTCTCACGCTCACTGCCGCCCGCATGGAGTGGTCTCCACAACTAGTGAGAATCAAAACGGAGCTTACAGCTCTGTCAACGCATCGGGGCCTGGAAAAGTAGGGTAACCCACCAAGCCAGTTGATCGGTTCCCCTTAACTGACCATAGGAAGTATAAAATCATGCTTAACTCTTGAGTACTCTCTCGGATATTAAGGACCACAGAGATCACTCTTGGGACATGGAAAAGAATGTCGAGACGGTGATCCAAGAACGTTTTTTTCTGCGGCATCGATTGTCACGTTCCACGGGCACTGCAGCCGAATTATGTGCCTGACAACACTTCAGTGAATCATGTGCATGTATTCTTTCCTTACACATACAAACGCACGCCACTTACACTTACCCCACTGCCATACGTGTCGGGAGACCAGCTGGGAGCTTAGAGCTTATGCCGGCCGGGCCGTCTCTCGCTGGGGGAAACCCCGCAAGCCGACAAGTAGGCCGGCCCCGGAAACCTTAAGGTAGCTCTATACCTGAAAAATTGTGAAAAAATATAAAATGTTTTATTTTCATCACATTATTGCTGTATGATTTTTCTTTTAAATACACCAAGACACTTATTCTTTTCGGATTTTGTTTTTGAGATATTTTAGTTCTCTCTTGAGTGTGGCCATGGCCCTTTGTAAATCTTGAAAGGTATTTGAAATGAATAATTATTTTAGTAAATTGTTGATTATTGTTCTCTGTAGAGACCGAACGTAAATTGTTAATGTACAACAGCATCCCCCCCCCCAGAGTTCACAGTCTTTAGAGGTTTTCAAAAAGCTATAATAGGTTAATAATTACTTTAAATATTTCACGGAGTTAGGTTCATTCTGTAGACAGAATGTTCCAATTACTTTGTAAACATTTTAATTTAATTATTTCAAATATTTTCCGAGATTGGCGTTTCCCGTTCAATATTACATTACATGTGATGCACAATTTTCAATTATTATTTTTTGTTTTGTTTTATGTATCCATAAAACGAACATAAAAACATAATAATTTAATTGCAAATAAATGCTGGAAAGGTCTTACTCACGTATAGAGTGAATTGAAGCTGCCGGTGTGTGTCGTAGGACGGGCGCGCGGCGCTGGAGGAGGCGCAGCGCGTCATCCAGCAGCTGTTCGTGCACGTGCGCGACATCAAGGCGAAGGCCGAGCAGTCGGAGGAGGTGGTGAAGGAGATCACGCGCGACATCAAGCAGCTGGACTGCGCCAAGCGCAACCTCACCGCCGCCATCACCACGCTCAACCACCTGCACATGCTGGCCGGCGGCGTCGACACCCTGCAGTACGTACGCCCACGCGCAGCCGCCGACAAACAGGGTGGTCGCTTTGCGGAAAACTTGAAGAAAAAAAAAACGGGGGAAATCAGGGAATTGCGTTGGTCTGGAAAAGTCTGAGGGAAAATCAAGGGAATTGTGGAAGAATCATTGGAAGTCAGAAAACATTTGGAGAGGATACTAATTCCTTAATATTAGTGCATTACAACATTCATTTTTGTCCCGGTTTTATTTGGCGAGGAAATGTTGTTGATTTGTACTTTATCACGGCGAAATCTGAGAGCCGATCAGTTAGTATCAGGGTAGGTTTAATATTTTGTGTAAATAGTGTTAAATTACAAATAGTATCAGAAAAAATTAAAAATTGACAGGAAAACAGGGTAAAGGGGGGAAATTTGTTCCGGGAAATGAATGGCCACCCTGTACAAATGTCAATGTTCAAAATTAAAGTATCGTTGTTAATAAATCATCGCCTCCAAAAAGTTGATTTGTTTAAACATCGAGGTTTTTAAAACTGCATTGTTAACCATTTCCGTTAATGCGAAGTGGGGGGGGGGGGGTAATTTGACGGTGGTCGCTGTTTGTTTACTTTAATTGAGATTTAACCGGCAAAACGGTAAAAAATGGTCAGGACAATTAACAAAACCTTTTATTATCTGATTAGAAACTTTGATCATTTATATGGACTTCATTTATCGAAGTAAACTATTATTTTTCGCTCTTCGCCACCTTGGTCTGAAGAATGTTCAATTTGTGGACATCTCAAAATAATAATAATAATATTAATATTATATGTTTTGATTATGATTTTGGTTTTCATTCAAAAATAAAATACCTCCTTGTAAAAACATCGAACACAAAACATTGATGTTAAAAAAACATCGGTTTCGAAATATCGATTTAACATCCATCGATGATTTTATAAAAAGATGGATGTTTTGAAAACATCGGCATCGATGTCACATTCCTACTCCCAGACGCTCCCGCCTACCCGTAGTCCTCAGACCTCTCCCCTCCAGTTGCAGGATTATTCGTGACGTCGTCTTCAGCCCCCGTTTCGTTGGAAGCGATGCGGAGGGGGTATTGACGGCAGGATTATCATATCAAATCTGTAGTTCATTTTGTATGCAAAATTGTGTAGTTTCTGTTATGCGGAAGCGAACACTTTTGGTTGTCATATTTTGCCAACACTCGTTGCTATCTTTTATTCTTAATTCAGCTGAAGTTGGTAAAAAATGGATAGTGGAGGAAAGGGTTCCCAGAGCTCAAAAGAACTTGTGCGCATAATTCACGACTCGCTGTTGAATGGAGAAATGATTTACTTCTGTCATGCACGATCATCTTTACCTGTGGTTTTGTGAAATAACTTTCGGGATACTCTCGACTTCACTGGATTTACGTCTCCCAGATTCTTTCCTTCTTTTCTATTTCCCAACTTTTGCAAATTCCCGTTATCTTTCTCTTCGCTCTTCCAACTTAAGTGTGATTCCTTTGCACCGTATCGTCGTATCATTCTTTGTGTCTAATCCAGTCTGTTAGCTTATCGTGCTTTTTTCTAGTATAGTTCTCTTCGGTTTTTCGTCATTTCCCCTTTTATGCATTTCCATCTTACAAACGTCTCTTATCGTAGCTCTCAGGTACCCGGGTGGCACTGCGTCATGGACTTGTTGGGCAACGATTCGTCCATCTTTTCGGGGTGCGTTTGATTCATGCCCCATTCAAATTTCACGAAAACCTGTGTATGACGCGGCGTCACCCGGGCGGCGCCCTTTTCTCTTTCCCTGCCTCGAGAGGAGAGAGCGAAGGGACGAGCGCGAGCGAAGGGCGCGGGCGGTGGGCGCAGGGCGCTGACGGAGAGGCGGCAGTACGGCGAGGTGGCGCTGCCGCTGCAGGCCGTGCTGGAGGTGCTGCGCCACTTCCAGGGCCACCTGCAGGTGCCGCAGGTGCGCAAGCTGGCGGACCAGGTGCAGCAGGTAAGCGCAAGCAGGCCAGCGGAGAACTTCGCGGTGTTACGAACGATCTGGACTGTCTGTGTGACGCCGCGTCAACAACTGTGTTGCCGACTTGTCTTAACGTGGTCTTCGTGAGGGCTGGAGGGAGTGCTTCAGGTACTTCAGCCCCGAGGATGTCCACAATAAGAGGGACGAAACGTAGGCCATATAGCCTTCGGAGCGGCGTCACCAGGTCAGGCAAGATCATTGGCATGACTCTGATCGCGGAAACCTTCGGCATATCTTCGCAGATTTAGTTCTGTCAATTTCATTTTGCTTGGTGTGTTGATAAGGAACATCGGGCTAGTAATAAATCGCATATAGGGACGTCACTATAGTAACGTTCAAGCTTCCGATTGGAGGACAGCGTCACAGCTGACAAAGTGCCAACAGACTTAATTGTTTAATCGAAGTCTAAAAAAAGTTAATTGTGAAAACGTATTTTGTGTTATTTTGTTATTGTGTTATTATGTTTTATGTTATTTCATTGCATAGGGCCAAATATCAAGAAAGCTTGTTTAGGGAGTCCGCCTGTGAAATGCTTTTGTATTGCCAAGAAGTGCAAATCTGGTCTAATTCGCACGTCTGATTCAACTGTTATCCTACAAAGTGTGCCGTTCATCTTCACCGTCGATGCCAATTGATATAGCTAATCGCCATGCCAATTGATATCGTGCCAAATAATCCATGCCAATTGATATCGTTAAATTGTCTCCATTTTAAAAAATGACTTAACTAATTTCTGTACGCCGTCTTTTCTTTTCGTGGTCCCCTTAGGTTAATCAGTTTTGTTAAGTTGTTGAATTAATAAGAAGTGAATTATTCACGTAGCTCCATTTCCTATTCGAAGCGCAGTAATCTCGGGTCTGACGTGTAACGCGGAGCCGAGGGGAAGAGGGAGTTGCGTTGGTCGGTGGCGGTTGAGCGGTGGGTGTGAACGGGCGCGTGGGGCGGTTGCAGGTGCAGGCCACGCTGGAGCGCCAGATCCTGGCCGACTTCCACGAGGCGTTCGGCGGCGGGGGCGGGGGCGGCGGCCCCGGGAGCGGCGGCGGGGGCGGGGGCCCCGCGGGGCCCAAGCACGGCGGCGCCGCGCCCTCGAAGCAGCTGGCCGACGCGTGCCGCGTGCTCTCCGTGCTGGACCCGCGCGTCAGGTGCGTCGCCTCCTTCTCGCACCTGTTCAGAGGAGGAGGAACTTAAGCAGAGTTGAAGGTCTTATTTTCAAAGTGACGTATCTTCATCACCGCTTTTTTGTGTTTCTTTGTTTTGGTTGTACGTATCCGTTTAGTCCTGTCTGAAACTATGAGGTTGAATTTGTATTATTTTCCTTTCTTAAAAATCGAATTTGTTGGAAGTAAGCTTTTTAATTATTATTTAAGACCAACGTTGGAAAATGTGGGGCATGCAAGCTGGTGCGGGACGCAAAATATCGGGGCAAACATGTACTCTCTTTTTGTTGTCAATGGCTAATGGAGTGAATCTCCTCGTGAGTGCCTAGACTCCGTGAAAACGTGTCCAAGTTCGAGGAGTGTCAAGAGGTGTAAATTATCATCCAGTTCCAGGCGCTGAAGAGAAGAGTACGAGTCGAAAAGTGTCCGAACTGAGGAGTGCCAGCGTTTTCTTTTTCTTTCTTCCAGCGCAAAAATAATTTTATTAAAAGAACCAGACCGTCCCCGAAAGAACTCGAGCTTCTGCCGCCCTGGACAACAGGTCTTACATCCAAAATATATCAATTTCGCTTTTACATTAAGTGGCGAAATACTCTTCCTCGTTTGAAGTTCGCGGGGCCTGCCCATCGCGTATTCCTTGAGGTGTAATGCGAGTCACAGCTACGGCCCTCTGATCATGTACTTGTAAATAGACGTTTTGGCGCTCTAAGAAACCGGAGGCTAAATATGCGATGCGACTGTTTTTGTTGCGTCTTGCATGGGTGTGAACGTGAGGAATTCCCTTTGAACGCTTTATCCGGTGCGCAGGCGCGAGCTGTTCAAGTGGTTCGTGGGGCTGCAGCTGGCCGAGTACAAGCACTTGTTCCAAGCGTCGCAGGACACGGCCTGGCTGGACAAGGTGGACCGGCGCTACGCCTGGCTCAAGCGCCATTTGCTGACGTTCGAGGAGAAGCTGGGCCCGCTCTTCCCGCCGCACTGGGAGATGTCGGAGCGCATCGCCGTCGAGTTCTGCCACGTGACGCGCGCGGAGCTGTCGGCGCTGATGCGCCAGCGCCGCGAGGAAATCGACGTCAAGTTGCTGCTCTTCGCCATCCAGGTGCGATGCCACGCCCCACGCCCTCGAACCACCTCCCTCCTCAAGTTTTCACTTTTTTTCATGTATTTTCTCTCCTTTCTTCTCTTCCCAACCCTTCTTTCTTCACCCTCTCTTCTCTTCTCCCCTCTTTTCTTCTCTCTTCTTTTCTTTTTCCCCTTCTCTCCATCTTCCCCCCTCTCCCCTTTTCCAACTTTTGTGTCCTTTGTTCCCCTTTCTCTCCCCTTTTCGTCGTGTCTTTCTTCTCCCCTCTCTCTCTTCTTACTCCCGTTCCCTATCACTATTTCCATGACTTATTCTCACATACATTAAACATACTCAAGCCCTTCCTACTATAATATGTGAGAAAAATACAAATTGAATAGAGGACTTTACTAACTCTAAAATCCTTATTTTTTCAAGCCTATTTGATGGTTGTTAGACTAACAAGCAAATAGTACGAAGTGACATGTCAAAACATGACAAGCTTTAATTTACCCAAATACACATGTGAAAGAAAGTACCCAAATAAAATTTCAACTACTAATGTTCACTGGAAGTAGTTGTTGTTGATGGTGATTGGTATTGTTTTTTTTAATCAATCTCGAAAATTATATTTCTTGCCATTTGAAATGTCTTGAATCATGGGTTTGTATAACTCTAATTCTTTGTGCCATGTAAGAGCAGCAGATGGTGATGTTGCCAACTGTTGGTTTCTCAAAAAACTACAGCATCATTAATCTTGCAGCAAACTAATCAAAAATTGAAAATTTCTGAATAACTAAACTTAAGTGTCTGTTACATTTCTAACCCTTTGCTTCAATTTAGTAGTGATGAACTCAACGAGGGAGATTTTTCTATTTAAAAGGTTAAAGTTTCAGGTGAGTGAGGTCAGTGTGTTACTATTTCTTAGGGAATACAAACTTGCAGATAAAGTGCCAAAAAGAAGTTAAACAAAAAAATCCTTTCACTGCTTATAAGTAGCTGAAATTTTCTGTGTGCATTCTCTTCGAAGTAAAAAATATTCACACCATGATTCAATATGTCTCTTCTTGACCATTACCTTGGAAGTGTTGTGAATACTTCTGGTGACTATAGGTCCACCAATGTCTTGTTTGTGCCTTTTTCGCAGCGATCAGCGAACCTGGAGGCGCTGTTGGGACGGCGCTTCACTGGCATCACTCTGCGCGAGGCAGCCACTGCCCCCATCCCAGCTGCTACCACTTCCTCGCCACCCACCAACCCTGCTGCTGATGCCACTGATGCCTCCACTCCTACCACCGCCATAACTTCATCGGCCCCACAGTCTCAGCCCCAGGCTCCAGCAGCGGATGCCCCGCCCTCAACGCAGCCACCACCCTCACCCTTCCAGGGGCTCATTGGGCGCTGCTTTGAGCCATATCTCTACATCTACATAGAGAGCCTTGACAGGTGGGGGATGAGCACCTTTGCCCCTTACGTCTCTTATGCCTCTCATATTTACCCTCGCTTTTATTAAACATTGATTCCTGTGAGATTTCACAACCATTAGCTATCTTGTGCTGAAACTGTTTTATTCCCTATTATTTTGTCATTCCACCATCTGGATGCAATTTTTCAATAAAAAATATTATTTACATGTATCATTCTTTGATTGAAACTTGGTCTATTTTGCGTTTAATTAAAAGCTAAATGAAAGTGGACGAATGGTGTAGTTCTTTGAAATTCAGTGTTATGGTCTCTCCATGTATATCCATTTGATGGCTTATTGGAACCATTGATACATATACTCATCTGCGTTTGATCGTGATTAGTATCAATTCTTATTATATTATTTTTGGTGATGGTATCAGAAACATGTAAATCGCTTGTGTAAACTATACCTAGCCTCTAACTGCATACACAGAACTAACTCTTTGAGGCATTATCAGTTGCCACTTGGATCATCTGATTGTCAGAAAAATAAATTTCCCAGAGAAATGCCCAACTGTTTTAGAATCTGTCAAAAAAATTGTCCTCTGGCCTGAATTATGCATTAAAAACCTAGATCTAGTTAATGTAAATATATTGTATAAAGTTTATGTAAACTCGCTGGCTTACACCCAATTATCAATTGTATAAAATTAATATTTTTGTTGATTTGATAAAAAAATTTCTTTAAATTTACCCCCAAAAGAGTCATTGTAACTTTATTTCCATTCAATTGATCAATTTATAAATAATTTATGGAAGGACCTAAACTTGTACCCTAAGCCTCACTAAATATTACTTAATATTGAAGGGTTTTCTCCATTTCATATACTTCAATTAAACACAGTTCTGTTTTTTTGTCATATTTTCATTTGTTTCCTTGACAAAATTTGGGTCTGGATTTGGACCTTTATCTGATATTGTTTACCATTACTAAACATTAACCCGCATTATATAGACTTTAGCAGCCATAGCAGACACCCATCTGGAATCAGGGAGTGTACCAAGGCAATTTTTTTTTTTCCACATTAATGTAGTCTTCTGCCTTCCATTGAATAAAATGTTTGAAATAGTACGATTACATTTTTAAATAACTTTAGAGGTATTCAATGATGGTGAATTATTTTCAAGCATTTATGAGAAAAGAGGTGAATTATTTTGTTTACCGATTATGAGAACAATATGTATGTTCTCCTGGAATCACTAGTGTACTTAGTGTGATCTTTTCAGAAACCTCTCTGAGCTGATTGATCGGTTTGTCCAAGATGCCAAACAGCAGCAGTCAGCAGCATCTTCTGGAGCTCCAGGTGGCAATGGAGATGGAGCCTTGCCAGGCGAAGGTGGTGGTGCAGTGCTCTCCTCTTGTGCTGATCTCTTTGTGTTCTATAAGAAGTGCATGGTGCAATGCACACAGCTCAGCACAGGGGAGCCCATGCTTGGCCTAGCAGCTACATTCCAACGCTACCTGCGCGAGTACGCGAACAAGTTGCTGCTCGGAAGCTTGCCAAAGTAAGTGGAGATTCTTATCGAGCACCTTACAACTCCAACAGACACTTTGGTGTGTGTTTGAATATGTGTGTGCATGGGTGGCTACTTGTGTGGGTATGAGGGAGAGAAGGGAAAGAAATTAGGAATAAAAAGAAGAGTGACAGCCCATCTTTCCTCTTTCATTTTTCCTTTCAGAATGTTCATGCCTTTACAAATCATGGTTTGTTTCCACTTCTGAATCATTAAGACTTATTTTAAGAATGGAATTGGTGTTGTTATTTTGGAATGTTTTTATTTTCTGGTAATCGACATGTTTCACATTTTCAACCGAGCAAACATTTTCTTTCCATTTCAGAATGATTGTGGGAGGATATCAATTCAGTATGGTGATGCTCATGGTTGCAAGTAATGATCTTACTATCTTGTGACCATGTCAATAGCCTAATGTTTTTTATATTAATGTTTATACTACATTAGATTACATGTTTCCTTTTTCTTTTTGGTTGGGACTTTCTTCAGGTCTCGCCCAACCCCCTTCCCAGCTGCCATCTGTCAGCATCCGAGGAACCCACCAGGGACTCCCGCTTCCCTGAAAACTTTTTCCAGTGAGGAGCCCCTTCATACTTCCTGAATATCACACTCAGATTCCCTAGGGCCCATCTCAGTCCTCTACTTTTACTTTTATGCTCAGCTTATGACCCATCATGGGGCATGTATAGTTATTGTGGGAGTAGATTATTCATGCACACAGAGAGATCATGAATAGATCACACAGTTACCGATCAGGGTATGGAGTATATTGGTAAAATGAGGCACCTGGGATGTATCCCAAGCCACAAACACAACTGAAAGATCAGTTAGGACCACTGACCCAGATGTATTGGGTAATCGCTTCATACACAAGCCCCTTCACCTCTCCAGCTAGCAAAAAATAGCAGCATGTGATAGGAAAGATGATACATGGGAGGATGGGAAAGCCAATCATCCTACTAAACAAGGGTAAAAATACCCATGCTTACTGAGATCATGAACTTGCAACTCCTTAGTGACTGCTGCCATTTGGGTTGACATGTTGTTTTGTTTATTAATATGCTTAAGTAGATGTATTTAAAGACAGAGGTGTGTGTGGTTTTTGTTTTTTTGGATACAAATTCCAGTAGTTGACATTGTTAAACAGATTTATATGATAATTGATCTGCTATTGTGTTAAAAGACAAATCATGGACGTACCATGGGATTGGAAGCTCATGTGTTGATCAATAATAAACCTTAACTGTTTGAAACATTTAAGTGCAACATTGTTTCGAGTCCATGCGGTTGCTTGTGAATGACAGTGTCAGAGAGAGTGAGAGCTCTTAAATGAGCTAATTCAAGGACCAAATGTTTATTTGACTCCTCAGTTCCAATTTTGCCACGTTTTACTTGCTGCGAACTTAAAAAATATCCACATTTTGTGTCCTAGGCTGCGTCGTGTGAGTCCTCCTGGGCCTGCAGGGGCATCTGCTGGCCTGTCAACTACTGTAAGTCTCTTCAACAGCTTCATGAAAGAAGATGAGGTGTTGCGCTTCACTCCTGAGGAACAGGCCCGAGTATGCAGGTGTGTTTGTGCTTCGTTTCATATTTTTATATTGTTCTTGACTTTAACTCAAAACACAGAACCTCTTAATTGGCTGATTACTGATTTTTTTTTTTTTTTTTTAGCCAATGGGGTTTTGTAGCCATTTCATTATATTTAGTTGGCTTGTTGATTTGCAGTGTGCTAACAACAGCCGAGTATTGCCTGGAGACTACACAACAATTGGAGCAGAAACTCAAGGAAAAGGTGCAGCCTGAGCTGGCTGATCGCATCAGTCTCTCTCAGGAACAGGATGTATTTCATAAGTGAGTAATCCTGCAGCTGGGTGGTTCTTGATCAGAATTTTGTGGACCCCACAGCTGTTGGTCAAGCATCAGAGGGTTCTCTATAAAATCTCTTTAAAAATGAATTTTTGAATAAAATTTAAAATTTCTTTTAAAACCCTGTTAATAATAAGTTTCTTTTGGGTTGGCAGTTGCTTTAATGCCACAAGCAAAGAAATGCATCACAGATTTGATGTCTTCACTTTCTTCAAAACAAAGAGAGAAGAACAGTAGTCAGGAAAACCAAAAAATAGAACAGAGTTGAGATTCTTTTTCTTTTTAAGAATTTTCTTGGCAGCAAAATGAGTAAATGTCCATGCTAGCTGGTCCATTACTTTCACTTGCAAGACATTTAGTGAGAATGGTTGATAGAAAATTGTGTTGTTAATTGTTATTCTAGTGTGTGTCCCGTTGTGTCTCTATCTGTATTGTAATTATTTTTAAATCTTTTATTTATTTTACCTGATATTCAAAATATCTGGTTAAATTTTTATACTAATATTTTTGGCACAAGCAGCATTGGCACTGGAATATTCATATTAGGATCACGAGACTGAAGTCCCTCGTGTATAGGATAAGGAAATGATATTTATGAATATTTTCTTCGGTTTAGTGATGGGAGGGGCATTTACCTTTCTTGATCTATAAACGAAAAATAACAAACATAGACTTCATTCAAATATATTCAGCACTGTGACCAATGGTACCATTAATTTATTCGGCGGTGTTAATCTGCAATTACGCCACTTTCCTGTGTGGCACTGGTGATAAAAATCATAACACAAAACAAAAAATACCCTTTTGCACAATAACAATGAATCTCACTTTACATTCACACTTAATACAGAAAAATATTCTCACAATTCCCATCCATATTGTGCACATTATTAGTTTGATGGCCATCCACGTTATTTCAAGGTATTTACCAAATTTATTACAGTGCTTGGCCTTCTCATAAATATATATTCTGTACGTGTGGGGTAATATCTGGGATGTCCACTTTCCTGAATATGATGATGATGATGATGATGATGATGATGATGATGATACCATCAGCCCACAAATTCGCTTCATCCACCATTACACCATACCATTCCATTAGCTGGTCTCATCATTTCCACATTACCACATTTCCTATGCGTTTCTACGCAAAACCTACGATATCTAGTTCTTGCATTGACTCCCAACTATCTAATTACTGAAATTGGCGCATACTCCAACACGCCTTCTCTCCGATAACTAATCTCACTCTCTCCAAAACATGAAAATTGCCAGCACATGCTGCATCATATTGTTGGCTCGGCATCTATCATCCCTCTGTGTCTTCCCGTCAGTCTAGTCTTTTGATTGTTTTTTAACAAAACAAAAATACTCGCTTTCCTCTGTCACTGAGATCTTTTGGAACCTTTTTTTATATTCCAATTTCTTCTATTCTGATTTGGCACCTTCCAGAGGTTCTGAAAATTTCACCTTTTAATTCGTAGGATTCCCCAAAGTTCATTGCCCTCTGGTTCACCTGCTTTGCTGAAATTTTAACTTATTTCAAAAGCTACTTCTAGCTAGTTCTTCTAATTTTTTTACCCCCTTTTCGAATTCCTTCTGGATGATTCTTAACATTGTTTGTTTATTTATTCACAATATGAATCCATTATAGATGTTTATATTCTAACCATGTGCAATTCGTGTGCTGTGTGAGGCTCGAAATTGGACTTTCACTTTTACGTCAAGACCCACGTGATGTACTGCTTTCCTTCTTTTCAGAGCTGAATTTCGCTGAATTGCTTTTGTTTGAATTTTGACAGGATGTGCACAACTGTAAAGTAAACAATTCTTAGATTTCTTATCATGCCAGTTGTAGTATAAGATCATATTGTTAGACAGTTTATTATGCTGTTAGTTGATTATACTTACATTGATAAACTAAATGGGTGTCTTATGTATCTTATTACAATAGCTCAATGGGTGCTGCACGACTAGCCAAGCAGGAAACTTGTGTTTGATTTCCATTTCGCTTTCCAGAAATTTTGTCCAGAACAAATGGTGCCATCTAACAGAGAACATTGAATGCGAACAGTGCAAAGGACAGTGCTATGTCGTTTCAATTTGTAAAACAGATCATTAAGCTAATAACTGGTTAGAAGTATGGTTATAAGAACTGTTCATGTTTCATTGTTTGTTACCCAAATGCCTCCTCTTTTATGATCCAAATCTTAGAAAATGCCAGTGCATTGCAAGTGCAAAGGAGCACATAAGTGAGATTAAATGAAGAGGTGAAAGAATGAGGACCTGAAGAGTTTGGAGCACAAAAGGCTAAAGATGATTAAAATCATAGTCTGAAATCATTGATCTTCCAATGTTTTGAAAACCTCTTGAAGATGCCTTGGGTGTCTGTTATTGTCTCATTCATTTTCGTTGCTTTTAAATCTCTGAATTTTGATTTTGATTATGGATTGCCCTTAAGCACTGATTTCCATACATGATCTATTTAATCACTCACAGCAAGCTTTGAATTTCTGCTTGATAGAAAGGGATTGATTGTGCATTTTTTGTACAAAAAACAGATTGTTTAACTACTAAGTTATGAATATAATTTGATTTCAACAATTTGGCCAATTTGAAATTTTAGTTAAGTTTTCTTAATCTTTTGGAATTTTTTTATTCTTTGTTCTATCTTGTTGGGATATTAAAGCCATTGTATAAAGATGACTGAATGTAAAGATTGATGAGTATGATGTTGTTACAGTGTCATATCCAGCTGCATTCAGCTCTTGGTACAGGATCTAGAAGCTGCATGTGAACCAGCACTGGCTGTCATGAGTAAGGTGAGCCGCCATTCACATTAGTATTTTCTGTGGCATTTGTAAAGGAAAGAGAGAATTGAGTAAATCAGCCTTGACAAAATTTAAAATGCGTATATGATTAGTCTCTGTTCTCCAGAGTTTAACCCAAAGAAATGTCTTGTTATATTTATTAAACCACAATCAATGTATTTTTGTTACTAGTGTATAGACTTGCTTTCTCATGTTATAAATCTGGTAATGATCTAAATCTTGATGTTTGGATTTATGATTTATATTGCACTCAATATTCTTTAGGACTGATTTGTTGAAATGTTTTGAACTGTGTAAATAATAAAAGCACTCTTGTACACTGTTATTACACGATTAGTTAAATCTATCAAGTATTTCTTTTCCATCCAAATGCACAGATCTCATGGGAAACAACAGAAACAGTAGGGGATCAAAGTGGATATGTAACTGCAGTGACAGCTCATCTCAAGCAGACTGTTCCTGTTGTGCGTGAGAATTTGGCATCATCACGCAAGTACTTTACTCAATTTTGTGTGAAGTTTGCCAATTCATTCATTCCAAGCCTTTTGAAGCAGCTGAGCAAGTGCCGCAATGTGAGCACAGTTGGTGCAGAGCAGCTTTTGCTTGACACACACATGCTGAAGACAGCGTTGCTGGAACTGCCATCTTTGGGCTGCTCTGTGTCTCGCAAGGCACCAGCCAGGTAGAACTAGACTTATTGGAGAATAATATTTTTTTTAACATTTGCACTAATCTCCAATATATTCATTTATTTAATTATATATGTTCTGAAATAATGTTTTCTGGGCTTTTTTTATTCATGACAGTAGAATTCTAGAATTCTTTTTTTAGTATATCTCAAATTATAATATCCTTATGTTACCATAACAATAAATGAAAAGAAATTCCAAAAGTATGTTCATAAATTTTCCTAATATTCACGAATGTTCATTACACATGAAGGTGTACAGAATTTATAATTAAGTTTTTGTCATTGATAAGGAATACAACTTTAAGGATTGAAATTTGATGAATAGACAATTTAATGAATTACAGCTGAATTGCTTTTCTTTTCAAAGCTACACGAAAGTGGTAGTTCAAGGCATGGCACGCGCAGAGATGCTTCTCAAAGTTGTGATGGTCCCCAGTGAACCAGCAGCAGCATTTCTGGAACAGTTTTGCAAATTGCTACCAGATGCAACAGAAGCTGAATTGCGGAAACTCCTGGAAATGAAGGTAAAGAATTATAGTTGTGGTCATTGTGTTTCCTTCCATTTCATCGTTGAAAGATATCAATAGAAGACCGTTTACATTTGCAATGAAAGCTGTTTCTTTATTGATATAGTAGAAGGGAAATTTTTTCATATTGCTCAGTTGGTGCAGGTTCTTGTTCTTCACTTGTGGCATTTCATTGTGCTTGCAAGATCATGTATATAGGTCAGATTGTAGATTCAGTATATTCAGATTATATATTGTTCGGTTTCAAAAATTTCAAAAAAAATAAATATGAACTTTTAGCTCCTTGTTCAGAGGAGTCATAGATCCCTGCAAAATTACCCAGTACTCTAGAACTGTATATGTTGTAGTTTCTTGGATTTGTTGTGAGTTTCAGATTTTTATTATTCTAATTATTATATAATATATGAAAGTGCTTGTCATGGTTTTTTTTGTATCTTTTATTTTATTGTGGTATCATACACAAACTTAAAAGTTTGTTTTACTTACAATTGCAATTATTCTTTTCAGGGAATGAAGAGCCATGAATATAAAAATATTCTGGATTTATATCGCAACCATCAACAAGCAGCTGGAACAAGCATACCACTTCCTCTTGTGACCAGCCCTGAGCATGAAACACGAGGCATTAAAAAACTTGAAAAATATATTAAAAAGAGGCTGTAGTTATTGTATTGGAAATGTGAGAGTATCTTTTCACAGATATACTGATTTACATTATACTGACACAAAGTTCAGTATATCTATAAAAAAAAGTGTATAGCGTTAAATAATATATTAAATTGAAGTAGTGAGTCAAAAAACAGAGTTTGGGATGTAAGAGGTGTAAATTTTGCTATTTGTTCTTAAATGTTTTTGATCAGTTTTAAGAAACTGTAAATGTGACAGTGATTAATTTATGTTGCAATATTTAATATGCAAGGGGAGAGAGAATCCTAAAAAGATAATGTTTATAATATAAAGTTAAATTCTGTGCTTTGGAACTTGTATTTTTAGTTCTTTTTTAGAATTTTCCCTACTAAATTATTGTTATTAGGCTTTCTTTGTGAAGAATATGAATTTTGGATTAATTAAACTCCTTTTAACTTCAAATATTTCATAAAAAAATTATTTTATTTTAAAATTCTGAATCCTCTAATTTTAACTGATAAATGTGTATATTGGTGTGCTCAAACTTATCTTTTATATTCCAGGAGGGGAACAGGGTCCAATTAATCTTCTATAAATATTTACTGTCTTAATACAATTTTTTTAGTGCTGAAATTTATGGTACTTGAGGTGGATGACGAGAACAACTTGGAATTTTTCACAAAATTGCTAAAAATCACTCTGGTTCTTTGTTGAAAAGTTGAAAACAAAGCAGAAGATTCTTTTCACAATGTGTATAGTAGTATTATCTGTTGTTAAGCAGTAAAAGATTACAACTTTCTACTTCAAGTTCTTGTGGCATTTTGATGTTTATCCTGTGTGTAAGTTGCATTCATATTTGAGTACTCATAACTTTATTGAAATTTTTTAATTACCATATGTGATAGCACTTTCAAAATGCCAAAACAAAAATGGATATTAATCTTGTTGCAGAAAATTTATTTCTGATAAGAATTAAACTTTTTTTCCCAGCTACAGAAAAATGAAGTGCAGTAAAAAATATATATTTTAATTGAGTTTCATTACAATTATGATTATAAGGCTTGCAATCTCGAAAGAACCATGTGAATTGACTCTCTTAAAAAATTCATATTTTGAATACTGATATATTTTTTTCTTAGACTTCTGAGTAATGAAGTGTCCCAAATGGTTTGCAAAGCACTCCTTTTGAAAGTGATTTGCTTCCACAATTCTGTTCAAATAATGAGATCTGAAGGCTGAAAATTTCAGTCACATGCCTTACCTTTTCCCTCTTACTTAATGTCTCAGTTTGCAAACAGTTTTGCATAGTGTTAATGCATTCCATTTCTGCTCATTATAAAGTAAGTTTATAAATATGTGATATGTGATAATTATTAGAGGATGTTCTTTGCATCAGACATGATTCATTCATGTATGTGTCGAAGACTCGTTTGTTGATTGTAAATCATTTCCTTTATTGACAGAAGACATTAAAAAGACATCTCATGTGCAGGAACTGTAAAGATCTTTGGATTGATATAGTATTTATTTATGATTTATTGAAGAATAGAGAATGTGAATTTAAAAATAATTTAACACTGAATGAAAGTTGTGACAATTTGTAGAAAATAAAGAGGTTTTTATTGTTTTCATTCTTTTTAATTTAACCTTGGACATAACATTACAGTGGGTTTTATCTGTAGCTAGTGGACCCAGCAGTGCTTCACTATTGCAATGTATTATGCTTCACACGCTAATGATAATGTTTTATGCTATGCTTGACAAAAATTTTAAGAGATGGAAGACTTTCGTGATTATGGGTTTGTTCTATGTCCTGGTTTGGACATGGTTGTCAAGTACACTATTGTTAAAACCTTCTCCCTTAAGTTTAGGTATGCATTTGCTATGATATTGACTTGGAGAAATTTGATATGCATGTGTGATAAAACGTACAAGTAATAATTACGCCAGGTACTGTACAATCGCAGGGGCAGAATATGCAGCAATTATGCACTTAATACTTGGGGGTGCAGCGGGTTGCGTAGAGCTTCTATTCAGGGGCACTTGAGTCTGCATTAACGCATAAAATCAACCCGCAACTATGTGCGACAGACATATGCAAGGATAGAGTGAAATACCCGTATAAAGGTAGCATAGGTTCAATTTTCACTGATAACCATGAATTTTTGAAAATGACAAAAGTTTGAATTTTTTTTCAGTCTTCTTAGAAGTACAAAATAGAAGATAGATCTTTCCTTTAAATGAAATTTGGTTGACACAATTAGTTCTTTCATTTGCATTATGTATATTTTTGGAAACTTTTAGTAGTTTTTTCAAATTACTGTAAGCAATTCTAAACAATAACAAAAAGGATATTTTCTCAAAATGGCTCTAAATATTTTCTTTGAACTTTTGGTTCGTATAATACTAAATGTACTCTATGAAATGATATAAACAACATTTTGCTCTATCATTTTCTTTTTCAAACATTACAGAAGTAATTTTTTTGAGTAGCCTCTCATGTCGTCAATAGTTATATTAATGGCAAATTGTTCACATTATTGCATTTATGAATACATGTGCTTAAAATGAAGTCATGTAAAGTTTCATGAAAACCCAAAAGTTTTCTGTGAAAACAAGCTCAAAAATCCACATTTTCAGATATGCTCAAATGCCATTTTCTCAAAATGCCTCAAAAATTTTTCTTCAAACGGTTAGTATGGACAGTGCTAATTTCACTGTTTAAAATGGCATTATCATCATTTTGATGTATCCTTTTGTGTTTTTCAAAAATTACACATATATATTTTTTTAAATATCTCTCATGCTGATAATATGGACATTTTCAGTCATTTTTGTACATTATTGCATTTGTGAGTGAAAGTGCTTTAAATGATTTCAAATGAAGTTTTTTGAAAACACAAAATCTTTTTGTGAAAAAGAGCTTCAAATTTCGCATTTACAGTAACGCTTAAATGATATTTTCTTAAATATGGCTCCAAATTTTACAATGAAAATTTCCATATAGTACATGGTTTTACTCTTCTTTAATATAATAAGAGTAATATTTCGAACTTAGCATTGTCTCTCGTTTAGCCATGACTTTAATGAAATCTGAATGCAATAATGAGTAAATGAATACACAGAAGACTGGAAAGTCCCATTTTGGTCGTCCCCCAAACACTTCCCTACCTAAAGAAGCACATTATGATAATCCACAGATACCAACAGAGATGGCTCAGGCAGGGGTGGAACCAAAATATTGGGGAGGGGGAATTTGTGTGTGTGTGACTGTGTATGTATAACACAAAGATAATATAAATTATTAAAAAAGTAAATTATGTATAATAAAATGTTTTTAACAAAATTAAAATAGTAATATTTTTTTATTAAATTGGTTGAACTCAGAACTACAAAACGAAAAACGATTAGGGTATTATATTTTCCGATGTATTATACAGATATGAACAGATAGAATTTAAATAAAAATGCATGACATTGATTTACAAATTAAACATTTGCTTACATACAAACATTACGATCCAGGACTGAAGAAAATTGATAGGATTTCACAAAACATTACTCAAGCCTCTTGAACTTTTTCTTTTAATTCAAGTTCTTTCACTTTTTTCTTATTCTTTTTGGATATTTTCTTTCTCTTCTTAAGTACATATTAACCGTGCCGTCTCCAAGCGCATGTAAGCGATCCATGCCCTATTATTTTGTTTCAGGCACACTGTAATTGTGCGAAATGTCACTGCGGCCCAGGATCTCTCACTTGATACTTAGAGGGAGACCTAACTCCGTTAACTCTGTTTCCGGTTGCGTCGACCACACACCAATACGTGGAAGTCGCCGTAGCACCACTTCTGAAGCGGAGTAAGAAAGCGATGAGCTGTCACACACCTCTGAAGAACAGTCGAAGACTTTTTCATATGAACCACAAATACAATGAGATTCAGGATTCCCATTCCTAACTAAAAGCCAAACCCGCGGTTATTTTTTCGATACATTTTAAACGTTTCTGCAAGTTTTTTTCTTGTGTTTCTCATTTTTATTTTTCCTGTAATTTTACCATTTCATTTTTTCTCTGGGCCACTTTTTTGAGGGGTACGCCTCCACTCGATTCGACACTGCGATTAAATCAGTAAAAGGTCATCAAAATCCGACTCATAATTATTATATTTCCCCATCCTCTGGATACTATATAAATGCCCGACTGAGTCGAGTGTGATCGGTACATTCAGATAGTTTTTTATTCGTAATGTTTTGGACGGATGTGTCATATTACAGATTATGTAGATGGCGCAGACTAAACTCAGCTCATGCTGCGATACGATTTTATTCGTTTTAATAATTATCCGAAAATATTTTTAGGGAGTAGAGAGAAAGTTATGGAATGCTGCGCGAAAAACAGGAAATTTTCTGCAGACAAACTCTTATTACAGGGTCCTGGTAATGAAAGAGTGGATGGATCCAGTTGCTTAATTGAGGGGGGAAATTCTCTAACACTTGGTGTCGCAAAAATCTCGTTTGTGGGGCCTTGAAACCGAAAAATCGAATGGCAGCAAAACATCTGTCAGTCTGTAAACAATGCTAGCGGCTGAACCGATCAGCGATTTTCTCAAAAATTCATATTCCCCAATCGATCTGGCTGATGGTACGGCCCCTGGAATTTGAAACCGATATTTCAATTTTTGGGGGTACTGTTCATAAACACCCAGGGACATTTTTCAAATTTTCAAAATCATCGGTTTTCATAATTTTTGTTGATGTTGTTAGATAGTGTGAAGAAAGTTGAAAAGAATGCTGCAGGTCTCAAGTTCGTTAAAAAACATGATTGTTGGAAAATTGCAACATTTGAAGATTTGGCTTCCTACTACTAAATTATTAAAGACAGAGTTTTCCCTTATGAAATCTGTTCTTTAAAGATAGATTTTGAAAGAAGGTCATGTGCAATTTTTCGAAAATTTGAGTACTTTTTTGCGTACTTTTGCGTAAAAATACGGACAAAAAGTGCTGTTTAGCGCCACTTATTACTTGAAAATTTCGCGAGAATTTAAAATTAATAGTTATTGAAAAATGTTTTTGGGGAAATTTCCGTCATCCCCAGTGTATTCGTGCCTGGCTCAGGGCAAACATTTGTCACTGTAGTGCCTCTGACGTGATCATTCCTTCATCATACTTGCCCTATCCTCACCCGTTACTTGCACCACTTACATTTACAGTCGTACTTACAAATTACTACCATATTTGCAAGGAGATAAGTTCTCGTTCCGGTTGAGGCGGTGCCCCGCTAGTGGGAGAGAACTTGGAGAAAACCCGCAGGCCGATAGCTACGTTGGCGTCAGATTTTGCCATCTATCAGAGGTTAATAATCGCGACCTCCCATGCTAAAAACACACCTATTACAATTTCCAGACTAATGAACTTAGCAGTTGACGCTCCCGAAATCATCAGTCAATCAATCAGTTATGATGTAGAGCATTATGAAGGGAGAAACCAAAGCCAGAAGAAGGTGCAAATTGTGCAAAAGTGCTGCAGTTTACAAATGTTAATGTAAATACATAATATTATTAAAAAAAATATTTCAATGCTTGGTCCTTAATGGATTCATTAATTTATTATAAGTTTTCTCAGTCAAACGTAAAGCAATGTATGAAACATTGTAATTGTTTTCATAAATCAGGAAACTTAATGAACTTTCCTGCATTGCTTTTCATGATTAATCAGATCAGTATTATCAGAGGCGCCCAGACCGGGGAGAGGTGGAAGAAAGTCCTCAGGACTTGACTTAACTGAGGCCCCGCATTTTTTAATTTAATTATTAAAATGTATTAAAATTTTACATTAACATTTGTGTGTGGGATTTTCTACCAACACATTCACAAAAAATATGCCAGTATCGGCTCGTGATTTTTTTTGTGCATGTGTATGTGTGTGTTTCTTTTCTCCGACCCTTTCTCCCTCCCCTCCCCTCTCTCTCTCGCTCTCTCTCCCTCTCTCGCTCTCTCTCGCTCTCTCTCTCGCTCTCTCTCGTTCTCTCTCTCTCGCTATCTCTCTCGCTCTCGCTCTCGCTCTCTCTCGCTCTCTCTCTCTCGCTCTCTCTCTCTCGCTCGCTCTCTCGCTCTCTCTCTCGCTCTCGCTCGCGCGCGCGCGGCGTGCGTAAGTGGTGTATGTAAAAATGTTTCCGTACCCAAATTCTCACTTTCATTAAACGTTCTCGCATGGATTAAAAAAGTATTTTTAATGAAAATATTTGCAGAGTACTTTGTATTCCCCCAAAAGTTTTTCGTTATAATTTGAAAGTTACGTATTATTCGCTGTTGTTAGGTTCAAGAAAAGGAATTAATATTTACTTCTTCAATTGTGTTTAAGTGTAAAAAGTTAAAGCAAAGTGTAACTTCTTGTTACAATTCTCAGAGTGTCCTCACGAATACAATTAGAAATTTGTCTGTACATATTCGAGAATTGCAGGATGCGCTCAAAAAAAACACAGGCTGGCCAATATGACGTTCTTCAATTATTCTGCATGTTCGCCAACCACATGAAGAACGATCTCGTGTGGTCCAGTGGCCGACTGCGTGCGTGCGGTGTGATCTGTCATTCACTCTTTGTTGACAATTACAAATTAATCTGCAATACTTTTTGTAATGTGAAGAAACCGAGAGGCGCATAATGTCATTGAAAAGTTTATATTTTGTGTATCAATATTTGTCAAGAACATTATGGTTTAAAAATATGTAGCGTTATTAAAATTTGAACACGAATTTCATTCGTCTGCCTGAGGAGAAATTTGCTCCAATGGTATACAAAGCGAAATGGGAGTACATAAATAAAAATGAAAACTGGTTGATAAGGCTTTGCCATGAAATGTTCGTTCCGTTACAAAATGAAGTAATTAAATCCTCAATCCGGCGAACAGGTCACTGATCTCTGATGTAAGGATAAATTAACCTATCCAACAAGAGCTCAGTTTGTGTATTGTTACTTGAATAAATTAATGATAAATGACTTTTGAGAAGTCTATAATACAGTGTTTCTTCCTTGTAGAAAGGGATGGCTGCAGGGCACCAAGCAGTGGAATTTGATCACTCATGGCCAGAATCAGCTGAAGGACTGACGTTAGATTTCGGACCCTTTGAAACAGTTCATCGATGGGCACGAATGCCAGAATGTGATGAATTTGTTGGTGCAAGGTACTTGGTGAACTGCATTTATAGTTGATATTATTAACTTGCATACATAATTTCCCTTATTTATCCTTTAGATTCATGTGTTCAGAATCCTACTCTAAAAAATTGAGTGATGAGTTATTGCATGGATTTCTGTACTTTTATATTGTATTGTGTGTGTAAAATATTAATCATTGTTTATTATTGTATTTATCAACAGGCGTAGTAAACACACTGTTGTAGCATACTTAGATGCTATTTATGTATTTGGAGGAGATAATAGTAAGAGCATGCTTAATGATTTGTTACGTTTTGACGTGAAGGAAAAATCATGGGGTCGAGCTTTTTCAACAGGCTCCCCACCTGCACCTCGATATCACCATTCAGCAGTTGTAAGATTTCTTTTCTGTTTACTGTTTAATAAATATGTATAAATTAATTATTAGAGGGCAGCAAATGATACTTCATATTATCCAAAAGAAATCAATAATTAATTATTTTAATGTACATTTCTAACTTACTTGTAACATTTAAATGTTCATTCTGATTGCTTTAAATAACTTTCTGGGAGATTAAACAATCTTCTCAGGAAATCTTTTTAAGTTTGTGGAGAATATTTCTATTTTTAAAGTATTTTGGGTTTATACATGTACTTTCTTACTAATATTGGATATGAGAAGAAAAAGGAGAGAAGGAATATTAATTTGACCATAGATGAAGTGCAAAAAATATTAATTGACAACTGTTCCACAGGGTTCCATTTTTGGATATGTTTTGTCAAATTCAAATAATCTTTGTTAATGATAAAAGTTAAAATTCATTGTTAATATCTTTTTTTTTTTCAATGCAGGTTCATGAGAGTTCCATGTTTGTTTTTGGAGGATATACTGGAGACATTCACTCTAATTCTAATCTTACAAATAAAAATGATCTTTTTGAGTATCGCTTTGGAAGTGGCCAGTGGATTGAATGGAAGTTTTTTGGCAGGTACATGAATTAATTCATTACTTTGTTTCACTGTATTTTTTATACTTCATATTTGGATTAGATCATAATAGAAAAAATTACTGTTTGGGATGTTTCAAGTTATTCTGCTGTTAATTTCTTTTATATATATCAATAATTTCCAGGCTGATAAGTCATGGTCCAGTTAATGTTGACTGAATCATGCCAAATGGACCCTGGCCTATCAGCCCAGAAATAATCATTGTTATTGACTTGGCCATGAAAGCCAAATGTCAAGATATCCCTAGATGCAAATTGCAATGCAATATTTTTATAGGACACCAGTACCTCGATCTGCTCATGGTGCTGCAGTATATGATGGGAAACTGTGGATTTTTGCTGGTTATGATGGCAATGCTCGTCTTAATGATATGTGGACCATCTCTCTTACTGTAAGTTGATGAGAAACTTTATTCTTTTCTAGAAATTCTTACAATTTTCACATCTGACTATTATTCGTATGATTTTATATATTCTGAAGAACTCAAATTGTAATTTTTTACTTTTATGGATAGTAAAGACAGTAGACTAGAGATTTGAAACAGTGAATTATTCTGAACTGTAAATGTAGCTTTTTTCTCTCAACTGTCACACTCTCGGTGGGTTTTTGGTCATTGAACTAATAACATTTGTACAATTTCCTGTTTAGTCTCCTACTTTTGAGAATTGTGCTTTTTTACTCAGTGGTTTTGTAATTTGTTTGTTTGAATTTTCATGTTTTCTAATTTCATATATATTATTTTCATTATTATAATAAATATTTTGCTTTGAAAATTGAAAATAATTAATTTCTCTCTTTGGAGTAACAGAGTGTTGATATATGTTATAATTTTGTTATAATTTTAAAAAGTTAATATTAGTAATGAGAGTCCTAATCTTGTGTGTTTAAAGTAATATTTATATTTAGTAAGGTATTAACTTTTTTCTCAAATATTGAAACTCTTAATAAAAGCATGTTTTGTGTTTTTCCCTTTCCTGATTTCATTTGCGTGAGCTTGACTTCAATGTTATTTTTAATATGTCCACCATGCATTGCAAGAGACCTTCCCATGTGCAGGGGGACAGCAAGGCATGGGAAGAGGTCCACCAGTTGGGCGACTGCCCTCCCACATGCTGCAATTTCCCTGTGGCTGTGGCTCGTGAATGCATGTTTGTCTTCAGTGGCCAGAGTGGTGCCAAAATAACCAACAACCTTTTCCAGTTTCACTTCAAAGATAGATGGTATGAGTTTTATGAGATAGTACCACATTTTTTAATTGTAAAATGTTCTAAATAGAATTCTGTGTTGCTATGACTTGATTTGCCATGTTGTTTTCAGTATATTTAGGTAGAGACAATCTTAGTGATATTATAGTTTCTTTAATTTTTTTGTGTTCTAATAAATAATATTGTATTCAAAGCTTCTTTTTGGCAACAGTGTTCTTTAAGCAGTAATGATCAAGATATCATTTTGGATTCATCCACACGATCATGCTTCTAAGTTTTTTGAAACAATTTTATTACCATAGAATTGTAATATTTTCCCGAGTACTGTCATTACCAGGTCAACAACATAAAAGCATCTCTTGGTATCTTATCCAGAATCATGTGCACTAAAGATGATCATGCAAGCTGTCGGATATCCTAAGGCTCATTTCTAGTTTATGACTTTTGAAAATGGTATCCTATTTCTGCGCACATACTTCAGAAATATTCTGTAAATCTTTGCTTCATGCAAATTTTCTTTGATTTTGTAGTGTGTATTTTGTCTTCGTTTTTTTCATTTTGTGCATGTTTGATGTGTAAATGAATGTTTGCTGCCAGTTAAACAAGGATTAGTTTTTGTGTACTTATGTTTGGTACTAGGTTTTAATGATTTAAATCACCATTAAAACAAAAGATATTTTTATTAAATTCACTGATTTAAATAAGTTTTTACAAATTGTTAAAATAAACATTTACTTTATGTCTATTTCAAAGAACTAATAAATATGAAACATATATAAAAATGCAGTTGTTAATAATATGGAAATGTAGCAAATTGTGTGTTCTGATAATATTTCTAAAAAGAGGCAGTTGCCATGACTTCTGCCCCAACCCTTGGATATTGGAGTATAAATAGAAATCACTTGCGTAGAATAATACACTAGAACAATAAAAACTAACAAATACTTAATACACATCATATCATAGGATTTAAATCCAATTTAAATTTTAAACTACTCAGATTTAAGTTTTAAAAAATCCGATTAAAAACCTATTGATTTTGAGATATCCTAGTTTCTACTTGAATTTAAAATTGGCTTTACTGTAGTTTTAACAAGTTTTTTTTCTTTCATGTAATCACTGTTTGCTTACTCTTACATTATGAGGCCATTTGTGAATTTAGATTTGGAAAATGACCTTTTTCACTTTGTTCTACTTCTGTAAACAAGATTTTCATAATATCTTTAATAGCATGTCTTATTAGTAGACACAAACTTGAATATAATATGATGAGAAACTTAAACAGGAATAGTAGATGTACCTAGCATGTGAACAACTATTATCTGGAATTTCTTCTCAAAGCAGTTTTTTCTAATAACTTGTTTACCATTAGCACATTTAAGCATTGTAAATTTTCTGTACTTTGCAGATAGAGTTGACATTTTTCAGTTTCAATAGCCTTCATATAATTTTTCCAATTACAGTGTTGAACATACAAGTACAAAAATGTATATTTAACTTGTTCAATATAATTCAGTTTTTGCAGTTTAGTTTCCATTTGTCCTGAAATGCTTTTTATTTAATAATTCCATATTGTATGGTTTTCTTTTGTCCAGTATCCAACCATTCCATAGAGGACATTCAGAGATCCTTTGTTTTTCGTCTAGGCTCATCTTTCCCCTTTTGAAATATAATTTTCTGTTCTCTGTGTGTGTGTGTGTGTTTTTGGTGTAAATCAGTCAGTGTTTTTTTCTCCAAATTGAATGATTGAATTTATTTTAAAAATAGTATATTTTAATTGATACATTTTCTGATTTTTAAAACCTTTTTTAGCTGTTCTTTACATGTTGAGGGGATAGCAGTTTTCGTCCTTCATATGTCTCTATAGGCTTGCCAAAACAATAAATGTACATATTCTTAGTTTGTTGTGTCAACCTTTGAAACCTAAGTAGGTGTTATTAATTTCCATTGTTGTTTGTCGTTCAAACATGAATTAGATGACATTGTCAAATATTGTGGGGAATGAAACTGTCAGTATACAGTGGTGTCCTGAACATTGTCTCATGCCCACTCAAATGCCATGTGCGGATTGTGGAGCATTATTACGGGCAACTGGGAACAGAGCAAAGATGTTTGGAGACAGGGAACAGAGGAAAGACTATTGAAAGCCGACAGCATCCCGTACATCATTGTCTCTCACATGATAGTTTGTGCCAAAATGATTTGGACATCATGGAATATTTGAGGCAAAAAGATTGCAGAAGAATGGGTAGAGATCCTTCCCTGTTTCTGGTTGAATATCATAATATTGCAGTTTGAGGCTTGTGATTTTTGTAACTAAAGTGTTCTTAAAATTTTTAACTGTTTTGTACACAGCCTGCAATATTTTCCTTCATTGCTTTAGGTTAGAGAAGATTACATTATATTACAAGGTCATATTCAGGGGCGTATCCTGACAGGAATTTTGGAGAGAATGTTTCATATTAGAGATTTTGTAAACTTTCATAGCCTGTACTAGCTCATGCTGCGATACAATTTTGTTTTAATGATTATCTGACTATTTTTGCTTGAATGCTTAGTGATAAGTTAAAATTAATAGTTACTGAAAAATGGTAGGGGGGGGGGGGAATTTCTCTCCCTGTGGATCCGCCCCTGCCATATTCATCTATGGTTAGGTTCTTTTCCTGTGAATACAAATCTTATGTAAGTTTCCATAAGTTGGTAGTTGCATGGTGCAGAACGGCATGATTTGTTCGCCAGTTTGTATCAAGACAAAAGGCAGGTGCAATGCGCTGCATCATGTAAAGGATATCCCGTTTTTCTACCAAGTTGTTTACATTCATTCATAATAAATGAGAGAAAATAATGTATCAAGTGTAAAGTGCATTTTTTTGAAGTATTAATTTTTTAAAGTATTACTATGTGCTGAAGATGTAATGGAAATGTTCAACATATATGAAGACTCAAAATGTAGCATTACATTAAGTTTATTTGAATAAAATATCTTTTAAAGTGAGTGTTTCTTGATTTGAATTTTGCAGTTGGACACGCATCTCAACAGAACACATTCTGCGTGGTGCCCCACCTCCACCTGCCCGCCGCTATGGTCACACAATGGTGGCATTTGACCGACATCTGTATGTATTTGGCGGTGTGGCAGACTCAACTCTTCCAAATGATCTGCACTGTTTCGACCTTGATCAACAGACTTGGAGTGTCATTCCCCCTGCTGCTGACTCAAATGTTCCATCGGGTCGACTTTTCCATGCTGCAGCTGTTGTCGGTGATGCAATGTTTGTCTTTGGTGGAACTGTTGACAATAATTTGCGGTCTGGAGAGATGTATCGCTTTCAGGTGAGTTGAGTTAAATCTACTTGAAATTGTTCTTTAAAAGCTTAAATTCCTTTTGCATTTTTAACTACTAAATCTTCTTGTAGATGTAGGAACCCATTGGATAAAAATTAAATGAATAAAATTTTGTAGCATATGTAGCGTACAAGGTATGTTTATGTAGCGTACAAGATAATTGTTTGAAAATTGTTTCAAGTATGATGTATTATAGTTATTGTGGGAATGGAGTTGGAATTCTATGCTTAGGATTTTCCTAATTGCTTCTTCAACTTTTTTTCAGTTTTCGTGTTACCCGAAATGCACTCTTCATGAAGACTTGGGACGTATCTTAGATAGAAGGCTCTTCTGTGATGTACAGTTTGTTGTAGGCCTGGAAGAGGCTAGAATATCAGCTCATGTTGCCATAGTTGCTGCAAGGTCTCAATGGCTCAGAACACGTATTAAACAAGCTTTGGATGCTAGAGATAGACATCTTGAAAAGGTATTTTGATTTAAAGTAAAACAGTGAAAAATTTTGGTGTAAATATACAACCAAAAAAAGTTTTTAAATGATGACGTTAGCAGTGTCATTATTAGGGTTTTCAAACTTCAAAACAGTGTTTCTAAAAGTTTTAAGAGATAATAGAAAATTCAGTGTTTGCAATTGGAATGTTGCTTGGTAAATTTTTTAACATTATATTTTGCTCAAGTTCGTGAACATTCTTTATTAATTGTTTTGTACATGATGTCTAATGTTCCAAAATCAGTTATATTCTTTTGTATTAAAAATATTTTGGAGCTAAGCATTATAAATGAATTTCATATATATTTAATAATAATAATGCAGTAACATCTTCATAACAATATAATGCACATTTTGATTACACTGGGCATACATAGTATTAAGGGCCAATTGTGTGATGCACACTCTTAAAATTGGTTTTTCATAAAATTGCTTATTTTGTAGGGTAAAAAATTCATTCAGTTGTATGCCATGTGTATTTCAGGTTTAACAATTCATTGTGAAATAGAGTCTGTTTTGGTTAGCATTTTGTTAAAAAAAAAAATTCTTTGCTTTCCTCTTCAAAGATATTTTCAGTACATTTGAAATTGCTGTGCATATTTGTGAACACAAATGTTTGCAACCTCGAAAAATGGGCTTAGAAACCATGATAGTTTTTAGGATATATGGAATGTGAAATAAATGTTTTTGTTATTGTTGTTTTAAGTTTTTTACTGATTCACTTATGAAAATCAAATTGAATGGGATACCATCATCGAAAAAAAATATCATTTGGCAGTAATCTAGTTATGTATTTCACACAGTTGGTTATTCCATGATATTTGAAACGTATTTGTGCAAAAATTATGGATTGTGTTTCTTGGAACTTATATCATGATATGGCATAGAAACCAAGCCTTTCTACAACTGTTTTGTCTATCCATTATGTAAAAGATATCAAGACTTTGTCATGTTGGTCCAACTGGCTTTAAAAGTATTCTTTGTGGAAATATTCATCACATGTATGATGAACATTTCCCAAACCTTTGAGGTTCCTAATGTTTTAAGTATTTAAAGGATTAAAGTCATAATGGTAAAAGGATTATCACAAAGAAATATATTCAGTAAAAACCATGGTAATTATTTTCTGTGAGATAATATCTTTGCATTAAAGAAACCTCATTATCAAGATTATCCTTTTTGTAATGCGGAAAAGAAATTAAAACGAACTCTATTCAAGATGTCACTTTCTCTCTAAAGGATAAAAACATAAACACAAAAACAAGAAATACCTTTCTCAGTATCTTACTCCATAGAGATTAAGTGCTTTTTTTTGTGATTAATTCTCTGTGTAAGTAACAAAGACAACAAGAATGATTTAATATTAGGGCCATTGTGTTGAAAATATCATTTTTCATTATGTCATTGTACAGTAATTATTAGAGTTGTTTTGAAAATATTGAATGATGTCTTTTCTAGGTTTTTGGAACAACAAAAGTGGCATTTAAAGAGGTGCCTCTTCCAGAAGTACGTTTAGGTGATGCTGTGCCTGAAGCATTTGAGATGGTTCTCAATTACATTTACACAGATCGAATAGATCCTACCAAAAGAAGTAAGTGCTCTCACAAAGTTCTACAGTATTGTACATCAAAACACATACAGTAAAACCTGTCTAAGGCAAAAACTGATTTCAGAAAAATCTGTGAATGGACTATTTTCCAATGCAAAGTACTCTGGATAAACTGGAAACTTGCCTTATGCGGAAACAAAGGAATTTTTAGTATGACAGTATTAAAAATTCTAGGTACGACAGAAAACAAATATTGTTTTCAAATTAAACATTGATTTGTAAGTGTGTTGACATTGTACCAAAAGACATTCAGAGCTGTGCTCATCCATTTCTCAGCTACCCTTGACCGAACATCATATTTCCCATGCTACTCATGCAAAAGCCACTGTTTATTTGTAATAGCACTTACCTTCACAAACCCCTATGAAGGAAGGGAAGACATGAAGAGTGATCTTTCCACAGTTCTTGTAATATTTTCTTTGCATTCAGTGGTTCTTAACTTTTACTGTTGTTCAGTTGGTACAGAACAGTAGTGTGCTATGGACATTGAAGTAATAAAACCTAAGGCGGAAACCTGCACCTGGAAAAAGTTTCAGAATGGGCTATTTTTAAATGCAAAGTACACTGGATAAGCCAGAAACCTGCCTAACACAGAAACGGAAAGGAATTTTTAGAACAATTGTATTAAAAATTCTGGATAAGAAGGAAAACAAATATTGTTTTAAAATTAAACATTGACTTGTAAGTGTGATGACATCAAATCACAAGGCAATCAGAACTGTTGTCGTACATTTGTTTTCTTAGATATCCTTGTTGTAACATCATTTTTCTCATGCTACTCGTGCAAAAGCCACTATATTTATAATGGGTCTTACCTTCACAAGCCTGTGTGACGGGAAACTCAAAGAGTGATCCTTCCGTGGTTACCGTAATGCATGCTTTGGGTTCAGTGTTTACTGTTGCAAACTTTAAACTGTTAAACATTTTTTTATTTCCAGCACATAACACAGACAAGCAAGGATAATATCACAAATAAATAGAACATCCAGAAATAAATGCCAGTCTATATATCCCATTATGAATGTATTCGAAACAATGAATTTGTTACCTTATACAATGTTTTATTTTCTCATCACTTCAAACAATTAATTTTAAAATATAATGTTCATGTTAATCTCGTTACTATTCATGAAAACATAGTATCTGACAATTTCTTGGTCCTGCAGCATTACATTCTTGAAATACTAAACTAATTAAATACTCGAAAAAAAATTCAGACGTAAACTACATAATGAATGTCACTGACTTCAATTCTTTTATAATTTATAATTTAATCATTAACTCAAAATATTTTTGTTCTGTCGCATTGGAAAAACTGGAGCTTAAAGTGCCGTGCACATATGCCATATTAGGTGAAATTACTGCAAGCGGGTCGAAGTGTGGTGACAACGGAATCCAAATACATTTTTTTTTCAAGTGCCATGTTTCTAATTTAATCTATCGAATGCTAGTCTCTTATTAAAATATACAAAAAATAAATTGCAACTAAATAGACAATAGATAGACAAGTGGTATAAGTGGTATAATTGCACATTTTTATTTTGCATATTATAATTTTAAAAAAAGAAAAGTCCGCAACACTGTGCATGTATCCATCAAGATAAATCTTAGAAATTAGAATGGTCTCTAGCCCTGAAAGAAATGCTCAAATTAATAAATATTCCAAATTATTCACTTGGATATTACTTCTGGAGTTAATCGATTACCTTAATTAAAATTGTGTATGATAAATTACACTGGCCTGCATTTTTTAAAAACAATTTTGGTGTCTAAATTTGTTCAATGGTAGTAATTGACTACGCTGAACTCGAAAATAATATTAGTTTTCCTCAATCATGTCAAGTTTTTGCCCTGTGGATCCTATGGCTATTCAGCATACTATTTTGACCATTAGGACCCATTTACCATTTATGGTTTATAGAGGGTCAATAACTAGATAACAGACATAACAACAACAGTATATTACATTAAGGGCAGTATTAAGTGAATAAATCACAAGATAGTTTCAGCGCAATGTTTGTTAATAGAAAATTATATTTAAAAACACAAATATTGTGGGAAAAATAAATACTTTCGTAATTCCTTTCAGTATACATCCCTCATGAGAAATAAATGTGTATGATTGAAATAAATGTAGCTATTTCGCTTTTCCTTTATCATATGTTAAAGTTTTTTATATAAGACAATTCATTTTATAAAAATGATGACTTAAGCGCCTTTCGTTTATATGTGGCTTCTGGTTCATCTCTTTTCGGTCACCAAAAAAAGAACCATCGTATCCCAGTGACCTTGATACATCTCTTACATTGTCCTGATATCATGGTGGAACTTTTCTCCTTGTTCCTCACTAGAATCCCCACAATTGTCTGGAAAATAATTCTCAGAAACTACACCCAGAAAATGTGAGCTCCCATGTTCTTGAAGCTGTTCAGGAGACTTCGAATGATATCTTCATATTCGTGACTTCTTTCCTTTCCAAGAAATTGTTTTACAGTGACTGTGAAATCAAGCCAAGCTTTCCTTTCCATTCATAGTCTTTTCAAACTTTGGATGATTCATTAATCTTCTAATTTGGGGGCTATCAAAAATACCTGCATTCAATTGTCCCTCCCTGATGTGTGGAAATGTCTTCATTATATAAAGAAAGCTGGGTTGTGTTTATTCATTGTTTTAACAAGATATTTCATTACCCAAGTTTTATGTGGAGAGGTGGGAGCAAAATTTTTTGTGGGTCAATCAATAGGTTGGCAATATTATTGTTTCTATTGGGTGTAAAACTTTTTCGAGATGGCCACTCCGGTTGTATACATTTTTGGAGTCTGCCTGACTAACAAAGAAAGCAGCGATGTTTAGTGTAACATCCTTGCATTCCCAATAATAGTGAGATAAACTCTGAAAATAAAAATGTCAAGCACATTACTGTTTCAGGAATTTTTTTCACCCTCGTCAGTAATTTGTATTATAACATTTTTGCATTTTATATTAATGTTAATTGATGAAGTTTATGTTTCTTTAACATGTATTATACAACTGTAGTAATTAAAACAATGTCTGAAAAAAAAATCGTATTAGCATTAAAATTTAATAAAGACTACAAATGTCATAAACACACATCTACTTTTAGAGAAAAGAACTGACCTGATACAGAAATAACGATTACTGATTTTGCGAATCAGCACCAAAAACAGATTCAAAACTAAATAAAACATTACAGGCATCAGAAATGATGCAGACCAATGTTATTATATCATATACTATCACCTATATATACAGTTTCATGGTGGTGTTGCATGCACTTCACAGTTGTATGATATCTTAAACTGGACAATATTATAATTTTATGAATGATAACCTAAATAATGCTGCTCTTTAGAATTATTTGCCTCTGGTATGAAGGAATGATGAAAACTATTATACCCTCGGCAGACCATCAACTTTATGTACTCATACATCAACACATTGAGAAGACAAATTGTAGAATGAAGTAAAGTATAAGTGCAAGAAAGCAAAAATATAATTAATATTAGCATTTTCAGTAGTAGTTGGTGTGAAACCTGTATATTTCATTAATTTCAACCAGAAATAACACAAAAACTACTGTTTCTTTTTGTTGTTTTTCAATTGTACATGTCCTTTATTTAAATAACTAATTTTATACAACACACTTTGTCTGAAGCAAAAATCTCCATCTTCAATTTTGTATTTTTGAAAAGCTTTTTGCAATTTTTGAAAAAACAAGCAATACCCAAAAGTGAGACCAGCGACATATGTCTTTCCGTTCTTTATTACATATGTGGAGGAAATTTGAAGAAAACATTTGGAGGGGATTTTGAATAATTTTTTGATAATTTCAATCTTAAAAATACAAAAACCACTTGTTTTTTCAACAAATTGTACATGACCTTTTTTTAAGAGCTCACTTTGTACAACAGACTTTATCTGAGACAAAATCTCTATTTATAATTTTGAATTTCTTTTTTTTTTTTCTTCTTCTTTCTTTCTTTTTTCCAAAAAAATTCAGGATGCCAACAAAAATGAGACCTGCACCATTCTCTTAAATGTTCTTTGCACTATTTAACAACACATTTTTTTGGAAAATTTTGAAAATGTCCTGTGTAATGTACCTCCCAAAATTAAAATAACGGCTTCAAATTCCAGGGTCCGCGACATCAGCAAAGCAAATGTGGAATATCAGTTTTGGAGAAAATTGACTGAGCGGTTTATGTGCTAGCGTAAACCCGCAATAAGTTTTTACCCTTTCCTTACCTCCAATAAGAGTTTTTGTGTTGAAAATTCGCCGTTTTCCGGCGCACGATTACAATACTTTCTCTTCTTGTGTTAGTAAGTGCGAGAAAGTTAAAATAAAGAATGAGTGGTTAAAGTATTTTTGGTATAAATTATATGGTTGTTGCAATATTCGCAAGGCAAATAGCTGAAGCCTAAATCATCAGATAAATTCATCTGTTCCTACAAATATTGAAAAAAATAATATTTCTTTTACATTTTATGAAGTTCTTTGTTTTCTGAATTTTCAGTTTTTATCGCAAACCTTAATAAATGGGAAATCAGTTCTAGACGGGAGAAAATGTTGGACACAAACATTGCCAGTATAGACAGGTTTTACTGTATTTATATTTTGTCACAGGCTCTCATTCATTGTATTTATTCTGCTTCTTTGTTTGTAGTTGAAGACCCAACTAGCAATCGTATCGTCCTTCTTATGATGGATGTTTATAGACTTGCAGTTCAGGTTGGTTAAATCAGTACATTTTAGCTGTTGCATTTTTGAGATCTCTTAATTCTAAGACCTTGTTGCTTTTTTGTTTGTTTTTTTATTTGTTTATATATATATATATATATATATATATATATGTATATATATATATATATATATATATATATATATATATGTATATATATATATATATGTATATATATATATATATATATATATATATATATATATATATATATATATATATATATATATACACAGAATAAAATGTGTTTGCTTTTCCCCATCTCTTTTCCTCTTAATAAAATAGTGTTTGAAAATGTGATGTTCTTAAATACCAAAATATTACATATATTCTTGATAAGTAGTGTTTTCAAAATAAAGATTGAAACTGCTAACCTGGCAAATACGCTTCTTCAAGATTGAAGTAGCAAAGAATAGTGATGTAAGTTGCTAATTCTTTTTTTTCTTGCAATTTATCCACAGTTTGATATGCGTAGATTAGAACTTCTGTGTGTTCAGTACTTAGAAGCAACAATATGTTGCCGCAATGTCTTAGAAGCTCTTACAAATGCTGCACGACTCAAATTATATTTTATCAAGGAGTTATGTCTTAAATTTGTTGTGAAAGATACTAATTACACAACAATTGTAATGAGCCGTGAGTTTGAAACCTTAGCCCAGCCACTGATGGTGGAAATCATTCGCCTAAGACAAGTTCCAAGGGCTCGTCCTTTACCTGAGCCTCATTTTGATGGAAACGGTAAGTTTGAAAATTTGAAATAGTGTATGATTAAAATGTTATGACACCCATGTTTTAATATTTGTATACAAACTGCTACTTGTTGAAAACATTCTTTATTATCAGTCTGCAATATTCTTTGTGATTTGTTCTTTCTTATTAATTAGCATTCAGAATTAGCCTAATTTAAAAACATTTTTTCCATATTTGCATATGTAGTTGAAAATTACATTAAAAGGCTTTGTTAAACCCTTTTGTCTTTATACTTGATCTTTAACAAATTAAACTTTAAATAATAGTAATAACTCTCTAAAATATGTTTCAGTTGGTACGACATTGGAGCAAGACATGGAGTCATTTCTGAAAGCATCTGAGTTATGTGATCTCACATTAATGTTAGATGGACAGTCAATTCCAGCTCATAAAGCCATTTTAGCTGCTCGTTGTTCTTATTTTGAAGCTTTATTCCGTTCTTTCATGCCCGAAGATAAAGTTGTTCAGGTGAGTGAGTAGTACTGCTGAATTTATTTATTGTGCCTTTGAAATTCAAGAATTATTAGGAGCTGATCCAATATACCATAATTACCCAAATATTAAGTCGTCTGTGAATATAAGATGACCACTAATTTTAAAGACATTTTTAAATTTGTTTTTAACTAATTCTATCTATATAGTTAGAATAAATTTCCAAATTATTTAATTGTGTGGCAATGTTATATCTTAGTATTACCTGAACAATCACTAATTTCTTGCTTCTTAAAATAATCATGGTTTTTAATCATTAGCACAATATAATCATCTTTACATATATTATTGTTTCTTTCATTTTAATCCTTCTCCCAGTTTGCGTTGTCCTCCAACTTTTTAGGTATCCCTTAAAATTTCGAGCATTGAATTTGCATTTGTGTTTCACCTGATGCCACCTAAATGTATTCCCTTCAGTGTTACTAATTTTCTTCCTTTTGTGCTCTTATTTGTGATCTCTGATTCTCTAACAGTTCATAAACATTCTTTAATAGCATTCAACAGTGCAAAGTTTTTGCTAAGAAAATATGTTATTAATCTTTCTCTGTGGTTCTTACTTCTATCAATGACTTTTTTTTTCATCTCTTGCAAATTTGTGAATAATTTTTATCAATATTTTGGCATGGCAATGCAGTGGCAATGGTAAGGAAAGGCAGTGTAAAATTATAAATCCTTACTTCTTATTCTTAATCTCCAAATATGAGACGAATCTGTAATTTTCAAATGGGATATTTAGAAAGAAACCTCGTCTTAAATTTGGGTAAATACGGTATATAATATTGCTATTAATTCTGATTAGTCTCTCAAAGTGACCACTGACATCAAAATTATCTTTACCATTTTGAAGTATCACTGTACTTGTCAAAGATTGTTTGTGAAGGTTTATTTAATTCCTTTTTCAGATTCAGATAGGAGATGTTGTTCCTTCTCGACAAAGTTTTGATTCTTTATTACGGTACATATACCATGCTGATGTGGCTATGCCTCCTGAAGATTCTTTGTACTTGTTTTCTGCCCCATATTTCTATGGATTTACAAACAATCGCTTGCAAGCTTTCTGCAAACAGAATTTGGAGATGAATATCACTTTTGAAAATGTGATTCAGATTTTAGAAGCTGCTGATCGCATGCAAGCCCAAGATATGAAAAAATATGCACTTTCCCTCATTGTACATCACTTCTCAAAGGTATGGCAAACATTGTGGAAATAATATTATTTACATTTGTAAATTCTATAATATGTGTTTTTCATTTGATGCATTGTTTTTAAAAACCTATTTTGCATTTCCAATGGTGTATAATAATGTGATATATGTTGAAGAATGAGTCATCCTATATCATACATCATTGCACAGTTTTTGAGTTTGTAAATCAAGGAATGTTTTCCTTTGGTTTTTGCATTTCACTGAAAGACTGGAGTTAAAACAGGAATAAATCAGGAAAAAATAAATTTGTAATATTTGCTGGACTTACAATTACAAAATAAATGTATTACTGTTACATTTGTTTTTAAACAAAATGAACATTACTATTTGGAGAAATAAAGCATTTTTTTTTTCTCCCAATGGTGTGTTAATAGCATCATTACTGAAAGTCTTTTAGATTTTCAAAATTTTCATGTGAAATGAACAATTAATTTCTTTAATATTCAGGAATTTCTTTTCCATGTATATTTGTGTTCCAACAGGTAGCGAGGCTTCCCCGAACCCGAGCTCTATCTCGAGAGTTGTTGCTCGATATTATTGATGCCCTTGCTGATGACCTTAGTGAACAAAGGCTTACTCAGGATATGACTTGTGTCTCATTGAGTTCTGACTGTTGATAATTTCTCAGTATTCTCTTAGACTTGCACATGAAGAAAAAAAGTTGATTATAATGTAATTATATTGTATGTTTTGATGTTTAATACTTATTTGTTGGCTTATTGCACATATGATGTAAAAATTGATTTTGTAAATATATAATTTTTTATGTGACATTTGCTTGTGATTTTCATTTTTTCCTTTCTGAGGTGCTACAGCCCATTTAGATGTGTTATGTGCAGATTTGCAATACTGGTAGTGCCTTTCAAGATTGTAACGATGAAATAAAGCAATCCATTGCCCTGCCCTGTAGAGGATGGAGAAGGAAGAATTATTTGTGATCTACTCTCTGTTATTGGACTCCAGTGTCAATTAATTAGCTGAAGCGACTAGTCAGTAATTCTTATCCAGTCAGAAGCATTACCCAACCTAGTTTCTTAGCTGATGTCGAAACTCACTCACTGTTGATTTTTAATATAAAATGGTCTCCTCCTGGTCTTATGAAACTCTGTTTGCAGATGCGCATTTATAAATGCTAATATACCCAATATTTAAAATTATACATAAGATTGTGAGTAGGGTCAACACCACCTAGATATAGGTGGTGTTGTTTGGGTAGAAAAATATTTTGTAATTAGTGCTCATAAATATACATGGATTGCACAATGCAAATCGAGGCAAACTAATTAAATTTTTATTTATTACATTTTTGTTTTTTTTCTAGAAACAATATAAAGACAGATTTTCTTCCAAGATGAAGATAATAACAAAAAACACAATTGAAACTTAAGAAACATCAATGCATTTCACTGTAAAAAACAAAAATAATTCTTTTTGAATTGAGGGATGGCTTCAATAGAACAAAACTCTTTGGAAACTAAGAATCATAATCAATTGAACGTTCGTGGGAATGTCAGTGAATTTTATATGTCATTACTTTGTAAATATGAAAGTTTTGAAGGCAAATCCACAATTTCTTGTACAATATTTCGTAATAAACAATTTGATAATGAAAATCAAATGTTTTGAAGAAGGTTGAGAGATGATTTTAACCATTATCTGGTGTGAAAAATAGCAACTCTTCTAGAAAACATGTTTCCATTTCCTAATTGCTTAAAGCTTTCCAAAGTTTCGACACCTTCAGTAGGAGGTCTATCAAATGGAAATCCCATAGCTCGTCGATCAGGATACTTTTCTCCCCTTACACCACAGTAACTTGATGCATCTCGGCACATATTAGTACTTCGTTGATTTACCTGGAAATATTTTTTATTTAGATCAGTGAAACCATATGTTCTAATGAAAAAAGCATGATTTTAATAAATTATTTTGACTGATTTAAGAATAATTCTGTACTATTATAACTATACACTCCTTCTGTAGTCATGAGACATTGAATGATCTTTTGATAAAATGGATAAGTAAATAGATTAGCCCTCTGCATTTTTGAATAAATTTTATAACTTACTTGATCGTCAGCATAATTTGACACCATCACAAAGAGATCTGCTTGCAGACCATCAGGAGTGCCTTTAGGTAAAAGCATATGCTGAGGCCAACCACACCCACAATAATTTGTGTCTTCTGATGTAGCTTGATTTCTGTCTTGATTGCGAAATGTCCTTTCATAAGGAATGGTGACACTAGATTGAGTAGAATTCCGAATAAAAGTGTGATCTCCACTTTTTACTGCAACAATAATTGTAAATGTTGAAATCGTAGTCATAGCATTATATTATTTTCATTGATATAATAATATAAGTAAAGCCAATTAATGTAACCCACGGAGTACAACTGTCAATCAAGAGATTGCGTGGTCAACGCTGTAGTAAGTGTGTACACAATGACCACCATAAGATTGCAAGTTCTTGACTGATAGTAATTTATGTTAAGTAGTTGTGAGAAGTAAGTTGGTATCTTTGTAAATGTATATGCTTAGTTAATATTCAGTATTGAATCAGTACAATTAATATTGATGATCTACCAATAATTCATATAATACAGTAAGTATCAGTTATTAAAATATTTGTTACTTCAATTAATTTGTTTAAGTTATCTATAATTGGAAAATTTGAAGAGATGAACTTTAAATAAATATTTGTGTCATACAAATTTTAAATGTAAATTACAGAAAAAGGATCATGTATAGAAAAGAGATACAATTGGGGTTTTCTCTCTTGACCAAATATTTCTTAAGTAGTTGACAATTTTCATTGACAGACTACATTCCATTTGCTACCCATTGACACTGGCAACTAGTGCATGTTGTTGCTACCTAGGGCAAACCAAAGTATCACAGTGAAATGTATAAACCTCTTCACCTGTTAACATTCAGTTTATGTTCCCATACCGAAAGAACAAGAAAGTTGTTTATTCATAAACATTTAGTCAGCTACTGAGGGCTACAATAAATACTCGTATTTCACACATAATTCTTGTAACATTAAACATCAGAATACTATATTTTCTTTTATTATACAAATGGCTTGCCTCATAATATACTGTACAAAGATTTCAGGCATAATATTAATATTTTGGCCTTACAAGAGCAAGTGGCAGTCCCAAAAGGCAATCTTTATATTGCATACCTTTTTTTTGTAAATTTCATATAAATTAGGAACTATGGAAAAAATTTTAGTGAATCATTGTCGTTGCTCATCATATTTGAAAATTAAAATTACTTCTAATTAGATCATCCTCTGTTAATGATATCTTATTCCTCAAGAAAATCAATGTTGATACTTGTTTTATGATCTTATTTTCTAAGGCTATATTTGTTCTGCTGTATTCTTTACCTATACCTATCATTCATTTTTAATTCTTTGTGTGTTTATTTAATTTATGAGCTGCTCTTTGTATTTCATCTTCAGTTTTTGCTAGTATTGCTTGGTCATGTGCATGTTTTTATTTTCTTGTCCTGCCTCATAGTGATATATTTCATTATTTATGAAATTACTTAACATGGTGGTTGACAATGTTTATTTTGTATAAAAAAATTTCTGACTAAAACCTGTACTAATTTTTACAAAAGATCTATAATGTGTCTTTATAATCTGATAAAATGTATGAAAAAATATTCAGTATGTTCTATTAAAATATGATTATTGTGATGGCTTTTGAAGTACCACAAATTTCTGAATTCAAAGGAAATAAAAATGCAATATCTTTGAAACATTATTTGTTACAAACAATATGATCAGATCCCAGGTATTGTGTACAGGAAACAAATTATTATGCTGTAAGCACTGTTACAAATAAATAAGGACCTTTCTTCCAAGTGTTAAAATGTGAAAGAGATCTGTCAAATGAATTGGGTTTAAAATCAAAGTTGGTAACACAGAAGCCATCTAAATTTTAATATTTTGGAGAATTGTCTGAGGTTTTATAGGTCAACATAGCCTGGAATGCTAATGAACCTTTAAGTTGATGCAACTCTAAATAAAATAATTTAGAAAAGGAGTGGACAAGCAGGTCAAATGCTTTATAACCCAGGGTACACATTAGTGTGCTCTGGGAGAATGAATGATCATAGTGAACTTAAAATCAATTAAAACAAACCAAAAAACTATCACACAACAAAAAGGGAGCAATGTAGTAAATTGAATTTTATCTTTTTTAAGTTTGCACAAGTATAACATCTTTTCTAAGGTGCCACATACTCCTTGCTCAAAAACCTATAAATATAAAATCAGAATTACACACTCATATAATGAACACCACACTCACAGAGAACAAGGAATCTATCCAATTCTATGAAGAGACCTCTCTGTTGACGAAGCCTCATTGGAAGACCACGATCATCAAAATGTGGTGCCATAAAAATTCTTACAGTTCCCATCCGCTCTTTTCCTGAGTTCTGAACCTATTAAAAAATGTATTAATTAGGAGATGCAAGGATATGTTTTAAACTGATAATATAGTTAATTACATCTCTGATAATGATGTCTCAAGGAAAGTAATAGTTATATACAAAATAAAAATTATAGGCCATCTTATGTCAATACAAGACTGAAGAATAGAAGAATGTAACCAATTGAGTATTGTAATAAGATGTTTCAATATGAATGACATACAACATTTTATCCACGTGGTTCTAAATTCTAATTAAATATACTTTTCATCTAAATATGTCTATTCATCTGGTGAAAGGTGACACACTGATATTGATAGTTAAAAAATATATATATATATATATATATATATATATATATATATATATATATATATATATATATATATATATATATATATATATATATATATATATACTACATAACATATTTTACTTTGGATAACACCAACTGAAGGAACGCCAAAGATGATAAATATTTTTTTAATTATTCAACTCACTGGTCTTTTCACTAAAGAGGAATTTAAATGAAAGTTACACACACTCATGCATGCATGCGCGCCCACGCACGCACACACACACACACACACACACACACACACACACAAAAAAAACAATTGAAGAATTAAGATGTGAATGTGGAAAAAAAGTTTTATTTCCATTAATGCAAATATCTGAGACCATGAAATTGCTGGTAAAATTCAGTTCATCAATACATCATTGTATTTTACCCATTTATATTTTTATAAAAATGTTACTTACCCTAATTCTGTAAACAAAAGGAGTATATTGTAAATGTGTGATTCGTACAAATATCTGAGCCTGTGGTAGGAAGTCTAATCCTCGAGAAAGTTCCAAATCACTTTTTTGCCAGAATGTGTTCAAAATATTGGGTTGTTTTCCATTTGTGAGCAATTCAGCTGATTTTATTGTAATTCCAGGATATCCAAGCTATTAGATATGTAAATCATTTTCAAATTATTTAAGTAAACAGAAAATGTATGTTTTCATTATGCAAAAGCAATCCAACTTACATGTCGATCTGTATAGCGAGGAAGAGTGTTCTTGTGTTCTTGAAATAGATCATCAATAAATGCATGCCATCGATAGAATATTGGATCTCTCATTGCTGTTGCAGAATCACCAATGACTCCAAAAGATTCCTTGTACAGGATTAAAACTCATCAGAATTATGATTGTGATTGAATCTCCAGATAAGAAAAAATTCTTGAGTCATTGTTGACTTTTTATAATAGATTTTTAGCCTTTTTTTAAATTTTCTTTTGTTTAAGATCAATTTATGTATATTATATAATCTATGTAAAAAGTTAATAAATGTTGTAAATACCAAATGACGATGGTCAGGATCATGAATGAATCCAAGTAATAAATGTCCTACGTTGTGGAGATTTCCATATAGATTTGGATTTATTGACAGATCACTTGCTTCTAAAATGTTCCCAAGAATATCAATTCCGTTTCGTTCACTTAATGGTACAAAAGATCCATTTACCTGTTTTGAAGTATCCAAAGCCAACCAATAATCCAATTAGAGTAAATTAGATTAATATATTTTTTAATCATCATTCTATTGTCAAAAATTCAATTGTCTTCACTTAATGAATGAATAATTTGAACTACATACATTTTGCACTCGACCATCATGAATAGCCTGGAAAATTCTTTCTCGCCATCTTTCCATATCTTGCAAATCTATATATGTTTGTTCAACTGGACGTGCAATATCCTAACAACATTGGGAAAGAATGACATAACTTTTAAAACTACATTAGTGCCATATTTGTCTGTAGGAAAACTTGTATCTTATTATACTGTATTTCTACATACTCTTATGAGAGCAAATGCTTGTCGAGGTGGCCACACACGGCTAGCGAGCATACTATCAAGTTTTGGAAAATAAGCCTCTGGAATTGGCTCCCTCCAATTTATAAATCTCTGAACCAGTTTCAGTTTATTGGATAATCTTTCAAAATTATATCTGAAATAAAAATATAAATAATTAATTAATAATATTTATTAAAAGAATAAATTCTGTTAATGTAATACATTTTATGGATAAATCTTTTAAAAAAATATGGCAGCAACAAAAAGGAGTTTAGAGTCACGATTATTCAACAAGTGGAATAGAAGGCAAGAAAATTGCAATAGAAATTGACTTTGATGAACAAATCTTCAAAGCAGAAATAAAATATCAATGTAACAAATTGGATTTATTGATACAATTACAAAGATAAAAAGTCCAGAAGATTCAAGGAAATGCTTTGGAAACTAAGGCACAAGGAAGAAATCAAATGAATGCTTTAGGAAACTGGGCTACAATAAAGCAAGAGGGATCTAAAAGTATGAAAGAAGAAAGATCTATCAACAAGTTAATAATCAAATATCTCAAAAATGATTTTCCATCTTGATAGTTGTTTTAGCATAGTTATTTTCTTCTTCTTTTTTTCTCTCTTCAAGGCAAATATTGAAATTATTCTTTTCAAACAGAAACTTTATCTAACTTCCATAGCAACAAATAGGGATGAATCATTAAAGTTCCCTTTCTAGATTTAATAGAGTACATTTTTAACAAAATATCAATAAAAAAGTGGCCTGTGCTCTTCTTAAAATAAACAATTAAAAGTTTCATTCACAATTTAAAGTTTCACACCACTTTCTTGGTATCAAATGCTTACAAAGGGTCCAGATGAGATGGGTGAGTCAACTATAACAAGCATCAAAACATACACCCCTTTCTAAGAAGAAAGTGTATCTTGAAGAGTGATGAGTGATGTGATTCTCAGGAAAAGGCAGAATAGTGTCTTGATGGTGTAATCAAAAAATTATTGTGAAAGAGTTACAACTAGTAAATGTCTTGAACATGATTTTTCAATTTCTTAAAAATTCGTATTTAACATCCCTTTATTAACTAGCTGATTTCCTGGTGTATTTATTCATCACAATCATCTAATTAAGATCCACTGATTCACAAGTACCACTGACTCACATTGCTTTGCCCCTCATGCTCTCTGGACATGCCTTTCCCACCCAGTCTGTCTCACTCATTCCACCCACTCCACCTCACCAGTATTAGATACATTGCAGTTTGCATAAAAGTTTTGTTCATATTGATAATGACATAATTATGATATGATAAATAAATAAAAATATTGCAATGATGTTTAGATCTTCACTGAATTATTGAAGCCTGTACAGGATATGATTTTGGAAATGTTATCCAATTTTATGAAATTAAGATTAAAAAATACTTGAAAATCAAAGAGATACAAATAAAATCTGTCTTCTGTGTGGGTAATTGCAATAAACAAAATTAGTGTTTGTGGTCTCCTTTTCCTACCTGGCAATAATCTGTTGGTGCATGTAAAAAAATAACTCTCCCCTTCTGTCTTTGTCTACAACCTCCCTTGGTCCTTCAAATGGATATACGAGATGCCAATTCCAATGGTGAAGATTGATACCAACATCCTCTCGGAAGTAAGCAACACGATGCTCTACATCTAAATCAGTTCCAGTAAAGTCCATTGGGATTTCTATAGGCATCTAAGGGCAGAAACAAAAAGAAGTAATGTTAATGTATGCATCATGCTGAGCTAATAGATTTTCCTATTGGTTAGTCACATAGCTAGGATAGGGCTAGGAGGATAAAGCCACTCCTAAAGTAAAAACAAAAAAATCCCAATTGATATAGGTGATCAGTTCTGTTGATTCCTTTTGGGAGATGCATATGTCAAGTGAACTAAATTTACATCTCGTAAAAAAAAAATGAAATTTTGTTTAAGAAAAAGTCTCCATTAAAGTAATTTTGATTTTTGTGTCAATTGTTCTTTTTTCAAGTTCCCCTTGAAACAAAATTCTAGCTGTAGTACTGAGTAAGGTGTTGAGATGTTCAGAAAGAATGACAAATGAAATGCATATGTTAAAGAATAAAAACGAGACAACTGATATATGTAGGAATAACATTTAGAATATGACCATGCTGAAAAGTAATCTAAATAATTTTTAAGCATTTATTACTTGATAACGCAGAATTTCTTATTAGAATAATGGAAATAAAAACAAAAAATAGTAGAACAGTGTAAAATGTATGTGAGTCCTATAAAAAATTCAATTTTGGTATTGATACTTGGGGTATATTTAAGGGTGAAGAATTGTGTTTGAAACGAAATTAAAATTGAAACTTCTTACATATTCTGATCATCTCTTTCAGATGCGTTATTTTCAAAGAATTATGATCGGGAAATAAACATTGAAACTACTCACTCGAACTCTCTGCTCATCTGTGATGGGTGCATTTGTTCGTTCTTGTAATTCTTTAGCTATACCACGAGCACTGAGGAATCTTCCTGGATTAATGCAAGCAAAATTTGGTAGAGCCTGATTTCGAGTGTCATTACGATGAAGAATTGCTACAGAATAAGCATAGCTCACAAGCAAAGGATTCAAAAGACTACGGCAATATACCACTGTTGTGACAAAATCTTCATACTTCTTTAGACCTACAAACAAACCAAATAATGCATTTAAAATTATGTTTCAATTTCTTGAATTCATAATAAAAACATAAAAAATAAATATTGTAAATACATACATGCATTAAAAATTGTTTATTATTATATTTTTGTTCATACAATCCAATCAAATTATATATATTGTTTTCACTTAAGCACATTGACATTTGGGTTTTTAAAATGCCAGTTAAGTACAAACATCCATCTTTACTGAATATATTTTGCTTACATGTCCTGAACATCTTAAAGTATTGCTGGAGTTTGCATTCATACAACTATTTTCTAATGTAATTTCAAGCCTTAATGTTTGTTCAAGCCTGGTTAATTACAATATTGGGTGAAGAAGGGTGAAAGTAATTTTGTGTGGTTGTGATGGTTCATCAATTTCTGGTGATGAAGGATCCATATGTAGTCTGAATCTTGAATTAGCTGTGAAGATGGGCCTAATGACATGGACACCCTTTTCTCAACATTTTTCATTTGAACTCTCAGTTTTATGGCCAGAATTAATCATTCATCAAAGACCTAAGATAATAAGGTCTTAGATTGTTCAGTCATAGATGCTTTCAGTGATTCTAAGGGGTTATTTATAAACCATTTCAGATACATGAACTCAAATATATTTTACAGATTAATTGTTATCTTGGTTCAGACCAAAATGTCTGAAATATATAGTTTACTGATTTAATTTTTAAGATTAATTTTTCTTCCCTGTTAATGCAGTATTTAGAAACAGGAGGTGGGGAAGAGTGTTGAAAAATTAAAGGACTTGATGAAATGCATACGATGTAAATAATCTAAATAATCAAATCAATTTTTATCACATTCAATTTTTAATGTATTTCCAATTAATATTTTTTACCACTTCACAAGTTCATTAATGTTTAAATGAAGAGAGTTCAGATTAGCTTGATATTTCTTTTTATGAAATGCTATGCATTTTCTATATTAGAGGAACAAAGAATCTTTACTCCTACTTTTTAAAAACAAAATTTTTGTTGAATGTAATTGCAATAAACTATGTGAGATAAGAATACAAATGTTTTTCTACAAGTTTTCCTGTTTTTTGTATTCAATGAGTGAAAAGTAAATAATTATTTTTAAGTGTATAAATTATAATTTGTAGAAGCAACTGAATTAATTTACAAGTTGCACATTATACCAACTAAAGAGTAACTTTAAGAAAGAATAAGGGTAAAATATGACAGGAAATTGGAAAGAAAGACATATGAAAAATTGAGTTAATTTTGTTATGAAAATAGTATTGGATTTTTCTCTTAATTTATAAACATATTTCACTTCACATGTTTCCTTAAATACACTTACCTACAAGCACATCAATAAGTCTTGCAGCCATTTTTCGATGCATTGGAATGAAGAGAGAAAAAGGTTCATTACGTCTAAGTTGAATTGGTAGAGATAGGTCTGGAATTATAGTGTTGTTTGGTATAGTGACTTGAGGTGAAGTACCAAAACGATTTTCTAGGGTAACATTTCTGTAGGTCGTGGGCTGTAGCAAATTATAATAATAGCAAATTGTAATTAATAAAGTAATATTCAATAAAGCAAATTATTTTCATATGCATAATATTTTATTTCATTTCAAAATTATTTTATTAATGGCAGTAACAATCTAGACCAGCATTTCTCTTCCAATCTAATAAAGTTTATATTTGTAATAATTATTTATGTCATTATTCCAACTGTAAAGTGTCAAATGCAACAACAAATATATATTTCAAATATATATTCAAGTCTCCTGAAAAGTAGTGATTTTCTCATTTACATACGTACATTTAATAATAAAAATGGACTAAATCATTGTGTATCATATGAAGATAAAATCCTTCTCAAAAATGAACTGTCTTCAGCAGTAATATTTACTTGTCTTTCCAAAATTGGTCTTCCCTTTGAGAGATATTGGCTAGTGAAGTTAGAAACTAAGTAAAACTTCTTATTGAAGGATGAAGTTAAATTTTTATTTTATTATCTTATGCCCTATGAAATGTAGCCAATCAATAATCATATTGAGTACTTGAAAATTAATTACTACTAGGTTATTTACTAAATTATATACTTGGCCATTCCTAAATAACACATAAATGTTATTAAGAGACATCTGATTGCCTTTTGGTTTCATGTTATTTGGAGGAAGTTGAAGTATCAAAATCTTTATGATTTTTATGTATATCTTGTGAACTAACCGAGTCTCAATCAAAAATGCAAGAAGCAGATTACGCTGTTCATTAGACACTACCCAGTAGGGATAAACTTACATGACTAGCTTGAAAGTTTTTAAGTTTTCAATCATTTTACACATTAACTCAGATAAATTGATATTAAAAGGAAAATAATATTCAATAAAAAACTTGAAATTGTCTTCAATTTTTTAAATTTAATACTTAGCTGAAAATAAATTATAAAATAACTCAAGCCTCTCTTAATGGCAATTTTTCTCTTTGAATTGTGCAATCCAATGACGGTAAATCTTCATTATAAATTTGGTTGTTTGACATGTAATTAGTTTAGAACACTGAAGAAACTTCAATAATTTGTGATCACAATGACTTAGTAGAGAAATGCTGAATCAAAATCTAACTATTTGCTTACATTATCGATGATGTTTAGAAATTTCTCAGACTTAACAAGCTTACAAGAAGAAAGAAAAAACTCATGAATAAGATTTGGAAATAAGATTTTTCAACCTTTTTTATTTGAATGTCGAAGTGAAATTGAAGATCAAATAATGCATTTATCTCCCGTTATTTATTTTTAGATTTCTATAAATAAAATTGTGTTGTGCAAATAATTATAATTGAGATATTTTTTCTATTTACCAGGAAATTTGGTGGCACATTGAAGCGAATATTTCCAATGGCATTTACCAATGGTTCACCAGGTCGGTCAAATAGAGCAGATAGAATAGATCTGTCAGTCAGTTGGATTTGTTGCTAAAACAAAAGATGGTTAATGTTATGTTAGTTTTATAATCTGGTAGTTTATTTTTACTATTTGTAATAATGTAAGAGACATAATAATTACAAAATCATTAATTACTTTTTCTAATTTAATTTTTCTCTATTTATATAAAAAATAAGTTGGGGAATTGACTAAGTATGCACACTTTTTTTTGATATTAAGTCAAGAACATGTTAATAAATTTAATGAAAAATGTTTTGCCTCAACTCCCTTCTGTATTTACTAGTAATTATTATTACTACTACTAATGATTATTATCAAAACATCAAATGCGCTTTTTTGATCTGCTTTGCTTCTCATTCTTTCTCCATGTACACTTACTTTGAGCAAACCATTTTATACTTCTTAACACGAGATGGTAAAATTTAAGTACATCATATTAAGTACATCATATCAATTATTCTTCAAAGCTGATTTATCTGCGCATGTGTTCAAGTCTGAGTGGGTATGCCTTAGGGCAATTATTATTTGAGGAACATTGAAATTTCTTTGATCTCCGTCATTATATTTAAAATATAATGAAATATATTTAAAATATAATGAAAAATGTGAAGAAAGTGAGGGAGACGACTTTTCCACGGTCGTAAGTCCCGTACATGTTATATCCCGGAAGGTGGTGATGTTCCTCCCTCACTAAAAACAGATCCGGTGCCGACCTTCACATCCGTTGATTGATTAATATTTTCGAACATATCAAATACTACGTTAATTAGTCCCGTTAGTATAGTGAATGTGTTTATCCCCCGAGGTGGCGATGTGGCGATCCTCCTCTGCAGGATGGTGAGATGCGCATCGACCTATGAGTTGCGGAGTTTCCTTCTCCAGGTATCTCCCCCTGGGCACCGCCCTAGCTGGAACAAGCTGAAAGCGCGCGACTGGTCTTCCGTCATGTTTGACAGTGTACGGTAGGGTGTGCGTACGTGCCCGCGCGCGTGTGCGTGCGTTAAAGAGATGCGATGAGGATAAGAATGAGGAAGAGAAAATCGCGCGTGGTCCGAAGTCTGTTTGGTAGAATATTGCTCCGGCATTCACCTAGTATTGATCAGAGATACCACGGAAAACTACCGATCAGACAAGCTGGTTGCTAAAATTCCCATCCAGAGTGGATGAACTCGATCTAGCTACGTTGGCAAGTGTCGAAAATTCCACCTTCGGGGCTCGAACTTAGAACTTCCAGGTCAGAGTCGCTCCAGTGTCAACATTTGTTGCCCTAAGCTAACTCAGCCGGTTCTATCAGGTAATTAAATACAAATAATATGTATTAAAAGAGCCTACCTTGGACTACAACTGACATTTTTTCAGGTAAAAATATTTTTCTTAAAATAAAGATATGCCGTGGAAATAAGAATTATACGACATTGATACTCAAATCGACTCTCATTGATAGACGTACCCGTATGCCGACTACCACCGCCCACTGTTCTACTGTACCTTCCTCAGATTTCTTTAAATGACCTTAATAAAAACCAAAGGACCTTAGAAAAAAACATTGGTTAAAAAGTATTAAATTTCACATTTTTGTTAACATCGCAAATTCATCCCTATTGCGTTAAATCTCCTAAAATTTGGGAATTCGAGGGAGCATTACCGTGCGATGTAAGTCAAATAGATGTTTTTGCTTCACAGAACAGTGGTTACCTCATAATGAACTAAACATACTCCAAATTCCTAGATTTTATCTTGCAGGATCTTATTGCAGAGCGAGGGAATCAAATAGCCCATACGCATGGCGTATTTACGTAAGAAATGAGTCTACCTTGTTATGAGCTTTATATGCAATTTATAAGTAATTGAAAATGTTTTTGAAATAACAGTCGTACATCTTACTGCGCTGTAAATTATTTTACTTAGCACCTACAAACCTCCAACAATGCTAGCTTTAGAATACTTCAGTTTTTTTTAGAAAATGTAGACATAAATCTGAACAAAAATAGTAATCGCGCTTTTGTATCCATGTTGAACATGGAGATTTCAATTTTTTCCCTGGCGAATCTCACGATAAAAAGCAGTTTCTTAATTTGCTTCATTTTTTTAATTTAGATATTACAATGATTGTACCTTCACGGAATACATTTAAATAAGAACAGGAATCGATAAAATAATTAACAAAACCACAACTAGATATGAAATAACAACGAACGATCTATTTTTTTAATAGGTTACAGTGACTACGATACATTAGTTCTTACAATTAGTAGTAACTTGGAACCCTGGCATTAAATAATACACGCATGTGTAAATTATTTACTAAAGCTACATAAAAAAGATAGCGAATCATAATAGTACATAATTTGAACGTCTTAATTCTGATGAGGTATGGGAAATTGAGTAAAATTACTGAACTTTATAATTGTTTTGGTAATATTTGAAGAATGTCTATTTCGTTGTCTACGTGTATTATACGTTATTTGCTCGCCGAATATTCAATGTGATATTTAATCTTAGTGGAACTTAAAAGAATCCACAGTCAATTTTTGTCATTTTGAATTCATAAACGAGGAATATGTTATTAGAAATTAGTTAGAAAACGGAGTTATTAGAAAACAGAGTTGATTGGGTTTGAGACAAGCTATTAGTCTCCTTTATTATTATTATTATTATTATTATTATTATTATTATTATTATTATTATTATTATTATTATTATTATTATTATTATTATTAGCCCGTTAATCCCTATTAGGGCAAGAGCCTCTTGTACAGGGCAAGGAGGCTTACATTATAAAGTTGGTCCTCGAGCAGACACCTCGAGGAATAATAACCCTACCCAAATGTAATTAAAAACACCATGTAAAATGTGAGCTAAAGCACTGACACATTTCGCGTAAAAATGTGAGATGAAAAGAATTTCACTGTATGCAGAATGTAGGCATCGCAGTTGGACAACACTAATGTATTAGCTTTTTAAATAAGGGCGATTTTATTTTAGATATCTTTGCATTCAAAGTCGAGATGGGAAAACATAATGCATTCATATATGTAGAAGTGTATGCCTCATTTATGAAATTTCAGACATTTTATACCAATAAATGTTTTATTTTGGAAAATAAATGGGTTGTTGAAAAAATAATGATAACAGTCTAACGACAGGCGAAATTGTATAAAATTGCGTTCATCATATTAATAAAGCAAGAATAAAGATTAGAAAAATGTAGTAGCTATAAATGTGTTAGTATAGCTGCAAATACAATTATATTCACCGAATGACACGAGTTAGAAGCAGTTAAAAGTCAAGAATTAATAATTAACGAATGGAAATGTGAGGTGTGACAGCGCGGAAGTTATAAAAAAACGTATACTAAAGGAATAAAATAATTCTGTGTTCTAGATACGATGAAATTAAAACTGTATTACTCGACATTGATTATTACTTTAGGTGGTACAACACAACATAGAGTAAGTGCTTTTTAACTTGTATTTTCAACTGTATTAAAGTTATAATCTTGTATTAAACTTTTATAATAGTCATATTTCAATCACTTCTTGCAAAACACTCTTCAGTCAACTGTTTGAAACACAGAACACAATGTACATTTCCTAACATTATACCAAGATCCGCGTCATAAAGAAAATTAACATTTTGCTGCACACATGCTAAAAGTCCAACACAATTGCCAAACAAACAGACACGTATTTTTTAAAGAAACACTTTTCAGCATTAGGGATCCTCTACAAGTGTGTTTATGACATCTCGAGACAGATTTATTGCACGCTTCCGCAACTTCCTCAACACTTCGTTTACAAGAAAACCAAAATGTAAATGCGTGTCGTTGTAACTAAATACGTGCCTTTGATCATACACGCCAGCGATATATTTTTAAAAACAAACAAACCTAGAACGCAAATGAATGAATGGCTGAATCAGAGGTTTCGTGGATTAACTAGCTTGTAATTGAAGGATGGGCTTGGCGAGGTACTCACAGCGCGAACACCGGCCGTCTGCGCCACCAAAAGGAGAGCCGCCGCCGCCGCCACCGTCGCCACCGTCGCCATGACTGCTGTCTGCTGGCGCTTCCTCGGCGCGTACGCTTTATTCACGGTTGCATGCGCTCCGCCCCACCACCCTTCTCCCAGCCGCCGCGTCGCGCTGCAGAGTCCGTCGGCGATGGGACGTCAATCTCCGACAGCCTCAGGAACGTCACTCTTCAGAGCCATAGCAGCCGACCCACCCCCCTCCCTCCCTCATCGATGGCGTTGCTGCCATGTGACACCTCGCAGAACCATTAGAGTCTTTAAAGACACTATAGAAGAGACACATGGAGTGGGGAGCCTCTGACCGGGGAATCATGGGTTCGGGCCCCGATGGTGGCAGGATTTTCGACACTGGCTAGATAGCTGGGTCGAATTCAGCCGCTACCTGGAGGAGAAATCTAGCGGCCGGCTGTTCTGATTGGTAGATTTACTTAGTTTTTCCGATCAAAACCAGGAGAATGCGGGAGTAGTGCCCTAACAAACGGGCCAAGGATCGCGCATGATCTTTCCTTCCTCTCTTCTTGAATCATTCCCCTACGTACACATATCTACAGTTACATGCATTGCACTACCACGCATGACGTGGGATCAATCGGAAGCTTACAGCTATTTCTGGCTGGGGCAGTGCCCCGCTGGTGGGAGATACAGCAAGCCGACGTGTAGGTCAGCGCCAGATCTCACCATCCAGCTGGGAAGAACACTGCCACTTCCCGCGTTAACAAATGCTTTACACTTACGGAACTAAAGGCCATAGCAGCTAACACGAAACAATCAATCGTAGGTTGGGGGATGTAATCCATCTCTACCCCCTGACCGGGAAGGGAAGCTCAGGGCAGTCACGACGGCAGGATTTTCGACACTAACTTGTCAGCTAGATCGAATTCAGTTCCTGTGTGGAGGAGAATTCTAGCGGTTAGCTATTCTGATCGGGAGTTTTGCGTGGTATTTCCGATTAACACCAGGCGAATTCCGGAGCAGTGCCCTAACAAACGGGCCACGGACCACGCGCGATCTTTTCTTCCCCTTCCATGTCATATCCTCCCCTTTTACTTACACACACACTTACATGCTCTGCACTACCACACATATTGGGAGTCCTGTCGGAAACCTAGAGCTTGTCCAGGCTGGGGAGATACTCCGCTGGTGGGAGTTACCTGGTTGGGGAATATCCCGCTAGCCGACAGGTAGGTTGACGTTGGATCTCGCCATCAAGCAGGGGAAGACCACAGCAACCTCACAATGGAAAGAACACGTACTACACTTACGAGAGTAATGACTTTAGCAGTTGTCGCGCCCGGAATCACTAACAATCAATCAATCAATCAATCAATCATTCTTCTCCCTGAGAGAGGGAAGGGGTGAGAGAGTATTTCGTTTTTCCGGGTGCGTCAACTACTTTGGTCATTTGTCCCGTGAGTGTAGTGCTTGGTTTTGTCACAGGAGGTGGCGGTGTTCTTTCCCGCGCCGGCCTACACGTCGGCTCGTGGGGTTTCCACTTCGAGGTATTTCTCCCAGCGTGGCACTACCTCAGACAGGATAAGTTCTAAACTCCCGACTGGTCTATCGACATGTGTGCTCCTGTGGCGCGTACAAGCGAAAGCGAGTGCGTAAGAACAAGGATGGGGAAGAGAAAAATAGTGTGGGGTCTTTTCACCCAGTGACCTTTACACGGGTGTAATAAATGGAGTGAAGGTTATTAGAGCGAAGTGCTATGATGGTTCGCATCAATCTCACTTAGCAAGAGAAGCTTTCCTGAAGTGTGTGGTAGGTTGCCTAACATTCAGATGATATCACAAGTTCACTCAATTCTCCTACATCTAACTTCGAGGAAACAAACTGACGGGATTTACCCAAACTTTGCCTCCCCTTCTTGATAAATGCAACATTTGGATATGGTTCTAATTTGAAGGAAATGTAACTGTCTTAGCGCTGATTATTTCAAGAGGTTCTCAAACTTTTGTATTGTTTAGTTTGTTACATGGCAAAAATACAAAGGAAAATGTATTTTAATTAATTATTTTTTATTACATTTCAAAAACTTGATGCGTATTTCTTTAGAATTATAATTCAAATTATCAATCAAAAATATTAATGTTTTTACATTTACTTACATTTATAATTCTTTTTCAACTACATCTGACATAGAGGAAGTACATATAGTTAATATTTTTTTCTTTAGTTTATGAAGTTACTGAATATAGAAAGTATCTGCGCTCGTTTTCTGGAACCGTCATTTCACTAGATGTGAGAGGAGTGTGTGCTTGGGAGGGAGGGATTGCGAGAGAATGTTTGATTATATTGTCAACAGAAGATTATTATATCAGCCTCGTTTTTTAATGCAACTTACTTTCTACTACACGGGCGAGAATATGTCTCATATCACGTTTTATCAACAACGGTCGTTGCTTTCATTTATTCTGAATTCCACTAATATTAATTAAAGAAAGGGGTAGGTATTCCGGGACTCACGAACACGTGCGCATAAAATGCCTAGTTCGTTATAAATAAGGAAGGCTTTCGAATGATTTATTGTTTGGTCAGACAAGTAAATAAAGTCAAAGAGACGCCGTCAGTAGGTAACCTGCAACAAAATTTGGAATTTTCTCTAAATTAAAATTATTTTTCAAATTAGAAGCGATAACTTCTAGCTTCTGTAACTCGTGCCACACTGTGTAGTAATTCAGACTTGTCCGATCATAAATGGTCAAGTATCTTGAGTGCAGGGTGGACATGAACAAAGATACAAGATCCATATTACTCTTTACGTTAGCGCAATCGGGTAAAAAATATTCTCAATTAAAATGTATTCCCACTGTTGCATATTGAAATTGATTTATTTAACTAACTTTCATTAATTAATTATTTATTTCATTCTGCCCCACGTTGGGCCGCCATGTACATTTTTAATAATTTAATTCGACTTTCATGTTGCCCGATTAATACTACATTTAGTACAATTTTAATTTATGTTTCTATTTCAAACATTGATTTTATAACCCTAGGTTCGTCACATAATACTTCACCTTCTTATTTGACTATTACATGTGGTCGTGTCGACTCTGTACAGAGCCGCAATTCCTGGAATTATTATTAAATTCCTTATGTATAATCCTTTTATTAAATTTTTATGGCAACACATTATCATCCTTTTTACCTTCATAATAAGAGTTAACATTTATTTTATTGATTTACATTTCTATTAGTCTTTGAGGGCATAGATGATTTAAGTTTTTTTTCCTTCGAACATTCACAAATTCCGTACAATATTTCTTGTATAAATGGTCGTAAGTTCACCGAAATATCTTTTACGTCCGTCTTCAAGATGTCTTCCGTTTGGATGCCGTCGATGGGATGTCCTCGCGATGCTCCTTCTATTCACGTAAATTCTCGCAGCGGTAGAATTTTTGTAATGTTCCCCGAAAATCCTAACTGTTTAATAATAATATTCTATACTACGATCTATTTAATTAATGCAGTCTGCGAACGCGACTTTCCCTTCCTGTGCCTCGGATGAAGCGCATACTCGCGACTGTCTGCGAACTTAAAACAATTTACAATGACCAATTACGAATCTATTCTACACTAATTTTCCACGTACGAAGTCCATTTTACACGAATCCCCAAAATTACAAAGTACAACACAAGCTAAAATTGATACCCTCAAATTAAAAATTATATACTATACATAAACAAATCACACAACTAACGTAAGTTTCCCGTTTCCTAACATAAAAATGTTACCCAGCCTAAGTCTGCAAAATTAGCACTGTCCACTTCGATTGCTGCCAAGAAAGAAACTGACTCATCCTAAATAATCGCGGAACCTCGGTTTCCAACGCCGTCTTGTCATTTATTCAACTTTATGTCCCTGGGTTATGCTTCGCACAAGAATATTGCGTTCAGACGTTTAAAGACGGAGCACAAAGTTTGTTGACACGTTGTCCTGACGAGTATCCCTTGGTCTACACTGTTAGTATGCATTCATTTCTAAAGTAATATGCATATTTCCCTTTATCAAATGTCTTGAGGTGGATTTATGGTATGTCACAATATTAAAGAAAAAATTAGGTTAAGAATCTTAAATTGTTATCCAAATTTTATAGTGTTTCGCACCTTTACAAACTTTAAACTATGTACATTATATTTATAAGGTGCAATACTGATACCCTGCTTCGGGAGGTGCCAAGATGACCCCATTCACTCCTCAAATCATTCCCATTGACTGGTATAAAGCTTCTTTGAAAATATATTTCATGTTAAGAAAAGAAAAACATTTCATTGGAATTTGTAAAAATGTGTTTTCAACGAATTTGAACCAAATGTATAATATTTTTTTACTTTGCGAACTCCTCACAATTTTTAGACAATTTTCATGATTGAGATTACCCCTGTTGGTATGGATATTTTCATCGTTTGATCATTCGCTACTGCTTTGTGTGATTCGCTGTGCTTTGCAGCGCTAATGAGAACATAGTTTTGTAATTTGGAATTTTATTCATTCGTTTAATGCTCCACATTCCCGTCCATTAATGTACAATGAATTCATGAACAAAGACGTTTTATATCCTCAAGATGTTTAACACTAAAACATACAGTAGTACCTAAATGTAATTAGTACATTTACGGGAGATATTTTGCACAAACAATGACACTACTATTTTCTCCCGATCTTTCTTCACTTTTATAGATTCATATCCATTATTTATCCCTTAACCATTTGCGTATACGTCTACCTCGCATGACCATTTTTATTTCATTTTGTTGAGCATCATTGACGTTTATTTGCAATTATATAATGAATGATTCTTCTTCCCGAACTATTAGCGTTCTTGTTTGACATAAATCTATAATAGTCTGATGAGTATATCTTGATAACGCGTAGTTCCTTATTTTTAAACTTACAAATTATCAATTCACTGTATGCTCTTTGGAAATCAGGAAAGCTATATCACTGCTACCATTGCCAAATTTTCTACTTCTGTAACAAACATCACTGAGCCCTTTTAAATAATAATAATAATAATAATAATAATAATAATAATAATAATAATAATAATACAAACTAAACCCATGCGATTTCACCACAAAAAAAAAGAAAGATCTGAAAAAGTTACTACATAAAACTACTATCTAGTATGTCCAAACGTCAACTTCACAAATATTATTTCATGACGTTCAGTAGTTATTTTCCGAGACTAACGAATTTGGAGATTTAACTATTTTGGAAATCTATGAACACAGAGTTACATATAAGTAAACATGTTTTTTAAATATGTAATTGAAATGTTTTATATTTACCAAAATTTGTGTATGTATATTGGGTCCTTTAGCACAAAATCCTGGTGTCTTTTGTGTCCTACAAACATAATGCATAACATATAATTACAAAGTATGGACTTTTGTTTAGAGCCCCGTGTCAGGCGATTGCTGGAGATTGCTTTCATATACATCCACTAATTATAGCCTTTAATAATGCTCAGTAGTTATGAGAAATGAAAGAAGTTGCGATTTTCTTTTTTGCCTACCCCTTCATATTTCATCTCAAACCTATGTTCTCATTTTGCATGATACTGATCCGGTAAGTTAGACGAGACACTACTCATCGTGCAATGTTATTTTCTATTATATAAAAGTGAGAATATGTAAGAATCATTGCGCTCCCAAAACTCTAGAACCATAAATTGTTTGCTCCCAAATTTGACACGAATATTTTAACGACCAAGATTTTTTTTTTAAATAGAAGAAAAAAGCGTTGTTGTAAGCAGAGCGACTGGGGTGGAAGGAGAAGAAGAAACGGGCGAAGAAGAGTGAGTGGAATGAGCGAGGGGAGCGGAAAATGAGAGAAGAACTGGCAGAGGAAGGAGGATGCGAAGCGACAGAGCGGACCGAGCCTTAGGAATGCGAGGAGCGAAAAGAATGGGAGGTGCAGGCGGAACCTGATGAACGGGAGGAATTAGCATGACGGGGGAGGGGGACAGGACGGCGAGGGGAGGGCGGCCATGACAGGCCGGATAGGGCGCGCTGGGAAGACGGGCAAAGCCAGCGGGGAAGCTGCTTAAGAGATGATTACGTTAAATATCGGGGTCATTCTGGGTAAACGGGTAGATAGTTTATAAATATTAACCAACAAATATTCAAAACAAAATAAAATAAAATATGGATCCTCTAAATACAATAAGAAATGTAACACAAAATTTGTATAATTATAATTCAAATAAATTAATACCAACATCTTGTAGACGAAGTAGAGATGTCAATGTGATTCATTGAAATTTTGTACAGTAAGTGAAATAACAACACTGCTATCAATATGTACATTACACACTAGAATGTGTAGTATAGACAAAATGTGCGTATTTCATAAATACTAAATATATGCATATATAATAAATATATTACATAATTGCATTTGCATCGTGTGTCTACAAGAACAAAAGTTATATATAAAAGTAGTAAATACGTATGTATTACTTTGCTATTACATTGCTCTAGCGCCCATTAGGCAGCGTTATAAACGATTAGAATCATACTGATCGTAAATCAAAATTTGTTTTGAAAAGCAAGACGATGTTTATTATCTCGAAGAATGAATTTTCTGGTCATAATTTAAATCTGAGATAATACGCTCTCTACATGTACGGGGTAGAAGCGTGAGTGCACAAACAATGCAACAAACAATCATGGTAATGTAACATGCAGTACAATAAAGCGAAACAACAATAGAGAGGCGTATTTGATGGTTACAAAACGAATAATGTGGCTTATTGTTTTTGCAATATTAAGCTTATTGCTTATATTTGCTTATTGTTTTTTGCAAATATATCAAACTTTTGTCAAACACCTATATACTATATCAGCGATTTCGAAAAGGTTTTTGGTCATGAAATCCTAAAAATTATTAACACGAAGGTTACTTATTAGCCTTGATTAACCATCAAGGTTAAAATTATTTCTAACCTTGATGACCCCACAATGGGAAATACCTTTCTGACTCACAATGGGAAATAAACATTCCTGATGCGCTAGAATATTCAACTGTAACTATCTAATACTGAATTATATGTTGGGTTTCGGAGAAAACCCGAGTCCCAATACTTTGTTATTTGTCAATAGATCAAATGATGTAAATTACGTGAACCAAAGGCGCGATGTATTTTTTCTGCTACTTGGTCACAAGCTATTCAAAAATTAAGAATCGAGTATTTGAGAATTATAAATTGAATCTAAGAAATAAATTGTTTATTTTTTTCTTTTTATTGTGAAATTATGCCGGATTTCTATAAATCGGAGCTAATGCACCCTGTTAAGCAAATTCGATTTTACATTGAAATTACATATTGAAGGCCGCTTTTAACAACTTAGTCATATAGCTACCACAGTGATTGTATTTTATTATTTTATTTATTTATTTATTTATTTATTTATTTATTTATTTATTTATTTATTTATTTATTTATTTATTTATTTATTTATTTATTTATTTATTTATTTATTTATTTATTTATTTATTTATTTATTTATTTATTTATTTATTTATTTATTTATTTATTTATTTATTTATTTATTTATTTATTTATTTATTTATTTATTTATTTATTTATTTATTTATTTATTTATTTATTTATTTATTTATTTATTTATTAATAATAAATATTATTCATATCTCATAACTGCGTTTTTAAGTAATGCATAACAGGAAGAAAATTCAAAAGCATGCTATCCAGTGTTATTTTTTGTAAAATTATGAAAGAGGAACTTGAAAATCTTAAAACAGGCACTTGATTCTGAATTTTTAATCCATTGAGATAATCACTTGCGATAATCTCTTTTAGAGTGATCATGAAGTCAACTTTTTTTATTTTTCGTAGTTAAAATATGAATAAAAATACAAGAGTGTTTTGCAACATTTGAACAGAAGAGATGTTCGCTCCTGAGTAATAATAACTGTGCTACATGGCCGGGTACGTGTTTGACGCTTCCGTGGTGATCGCAATCTGTGAGCCTGCTTTTATCCGCGCCATAGGGGACAAACACCGAGTGTGATGATTTAGAGCGCCATTGGATGCAATGTGCCATCTCGCCGCCTTCGTAGTGAGGGCGATCTGAACAGCAACCGCCACATCACGGAGGTTTGAGAGACCGACCTGCAAGTAGCTCCACATGCCATAATTCAGCAGGATAAAGCCCGACAGCGTGTGGCGGGAATGGGAAAGCTTTGAAGCTGCGAAGAATGACGGGTACCACTGCTTCCCTGGCCTGCGCGATCGCCTGACATGTCATCCATCGAACCTGTCTGGGATATGATCGTTCGGCAACTTGTTCGTTCTGATACTCCTGCAGCCACAGCTCTGTAGTCGCGTGAAGAATTTGCGTGGAGATGTGTTCCCCAGCAAAATATCGAGGCTCAATTTGGATTCATGCCGCAAAGTCTACTGGCTCTAAAGGAAGCGCGTGGCAGTTGACACAGTACTAAATACTCAAGGTCAAAATGCAAGTACAGTTCTGGAATTCAAATCATTGGTATATTGAAATTTTTCTAATCTGAAATAAATTTCATTGCAATACTATGTCTCTTTGGTGTTGAAATTTTCACAAACATCAGTATAATAAATTTAAAATCATATTCATTTTTGATGGGCCGTGCGGTCTCTATATATCTCGTAAAAAGTTATCCAGTATAAAAGAAGTATCCTGACATTTAATATTGTTCATTAATTGTAATTGAAGTGTGACGACTTAAATCAACGTACACCTGTTAAGTTCAACGAAAAATATTCAATGTTGAACACAAATATCAAATTGAAGTAGGCACAAGTAGCCTAAAAGAGCTAGCTGAGAAGCTAAAAGAGATAATCCAAGCATGTTCTCAACGAATTAGACGTTACAATCGTAGAATAGATTTTCGTGTGCAGAATCGGTTGTTTGAAACAGACGCGAAGAGATTCTATCGCAATCAGACTCAAAAACTGAATGACAATGTTGTCTGGTATCTGGAAGTGTGTATATCAAAGTCCAGCTGTAAATTCATATTGTAAATAATACACCGCTTGATATTAAACTTAAGGTATCGGTTCGCTAAGATATTCAAAACGTAAACATCGTTTGAGCAACATTCCTATGTACCGAAGTGAAGTCTAAGAGTACAGAATTGTTTCTAATGGTAACAAATAATATTTATTACACGAAGGTGAAAATATTAGTTTTATTATTTTTTGACTCGGAATTGATTGTTTTCACGTACGTAAGAACGCAGAAAATAATCCAATATTTTTTAGTACGCAAATAATTTCACACTTTTCGCACCCCAGCGAGCTGTCGCCCTGCACCTCCAAAACCCCTTTTATTTCTCATAACAAATCTAGAAAAGTTAAATAGTATTGCAAAGAGTAATGTTGTACTTGCCCGATCCCGTATTTTCGCATCGAAAACTTTACTTAGCTTTCTCAAGAGTGAAAACCTTTTCTAACATTTTTGTGACTATCAAGGAAAGTGAAAAGCTAACTGTCAAGGGACTTCAAATGTTTTTAAGGAAGTGTGAATTGTTTGAAGATCTTATCTCTATAATACTGAATAAACCCTTATTGGAAATGTTTCCAATGCCAATTGCATTGTTTTTATTTTTATTTCATATTGCGTAAGTACAAAGTTACATTTATACATTTTTTAATAAAAATCGCGTGTCATTAACAACTTTAATTTTTAATAGAAAGGATGCTAATAATAATAATAATAATAATAATAATAATAATAATAATAATGATGATGATGATGATGTGGACAAATTTAATCAATTCACATTACATCAGGCTGCATAGCTGGAACAGAGTACAGGAACAGGCATGATGCATTAGGGTAAGTAATCCTCCAAGAATTAGCTCAGAAGGACCCGAATCATCCGAAGCACGATTCCGTACTATAATCCGTGTATAACCCGGAGAATGATTTGGAGAATGTTTCTTATCGGCTGTACAGGGACAGAACGATTCTCACAGACAGAACTCTCATCTGTGATCGACCTAATATTGTTCTGTTCAATAAATAAAATAGGCATGTCGATATTATCGATAACTCAATTATGAACACTTCCAATCTTCAGTTGAAATATACAGAAAAGAAGATTAAGTATGTGGATCTCTCAGGGTTTATCATCCACCAGTGAATGCTGGCAAAGTGAGGCTCATTCGTATTATAATATCAAGTACTGGAGCCATCGCAAAGACCATGCGTCAAAGTCTCGAGGATCTTCCTGAAAACCTATGGAACCTTATGCAGAAGGTTACCATCAAATCAACAGCCAGAATCGTCAGGAAATTTGTGGGAAATCAACATATATAATTATATTGAAAATTATAACCGTAAGTTGTACTGTGATTATATAAATCTGCATAATTTATGTCTTTACCATAGAGATATGAGATGAAACGAAGTAATAATAATAATGCTAATTCAATTTGCTTAAAATAGTTAGACATTTTAAATCATCGCGATAAAGAGAAATAACATAATTCGAAATAAATAAATTTTCATATTTTAATTCTTATATACTCCTGCATTAGGGTCGTGTTTCCTCTGGCATCCCATAATATATCAAGTTTCTTCTCTTCTTTTTTAAATGGAGAATGTGGCGGCAGTTCCATTCATATTCAAAGAACACTTGCCTGGATAAATAAACTAAGAGAGTAAACTGAGCAAAGCACCTAACTATTAGAAGAAAATTTCCAATTGAAAGAATTCTGAATAGCAATAGTGGCTTAATTGGTCACATTCTCGATATTTGTATTGTTTCAAAGGGTGTTGATACTATATCCTGCGTAAATACTTTTACCGGAAATCAGAGATATCACAAAAGTTTTGTGGGCTATTTGCCAGTTGAGTGTGCATGTCATTGAGGGGTTATCACAAAGGCGCGAGGGATTAATGAAATCTTCACGCAATGTGAATTTCTGAGAAGAAATAGATAGCGTTTCACTGAATGGTATGTAATGTAATTTGTAGATAAGAACCCAAAGAAAAGATGCTGAGAATTACAAGAAAAATCTCAAACGATAACACAAAAATAATAATATTATCGGGTTTTAAAATATTGTTGTATAGCTTAAAGAAAAATATAGTTTAAAAAAGTTGAAGTATTTGTGAAAATATTTAGTATTTTTATTTAAATGGAGAATGCAACTACGCAGAATTTTAGAAAATGTTGTGAATAGGGGTTGAAGTTCTTATTTACTAATTTTATCACATCCAGTTTCAATATGTAGGATTTACTTATAAGATGAAAAATAAATTCTGTAAAATTGAAAAGAAATAATGTTTTAAATTAAAACGTTTTCTGAAAATTGAATGGAGAAATCAAATTACTACACTTTTTTAATTCAAACGTAAGTATTAAAAGAAAATTCAAATTAACATTCAAAAGAAATATATTACTGCCATGCATTTGCCTGTTTTTGGATAAGCTTATTATAGATCTCAAATGTAAATACGCTTCACGACATGTGTACTAAAAAAATGTTTATGCATGTTTGCATTTTTAAAGAAATTCAGGCGTTTTTATCTTTTTATACATGTATGTTTATCTCTTTTTTCATATTTTTAGAATATTTACTGCATTCTAACTTTTAAAAATTTTTATTAGCATTTTCATAACAATGTTACCAATAAAACAAATGCCTATTATGCATAATATGATATGGATATTTCGCACATTATCCAGACGGTTTTGGCAAATCTGTATGAATGAACGGGCCATTTCAAACATCTTTCGGACAATTTGCGATTTAGTCACAGGTGGATTGATAATGTTAGTTGATAGTCCGAGTGTTAGGCGTATATCTCTTTATCCATATCTTTTTCTGTATACTACGGTGTGAGAAACGTTTCTTAGAGGCATTTGGCCTAAAAAATAGTTTTTAATGTCCTAGAGCGCATTGTTTAAGAGTTATTTAACGATATAGATTCAAAAATGCTGCCTAGTGTTGCGGATTGCATTTGACATTAATATATAGATTTGTTTTTCAGCGCCATCTAGTGGAGTTACAACAAAATTAACAGCACATAAACCTGGGTGAAAAACACGTAGATGTGCCAACTTTCATGGAGATCGGTCACACGGTGACGGAGGTAACCGCCCTTATGTATACCAACATCCATTTATATATTTATATACATATATTTTTACCCTTAATCGGGCGAATGTTTTTGTGGACATTTTAGAACTTGAGAGTGCATGAAAAGCCTTTCTTTATTTAGATAATATGATCAACGCATAGTCTACAAAAAACGTTTTGTCTGTAACAAGAACAAAAACACTGTTTCTATAAGATAATTTGCCTCTCAATCTAGATCTACTATCAAAATTTCTGTATCGTCCTCAGTTTCCATGTGAAGATCGTTTTATGCAAATACATGTATGTATTACATGTATCTGGCAAAATATCACGCTCTAATAACAATAGATTCAAAGTATACATTAACTACAACAACGTAAATATAAGAAAAGTGACGGAACGTACCTAAAAATATTTCCTTTTCGATTAATCGTGATACTTTGCCTCATCATACCTTTGCATCTTCATAAGTTCCAGCAGTATTCGGGCAACATTGCGCCACTCAAATTGCCTTGATAACGCTATCCCATTTGAGGAATATCCTGGTGGAACTCTTAATAGACTCGATATCATTACAAAAATACATTTCACTTTTCTTGGAGAAATATTTTGAAAAAAACTATTAGGCGATCACGAAAAACACTCAGTTTCGTACAGAAGAAAAGGAGATTCCATACTTTTAGTTGCGCAGTTAAAAGCTCAGACTATTCGAGACTTCGACAAATTTAAATCAAGAATAATTTTGTTGAGATACCCTTCAGACAAAAAACGTGCTTCATTTGAGTCATAGGAGTCTTCAAATGTTGGGTCAGAATGGCTATCTCCGACTGTCTAAAGTCTAAATGTTTGACACTGTAGCATTCATTTTCATTTTCACTCATTTCACTCACTCATTTTCACTCATTTTACACATTCTCCGTAGTGAAATGTACTGGCAATTCTTCACTACGACATACAGGCCGTATAGAAGGGAGTACATAAGGAGATTTAACAGTTTTCTTCGTTTCGGGGGTGATCCCAGCTATTTTTGTCACACAGAAATAATCTGTTGTGTGATCCGTTGGTTCCCTCCAAAACATGGAAACAGCAAAGGGCATGTGTCGTGTACTTTTAACCAGCATGTCTCGAGTATAATACATGACACACAGCATACACTAAGTGATCAAAGCATCCGGACACGTGGCTGAAAATGACTTAAAAATTCGTTGCGCCTTCCATCGGTAATGCTGGAATTCAATAGGGTGTTGGTCCACCCTTAGCCTTGATGACAGCTTCCACTCTTGCAGGCATACTTTCAATCAGGTGCTGGAAGGTTTCTTGGGGAATGACAACCCATTCTTCACGGAGTGCTGCACTTACAAGAGTTATCGATGTACGTCGGTGAGGCCTGGCTTGAAGTCGGCGTTCCAAAACATCCCAAAGGAGCTCGATATGTTCCAAGTCAGGACTGTGTGGAGGCCAGTCTATTACAGGGTTGTTATTTTTGTGTAACCACTCCGCCACAGGCCGTGCAGTATAAACAGGTGATCGAACGAGTTGAAAAATCCAATCGCCATCCCCGAAGTGCTCTTCAACAGTGAGAAGCAAGAAGGTGTTTAAAACATCAACATAGGTCTGTGCCGTGATAGTGCCACACAAAACAACAAGTGGTGCAAGTCCCTTCCATGAACAAAACACGACCACACCGTAACACCATTTTGGACGTGTCCGGATACTTTTGATCACATGTTGTATGTGGGTGCTAATTTCTGGCCCTGGTCGCCAACCTTACACCAGAAATAATGTTCGTAACATTTCCTTATCAGAGCATTAGGTTTATGTTTTTGCTATTTCATAGTAAAAAGTAGTAGTTAATTCTCCACAGATATAACAAAATAAATTTGGACTATTTACAAGTTATAAGGATTTCTTTTTTTAAATTAATACAAATATATCTTCACTAATCTAGAGTATGCAGTCACATCCAAACCCTTTTCATGCTATCAGGTACCTCAGTGCTGGGACACAACCGATAAGAAACACAACGCAATTTTATCATTCCTAGCATGACTTATCAGCAAAACCGTTTTGATTTCCTAGTGATGAATTTTCTGAATTCAGCTCATGTATAGGAATTCCTTGTTCACTTTTCGAATGTTTCTGAACAATTAAATCTGCAGTATAATTAAATTAAACTACAGCAAAATAACGAATATGCAGCATTCAAGCATTTCCGTAAATAGGGAGTAGCGTGTAACAAGGAAACTGATAGGTAAAAACTGGTGTCATATTCTAATTCAAGGACAACGTCTTAGCTTTAAGCCATTCAGCTTGGCTTTAAGCCATTGACCAGTATTATTATTACCTCAGACACAGTGTATCGCATTCGTTTGTCAATTGTCCCTGATAATGAAAACTAGTATATTAGGCAACCCGATTGACCTACAGCCGTTACATATTTTCGTGTTGCAAACACCCTTGCAATATTTTTGCCATTAAAATTGGTAGGAGATCTGACCTACATTAACATACCCTAAAGAAAAAGTGCTCCACGCTATAATTTTTAAGTTGGAACCTATATTTTTAATGAGAGCATTATAAAATAAAAACAAAATAATACAGATAAGAAAAGAACAACATGTCTTAGATAACTAAAACAATTATTTTTTTAAATGCTCCATTGTCTGGCCAGTGGCATTCAATACACTCACCACGAACTTGCATATGTTTGCCGATCACTCAACCTCACGTAGATTTCTACCATTTGTACAAAAGTAATAATAGTATAATAATAATAATAATAATAATAATAATAATAATAATAATAAAGCAATGATGATAAATAAGTAAATTTATTTCATTGTCAATAATAATTTCAACTAGTGCGAAATAATAGTTACAATAGCGGTAAGAAAAATAATTTTAGACATCTTCTAGTGAGATTTCCTCATTGGGGTATAATGACATGGTATGCCATTACTATGGCATTACTGTATATACTCTTCTGACGATTCTGACACGCTATCGACTATCTTCGCATTATCAGCCTCTTTCAGGATTGCCTTCCAATGGCATCTACTCATGATCCGTAGAAGTTTGGGTGGTCGTCGGTCGCTGAACACACCACTGATTATCTGAGTACTCGTCTTGCCCCGTTTTAGTGGTTCGTTTCCAACGCCGCCGCTGCTCTCGCATTTGCTCCTCATCACTATTTATTGCGATGACCGCATTCCTTTCAACGTAAGACTTTCCCTGAATGACGTTTTCTAAAATTACCAGCAAATTTTCGATCTATTTTGACCCAACTTAAATTATTTTCCGTTCAACCATGTAATACTCGTAATGCATGTATTCCTGCTGAATATTTAGTCAACGAATGGCGTCCAATTTAATTCACGAAAGAATTCCAATTTTGAATTCACGTTACGTTGCTACAACGTTCAGCATTCACTTGCAGAATTGTTTTCTCTTTGCAATACGCGCTTCTTTTGTATCGCGATAAACAAGTGAAAGATTTCGCTGTTTAATATGCACATAGTTTATATTTCTCATTGCACTTCTCACTGCTCATTTATTATTACTCGCGCAACGTTTCTTGCTTTCCCTTCTCTTGCACAAGAAACAGTTGAAGGCAAAAGCTCGCATCTAGCACAGATGACAACATTACAAACACATCTTCACTGCGCGAAATAGAAACTATTTTCTGTTGAAGATAAAACTACTGTTGATGATTTTCTCCAAAAAATCTAAAGAAATTACGAAACAGTCGAAGATCTATCACTGGAGATACCTTGAACTCCTGAGAAAGTTAGAACGCAAATTATTAAAAATGTTGCGAAGGCTTAACTGATTCTCCAGAGATTGGCATTGCTTCATAAAATCTAGTGGCCTATTTCGAAACTAATACCCCCACTCTACCCGCATTTCTTTAATCCATCGTTCAAGAAAAGGTGCGCGAGTAATACAAAAGGAATGAAATCAGTAACAATAGAAAAAATGTAACTAGTGGTGCTATTGAATAACACAGACTTTTCCGTATTAGTTTTCAATTTCCTTTGGCCTTGGTTAGCTATACGAACTTGCCACATATTCTTGCCTGCTGCCATCTATCGCCGCCCAAAGTACTTTGTTTTACATTTTCTTAATTTTTCGGTTTCCTAATTGTAGAGCGGAAATATTATTTTAAGATTATTAAAAAAACAATAAAACCTCATCCTAAATGGAAATTATCTTAGGAAAATTTGGAACCTTTTTTAAGAAAACTGGCGTTAACGCGATACTGTAAATTTGAAAATTAAAGATCTTTTTCACAGAAAGTTCTTAAGTTTTCGAAAAGCTTCATTTGAAGTCATTTTAAGTACATTAACTTACAAATTCAATAGTGTTTACAAATAGCTGAAAATGTGCATACCAACGGCATGAGATATCTTCAAAAAATTTACATTTGTATAATTTTTGAAAAAACAATAGAAAATTCACCGAAATGAACTTTACGTCATATTAAAGAGCTGTTCGAAATGTTACAAGGAAAAATTTGGAGCCGGTTTTGTGAAAATATTCGGGGGCTTCATGTAAAGTACCCCAAATTTTGAAAATGGTTTTTAAAATATCAAAGTTTTGAATCGAGACAGATTGACACGGGTTTCTTCATTTTGGGTTTTCCATTAAAATCTCGAAATCGAATTACCGCAGCATTACATAACTTTCCCTCTACTACTTATAGTACTTCTACTAGATATATGTACGTTTACGGGAAAGTAAAAATGAGATGTGCAATGTGTTATGAACAATAAACGCTACCTGAAATTTTTGAAGTGGCGAATTCCACAACGTTTCCATTATTACCCGATAAATCGAAGAAGGACTATTTGCTATTATTGTCTACTATTATAGAGAAAAAGATGATGAACTTCCTTACAAAATGTGGGAACATGATACGGGGACACTACCAGTAAGATGAAATTCCTAATTATGAAATTGTGAACTTAGACGCTATATTATAAAATCTACACTGGCTAGTGTTGACAATACCAATCATAGAGGGCAAAAACAATTATGAAACTACTGTCAAAAATTTCAAAGTCGTAGAGAAAGTGTAGACTTCTACTCGCGAATAATGGCTATTATTCACTCATAGAAATGAAGTTACTCGTTTTTACGTCGAAAGCATAAACCCACGAATAATAACCATCATTATACGTTGAAGCTTATTGAAGCTCGTTGAAGAATATGCTATTAAGATAAATTTTCTCTTTTTTCCCTGCTATCATTCTTACGGTTCGAACTCTTGACGAGACACGAGGATCAACAACGTGATCCCGCGAACTTTCCTTCCTCATCCTTGTCGTGTTCTTGCCCTCATTCAACACGTTGACAGTATATGTTAATATTGGTCAGTCAAAATCGAAACTTTTCCATTGCTTTCGGATTTACACCGAGTTTCTGGGTATCTAACGAAACCATAGACATCTGAAGCATGGCCAGAGGCTGCATAGTTTCCTTTCAATTTCTACGCGCATTGGAAATTAGGAATATATTTGGTCTTGGAGTTTTACCGAGTTCCTTGGCATCTAACGAAACCACCGACATCTCTCTCATGTTCGTAGGCTGCATTGTTTTCTTTCGATTTTTGTGCGCATACGAAATGAGAAATATGGATTCTAATCTGTGATGTAAGCTGCAACCCGCCAACCACAGTAGAGTATCCGAACGCCGTGCAGTTTCCTGAACGATATTTCGTTTATTTGATTCTTTTTTTCTTCTTTTTTCTTTTTTTCCCAGTGAAAACATAAACTGTTTCACTGTTTTTGTATTTTTTACGAAATCCTGTGTATCAAATGAAGTCTTCTAACCCTCTCACGTTGCCATTGACTGCTTAATACTGCGAATTTCTGCGTGCGTACAAAACTCAAGAAGTCTCTGCAAAAACGGGGGGAGGGGCGTTTCATTCTTTGAGACACTACGGTTTCAAATATTTTAATGCCTACAACTTGGCTCAGGTCATCAACAGATGCCACTACAGCGCTCTGACCGGAAGGTTCTAGGATTGGAATGTCGACGGTGGCAGGGTTTTTTACATTAGCTACATATCTAGGTCGAATTCAGCTGTTGTCCGGAGTTGTATTCTGGCGGCCGGCTGCTCGTTTCGTGGTATTTCCAATCAAAACCAGGCGAAGCAGTACCGTAACAGTCGGCCACGGACCGCGCGCCAACTTTTCTTCATCGCCCTTCTCCTATCCTCACCCTCACTCACACACACTTACACTTACATGCACTGCTCTGCGACACATATCGGGGAAGCATTCGGGAGCTTGGAGCTTGTCCCCACCGGCGCGGTGCCGCGCTGGTGGGAGAAACCTGCTTCGGGAAACCACGCAATCCGACGTGTGGGTCGGCGTCGGATCTCGGCATCCACCTAGGGAAGAACATCGCCACCTCCAGTGACAAGAAGATACACTACACTTACGTGGTCAATTACCATAGCAGTTGACACTCGCGGAAACACGAAATAACAATCAATCGTAGGAAGGTTACAGCCAGGCATGTTTTGTGTACGCCCTTTTTACATAGATGGTGTTGTCGTACTACAGCAATACTGCATCTTACAAAATAAAAGGTTTTCAGAAAGTGTTTTGAAATTATGTAATGAAAGTAAACTGCTATCAGCTTTAGAGTGTTTTACTAATTTTTAAAAAAACTTTAAAAACAAATATTTGCTTTAGAAATTTCAGGATTACTAATGACCACGCTGTTGAAAGACAACAAATAAGAGAGGTATAAAACAACGTAGAAGTAAAGCATCAGTCTTTAAACTACGTATCTCAATAAATTATTTCTTTTAATCATAACATTTACATTATGAGTAGATACGCTGTTACATTACAGATTAGTCAGAAGTACATCTTGTCTCACTTTATAACTTTCACAAAAGAACTGATTGATAGATGGGTTTCAAAACAATTTTCTTTACATATATTGAGAAAAATTTAGAACAAATTTAAACGATTATTGTTTTTGTCTGTTTTCCATTACTTGAATTAGGAACGTAGTATAAGATTCACCTAAAAAACTCTGTTTTGTTTTCACTATATTCATTTGAAAAGTTTCTTAGTAGTCCTTCTCTTAACCATACGTATATCATTTAAAGTGTCAAACATTAATTCACTCCATTGAATAACCAATTCAATTAAGAATACTCACTCTACTGAATCTTCTTCATTATTTTCCCTACATTCAATCTCAAAAATACTTTTGAAACGCTTGAAAGCAAATAATCTGGTAACAGTGGCTTGCCTTATAACGACAAAATAATCTAACTTCATTGACGAGCAAAATGTACCCAGTGCACGGCGATTTTTATATTATTATTGTGAATTCAAATTCCACTACATAGTAATAAAATTTTGGAGACGTATAAAGAAAATCATAGAGAATCTATATATATGATATCCCTAAAACTGGGGTATACAGGTATACGCTACTTTTACATATACCTCAACATTAGTAATGTAGATATTTGAACTCTTATTTTAAAATTCAGGGAAGTAAAATGGATGAATTTCCGCAAATAATAAGCTGTTGAAAAGCGACCTTAAATAAAAAAATATCTGACTCATTTCAATCATTCACGTAATGTCATTCATTTTTTCTTTAACAAAGTTAATGATTGCTTACCTATTTACATTTATTCGTTATTTATTTTATGCTGTGTCTAAGAAACAAATTGTTCCTCTATTCTTCAAGCTTTATTTTATTCATGAATACTTATGACGTAAAAAATATTATGATCAGTCACTTTCAAATGATATGTTGCAAATACATGAATCGTATAGTTCCAAATTGTCTTCGGTAAAATTGTATTTAAGTCAATACTGAGTGTCCTTTGTATTTTTCAAATGTATGCTCTCTAATATCGGCGCCATCTTCATAGCCTGCAAACAGCGAAGTACATGTCGTGTATTCAGTTACAAAACGCTGTGTCCAAGATTTCACGACGGCCATCAAAATGAATGTAAAAGGAAAACAAAGAGAGATAAGTACAATATAAGAATGGCCTCGTACATATCAGAAGTATCAGTAAAAGGCGAATATTAATGAGCAGGGTCCAGGTCAAACACTCGAGGTGAGCACGTGAGTATGTCTACATGCATCTTCATTACATTCTTAATCTTCGAACAACAAGGCCCCTCTGAGTGACAATTATGACAAGGCTGTGTCATATACGACACCTATTGCTTCTCTTCGGTATTTTAATGGATTAACTGTCTCTAATTCTCAGAATATGTCCCCTCACATTAAGAAGAATGTATATTACGCCAATAAATAAAAAAAATCACAAAAATGTGTGCATCAATAAAATTTATTTGCAGGATAAATTAAAAAGGTAACACAGGCAACTTATTCACTTGATTCTTCACAAAAACAATCAGTACAACCATCACAATATCAAAATCTCTCACAAAATCAAACCTTTTTTCAGACATTCCACACCTGCATACAGGTGGGCCAAATATGCGTTTAAATATATCTCCTGTTGTTAAGTTTGAGTTCTGAAGAACTCCAGCTATCAGCGATAAGCCAAAGAAGGCTTTTACATCCGTAGTCTCAGTGTTTGACAAGTACCGTTGTTTTGTTGTGTAAATCTTTCAATCTCTTTGTTAGTGTGAACAACAATATGCTCAATCATTTCTTCAGAAAAAAAATAGTTCAAAAACCTCGACAGCTTTGGTCATGATTTTGGTTCTCCATTTTGGTCCAGGAAGGTGGATGGCAAGGTTCCTCTTTGGAGGTATGACTATTGACAAGAAAAGGGTGTATCCGTCTTCATGGTTTCATTATCTTTACCCAAAATCTAATTTCTACCATCTAAATCAAAAACCATACCTTCATCATCATCGTCGTTTCCGCCTAAAACGGCGTCGCCCTCTTCGTAATCGTCATTCGATAAAACGGCATCTTCAGTTTCATTTCCCGAGTCACGTGCACTATTGTCAACTACATCTAATCCTTCTGATTGTCTCACTTCTTGGTCCATTTGAAAACGCGAATTCATTTTTGGATAGCCTGAAATATTTGTAACATAAACAACAAAACTGTCACATATGACACACTGTAACTTAATCTTAACACTACTGATAATTCAGTGAACTCAGAGTGGCACAACTACAGAGTGTGGTAGAATAATGACTGGAAGGGTAATTAAGGGTAGAGCCACAACCAATGCGAAATAACGCCCATTCGCGGAAAGAACTGCAGTAGGTGTCATGTATGACACAGCCTTGTCGTTTAAATGTTAAATTTAATACACAGACATTGAAAGGTTATCTAAGAAGATTTTTCATACTCTGAGAATATGCGATCCATTCGAGGGCGGAAAACGTTTTGGTCATCTTCCAAATACAGAGGCAGATCCAGAAAGTAAGTTTTGCTATGCCGTCAACAAAACGAAAACACAATATCATATAAAAACTTTATTGTAGCAGATACAGGATATGTTGCGCTATTATTCTACATAAAGACCACTAAAATTATGGCATTTTTCACACCGTGTCTTAAAGATTTGTATCTCTGTGTCGGAGAACGTGGGTTAGGCACCAGTGATTAACCACCATTCACAACTTAGCGTCGCTCTCGTGATAAGCGAAATGGTGACCGGACAGAAATTTCTCGAAGGGAAGAAAATATGGACCTCTCTGGGGGGCGAAATCCAGGCTGTAGGGTGGATCACACGCGACTCGGCTCACAAAATATCTGCTACAGCAGTTTCGCTTGGAGGGATTAGATCATGTATACAATGCACCTAAGCCAGGCGGCAGGCTTTTACAACACAAGGATATAAATATTGATCCCATGGTATGTCAGATGTATAGTTTCTGGTGAAGATTGTGTGAACATGTGCAGCATGAGCTACATCTGCTACAATAAATTTTGCCGTGAAATTATGAATTCTTTTCGTTAAGGAAACTTACTTTCTGGATGAGCCTCGTAGTAATATTAAATATCTTATAGTAATGTTCAAAACAGAACTGCTTCCAACATGCGTATTTAAAAAATAAAAATCTGTACTACCTGAAATTTTTTAATCTTACAATATCTGTCTAAATTATAATTAGAGGTGGTAGATTTTATCAATTGATATAAATGCTAAATGTTACCAAACGCTGAAAAAATAGTAATTGTATGTTTGACGGACGGTGCAGTATATTTCTGAACGTTTTCAATCGCGATAAAGTGCGAAATCGATCGCAAAATTCGAAATAACATTCAACGTGCGAAATGGTCGTGAATATGCGAAATAATTGCAATTTATGGTTTCCTTCGTGATTGGTCTCTAAGGGATGCGACATGGGCAACAACACGACGATGTTTGAAAAAGTATCATTTAAGTGGCAGTGTTTATTAAATTATAATTAAGATTTAACTGAGTAAATAAATTAAAAAATAAGAAGAAGAAATTTTAAAGCACTGAACCTGAGCGCTCAGTGTCATCTCGAGGAGTCTCAGAGTGTCAGCTTCCTCAGTTCGTTGTACGGAGAAGGCTACGGGAAGAAGAGAAGGGCCGCCCTAACTAAGCCTACTGTGCTCGCGTTACTTTTTATGCTTCTTACGCTTTTATATTTGTTAAAGTTCACAAATAACGAAGTATTAAATTAGTGTCCCTTATTTCCTGCTTTTAATGGGAATATCTAAAAAACATCAGAATATTTTTTTTAATCTCAAAGAGTCCTCCTTTAATAATAATTTTCTCAACAACGGCTAAATCTTAATTTCTATAATGCTATAACGATTTAAAAAAAATAAAGGGCTAAATTCTACCATTGCTAATTATAATCATTACTCAATTTAATTTCTTTTCAGAACATTGTTGTGAGGTATCTATGTTTCTTTGAAATTCATATTACCAATATTATTCACACTTTCACATGTATGTCTCTCCCGTTTTTGTGCACTTCCGGAGAATTTGTGATACAATAAGTAGTGCTAACAAATAATATATTGTTTGCAATATTGTGTCGCATTTACTTCGATAAGAGTTATGTCTATCAGTCTGATTTGTTACTTCTACGCAATTAACGAACATATAGTGTACTTAGTTTCTTCAAGTACTTTTTGAGATTTATCATAGTGATCTGGGCTGCGATGCGTTTGGACTATGTCTTATAATCAAATATATCTAAAATAAAAACATATTCTCGTAACAAAATTGTCTCAGAGATAATTAGCAGACGTATGAATGCTTCACTTAACAATATAAGATTATATTAATTCCAAACATTTACTATAACATTCCTAACTATAATTACAACAGAGTTCAAGTATGGAAAAGCAGGTACTATAAGTTCTTTTGAAATGTCCAATTACTTCTACAGATTTTTAGGCTTAGTTCGATTTTAATATCAACATTAATAAAGATACCGTTTACATATTTAATTTATATTAATTTTTAAAATTTAAATATAGATATAGTAAGTGATTTTTTTTAAATTGTTAGTTTTTAACGATTTAGAAATAGTTTCAACTGCTAATTCGAAACCCTTCTCTAGAGACTCATGGACATTCTGGAGATTTCACTTTTCGTTATTCATGGACTCGCAGAAATTGCATAGTATACAATTATCTTGTAATTATTACTACATAATCCTAACTGAATATTTAGTACTCTGTCAAACTGACTCTGAAGGAGACGAAGTCAATGAAAAATGTCAAGAGATATCTTTGACGTAAGGTCTCTCCGCTCGTTATAGTAGTGGCCGGCCGAACTTTTGTATGTCAAATACCGTGAGATTTGAATCGCTTATATTTAATAATGCACGACAAATGGTTGAAGCTACAACAGATAAATAATTTCTACGCGTTTGTTTCTCAGAATGTGATTTCCCAGTAACGTCAGAGCACGCGTATAGTTTCATACATTTCAAGTCGCAAATAAGCTTTGTGCTGAAAATTACATTAATAGCGAAGGATCGCGTTGAGCTAGCAACGCGCTGAACAAGATTACTTTATTCCGCCTATTCTCATATTAAGCGTGCCAACTATGTTCTTATACTCAGTGAATCACTGCTTACGACATAGCTTTCGTCATAGAGAGCCTCAAAGGAACAGGCTGCCTGTCATTAAATAATTCTTATTGACCTGTTGCGACAATATGAAACGGATTGTACGAAATATATCAACGTTTTACATTCTTGATATGTAAGGAACTGTTGTAATTTATAAATATACTGTACTATATTTTGCAAGAATTCGTGAAGATTGTTTCTGTTAGAATATTTAATTTGTTGCAGTATTATATGAGAGTATTTTATTTGTAGTTCTTGCGCAGCATTTATAGTTCTCATGGTACTTCTGTAGTTTTCTTTAGCTGAATTTTTGCACGTACAGACCACTAGTTAATACTACTCGTCTAGAATGTGCACAGAAATTGAAAAAAACGCACCCTCCGACCATGTAAGGAGTTTCGTTAAATACCTCGGAACGAGAAAAATACAAAAACTAATCGACCGCGTGCACCTTTATAACTTCAATAAATATAGTGTGGCGTAGAATTAAAATTCCGTTGATGTGCATTTAAGTGACTTCCTTTCATGTTGTCCTCAAATTTTATTTGCCGGAGACGCCTATGCCAGTCTTTTACATCCGCTGTAATTTATCATACATCCATTTCCCCTTGTGGTTTTTATTTAATTTACATCAAAAAACTTAAAAACTAGATGCAAAGGAAATACGAGGTTGCCCACATACTTCCTACAACCTGACTAAAATACCACAAAATAAACAAAGACTTTGAACTTCCTTTTTTACTATTTCTCCTGTCTGTATAGTTTTAGGACGGAAAAGTACTGGAATCACCTAACCAATATGACCTTAAATATCTATCACAAAAAAATCTAATGATTCTTTTAAGCTGTAACTTCATACATGTCAGAATTAGATTTATTTAGTGCTGTGCCTAAGATGGTTATGATTGGTGCAGGTGGAGAGAAACACATGCAATTTTGTACCCGAAAATCGATTTTTGTATATTAATGGATGTGTCACGCGTACCTCCGTCAGATTAGAAACTTTTGAGCTTGGTAAATACAAAAACTTGGTAAACACATCAGAAGTAAGATGTAGTTGTGCCGTTTCAGAGATATTTAAGACATTTTAATTTTTGGAAGTTCTTTACATGAACCATCTATTCTATAACGTTCATCATTTTTTTGAAAATGACTGAGAATTGTTTCTCGATTGTTTTTGCTCGCAGAAGAAAGTTCTTTTAAGTATGGTATAGTTACGATTTTCATTAAAACCTCTGACATTTAGAAAGTTGCAAAAATACGTTTAAACAGTAAGAGTTTTCATTTAAAAAGAACTTTGAGCTTTACACCCAAACAAAGTTCGTGGCGTTTACTTCAAATGAAAATGTGTTCCAGATGATTTTAATCTTGCTATTATTAATCGGTTTATACTATAAAAACAAAGTTATTATAAAATCATAAAATTAATAGAATGAACACTATCACCATTTGTTCAGTATTCAATGGCGTGAGTTGTAATTGACATATTGAACGCATTCCACATTTCCTCTTCGGGAGAACATGTGAGTGCAAGGTTGTTGTTAGAGAAGATAATGTATCGAGTTGTTTTAGGTTCGAAAAGTGATTCGTTCAAAAAACTATTTTTGAGCGTAAATGAATGCAATGTCTGGCAATCGTAAGACACATATGTCCTTTCACTACAAAATTCAGTGATTATAATTTTGTAGTGCATTACGTTTATAAGATTAGGAGTTCAGCAAGATTCCTTGGCCGTCCTGCAGAGTACATGTACAGATCTTGGTCAATATAAAACATTTTCATTATATTTTCAAAAAGATCAAGTCCGAATTCAGTGTGAATATTGGATGTGTTATTCCAGAATGTAAACCTTCCTTATTTCAATAGTCTTCACGATATCGTAATACAGAACGACATCATACCAGTGTTTTTTGATTTTTTATTTTCTATATAGTGAAGTCGTAGAACTTTTCGAACTTTTCTACTGCAACATTCCACACATACCTAATTTTCTTGCATCCTTGCTGCTCGAAATTTTAAGATATGTTCTAACTTTCCAAGCCGTTTTTCAATCATATATATTCTTGAGGCTTTGATGTTTTCTGCATATATTAATTCAATTGTAGATCTTTAAATAATATCATGATTTTTTAAGCATCTGAGTAATTGTTGGGTAAAAACACAAATATCAGGAAAAGTTTTGTTATGCCGCGCATTTCCACTAGTTTTTGGTTATGTGCTCAGTGGGAAAAACTCTTAGAAGCCCAGAGTTAAAGATAATTATTAATTTTAGCAATGGATACAGAAAAATCGGTTTCTACTGCGCCCAAGGAAGTTAAACCCTACTGTGAAAAGATATCTTTGGGATCATCAATGTAGCGGTAAACATGAAGTGTATAAAAAGTAAGATTGACACTCGATAGTAATAGTTATTCATGATTCGAGTGATAAAAGTGATATTTTATTTTGCGAGTAAGAAGCGTTGCGACAGGAGGTCGATAGGCCAAATTGTATGAGTAAAATAAAATCATTTTTACCGCGTGTGTCATACACTATTTTTAGATAGCCTTTAATTTTATTTTTATTCCAGTATAGAAATCACGTATTGACACATTAAGATAAATAGTAACTAATGCAGTCAGTTGAAATTATTTTTTACCTTTGTTTCTTTCACAGATTTAAGTGAACACTAGCGCATCGTGTCATTTTTAATTCCAGTGTCATCTAGTGGTGTCACAGAATGGCGCAGACTTTCCCGAATAATTTTTGTATTTTCTTTGGTCTTGACTAGCTGTACAAACTTTCCACGTACTCATGCCAGGTACCATCTGTCGCCGCCCAAAGAACTCTTTTTTTAATTTCTTAATTTTTCGTTTCCTAGTAGTAGCGTGGAAATATTATTTTAAGTATTTTAAAGAACAGTAAAACCTTGTCCTAAATGGCTACTTTCTTTGAAAACTTTGGAGCCTTTTTAAAGAAAAAGGCGTTCAAGCGCACTATAAATTCGAAATTTGAAAATATTTTTGACAGAAAATTTTGAGTTTTCGAAAAACTGCATTAGAAGTCGTATGAAGCAAATTAATTCACAAATACAATAGTGTTTACAAATTGCTGGAAGTGTGCATATTAACAGCATGAGAAATCTTTCAAATAAATTAAATTTGTGTAATTTTGAAATGAAACAAAAAGTACCTTAAAATGAACTTTACTTCATATTTAAGAGTGCAATTAGCACTATCCGGTCGAAACGTTTGAAGAAAAACTTTGTATACGTTTTTGAGAAAATGGCGTTATAGCGTTACGGGAAATTTGAGCTAGCGGAATTTTGAGCTAGTTTTCACAGAAAACGTTTGACTTTTCTGTGAAGTTTACCCAGAAAACTTTCTGCACATGCTCCCATAAATATAATAATGTGAACAAATTGCCGCTACTGTAAATATTAACGACGTGAAAGACAAGCTCAAAAGATACATTTTTTTAATTAAAACAAAAGTATAGAGCAGTATGGAATTTATGTCATCTTATATAGTGAATTTAGCACTTTCCTACCAAAAGATTAAAGAAAAAATTTTAACCCGTTTTTGCGAAAATCTTGCTTTGGAACTTCTTTTCTAATTGCAAATATTGCACTCAATATTGCGCGAAAACTACTTAAAGATTCAAAAAATGTACACCACCTTAATGCAAGAACCCACTGTGGGCAACAAATTTTATATGAAGGAAAAACCTCTATCTTCAATTTTGTAGTTGTAGAAAAATATTCAAACTTTTACGATTTTCAAAAGTTCAAAGTTAACCGTGAAAATGGGACCTATACCACCTTTATAAACGTATTTTCCTCTATTCTTACAAGAAATTTAAAGAAAAAATTTGGAGCAGTTTTTCAGAAAATTTTGCAAATGCCCCAGTGGCTTCATCTAAATAACCTTCAAATTTTAAAGGGTGGTTTTCAAAATCTCAAAGCTTCGACTCGAGCCAGGCGGAGAAGTGTTTCTTCAATTTGGAAAAAATCTTATGTATTGTTTATGCCCTAGTAATGTTCACAGACGGATGGACAGATAGACAAACAGACATACAGACGAACTTTTAAAAAAAACACCTTTTCGATATGAGGGGACCCCAAACCGTGCATTTCTTTTGAAATCTCGAAATCGATTTTCCGCAGCATGACATAACTTTCCCTAAACTACGTATATTACTCCGTATATACGTACGGGAAAGTATTACGGGAAAGTAAAAATTGAAGTTTTAGCACGCAACACATGTCCTGGATGAAACCCTTTTTCTATGTCTAAAAAATATTTAATTCAGCTATATCAACGATCGTTAATTTTTTCGCTTTTGTTTGCATGGTTGTCATATCGAAAACTAAATTTTCTCACTTCTGAATAAAAACACATTTTACTTTATCGCACCATTAATTATTATAATGCATTATCATTGCAATAAACCGCATCCCATCTTTCTCGGGATTTCCCCAGTCCCCTCCACGGTCCGCTCGAGGCGCGAGGCAGAACACTGCGCCTAGCTGCACGTGTCTCTTCAAGTTCCGATAACAAGAACTTGAAGCCTCCCAAGTTCTTCGTATTGTGGCTTTGGGCAATGGAGCTCTTCGGAAGTGCACTTGGGAATTAACATTAGTATAAAAGTGGTACAGAAACTATTACAACGCGAGAGTTAAGTGCCCTTCCTTATTTTTCCTCAATTTTATCTCCAAAATCATGAAAAATTCGTGAAAAAATAAAACTCCGGGGAACTTCTCGTCCAGCCACATGTGTTTTCCATGAAGATTCCCAAGGTTCCCGGACCATGGTTTCGAGGAGTGAAGATCTTTGGAAGTGCACTTGGAAGCGGCCATTAATAGAGCAGTAGCTCAGTAACTGTTACAACATGAGAGTGAAGTGTCCCTCATTATTCCTCAATTTTGTCTCCAAAATTACGAAAAATTCGTTAAAAAAATCTCCGGCCAACTTCTCGTCCAACAGCACGCGTTGCTCCGAGTCTCCTAAGGTCCCCGAGCCATGGTTTGGGGCAGTGGGTCTTTGGCCCGCGCTGTGCTCGAGTCGGAAGCGGGTAGCCGCAGCTTCCGAAGGCAAACAGGGCGCCAGTCCGTCGCCAACCGCTTCCTCCGGCCCAACGTGGAAGCGATTCTGCGGCGGAGTCAACCCATGTCTTATCTTCCTTGGAATTCTGCTTGGAAAAACCGCGATGCCAGATGGAGTAAGGCAGGAGGACATGTGCGTATGCTGGGAGATCAGATAAGGAAATTTAACGTTTCAAAAACAATATTTGCTACCCGCATTCATTATTAACCGATCATTACTTTACGAAATATTTAATGAGCTATTTGTTTAACTGATTTTGAATGCCCCTATCAATTTTTTTCTAGCACATTAATTATGCTGCAATTTTAAAATAGCACTAAAGCGTTTGTATTAACCCATTTGAACGAAACGTATTCATATAATTTTTTTCTGAACCGGAACTTTATTTTTAAAATGTTACGCATTTATGAAATTGTTATAGATTTTATATTGCTGTAATCTTTTTAATTACATTTTATCACATTTTGAGCATTCATATTGATACCCATGTAAAGCGAAATAATAATAATGATTTACGTTTACCACGAATATAAAAGAAATATTTCTCCAAAAATTGAATTGTTTTGTTAATTTTTTATAATGATTAATCGTTTAACAATTTTTTACAAGTTGAATATAAGAACGATTTCATCAAAGTTCTGATCAATCGCGTAAACTCAATAGATGTCAATATCGTCGATCCCAATTTTGTTTCCTTTGCACAGTGTCAGCGATAATTGGACTAATAAAAACTCAAAAAAGGTCTCAGATTTCAAGATCAGGATTATTAGTATTAAAATTCCCACCACGAATCACTGGTACTGTGTGAAAATATGTAGATAACAAAATAGAATCGCCGGTCTGGAAGGCCGAAATCGCTGAGGCAGTAGTGCCGTAGCGATCTCGAATCGAAGTATCGCGGGTTCGAGTCCCGCCTCGGGCATGATGGTATTGTATTCGTTCTTTCACCCCCCTATCATCATATCGTGTCATTCTCATAGTTACCATACCTTTACACGCAATAGTGGTCGCTAATGACCTAGAAGTTGATGCGACCTTGAATACCTCCCCCCCCCAAAGAATAGAACCATTATGTATAGTTCAGCAAAACTTCATGAATGAAATCTAAAAGTTCATTTGTATTTTAAGAGGCAATGTGCATCTCGTGTCACAAACTTTCCTAATGCAATGTATTCATTTTAATTTTAATTATTAGTTACATTGCTTTGTAAATTGAAGCCCCTTTTCACTCAAACTAAGAATTAAAAACACACCTGGATCAGGTTCCGCCCCTCCGTATCTCAGGCGATATGCAATCCGCAAAACTGATGTGTATGGAGCTCCAAGGGTTGCCACCCCTTGCTCTTATTAGGGGCATTTGAAACTGATTTCGATCATCGACGCTTACTTACAGAGCGCTGGTGTATCGTAAGTGGTATAGCGTGATTTCGGAAGACGGATAGCCTTTGGAAGTGATATCGTCCTGCTCATAAGACGATTGTACGTTCTACGTAATTCAAAATGGATATTTATTTTTCATAAAAGCAAAATGGCTTAAAACGGAGGTATTTCAAACCTTACGTAATTAGAAATGTCACACAGCGACATTCCAGATTATAAACTTGTTTTTCGAAGTGGATTGTGTCCTGTGGCGACCAGAATGTGAGGGGGCCAGCTGGGGCAACTTGCCTCAGGCTCCGACTTAATTGTTGATGATACTCTTGAGTATCATCAACATCAATCGAATATCATAGTCCGGCACCATTTCCAAACGAAGTACGGAAAGGACCCTCCTTCCGACAACTATTCGCAGATGGTACGCTCAATTTCTGGATACGGGCTGTTTGTGTAAAAGACGAAGCAGTGGACGTCTCGCTGTCAGAAGCGGAAGTGAATCGTATCGGGGAAACTTATCTGCGTAGTCCTAAACAATGGACTACAAGAGGGAGCAGGGAATTGATTTCACAATGGTTGTTACCTCAGTTGAAAGACAACAGTCATGATTTCCTACTACAGAAGGATGTCACCACCTCATTTCCATAGATACGTAAGAGCGTTTTTAAAAGTGCAACTTCCACAGCGTTGGATCGGACGCGGTACGGGCCGTGATCAGATTAGATTAAATTTAGATTATATTTATTACTAATTGTGTAATGAAGTTTAAGAAATTGGTGGCAGAATACACTAACTTAACATTACAGAACTTAACAACTTTACAAAATTTACAACTTTACAAAGTAACATGAACATTCCACCGTGCAAGCTTTCATAGCACTCCACCTCACCACACTTCAGTTCAGCGGATCACTCTGCGGATCACTGATCTGTAATGTCTATTTTACACACTTTATGCTCTTTCTCTGGCCACTACGTTTATCAGACCTCACGCCGTGCGATTTTTACTTGTGGGGTATGTTAAAGATCGAGACTTTATCCCTCCTATGCCGACCAAAATTTCGGAACTGAAGCACCGCATCAGAGCCAGTTTCCTAAACATCAGTACTTAGATGTTGGAGCGTGTTTGGAAAGAAATGGACTATCGGGTGGATATGTGCCGAGTGACTAAAGACGCCCATATTGAGCACTTGTCATGTAAAATACATGAATTCCGGTTCACAATAAAATAAGGTTTATATTTCTGTGTCAATTACCCTGTGTATTATGATTTATTAAATCACAATACATCAATTGAAAACAGGGTTATTCAATCATTTTGAATAACCCTGTTTTATAAAACTCCCTCATAATAAGGGCAGTTATTTGAAAGAGAATATGAGTGTATCCGGTACACCATATTAGCTTTCAAGGACCCAGATTTTATTCGGGATCTAGTCCCCTTCATTACTCGCCTATTAGAAACTGTATTTTAAAGTGCTAAATGTTATCAAAATATGTATGCATTTATTATTTTAAACTTGTATAAATATGACTTTAAAATTATGACTATATAATTTTATTTTAAAATATTTTTGTTGATTTCTTGTACAAATAAATACAAAACTTACACAAAAATAAACTGTGTGTGTAGTACTCACTCTGCAGTCTTTGAAACTAGCTCTTATTTTTGGGTAGGCCTACGTGTCTAACGGGACCTACGGGCAGTAGACTAAAACCTGTGTTTCCTGGTCGTATGAAGAACGTGTAGGATGCATTATCGTGGCTCAGTGGCAAAGACACTTGCCTTGCACCACTGAAGTTCCGAGTTAGAATCCCCGTAGAACCTCATGTAAAACTCGTTTCGACTAAATGAGTTGACATGCTGCACAGGGGCAAGTCCAACATCTGAGAATAAACCCTTCCACAATCCTTATTCCTTTCCAATTCTGGCCGCTGAGTAGTGACGCAGGGGCGCGTACGCGGAGATGCTACTTGGAGGTCCTCTTGACAACTGACTGCGACGAGACGTGACATGACATGAAATTAATTAATGGAGGATTACTCCGGAAACGCAAAGCGCTCAACGCCTCACAGGGCTTGGAGACGCGCTGCGTCAATTAAAGACGAAACAAATTAAAAAAAGAAACTTCTTTCCAAAATCACGAATACTCTGAAATCACTTCGGCGCGTCATTAATTGTTGGAGCTCCTTATCTTTATCTTCGGCCTGCTGAACCGCACTGAGTTAGTGTTTAAACTGAATAGTGTGGTCCGGTGTGACAAATTTACCTCGAAACCTGTCTTTGTCGGCTTCGAGAGAATTTTGTCGACCCCACACAACAATGGCTCATAACAGCGAATCAACTAGTACGTTTAGCTATTTGTCTATCTTTCAATTGAAACTTTGTAGTATAATTGTGTTTATTTGTGGCAATAATACTTGAATCACTGATGTGTGAGACCCATTTTAATCTTTTTATTATTTTGTCCTTAAAATATGACAAACACATGCATTAATGGCCACATTTGACCAAAATAAGCTGAAACAACCCGAAACAATCCGAAAGAACCTGTAACAAGTATTGTATTTCAGCTTCTGGGTCAATCACCCCATCTCGATTAGGTTTTCGTCCAGTTTCCCTGATCCTCGAGCAAATGCTGCGATGGCCCTTTGTTTTGCTTCTGGACATAAATGTAACTTCAAATTAACTTCTCCCCATAGCACGTCACACACAATTTGAACTGTTTTTGAAGTAAATAAATAAATAAATAAATAAATAAATAAATAAATAAATAAATAAATAAATAAATAAATAAATAAATAAATAAATAAATAAATAAATAAATAAATAAATAAATAAATAAATAAATAAATAAATAAATAAATAAATAAATAAATAAATAAATAAATAAATAAATAAATAAATAAATAAATAAATAAATAAATAATGTAAATAAATATAAGTAAATAAATAAATATAAAAATATCACCTTTAGGTAAAAGAGGCGCAAATGTGACTTTTTACATTTTTCTACACTACAATGCACGGATTCGACTAGAAATTGTAAAATTCATCCGTAGGTACAGAAAAAATGTGACTTGTCAATAAAATCCAGAACCTTATCACTTCTCCTTTTAGTACAAAGCAACTTTAACTTTTTTAAACCAAACTTCAAAACTGAAAGGACAAAAGATGAACTCCTGGCGCTTCCTTCATCTCATAAAATGCTATTAAAATACTTTATAATCACAATATCAAATCAATCTAATATTTACCTCTTCGAATGTAACCACATTTGTAATTCTCAATAGCACAAGGCAGCATGTAGATAAACGAATACAAATAATCTTCTTCCTAGTTCTCATTTCTATGTTTAAATTTCGCAGCAGGCCTTGGCACATAGTTTACTTGGACTCATGGGTTGGTTGCTCGTCTCCCTTTAGTCCAATTCTATTTTCACATATTTTCACTTATATGCATTTATTCGGTAGTTATACAAAAGTCCTATCCCTTATCGTTACGAGTCCATTCCGACGTCGCGATATCGGTGAGAGAAAGTGAAGAACAAATTGGGGAAGGACGGCATTCTGTTTACTTAGTTCGAATGACAAGATTCAAGGGTGTTTTATAATAATCGCTTTGATCGAAGGCTGGAGCCATGTCACCCAACTTCGACGCAGGGGCAGTTCCAGTCGATCATCGGGGGGGGGGGACATAGATTTTTGTTAAATAATAAACTTACTTGTTATTGTATTGTATATTATTTTCGTTGTGTATATACGATACTACACAACATTATTATTTAATGTGACCCCCATGTCCCCCCTGCCCCATGGATCCTGCTTCGACGCGCGTAGTTAAGCGTCGAAATATCAAATTAACAGTGCTCTTTACCAAGGTTCTTTGGCTTAAATTCGTTGGAAAATTTGATTTGAACAGATTCAATGATGCTTTATAATATGCTTTATGATTATAATTGCGTAGGCCAAAAACCGGAGCCTCGCCATGTCCTTCGCACAGGCGTCCAGAACGGAGGGTATTATACGCGCAGGTTTTCTTGAGCCCCGGAATATCTACCTCCACACCTTTACTAACATTAGTTGAATCAGTGGCGTAACTACCGCCGACCCGGCAGGTGCATTTACCTGGGGCCTGTGGACAAATGGGGTTCTCAAAAGCAATTTTTTATTTTTGTCTAACACACTTAAAAGGCGTCTTTTGAAAGCGATTTATTACCATATATCTACTAGTATAAAGTTTGAATTAAATATTTTACTAGGAGAATGCAAAAATGTTATCGAAATTTGTCATTTGAAATCTCAGGGTCCCATATATATACTGCTTCATTGAAAGTTTTGGGGACCCTATTCTGGGTTTCATTGTAAGTGATTTGAAACATTTCATTAGAACATAAAGGAAAGTTGAAGTCAAAGGAATCAAATGTCAAATGCGGTGATCCCTCCCCAACGTCCCTCTAAATATTAAAAGTAAAACTTACGCATATTGTTCATAGAGAGTAAAGTTACAAACTCATTAAATGTTAACCAACGTTACTGATAAGTTCGTCAAATCTAAAGTCCTAAGGTGTCGATTTTGAAGTTTGTGATTATGATAAATTAAGTTTCTTTCAATTAGTTTTCAGCACATTTTTATTTTTGTTTGGCAATTTTTTTGGGAAGGTGGGGCAAATATAGTTTTTAAACTGGGGCCCTTGAAGGGCTAGTTATCATTATCAATTAAATTCAGGATAAATGATAACAATGTTTTTGAAAAATGTGATAAAAATGTTCTCTCCCGTGTAATAGAAACTATTTTGCATCGAAAAACTTGATTTGATTTGATTTATTTACAGTCGCATCAACTACATAGAGTTATTAGCGACTACCTTAATAATACACAATCAGTACAAAATAACACAGTAATTTAGCATTTTACATATATGGTTATATATTGTTATACATTTCAATTTCCTTTACAAAGCAAATGAATTTAATGCACTGTTCTTTGTTATTGAGATCTTTAAGAGAACTTAGTTTGTACTTGTCTCTTGCACTTTCATATTCAGGGCAAACAAACAAATGTTCTACTGAAAGAGGGATCTTGCACACACTACAGTTATCAGCATCCGTCCTGTTCAATAAGTAGCCGTGTGAAAATTTTGTGTGTCCTATTCTACATCTTGTTAAGACTACCTGATCATTTCTGCAGAAACTGACCGTTGGATTATCATCTTCAAGTTTCCTAACTGATCTTAATTTGCAACCCTGTAAGTTGTTCCATTCTTTACTGTCGAGGTCAGCTAATTTGTTCTTGACTCTTTTGAGGTATTCTTGATAGCTTACTGGTATATCACTTCTAACTTTGCTTCGCGCTGCTTCTTTAGCTTTTCTATCTGCCAATTCATTTTCTGCAATGCCAACGTGCGAGGGTATCCAGCACAACGCTATTTCTTTACCCTCAGTGTTCAAATGGTTGATTTTTCTAACTATTTCTTCGACCAATACATTATCAATGGATAGATTCCTTATAGCAGATACAGCACTTTTAGAGTCTGTTATTATCATAAATCTTTTTTGATTGGCCCTTGTGATGTATTTAAGAGCCTCAACTATGGCATATAATTCGCTGGATATCACTGAGAAGTCATCCGGTAATTTTTTGGTGATCACCTCATATGAAGCTATTACTGCGCAACCTACGTTGTTTAGAATCTTTGAGCCATCAGTATAAATTGTATTGTAACCATCACATTTTGCTAGTTCACTTCTTATTTGAGCAACAATTTTACGATGATTAGTATTCTGCTTGCTAGGGATATTCGCAAGTTCAATAACGTGGATGTCTCGTATTGTCCAGGGGGCATAGTCAGGTACAGTCGTAATCTTTAGGGATGGTAGTTTCTCTTGTATCTTCTTTAGTGTTTGAATTGCTCTTATTGCTAGGGGTCTCGGGAGCTTCTTTTTATAGATAAATGTTCTATAATGTTTGTATGCATACTCGAACACTTTATTTATTGGATTCAGTTTGTTGGCTGCCACTTTAATCGTATATCCCATAATTAGGTTTCTTCTACGTTTTTCTAATGATGATAAATTTGCTTCACACAAAATGCTCATTGTTGGGCTGGTCTTGAAAGAACCACACGTCAGTCTTGCTCCCGTATTATTGATTGGATCTAACATTCTCTTGATGTTCTTCTTGGCCGCATCATATAGTATACAGCCATAGTCCAATTTTGATCTAACGATTGCCTGATAAGTTCTTCTTATAATCGTATAGTCCGCTCCCCAGGATGTATGGCTAATGACTTTGACAAGGCTCATTCTTTTGGTGCACTCATTCTTTAAATTCTTGATATGCGGAATCCATGTCATCTTTTCGTCTAAAATCATTCCTAAGATTTTAATTTCCTTACTCTGTACCAACTTATGCTGTCCTAATTTTAGTTCAATGTTTCTTCTATGAGATCGTTTCCTAGAGAAAACTATGAATGTGGATTTTGTCTTGGAAATCTTGAGCCCGGTTTTCCTTGAAAATTCCATGACTGCATCTAAGATGTTTTGAGCCTTTTCTTCTAATGTTGTAATATCTTTGCCAGTTATGCTAATATTGCTATCATCCGCATACATATTGACGATGGCTGGAGGTTTAATATTGTTCTGAAGGTCATTAATAATAAGTAGAAATAAAGTAACACTAAGTACTGACCCCTGTGGGACGCCATTCATAACTTTATAGCTGTCCGACAGGATTCCATTTATTCTAATCTTGATAAAACGTTCTTTAAGGAAATTGTAGATGAACTTGCTAATGTTGCCTTTAATCTTGGCCGACGTTATTAAATTCACTACCCGTCTTCTCCACACCATCTCGTAGGCTTTTTCAATGTCTAAGCTTACAACTAGGGTGTTCATATTATTAGCAAACCCGTTGTATATGCTGTTTTCTATTGATGCTAGACAGTCCATTGTTGAACGATTTTTCCGGAACCCGCTTTGATATGGAGAAATCAATTGGTGATTTTCCAAGTACTACCTCAATCTCTGATTCACTATTTTTTCTAGCAGTTTACAAAGGCAACATGTTAATGCAATAGGCCTATAGCTACTTATCAGTGATTTATCTTTCCCTGGTTTCTGGATCGGCACAATAATAGCTTCAGACCACTTTTTAGGGAATACATTGTGAATATAGATCGTATTAAATATATGCAACAGGTACTTTATGGCCGATGGAGGCATCTTTTTGATGAATATGTTGGGGATTCCATCAGGGCCTGCACTGGTGCTTTTAAGTTTATGTATTGCTTCATGCAGTTCTCTTGGTGTGATGGGTGCGTTTAGATGTTGAATATCATTATCTACTGTGCTTCCTTCTTCAAGATCGGGTTTAATTTTCTCAATCTCTTCTTTGTATTTAATGAAAGCATTATCATAATTCTGATCACTAGAGTTTGATGAAAATAAAGCCCCAAAGCTGTTTGCAATATCCAAAGGATCATGTAAGTTGGTGCCGTCGGAAGTGTAGAGTGAAGTAATGCTGGTACTTTTGTATTTACCATTTATGGCGTTGATTCTTTTCCAGGCTTCTGTACTATTCATTTTGTAATTAATTGATGAAATAAATTCCCTCCAACAATTTCTTTTGGCTTCTTTTATTATTTTCCTTGCTTTTGCTCTGGCAGATTTGAATCGGATTTTGTTTGCATCCGTATTATGCCTCTTATATACATTAAACAAATGCTTGTATTTCTTAACAGCCTCCTCACAGTCTTTACACCACCACGGTAACTTCCTTTTGCCTATTTTACCTGTAGTTTTCGGAATGGTTACCACAGCGGTGGTCATAATTATTTCTTCAAAGTTGTCTAGGATTGCATCTATTTGATTTAAGTCAAAATCATCGTTACTATTTAAATGTTTAATTTTGCCTTCAATAATTCGTTGATATAGGCTCCAATTTGCTTTCGAAAGAATCCATCGCGGCTCGTAAATAACCTCATGTTCCGATGTATCTTCGAAGATCACGGTGATAGGATAATGGTCACTGTTGAATAGGTCATCGGAAACTTTCCATTGTAAGTATCTTACTAGATTCGGCGTACACATACTCAGATCGATAGTACTTACATTTCCTGTTGCCACGTTGAAATATGTAGGCTTATTGCCATCATTTAATAACACAAGGTCTTCTTTCTCGAAACAATCACCTACTATTTTCCCCCTGATATCCGTTCTTACTGAGCCCCATTGCACATTGTGACAATTAAAATCACCAAGTAATATTAATGGTTTATTAACTTGTTGAATTAGACTTACAAGTTCACAACTACGAAGTTGAAATGACCTTGGGATGTATATATTGCACAACATGATGTTCCTAGATCCTATATTTATGGATACACCAACTACTTCAAGATCACTTGTTATTTGCACTTCACTGCTTACAAACGATTCGCGAACGTAAATTGCCACACCTCCACTAGCATTCACACATGTCGATCTATTTTTGTAGTAACACTTGAAACCTTTGATATGGTTATAATGGTTATTTTTAAAATTGGATTCTTGTATACAGACAATATCGAAGTTCTCCTCATTTTGAAGTTTTTGGAAGAACTCGTATCGTGCCCGGAAGCCGTTCACGTTCCATTGCAGAATTTTGATTTTCATTATTCTTCTTCACTTGATAAGCATTCGTTCTCCGAAGATGCTCTTGATGAATCAGACGCTACCGGATCCTTCAACCTCTTCATGATTCTCGTAAAACGGGACTTCATGCCTCTATCCACTAGTAATGGGTACATATCTCTGAGCAGTGCAATCAATTTATCAGTTTCCTTAGTATAATTAAGAGATATTTGTAGTGCCTTACTAGTTCCGTACGTATCTTCTAGAAAATCTTTGAGTTGTTCGTAATTAAGAACATTGGAAGTTTCTTCTAATTTTTCTTTAACTGGAGCTAACTGTTCACTAATGTTCTTTTTCTCACTTTTATTTTCAGAGTTGTTTTCTCGATTGCACTTCTTTTTCTTCTTTTTGACAGGTTTAGCAAATTCTTGTGCTCTTTCTTCCGAACTATTCAAGGGTGGTTCCGAGGTTTTATTACTAGATGTATTTGTGATCTGCGAAAGTGTTCTTTTAGCTGTCTTTCCAGTCTCAATTAAAGGGAAGTCTTCATCAAAAGTAGAATTATCGTTATGGTTGTGCTCAACATTCCTGTTTGTGTCTTGTGATAAATCTGCAGTAATATTAGAATTAATATTATCTACATTTTTACAGTTTCTTGCTACATGACCTTCTTCCTTGCATTGATAGCATTTAATAGTGCCATAAGAAAAATAAATCCAATTTCTCTCTCCTTTGTACTCAACTACCATAGAATCAGGTATTTTGTTTAGTGAGTCTTCCGGCACGTACATTTGCCTACGAAAGCTCAGAATATGTGTGAATTCTTCTTTTCCGAATCCCGCTCTAAGGAAAGACACGTTAGAACTTCGCACTATGTTCAATTTATCAAGTTCTTCCTCAATTACTACATTGGGAATCATTGGGTAAACATTTGACAAAACTACTCGCCTCTGTTTACTGACAAATGGTCGCATATTTTGTTCACTTCCATCTATATTAATATATTTATATTTATCTGTTACTTCATCAACTAATTGCTTACTGCTAAGAAATATGCACACTCTGCTGTTTGAGATCTTGGAAGCGTATATTATGTTTCGTGGTGAAACAATAGTAGCTAAGGCTTCTACATACCTTTCTAGCGATGTGCTGTAGTCTTTCCCATCGATTATTAAACCTTGCTCTTTGTCCGGATACATGGAATTTTGTACTATATTGCTCCAGTTTGTGCGCCTTGAAGGTTGACCTGAGGCGGGTTGGCTCCTGTAGTCAGAGGCCTTCCCTTCAGTCGATGATTCAATGGGGTTCATTTCCCGTTAACTTGTCCCCCGTAGGGGAGGAAGAGATAACGGTTTTACACTTCTCTGTAGTATTTGTTGATTAAAAAACTGTCCACAATTACCACGCAGACTAAGGAAAATCACAAACTCACTGCCTAACACTGTGCTGTCACTGTGCGCAGCGCCGCGCGATGTTGACTCGACGGCTGTCTGTGACGGACTGCAGAAATACCATCGAAAAACTTGCTACATATTTGATACAAAAGTACTGAGGGCAAAATAATCAAACCCCACACTGCCCTCGTACCTCGCTTAATTAGAGATTAAGAAAACGTGCGCGGATAATAGCCGAGGCCACTTGCCCCAGGTACCAACGAAATGGGCACTTTGGTTTTCACTTTCTCTCCCTTACTTCGTATGAAGAGAAACTATTGTATTTGTGTGCCGGAAAACGGCGTATTTTCGTCAGAAAAAAATTTATTTCCGGGCTCTGGTAACGAAAAGGGGGATAAATCGTGTTTTCATTTTAAACAAGTAATATACATACTTTTAATTCAAAGTAATCGCTGTAGGGTATTATTGTTGTATTGAGAAAAAAAATCAATTTATGAATTAGGGAGCCGAAATATTAGTTAAAATATGGGGCATGTGTGGATCTACTGCCCCGGACCTGTTGTTTCTTACGGGCGCCTCTGGTAATAAGTATTCTGATGTTTGAGAAAATTGCAACACATAGAAGGAATTGTCAGAATTAGTTACAAATCAGTGGATGTGTAGAACAGTGTATCCATCAGTGGCGGTTCGTGCTTAGGTTGCACGGTTGCACAAACCCCCAGATAATCGAATAAGATCTCATAATATTTTAAGAATACACATTTTTCTTTTAATGACATTCAATATTGAAGATATTGCTGCAATATCGATATATTTATTTAACACGGCAAACAGGCATTTTTGGTTGGGCAACTAGGCGGGTGCCTAGCGCTGCGCGGTGACTCAGGGAGTCTCCAGGGAATCCTAATATTCTGCCTTCGTTGGTCTCGCTGCAACGTCATTTTATGAATTTCGCTTGTTATTGAAAGTACACAAGTTCAGTCAATTATTGGTTTATGCTTACTTAATGCATTATTTATGATGTTTAGAGAATTTGTTTTCATTTGATATTAGATTTATTGATTTAAAATGTATCATTGATAAATTCTTTGCGTAAAGTTGGCCGTTCTATAAGAAAGTCCCTTTATCGTTAGATAATATTTCGGCTTGCAGTAGCCAGCATGGAGAGCGCTGGTAGGAATGCGTGCGTGTGTGTGTGAGTGGAAGGATTTGTACTACAAAATATACCAGGGTAGTGAAATTCTCGAAGTAATGTTTCAAAACAGACTTTTATTTAACTTACTTTTAATTAATTTGAATTGCCTACATTTTTGTTATATATTCGTATTTTGAATTTTGGGAACTATATTTCCACCATTCGAGGAAGGTGCAACCACCAGTCTGTTAGGGAACCAGCCGCCACTTTTATCTATAAGAAGTTATTAAATTGTAGATAGAGAAGGCGTGCACGTTTGCCTATCAGCACCCTCTTTTGTGTAACTGGTCAAGTCAGTGTTATGCCACACTCAGTCGGTGCAGAGCCGTCAAATGTCGTGGAAACGTGCAAGCAAGTGCCGATATGCCTCGCTGACGCCAAAGGGAGAAAAATCGGCATCGGAATTTGATAGCGGCAAAATGATCGGTCTCCAAAAAAGCGGGTTTGTTGTACTATGCCATTGCGGATCGACGCACGGGACGCGCTGTTACGACAGTGATGTGTGTGTGTGGAACCAGTGGATAGAGGAGGTTTGCCTAGCAGCACCCTCCTTTGTGTGACAGGTCAGTGTTACACTCCACTCAGTGGGTGTAGAGTCATCAAACAACGTGCAAGCAAGTGCAGGTATGCCTCACCGACGCCAAAGGGCGCAATTTCAACATTTGAGTGAGTTCGAACGGGGCAGAATGATCGGACTCCAAAAAGCGAGTTCGTCGTACTGTGACATTGCGGCTCAAACGGGACGCGCTGCTAAAACAGTTATGCATGTGTGGAGCCAGTGGATAGAGGAGAGTCGTACACAGCAACGAGCGGGTACTGGACCACAATGTGACCGCAGCGCGAGATGGCTGCCATCTGTCCGCATGGCCATAACCGACAGAACGGCGTCGCCCACAGTGTTGGCTCGACATTGGAGCACTGCATCGGGTGTGGTCATGTCTGCGTCGTCAGTTCGACTCCGGCTGCTGAAGGCTGGACTGGTGACACGCATACCACTGCATAGAATTCCGTTGACCAGAAAACACCAAAGCCTCAGACAGCATAGGGTACGTGAATGTGTTCACTGGTGTGCAGAGTGGTAAAATATAGTGTTTTCGGACAAGTCCCGCTACGAATGTTTGGTTCAGCAGAGTGCGTGTTCGACGTTTCAATGGTCATCGCAATCTGTCCTTCTGCATTCTTTCGCGCCATAGGGTACAAACTCCAAGTGTGATGGTTTGGGGAGTCATTGGCGATACTTGGCTTTTTATTTCTTGGCTCCTGAGGGCCAGTTTTTACGATGGAATATCTCTCTGCATTTCGCGTCTTTTTCGGTGGTGCCGCTAGATGTCACATGATCCGAACCGTTTCTAGCAGTGCTGGCGATCATGCGACATCTAGTGGCATGACCGAGAAAGACTCGAAATGGCATGAGATATTCTATCGTGAAGTCAGGGCCTCACTCGCCAAGAAATAAAAACCCAAGCATACAATGTGCGATCTGGCATCGTATCATACGTATTGAGGGCAATCTGAAAAGTATCAGGGAGGTTTTAGAGCTCGATGTACTGCATCTTCTGCAAACAACTCCACATGCCATAATTCAGCAGGACAATGCCCGATCGCATGTGGCGAGGAATGCTCAAGATTTCAACGAAGAACGACGGGTACCATTGCTTCCCTGGCCTGCATGTTCGCCTGACATGTCGCCCATCGAACATGTCTGGAATATGATCGGTCGGCAACTTGCTCGTTGTGGTCCTCCTGCAACCACTGTCGATGCTTTGTGGTCACGCATAGAAACCGCGTGGAGGTGTGTTCTCCAGTAGCATAGCCGCCACGTCTAGAGGCTCTGATGGCAACGCATGGCGACTTCACACCGTACTAAATACTCAAGGTCGAAATGCAAGAACAGTTCTGTAATTCTAATCATTTGTATATTGTTATATTCCTTATCTGTGGAATAAATTTAATTGTAATAGTATATCTCCTTCTTGGCGTTCTCCCAAACACATTTTCATAAACACCAGTGTATTACGCCATTACGATAGTGCTTGCGCGGCGTAATGTCGTTCGTTGTATGTGTTATGGCGGAAGCGAGCCCATTCTGTCTTGTCCACTAAATGGATACGAACGTTTTTAACATCTGACTCTAAAGCATTATAACATATAGTAAATATATGTTGTGTATTGTGTGTTGGAATAATTAAAAATTATCAATTAACAGTGATGCTCTCGTAACTCAGGGAGAAACTTGCTTGCCTCTCACCATCTAAGGTTCCGGGTTCGATTCCCATAGAATCCCTGTAGAACCTCATGTGAAATTTGTTACAACAAAACGAGTTTGTTTCACAGGAGCTAGTCCAACCCCTGTGAAGCGCTCTAAACCTTACCCCTATCCTTATTCCTTCCCAATTCTGGCCGATGGGTAGATGACGCAAGCGCGAAGACGCTCCCTGCCGCCGATTCCCTGATTGACTGCGACTGACGTGACTACGACTACCCAGCGGCCCCTAGAGGGCTTTTGTACAGGATGATCATTTCAATTGTAAATGTTAACGGAGGATTACTCCATAGTGCGCTCAACGCTCCGGAAGGAGTTAGGAGACGCGTTGCGTCTATATAGACGCAACAATTTTTTTTAATTGAAAGATTACCTAGTTTATTCTTCTACTCAAAATTAAAGGTCTTTCTACATGAAAAAGTTTTTCCGTTCCTGATTCCTAACCAAAGAGCTAGAATGTACTATAAAAATTCGGGAAAGCGCACAGCCTGCTTGGTTCATTCTCTTTACTTTTTGATATAGAGAATATTGAGGTAGTCAATATGTTTCACTTTCACTGTTCAATCACTTTTTGGATGTCTTTATCGCGTTCACTACAGCACTGCGCGTTTCATCAGTTCCATTTATTATTTTTATTCCGTGCTGAGTTTGGAAATGGATGTGTTCCTTTTTCCTCATTGTAGGGCATGATAACTATCACGTAATTCCTCGCGCCATTCACACACACTCACACACACTGGTTGTTTGGTTCGTGAAAACTTTTCGTTTTACATACTTAATGGTGAAACCCATGCACCGCAAACCTTGACACCGATTGTCTTAGGTCATAACATCTTCCCATCTATTCTGTTGTAGTAATTGCATCCGTTGTGTAAAATTCTTCCCGCTTTTCATCAATTTGTTCCTTTTTCTTTCTTAGTTCCTTCGTTAATTCTTCGAGGCGTTGTGTGTTTGGTAGTAGCACTTGGCATCGCAGTTCTTCCTCGTAAAAGGGTGATAGCTTATACACTAGTCGTGAAGGAGGAAACTTGGACATCCCTATAGCTTTCTTCTGATGGGTGGATTTCACTTTAACTATTTCTTTCAAGTCTCTTTTGTTCATCTGTTTCCAAACGATCTCAAATCCGTACGTAATTACCGGAGTTATTTTCAATCGGAAAAATTTTATTGCTGTTTCGAGAGAAATTTGTCGTAGGTGTGAAATTTCATTCGTCGCAATAATTGCTGCTGAGGTTCTCTCTTTGAGAACGTGTCTAGTTATCCGATTTGTCCACAACGCTCGTTGATATCATTTATTCTTAATTAAACTAATGTTGACAAATAAGTAGGGGTACGTTTTAAGGGGCTCAAGAAGACGTGCACGTGTATTATACTACCTTGGCCCAAGCATCTATTGACCAAGTCCGTTATTGTCACATTCATATGTCTCCATCAGGCTTTTACGAGTTCACAATGTGCCATGGTATATTCTAGCTCGTTGTCCCTAACATTCATTGTTGTAAACGAGTTCACCTAAGAGAGAATTTGTGCTGTTAAAATCGGCGACTGTAAGTGCTTTTCGTTTTGTTTTGTTGGTACGTAACAAATAACACGAGCGCGGCAGCTGTTCAATTATCCAATCAGCTTGTGATACAGAGAACGTGAAATACGATGAAATGTTGTTGTTGAAATTAGGTTAAGTTGCTTATTTTGAGGAAATTAAGCATTGGTTCAGATGTGTGATGAAAGAGATGTTATTTTTTCAGTTCATTGTAGAATTTTGTGAAATATATGAATGAGCGCTTTAGACCTGACTCAGTTTAATATATTTGGGCATTGAACTCAATGTTTTGACGAATTCTGTCAATGGAAAAGCCAGATAACGGAGATTGGATTGTCCGGTGTTCAGATGAAGAATACAGTGAATGTGAAGTAAGTAGAAGGGATTAAACGTACATTTTGTAATAAGTTTTTTCGAATGTACTAAGATTTTTCTGCAATGAGCATGCGAAAATATGACAAACTTACATTTAGCCAGATTATAAAATAGTACAATATTGAGATGCAACTGTTTTACTTCGTAAAAAGTTTGAGCATATATTATAAAGCCAGGAAATAAATATTCATAGAAGTTTGTATACCCTGCCTATTCTTGCTGTTTGCGTAATTAGATATTTTTCTTCAATCATTTTCTGAAAAGGAAGAACAGTTAAAAGTTTGAAAAAAGGATGTGTTGTAATCTACAATTGGGAATGTAATCAATAATAAATATGTATAAGAGACAAAGTATCTCAGTTCCAATGCCAAATCCATCTGAATTTGTGGACCATCTAATGTAAAATAGTTTTTTTTTCTTCTGTAAAATTGCAAATATTTACAGTTGCTTCAATGTTCTTCAGCAGCAGGAACATGGCCTCAGTCTTCATTTATGATAAGTGCATTGTGAGAATAGCATTTTGTTCAAATGTTTCTGAGTAATGACAACACTGCAACTTGTTGGATTAACTTTCTGTGAAGCATGCTTTAAATTTCCTTTTTTTAGATTTAGATTTTAGTCAGTCAAGTAAACAGTAAAAACTGTATGTGACTTAGAGGGGAAAAGTTTATCTGCGCACTTTAACTATACTGAGAATAAATACTCATAATTGCTGATGAAAATTCACTTAGACGTTTTTATTTAGAAAAAGAAGTTTAGTGAATATGTTTTGCAACAATTTCCCAGTTTATCATAATTTACATGTGGCTCTTGGGGGTATACATTTATCTGTTGCTTTTTTTTTAGTTTGGATTAAATTTGTTTTGAATTTCAAATTATAGCATTTATTTTCTAACTAGTGAAAACATCATGTTTCTTTATTGTTTGTTTATGTTGCTTTGTTAATTTCTCCTTTTTTTGTGTGTGTCTGGTTGCATAATTTGCAAGACATAAAAGGATTCTTTGTTGATAGAGTTGTCAACGGAAATTTTACTTTGTAGGGAGAATGGGAGCCACCTCCTGAAGAAATTATTCGATTGTATGAACTTCTAGATCAGAAGGCTGTCCCAAATCTAGAATGGAAGTGTCCAGGGCGACGAGCACCTTCACCAGCACAAGATGAATTCTACCATGAGGACGAAGAATCTTTGGAATCAAAGTATGCACTACATTCTCTTGTTGTAAACGTTCATGTTGACAAAGATTGATGCACATCTTCCCTAAAGAACCAGTGCTTTATCATTTTGCTTAGTGTAAAAAGTTTGCATTCCAATGCAAATTGAACATTGTATAACACTTCCTCTCAGGATATTCCCATATAAATAGAATAGGAAAATTTTTTGTAAATTTCCACTATAGGCCATTGAGATTATGAGTACAAAACTGCATGGCATAAGAAATAATACAAAATCTGTATATTATGTTAACAGAGGATCTTCTTATTGAGAAAACAATAAATTAAAGACCATTAATTAATCATACTCAAAATGTACACAATATTTTTAGTGTGTATTATGCCAGAAAAATGAATAAAGACTTGTGTTACCTGACTCACTTAAATATAGTTTTTAGAATGTGGATAATTTTGTTGGTTCCCCCATTCCTTGTTTCTAATTTTATTTAACATTAAAATTTAATTCCCACATGTATATTTATTAACAGCTCAGATTTAATAATTACTCCTTAAATTAGTTTCTTCATATGACTGATTCCTTGTTTTTGCCTAAATTCTTATTTTAAAGTATCTTTGAAGTTTACTGAATGTTTTAACATTATAAATTCTTGAACAAACTTGAAAATTATTTTGTTTTTATGCTGAATTTATATTAATTAACAGTTGCTTCTCATTGATTTCATGGGGTGGTATAACAATAATGGATCTTTGTCATATATTTTTTGCACCCAGAGATATAAATGAGTTACATTTTCTCATTCATTCTGGAAAGATATGTTAAAACAAATAAAGTGTGTAATTATTTCCTCAAAAATGAGTATTAAGCATCATAATTAGCAAGCATCAGTATTTGAAAAATAAATTAAATCTCCAATAAATTATTTGAAATTCGCCGTAGATGACTTATTAATGAGAATTTTTAATGTTCTGAGTTGCATATTTCTTATTCCCCAGTTCAAGGGAATTTATATTCTTGTTTTTGCTACAGAACATTTATAAAACTGGCTCGTACCACTATTTGTTAGATTTTTATATGAACATCATTATTCAATGCTTTCTTCGCCGTTTTTGTAGTTTTTATGTCTCTCTTCAATATACAATCTCAGATGCAAAATACCAACTCCATTTAAAAGGAATAGTATGCAGAATTCAGTTCATCATGCTATCCGTTCAGAATACTTTCAAATTCAGTCAACCTTCGTACTGCCTGTTGTGTGTACTTTGATAATGTTCATTCCTATAGGCATAATATCCAGAGAAAACATGTAGCTCCTAGGCTTTTAGATTGCGGGGCGAAAAAAATGTTTGAATTATAAGCAAATCCTATTCACATAATTCTTGTAAGCCTTTCATTATTATTAGAAATTCTACCATTTCCTTGCCTTTTGATTTACATATTCGTGTGTATCAAAAATGCGAATTTTGACACTCAAGAGTGGGAACATATTTTCAGCCATACATATCTGTAACGATAACTATCGACATAGAAATAACATTCATCATGTGTCAATATCAACAGCTCGCTTCAAAGATTCATAAACAATACATGCATATTTCACATCATGTTCTAAATAACATGAAACTATTAAAATTGATAGAACAGTTAATGTGTCAAGTGAAATCTTTTCTGCTGCATAACTGTTTCTATACATTCAGAGACTACACCGAGCATCAAAAAAGAATATTGATTTTAAGTGATATTTAATATATTGGTTATCATTTAGTCGCTATAATTCTTAAGGACTAATAAACCTGTAACAAGAATTGTATCTGAGTTTCTGGGTCAATGACCTCCATGTTATTCAGGTTTTATTTTGTTTCCTTGATCCTTTGAGCAAATACAGTGATGGCCCCCAAATTTTGCTCCTGAACCTAAATGAAGCTTACTATCTGTACATGTTTTCTAGAGCTCAGTGGGAAATGTAGTTATTCAAATAATCATATATTAAGTTCTTGGGGACAGTAAGTCAATTCTGTCATGAAAGGCGTGTTAAGAGATAATTGAAAAATCCTAAACCTGATTTGCCTTTTCAAATAGTCATTACATTGGAACGAATATTTTCGTAACAGTTATTGCCAAAAGGCTCATTGCCATCTGTGTTCATAATTCAATGTATTGTACGATTATGTACATATCCTTACTTGTCATACACGGCTTATGCTGTATTAATGTGACATTATTATTATTATTATTAAACTTGAAATGTACATGAGTTAGAGCAGTGGTCCCCAGAGCCCAAGAAACCATGCACGTCTCCCCGTAGTACATCACATACTTCTTAATTGTTTTTGATGTTAAATAAATGAATAAAACATAAAGGAATTCTTCCAGGATGTAAAGAATGTTATATTTAACAACTGTCAAAGAAGTTTCTGGAGCAAATTCTGTCACATTGTTCTTGCACATTGCCATGAGCACTATTCAATCCAATTGTTTTTGCTAGTAATTATGACCTTGTATTCAATTAACCTGTGATATTGAAAATGTAAGAGCAAATCTTTAGGAACTCACAAGCTCAGTGTAAGGTATTAACTAAAAGTTTTGGGATTTTCCAATATGTAGACAGTATCTTGGAGTTTTCTATCAGGTATGTCACCAATTTGGATGAACCTCACAATATTTTGCATTATGTTTCATGTGGTAAAGTTATTAATTCATCTAAGAGAGAAAGTGGAAGCAAGGCATTCTACAATTTGGAGAGAGAGAAAAAAGTATAAATCCTACTACATATTTGGCTCCTTTTTGCCCTAATAATTAATGGAAGATAACTGAAGTTAATAATAAGTCTGAAAAAGTCATAGATTAATGGATCATTTAAAAAAAGTTGTTTTTTTTCCCTTTTAGTAGTATAATGAAAAATGAATGTTCTAGCAATATTTTTGTGATATTACTTTGTTAACTTCAAGCCAGAAATGAATGTTCCAATTAATCAAAAATGTATCTTGGGATTAAATCTGTAAAACTGTTTTAAAATCCATATAAAATTTTACTTGCTTTTCTTTGAAGACACATTTGTTAAAATTTTCAAAGAGCAGGGGGGGGGGGGAGTGAGAGTGGAAATGGAATGTTCATTGTGTAGGAAATGTTAGTGGTACAAACGGGGAGGGAGGGTTAAAAAAAAAAACTGAATTTTGCATACATATTTTTGAATTGACACTAATGATAAATTATACATACTTCCTAAAGTCTTCCATGCCAAATTAGTTGTTAAATGAATTTAAATCTCCCACAAAAACATTAATATTTTGTATATCTGTTGAAAGTTAAATCACAGGAAAGAAAGGATAATATAAAAAGAACATGTTAATGAATAAAAAAAAAGTTATGGAAAAATTCACAAAACATCAAGTATTTCCTTTTGTGATTTTCCAAATTAGTGCTTCTTCACTCTACACTTTTTTCCTGAAGAAATCATGAGATTGAATCATTTTAACACAATGTGTTGTAATTAAATGAAGTCCTTTATTTTGGCTTGCTATGTTAATTACTTTTTGTAGAACAATCCGTGATTTAAAAATTCCAAAAGAGATCTACTTAAAGGTATACAATTTGTTCAAAATTCTTCGATTTTATGTAGCAAGTATTTAGTAAGACATCTGTTCTGGAGTAGGCTTTCATGCTTTTTCATATCAAACAAGAGCATTATTTGTATTCTATTATTATTATCATCATTATTATTATTATTATTTTCTTTTTTTTTCCAGACCAGAGGAAAAGTCAGATTTTGATTTCATGGACGAAATGTCTTCACCCAAGCTGCCAGTAAGAAGGGGAGGTGAAGGTGGCCCCAAGGGCAGTGCTAAAAAGAAAACCACAAGTCTTGATGATGTTCTTTCTAACATGAGGAGACATCGGAAACTGGAGCAGCTTGAGAAGCAAGCCAGCAATTGTCCTCCTTGCTCTTCGCCATCGTGAGGATGCATTTCACGTGAAGCATTAAATGCATTATTTCTTTGAATTTCAACATAGTCTCCTTGTATAAAGTTTTATATAAATTCTTTGTATGTGTCAATACACATTATTTACCTAAAACTATTTCTGTATGTGTTAAGTTTCCTGAAGTTTTCTGTTTCAGAACTTTTATTTTAGAAGTTAGTGATAGTGGAAAAAAAATCGTTTAGATAACCATAAGGCACACTATTGCTGCTTTCAGATCCATATCCTCTCATTTCAGGTTTGATTTGTCTCTCTCACCAACCCCTTCACATATTTTGAGAAGAATGTACATAACAAACAAAAAATGTTACAACAAATAAGGGTGCTTAATCTACTGATACACAGAGGACCTCATAGGCACAGTGATTTTTTTTATTGTTTGGAATAGTTATTAATCTGTTCTGCATCTATTTATGGGTTCTGATGAAAGAAAGGTATCTGAAAGGATTAACATAATTGTGTTTTTCCGTCAGCTTTGAGCATCTTAAGAGTGTGCTAACATTGTGAATTAGTGTGTTTTTCTTCTTTCTTTTCCTCTTCCATTTCACCCACCTTAGCAATCAGGCCTAGACCCAATTCAATGCTCTTCACAAAGTTTTGTAGGTTTTGAGAAAACGTGATTTATGGATCTTCAACCCTTGCATTCTAGGCTGCTTTTATTTGAATATAACTGTCATGTCACCTTGGCAGTATCTCTGGAGGCCAAAAAGAAAACCCATTTTGGTGAAGAAACCATGAAAAGATGTTTGATTTACATCAACACCCTTCTAATAGTTGTTTAATGAGTCTATCAAACTAAAGTGACAATACACACACAAAAACAAACACTAATGGTCTCCACTACAGTTATGCACATCCTGTCCTTGGCACAAAGAAGGAATTCCAAAACCTACATAATAAAATACGTTGAGTGTGACTTGTCATTGAAGTAGAAAACGAACTTTTTAAGATCAAGCCCTATGACATACAGGCACAAAGGTTACAGACAAGTTACGTAGTTGAACACTACCAGGCAAATGCTGAAGCTGTACCTTAACAAATGAGCCACAGACTGCATGTGGCCTTTCCTTCCTCTTTCTTCTGTACCCTTACACAAACGTACACACATGCATGTAAGTGTGGGTAAAGGGAAAGAAGAAAAAGGAAGGATCTGTGACCCACAGAAAACCTCATCAAAACAAGTCAGCTGGAGTTCTCCTTCAAACAGCATCTGAAGAAGCATCTCTTCAACTTGGCTGTACTACTAGTGTTGAAAATACAACACCATTGGGACTTTCCCTACGACCAGCAGACTGACTGCTGGCCTAACCCAGCCAGTCTAAAAAATGGGTTGCATGAATAGCTATAATTTTTTTTTATAAAATAATAAAAAAATTAAAAACTACACACAGCTGCTCTCTCTTCAATTTGAATACTAGTCTGATCTTTACCAAGCAAGTACAGATGAGACATATGTTGTTTTTAATTTAATATGCAGGAAAAAAATATGTACAGAAAAAAGTGGGCACAGATATTTTTTGTTCACAACTTCACTGAATTGTGGTACTTCCATTCAGGAAGGTAGTACAATCAAATCACAAATTAGTAGGTACTGGAAGTTGAAATCAGAAATATGGCGCTAATTTTTAGTGACATCATAAAACAATAGGAGTAGGATCAATCACTTGTGGATCTAATTTGGTGACTTCTGTTGGAAAATGGTCACGGATAATTATTTTCTTCTTGCTGTGATTCTCCAATGTATCAAGATGTCCAAACCAGTATATTACAAGTCCAGTTCCAAACCTAAAGGAATAGTACAAAGAATATTTTAACATTTACCAGCATTACAGAACAAGATTTTGAATGGGAAAAGCAATTCCTTTCAACTTACCTGTTCCAGTAACTAAGAAATTGATCTTTTAAAAAATTTTGATGGCATTCTTCATCTCCAAATAAGGCTTTGCTTTCTATCCAATTAACTACAAAGCCATCCACAGCAAATGGTATTTCTAACTTAATATCAGGAGTTTTATCATAACCCTTTGTTCGCATCTTTTCTTCATCTGAAAATGGAATGCCAAGTTCTTGTACAGCCTTCTGAAGTTTATACTCATACTCTTGACCAGTGGAACTGGAATAGAAAATCATGGAAGCAAAGATTATCAAATTAGAAAAACTTATGGTTTGTTTCATTGCAAACAAATTGTGATTTTCCATTATCCTGTGTAAGTAAAACATCCTACTCTGCATTCACAACAAAAAGTGCAGAAAGTTATAAAATAATGTAATGACACTCATAAACTTTTCAACTTTATTACAAAATTATAATACAATTAAAATCAGAACTGTCTGAAAATATTATTTTGTTATACCTTAAATCAACCTCATTACAGTATCACTGTTTACAGAGTGTTTTCAGGCTTTTGTATCATTCATACCATGGACCTAATCTGCAAGCACTAAATGTATTGACAACTACATATTTATCTACAATTCAAAGCCTTCTGGAAAAAAAATAGGTTTCTCCAATTTAGTCCACTTTGAGATAATTGAAAAAATGAATATAAAATTAACATTCGTAGCAATAATGCAATACAGAGCTAGCTTTCACTGCTGAAATACAGGCTCAGAGAGAATAATACTCTCCCATTAAAAAAATAAAAAAGGAGTGGTTGATTTTAAATGTTGATTCAGATGCACAACTCTACAATCTCTTTGTCTAATTACCTAATATGAACTTCACTGAAAAACAAACTTAGATCTGTCTACTCATGTATATGTTTAGAAATACAAAAATAGAAGATGCATTGACTTTTTGCAAAATACTTGACTGGAAGGGCAATAATTAGGGCAAGTACATTAAATAAAGGTTTTGAAATACTATGAAATTGCCTTTGGTTTGAAATTAAAATCTGTGAGAATTTACCTTTTTTCCCTAATTGTCAAGTTGCTCTTTCACTGCTTCCTCTCCAAAATAATTATCAGTTCTAATAAATCAGCAAATAATTGGGGGAAGAAGAAATTCAAAGTGTTCCTCAGACTAGATGTTTCTAATTATGGACTGCTGATATACTCCCACAAGTCACAGAGGGACTTACCTCACATGCGAGTGAAACAGGAATGAACAGATTTCCTTTTCAGGAAATGAAAGTAGCTCCTATGGGGTTTTTGAAATTGAGTTCAAATGTGGTTCTAATGGTAACTATTGACTATATTTAATGGCAGACATTTCATTGCAGAAAGTTTTAATACTCTTTGAAATTTCATAGAGTGGTGTAGTAAGATAAAGTGCTGGATGAGTGCAGGGTGCATAAAAAATATGTAAAACAATTTTGATAGGATAATATTTCATAGGGCAAATTTTTAAAGTTTTTACTGCATAAATGAATAATATTTTGTATATTATTAATGCATGTATATCCAAGCATTCTGGGGGATTCTGGACAACAGGAATTCTGGAACTCAAGAAAACATGCGCAGATAATCTTTTCCCCCTATGTCACATATAGTTTTTCCTGTTGTTTTGACTGAATAAATCTAAACATCATTCATTAGCCTCAATGACCTCAGCAGGGCCCTAAGGTTATCTTACATGTAGACTGTTTTCTACTATACACATGATGTCAAGGTGTTTTGATTACTGACATTTACTTCCTTCCTAGAGCCATCACAATTTTAATGTCCAAAAAAATAATCTGCATTTTGAGAGGTCACTCAAACAGCATATTATTACCCAAACAATCAACACTACTATCACCAGACTGTTGAAGAACTCGATACAAAGTAGACATTGATGACAAGCCTAATATTACTTTTAAAGTACATGATATCCCATTTTTTCATAACATTTGATCATTTTAAAAAATCTTTAAACTATTCTACAAATAACTAAATGTTTTACTCACTAATTTACACACTCTGAAATAGGCCCATACTGATCATCATGTAGAATACACTGTAAAAAAAATATTTTTTTTACAAAGCATCATATTTCTAGTTCATTTAAATAAAATAAAATGGGAATTTCAATATAAAAACAGAAAAAAAGAAACTCTACTTACCAAATATATTTCGTAAGACAGAATTGGATCATCAATAAGGCTGGTGTCTTTCATTACTTGAGTGATCATGTTCTTATATGAAACTGAGAAATAAAAAAAAAGGTATTATAAAAATTTAGGAATTGAACTTCATAAAAACATATTGTGTAAAATCTAACCCTGTGAATCATCTTTTAAAGTCTTCTCTTCATAGTGCTTTTCTAAAATCATTCTTGCCAGAAGAGCTGGGGAAATGTCAAGTTCTTCTGCCATTTGCAAGAGAACACCTGTTGAGGAAGGTATCCTTCTGAGATACCTATTAGAAAAATGTAAGGTACAATAAGAAAACTCCTTAAAAACTGTTTGTGACAGACCTTCATCCTTTGTGAATGATGCACAATCAAATGATTATCTACATTTACATTTGAAGAAAACTGTATTACAAAATGTGAATTCACTGAAACCTTATTTTATTTTAGTACACAATAATTCAACCCTTTGTTAAAAAAAATTTCAAAGAAAGATTAATTTGATTTAGCACTCCCGATATTCAATAATTAATCTAACAACAAAACCATGTACTTACACTTTGTACCAGTTGTCTACACATTTGAAATGTTTTGGTCTTTCACGTTTCATTTTTCGTTGATATTCAAATGAGTATATGTTCCTAATTGTCTTCTCTGGAATACTGTCAAAATGCAATTTGTAATAATTAACTGTAAGAATCACAATAAGATCATAAGAAGAAGATAAGAATCACAATAGTTCAATATGTAAACCCACTCTGGAAAAACAGCCTTTATTTCAGCCTCCAGAGTCCTTTTAGATCCTATTGTAGATCCTGTGTATGACCGTATCATAATGATGATCGTATTAAAATCTTCTTCCTTCATGTCGGCGAATTTCTACACAATTTTCAAATACGTAACGCCGTATATACAATTCTTGAACTCACTAACACTAACCAAAACTTCAAAGGCAGGCATTGAAGCTTCCCACCACCACAGAGGACAGTGTATTTGTTAACAAAGGCTACATTTCACCGTGCTGCCAACATTGTAGACAATGGTAAACGAAATTCGTTGTGTATTGCCATCACATCTTCCAACCTAATAGTTTTAATCTAAAACCTGCATCACAGGTAGGCAAATGAAGTGTAACTCTAGAAGCTAGTGAAGCAAGGAAACAAAATAGAAATAAGGCCAATAAGAGTCACAAGAAGAAATGAAGGCAAAGACAATGTGCCAAGGAAAGTTCCCGCCTTTATGTAATTTTCTCTTTTAAATTAATACATTCACACGCACTTTGGGAAATTTATAAAGAGATCAGTAACACAAACGAATGCAGTAAAGACAAATGAATGCAGTAAGTGTAATAGTAATATATAACCATACGGCTTCGTAAGAAACATATCCTATGCCCTGGTATATGTGTATTTGGGTTTTATCCGTCTTATCCTGGTCTTATCCCTTGTATCGGGACGACTGACGTCGTGACATTGGTGAACGAAATCGAACAAGTGGTGGGGAAGGAAGGCATTCCGTTTTAGTTCGAATGACAATGTCATTCAGTCTACGTTGTTAAAATGACATTTAGAAATTATGCATTGTTAGGCTCAAGGATGTTTTGTATTAGTAGCGTCGACGCCCGACTTCGACACAGTAGCGACGTGTGAAATGTCAAGTTAAAAGTGTTGAACAAAAAAGTTATATGGTATAATGTGCGTTGGATAGACCAACATCAACTAGATTAATGTCTAGGTGGAGTTGGGTAGATTCAAGGATGCTTTATGGTAATCGCATCGGCCCAAGGCGTGGGTCTTGCCGTGTTGTTGGCCATACGTAGCGAGGCGTCACCGCGCCTTTTAAATTTGGGGTTATAAATAAATACGACGCTCGCGCGGCGCGGTAGTGTTCGCCGTGTTTTCGCGGGAATTCGTTCGTCACGGTAAGGGATAAGAACAAATTATTTTATAGTTATTTTTACAAGTGCTCGCATGTGTTTATTAGAGACATTCGGAAAACATTTTGTGTCTTATTTACGGCGTAAGTATGGTTGCCAGATATCTGAATTTCTTCGCGCTTGTTCGTCAAGAGAATATTGGTAAACCGGACAAAAAATTGACTGTTTTTAAAGAAATTTCGTGTAATATCTATCTAGCGCCGCCAACATTTATTAAAAGCAATGATATCAAATGCCAAATATAATATAAAGAAGTATATTTTAAACTCTTTTCTGTAATTTTTAAAGAGCTAATAAAAAAACAAGTCCGTTTTTTCTTTTGAACACATCTGGTTAGCCCAGGCGTAAGAGAATACACCTATAATATTTCTTACACCGAGACATAAACAGAGCCCTGCTTCCCGTCACTTTTTTCGCATTCGTTTACCGATCTCGCGACGTAGAAACCGACTCATTGCGATAACGGCTAGACCACGGTGAAAGAAGACTCTAAACCGTGGTTTACAGATTTCGAAGGACAAGGACATTCTGATTAGTAATTTGAAATTATGCGTTACACAGGCTTGAGGATTTTTATATAGTATTTACACGTAGGCCTTAGGACGGAGCCTCGGCACTCAACTTCAACACGCGTAGCGAAGCGTCAAGTTTAAATCAAATCAGGGAAAAAAGTACTTACGCATAAAATACGTTGGGTACATGTTTCGTTTGGAAAGAAATTTGTGCTTTCTATTCAATCAAATTACACCGTTTTGGCTTCAAATGAAAGATGGTTGGCTCCAGATGTGTTATAGCTCGCTATTATTAACAGGTTTTGTAGTATTAATACTAAATTTTAATATCTTAAAATTAATAAATAAACATTTTTCTATCGTCATTACAGACTTCGTGGTGTGAGGTTATAATAATGCTTACAATGGCTATGAGGCAAAACATGCCAAACAGAAAATGGATATCGTATTCACGACGAGGTTTCTACTTTTTTTAAATACTAGGTATGTGAGCCCATATGAATCTGCTACTGAATTTTCGCTTACAATATGACTGAATAACGCTATGTTCAGCGGTACTATTGCATACGATGCTTCTGAGGCATTGCTTCAAGAACCGTTAAATTGCACCGGACTCAATGCTTGGTTTAATTTAAACAAATTTATTGAAACCAGCGAATTTTCATTTATCCTGAACCACCTAATAATTATGTTTGGGACAAAAGCAATAGGGATTTGAATACAAGGAAAATATTTAAAATGTTTGGGGTCACTTCGTGGATTTCCTCACAACCCTTAAATTTTGGTTGGTTTGCAATTGTGAATAATAAACCATGTAGACACAAAACCACTTCCTAAACATTTATGGGGGGAAAACCCTATAAATTGTTGAAACGGTTACTAATACAAAATTGTTTCCTTGGCCTCTCTGACACAGATCTAATTACACATTTATTTGTTCTCAGTTTTCGTCAACATCTAATACACATTTCGTTCACACCGATTTGTACAAAAGTTATAACTGAACGAAAGAAGTGGGAGACGTTTAGTATTTCATTTAGTATACTCGCTACTGCAAAGAATCTCGTGGTAAGGAAAAAATCCAAAAGCATTCTTTCTTCGAATATTTTTAAAAGAAAATATAAATTCAAATGTAATACACGACCTTCAATAGTTTTAAACTAATATTAGGTTGTAATCGAAAGTTGTAACCATCATAAAGACTTTTTACCAGCATAAGCCTGAGAAGCATTTTACTGAAACATTTAATAGACAAAATGCGCTGAACTATCTCAGTCGGCAGTGATACTTGTAAATATGTTTGTTCAAGGAGATAGTTCGTTATTTCCAGTCTCTCTTGTACGCCACAATCACAAGAAAGCATCCATCTCACGCATAATCCGATTTCACAGTCCCAACCGCGGTGAGACCTCAATGCTGCAGCCATCTTTGCCATGGAGCGCGTGGAAGTCTGTATTCAAACATTACTTACATGACTTTATGTGTAGTGTCCGTGTCGGGTATTTTCACCTCCCGCGCACATGGTTTTATTTTCCTGTGTACATACGTATATACGTAGTATAAGGAAAGTTACGTAATGCTGCGAGTAAAAACAGCGGATTTTCGTCAGAAAAACATTCACTGCCGGGTCGTGTTAACGAAAAGGTGGATAAATTCAGTTGCTAAATTAAGAAAAATCCTCTAACATCTGGTGTCGCCAGAATCCCTGTTTTGAGGGTCCTCAGTACCAAAAAGAAAAACAACAAACAAAACAATCGACGGCAAAACGTCCGTCGTCTGTGAATCACTAGCGCCTAAACCATACGTACGATTTTTTTTCAATCTGTCTCTGCACGCAATCTGTCTCTGCACGAGACGCCACGATTTTAAAATCTTTCTCCAAAATTTGGGAGTAATTTACATGAATCCCCCCGACATTTTCAAAATTTTCGCCAAAACTTCCCCAAATTTTGTCTTTAAACTTCTGGTAGGGATAGTGGGATAGTACTAAATGTACTCTATAAGATGAAATAAACGCCATATTCCTCTATTCTCTTATTTTTTCCAAAACTACAAAAAAGTAATTTTTGTCGTGTCTATCGCGTCATTTATACTTACAGCAGCGGCGATTTGTTCACATTATTATATTTATGAGTACATGTGATTTAAATAATGCCACATACTGTTTCTAGAAAACGCAACCGTTTTATTTTTCAATAATAATAATAATAATAATAATAATAATAATAATAATAACAACAACAATTTCTGTGAAAAATTGCTCAAATTTCCGCCTTTTCAGAAACTCTCACACGATTACTCAAAAACGACTCCAATTTTTTCTTCAAACCTTTCGAATGGATAGTACAAATTGCAGTCTTTAATATGACGTAAAGTTTATTTGTTGTTGTTTTTCAAAATTACACAAATGTAATTTTTTTGAAAGATTTCTCACGTCGTTAATATGCACATTTTCAGCGATTTGTATTCATTACTGCAATTGCGAGTTCAAGTGCTTCAAATGACTTCCAATGACGTTTCTCAAAAATTCAAGAGTTTTCTGTGAAAAAGGGTTTCAAATTTCGCATTTACAGCAACGATTAAATGACGTTTCCTTGAAAGTAAGTAGTAAATCGTAAACACTATTGTATTTGTGAGTGAATGTGATTCAAATGACTTCATATGAATTTTCTTGAAAACTCAAAAATTTTCTGCGAAAAAGATTTTCAAATTTCGTATTTATGGTACGTGGCGCTTATTAGCCATTTTTTTTAAAAGCGGCTCCAAAGTTTTGAAAGAAAATTGTCATTTAGAACGAGGTTTTACTGTTCTTTAATATTCTTTAAATAATATTTCCATTCTACTATTAGGAAACTGAAAACTTAAGAAATTACTTTGGGCGATAATACGTAGATGTCAGCTGGCAACAGTGGGTGGAAAGTTCGTTTAGCTGGCCGAGGAAATAGAGGGAAAACCAAAGGAAATAGAAAACTAAGACGGGAAAGTCTGTGCCATTCTCTAGCACCACTAGTTGGCTTTGATTTCTAGTAGGCCCTGGAGTTTTGGTATTAGATCTGCATTGAGACAAATGTTGGTAATAGAATTCATACAAAACAAAACCAACTGTTTCGAAAACACGGCGATTGTACTCCAGGATTTTGCAACGAGCACCATCGTTTGGGCGCGTTTTACACTATTATAGTTTATTTCATGATCTTAGTTGTTATTGCTGTTCCAGTGGTGATGGTAACGAAATAAAGTTTTAAAAATAATTTACTTCGAAAATATCAATACCGTGGTATATATGGCTTTAATGAAAGATATGCAATTTTTCAGGAATATTATCTGAATTAAGAAAATTCACCTTTAGGTAATGAGAAAGGCATGGCACCATAGCTGATAAGTCATGCTCGAGCAGATAGAATCGCGTTGTTTCTTGTCAGTTATTACATACAATTGACATTGGCAATTGACAGCATTGAGAGATCTGACGGCGAGGAAAGCGGCTTTGATGTGACTGTTCGTTGTTCTAGGATCGTGAAGGTTTGTGCTTTGTATTAATTGAGAAGAAAAAATGCCTTATAAGTGAGTAAATAACTCAAATACGTTATGCTCTATCGTTGGAGAACTAACTCTGAAATCGAAAAACCGAATCTTAATCCTTTTAGAAGGAAGTGTTATGAACTTCATTTCACGTGTAAGATAGGCGACCAGAACAAGAAATGGGCCTCCCATATGTGTGTCGTGTGTTACACTCCTGACATGCGGATTAAAAGATTCATGACACATGTCCTTTGCTGTTTCCATGATTCGGGGGGTAACCAATGGATCACACAACACGACTCTTATTTCTGACTGTCACAAATATCTGGAATGCCCTCAAAAACGAAGAAAACTGTGCAGTATCCTAATTTAGGATCTGCTATAAAGCCGGAATGTCACGGTGAAGAATTGGCAGTATCACTACCTCCTGAGTATGTAACAGTAAATGAAGATGAATTCTACAGTGACGAATATTCAGAAACATAGGAGGAAATATACTTGCGGATCCAACATTTCAAGCCTGTGAAACATTCCAAGCCTCCTCTTCACTTTTCTGAACACTTATGTTGTTTATCTTCCTGTATATCCGTATATCCATTGTTTGCTGTATGTCCGTTGTTTATCTTACTGTATATCCGTACGTGAATCTGTTATTATTAGATCGTGATATTTTGCAAGATACATACAAAACATAGGGAGACATACGCAATTACAAAAAACGTCATCACGTAAAAACTAAGATCGATACAGAAATTCTGAAGTAATATCAGGATTGAGAGGTAAATTATTTTCCAGAAACTGTGTGTTTTGTTCATGTTAAAGACAATATTTTGTACACCAGTGTAATCTGAGAGTTACTCCAATTTCCGGAGTAATGAGGAAATATGGTACTTATGAAAGAGGAATATCTGCCTTGTTTGACCCATATTATAATTTAATTTATTTTTAACTTTTTTCAGTGTTGAAAACTAGGGTTCACCACTGTCCTGGGTTACCATGAAACTGAAATATATTGTGTTATCTGAAGATTGGTAAAGCAGGAACCACGCGAATTGTCAACATTTACAACATATAATGTCAGGTATTTATCCTCTTTATACCCTAATTTGATTTTGTTAAGACAGTTTTTTAAAGTAACTATACTGGTCTCGGCGCTAGCATATTAAAACATAGCATAATTATGTCCAAATACATATCGAGACATATTTTAGTAATTATTAGCTAATAGTGAAATAATCAGTCATGATGGAAACCACAGTAAATGAGATACTTTCAAAACTAGTTCATTATTAAAAATTCCCTGTGGACACACATGTAGTTTTCTGATAGATAAACTGAAAAATAGGAAGTATAACACAAATTATTAAACTTAACAATCATACGATAATATGAAGTCACGGAATGGTGTAATCGATGTTATCATATGATTAGGCAATAAATTTTTGCATTTCCGCTACCGCGCCCTTCTCGAAGAAATCAGGGAAGCTTGGTCGAAAGAACCCAACAGTGCCTCTTCTGGTTTGCAGCAAGTGCAAGCATATGTTGGGCATCCGGTGTATGCCCCTCCTTCTGGGAAAGATGTGCAAGAAATTTTTTTCAGGAACGATATACAAAACAAACCACAAGTTGCCACATTTCCGTTATCCCTGCCGGACCCCTGTGTCATAAAAGTTTAGTCACTTAGCAGATAGATTCCCGATTTTGTCGGAATTTTCATACACAAAATTCCTATAAAATGTTTTAAAATTAAATTAATGAACGTGGATGAGAAGGAGTTTAATTAATTACTCTAAACTTGTGATTTGCGAATTTCTTAGCTGCGAGCTCTCCAGCCTTACTGAGTTCTTTCTCCGGGTAGTCAAATTTACAGCTTATTAAGTAATTTATTTCCAAGAAACACAACTTGGATATAAGTAATAAGAAGCTTATCCTCTATATTTTACAAACGTTATTCCAACGTTCAGTATAATCACGACGATCAGGTATAATAAACAGTTTGTGATCTAAAGAAATGGGAAGTGTTCTCGTCTTCTGCCAATCGTCTTCCTGATCTTCGTGAACCTTTGATAAGATATATGATATTACAAATGCATAATATATATATATATATATATATATATATATATATATATATATATATATATATATATATTGTAGCAATACCAATTTCCTCATACAAAATTTCATAAGGCTGAGGGCAGTTGGGAAATGAACAGACGGCGTTGCACGTGCAACCTCGCTTATCGCGACACCCGTTTGCGCCCCCGGCACATTAAGAAAGTCGTTACAAGGGTCAGTCGTCGAAAGATTCACTGAGAGGCACGTGTTCGCATGGCCAGCTGCGAACCTTCTAGAACGCTCGCTTACATCTAGGGAATCCCAGAGCGATAAATTCTTTCACGGACAACGCCTGTCTTGTGCAAGCATGACCGGTGTTCTAGAAGGAATAGGAAAATTCTGGACGCTCACAGTGACGCAAAGAGTTGAAACTTCCGTGGCTTCCCCGTCGCGATTGGTTGGAAATAGTGTAATGCGCAACTACCTTTGGCCAATAGCGACGCGACTATCATAAGGAGCTGGAACATACGAGAAAACGAGCGGGGGTAAAAGTTGACCTAATACAATTTCGAGTGAGAGAATAGCAGAAGGGCCAGAGCATCAGACGGGGCCGGAGCATTCAAGGCAGGGCAGTCGGGAGAGAAACTTCTCTGGAGGGGAGAGCTATTCACCGATCAGAGGCAAGTGCGCCTCTGATGGACTTAGAAAAAACTTCGGTGTGGGCTATTGTAAAAGGGCTGAGTAGAGTGGGCAGAGAAAATTCTCTGAAGCGGGAATTAGTTGCAAAGTGAGGCGAATGTGTCTCTGCAGGATTTCTAGACTTTCCAAAGTTGTAATTGTGAATCATCACGAGTATCAGAAGAATCCGTGATTGGTTACTACGCTCTTGAAATCGAGAGTGACTCCTGGCCGACCCCGCGTTCAACCAGACAACACTACTAGACGCCGTCAACGCAGCCACGCGTCGCCGCCCCTGTGGTGACGTCACGACCCGACCGCCAGCTGGTGGCCCGAGAGGCTACCGACCTCCGCTGAATTCTTCCGAAGGACGGCAGCCGTTTCCTCGCCCGCGCCGCGCCCTCCCCAGGCGCGCAGAGACCCTTTCCAGGCAGTATTTTTCAATGGGCATTCGTCCCGTGTAAAGTTTTGTAATGCGGCGCCGCGCTATGGCGCATTGATTTGTAACTTTTGTATTTTGCCATTGTAATGTTAATTATAAGTCTTCCTAATTTTTAAGCTTTACTCTGAATACTAACTTTTCACCTTCTTTTCTTTCCACCTAATTTTCAGATTTCTTATTCTATTTACAAGTGTAACTTCCCTGGGGCATCTTAAATTATTTTTGCCCAGGAATAAAAGTGATTTTTACCAGTGATCAAAGTGTTTCTTTCATGTTACCAGTATCTGTTTAACGATTCCTTCCATCACCGACTGAGCTACAAAGGGCCGCTTACCGGGCGTTCTCTCACGAGACGACCCGGGGGTGTTACAATATATATATATATATATATTGTAGCGATACAGATTTCAGCACGCAATTAAAATATAATAATCCGGACCAGAGGCTAGTGCGCCATACTGGGAGAATAAGCAGACAGCGTTGCACGTGCGGCCTCGCTGTCGCGGCAGCTATTCACGCCCTCGGCCCATTACGAAGGTTAGGGCTGGTGTTAGAAAATTAATTGTAATGCACTCGAACGCAGCCACGTCTGGGTTCTCTTTGGGACGCCTGTCGAGATGGAACAATAGAACACTGTATTGTAGCGGTACAGAATTCCTCAGACAAGTTAAATAAAATGAACCAGGCCAAAGGAATTTGTTCTGAAAGAATAGACAGACGGCGTCAGACGCCCGCCCACCGCTTTAATGACCGTCCCTTGCGCCTCCGGCCCATTACCGGAATTTTTATTTGGGCCAGTGTTAAGAGCTTAACTGAGCAGCACTCGGAAACTCGCTTCCGAGCTCTCGAGCATCTGGTAAATTTCTGGATCGCCCGCTCGTTTCCAGGGAAACCCCAAATCGATAATTCCTTCACCGGAGAGCCCTCGTGCGGGAACGCCCGATGTATTTGAGAAGGAACAAGAACATACTGTATGCTTGCAGTGGCGCAGATGGCGGGAAGTTCCATGGCTTCTCGCGTGGCGATTGGCTGAAAAAAGTTCACTGCGCCGCTACTTTTAGCCAATAGCTACACGACTATTACAAGGGACTCGGGCATACGAGAATATTAGGGTGGGGGGCAAAGTTAACCTTATACAATTTCGACGGAGAGAAAATCAGAAGAGCTTGGGTATCAGACGGGGCCAGATCATTAGACGGGGGGGGGTATTCTTCGGTCAGAGGCAAGAGCGCCCCTATTTCAACTTAGAAAATTTCAGAAGGGCCAGAGCAGGAGGAGACGCAGGGCAGTCAGGGGAGAAGCTGCTCCGGGGGGAAGCTATTAGTCAGTCAGAGGCAATTTCGTCTATAAAGGACTTAGAGTTTTACAGTGCAGGTTTGAGCATTGGGCCAACCAATAGACAGAGAAACTTCTCTGGAGTTTGAATTAATCGTTAAGGATTTCTTAATCTTTTTGAAATCGGACTTGAGAACGACTGTCATAAGAATCGGAAGAGACGCGTGGCCGATTACTCCGCTCCTGAAATCGGGAGAAATTCCCGATGATCGCCTCCAAGATCTACCAGACATCGCTGCCAGACGCCGCTGACGCTATCGAGATTGAGAGCGAATCCTGGTCGCCACCGAGTCTACCAGACAGCGCCGCAGACGCCGCCGACGCCGCCGTTCCTTTGATGACGTCACGGGACACCGCTCAGCTGCCGGCGAGGGGAGGCATTGGCCTCTGACGGGCGCAACAGAGAGGGTGCGAGGGCGCCGCCGTGGCTGCGTCCTTGTCAAGGTCGCAACCGCCTCGCCCGCCCCCCTGCTCTCCGCGCCGGGTCTATCCCGGCCACACAACAGAACCGACCAAGGCAATTTAACTCAGGGCATTCACCCCTGCGAGACTCATATAAGCGCAGTGCCGCGCATAGGCACGTCAAATTGTCAGTTTGTACCAAATGTAATATTAGTTGTAATAAGTTTGCTTTCTTCCTAATTATAAGCTTTACTGTGATTACTAACCTCTAATTTTCTTTTCTCTCTAATCAATCTCTTCATTTTTTTTCAATTTTAGTTTAAAACTGTAATTTCCCTGGTGCAATTTTTTTTATTTCTTGCCCAGGAATAAAGTTAATCATTTTACCAGTGAACAAGTGTTTATTTTATATTTCCATTGTACTGTGTAACAATTCCTTCCATCACCGGCTGAGCTAACGTCAGGGCCGCTATCCGGTTCCACAGGTAACCGGTAGTGTTACAATATATATATATATATATATATATATATATATATATATATATATATATATATATATATATATTACAAATGCATAATTTACAATATAGAAATACATAATTTGAAATTTATAGTAATTTAGGCCTACATAAGTGCTACGAAGATTACGATAACATGCGTACTACGTTGTAGAATCACTAATTTTCTTCTCTGTTGGAGAAGGTATTAATCACGTTCACTTGACCTGTAGTAATCGAACAACGTGAAGCTGATCAACGTGGCTTTTTAAATCGTAATTAGGACTAGAGCTCCCACGAATACCACTGAAACCGTAAACACACAAACTTCTCGCTTCAAAACCCTTTTGCTCGCTTCACATTGTCTGTCTGTATATATTGTGTACGAGAGTGAGTATGCAATTAATTGTAAACATTTTTATGTGAGTTTATTTTGCCTTTTGATGGGCGCTGCTGCACTAATCAATTCGTGATTATTTCAAATTTAGTATTAGTTTTTGTGTGATGTGATCAGTAGAATTTTTTATTTCAATTTCAGTGCTGTTCGTGCATTGACATGTAAACTGAACGAATGGATTAAAATATGAAAACAGCTCGTTTTTATGAAATTGTCACAAAAAATCGATGTGCGTTCAATAATATTTTTGGATGAAACCTCCTTAACAAATGTCTATTCTTTCAAAATGTTGCGCGAATTTTTTGAAAATCTTAAATACCATTTTATATTCGTATGCCTTTTCTGGAAGAAGAATCCTGTGTACACTCAAACATAAACTATTGAGTAGATCTGTAGATTTTGAATCATCATCATTTTTTACCCTACGCAAACTTTGAAAGTGTTCTGCCTTCATCGTGTTAGGAAATGGATATTTTATTCCAATATAGTTCTTTAAGAGATTAATAATGGATAGTATGTAAATGACTATTGTAATTTTATGTAATCATTACAACAAAAAAACAACGAGAAATTGTACGAAGTTACAGCAGCACAGTTTCTTCACAGTTTCTTCTACACCATTTATTACAGATAATTATTTACAAGAATTACACGAAGAAAAATGGATTCTATCTGTAAAATACAATGAAAACATGTTACCATTTACTACATGTTATTTCGCCATTTTTATATACAAACCTAGTTCATCCTGCTCACCCAGTCCCCCCCCCCCATGCGAGTATTTTTTGAAAGAGCTACAGCAAGTGGATAAATGGATCGCGTGAGGTATTCCCGGTACCGTGGTTGGTGATTCAAATAGTTGTATGTGTTAAGGTAGTTGGGTTGTTAGCCGGACAAAACAATTGCCAATTTGATAGGCTGATTCGTTTGCATGCTAGCGCATTTCCAAGTCAACACTCCGATCTTTGGTCTCTACGAGTAACATAAAGCATGCTTGAGTCCAGCCAACACAAAATTTCCAAAGCATTTTACACAAAAATAAATGCAGCTTATCTCGACTCACTTCCCTCGTGTAACAACTAATAAAGTACTTCTAATTAAATATCGCGTTCAACTTATTTTGCACTAACCGCACGCTGACGCTCTTTGACAGTCGTTATCTATTGTTAAGCCATTTGTTCACAAAATACTCGCGTCCCTAGTTCCGCTCGACCACGCCCCTCTCCGTGTCGCCAGGACCCGCGCTGACGACTGAACGCGCCCAGCCTCGGCCTCTTTTGCCCGCTCCGCCCTAATATTAAGGCCCATTCACAATGCAAACGTAAACATAAGCATAGCGCATAAATAGAAACATTAACATAAGTGATAGGCTGAAGAATTCACAACGTCTAACATAAACGGGAGCAAAATAAGAGACATTCTGGTTTACTATTGGTTAGATGTGAGAATCGATTTTAGGGTATCGACTGGGTCCATAGCCCATATGACGTTAGTTCTTCTATCGACTTCGCTCCAATTTCAATTCTCGATTTTGAGTTACCGTTCTGTGATTGGTTCATTTCTTATGTTTTACTTAAGCATAACCTTAAAGCTTGAGGCTTGCAAGCTTTTAAGTTAACGTCTTACGTGTTATGTTTATGCGAACGCATTGTGAATGAGTCCGCTCACAGACGTAGTCCTAACTTTTATGTTCACGCCATGCTTATGTTTATATTTGCATTGAGAATGGGCCTTTATACCTCGCTCTGCAGCGCCTGCTTAGTGCATTGCGAGTTGATACTCATTTCTAATTACCAAAAACCAAAATGAGGTGTAACCAAAACTCGGAATTCCTCACCTTATGTTAGCTGAAAACAGCCTAAATTATGCCGGAAAATACTTTTACCTCTCAGTTTCTCTCAGTACTTTTACCTCTCCTACCGTCTCGGTTTAGCCGTCCCCGGGATTAACCCGTAAAAATAGTCAAAAAATTTAAAAAAAGCATGTGTTTGGATATTTATATAATATAAATAATCGCATGAGCTCATAAAAAGACATTTTTTGTAATCACAGAGAGACACTTTCATTTTATTAATAAAGATTTTGAAATTTTGTGCTCTTCGTGTGCATATGAGTACAATGCACTGTGTTTCCTTTACTGCTGTTTGATGCCAGTGCCTCCGCCTCCGATGCTCCCGCAGCTGAAATATCTTCTGGCGATAAAAGAACAGAGGATCCTCTTGGGTGTACTTTCACCAATACAGAAGAGCGTCTAGACACATTTCCGGTTGTTTGTTAGGGAATAACAATTTATCTAATGTGTACGAAAGAGTGATGTTTGTTCCCGTAAGTGAAATAATCAAGTGGCTCGTTGCCTCTACAACTATTTGCAATTGCTTATAATTTAGACTTTTAATTTGCAGAAGAAATACAAATAATAAAAAAATGCACCATCGTGATTCTTGTAAACTCCTTTTCGTGAAATTTGAAATACTGATTCTTTCGTGTATGTTATTAACAAATATGTATATTTTTAGAAAAATGATTTATTTAATACCAGAAAATACTTTTACTTAACGCAGATATTCATAATTAGGTGTACTACTAACTAGTCCTATATATCACATATCAGAATAAACAGCACATCGTGAACAATCCACATTTGACTCGTATACAAGTCTTTACAGTATCGCAATTTGACATCCAACAGACGTCATTAAGAATTTGAAGATATTACTTTCTTTCAAAAATGTAGAAAAATATGTGCTTCAAAATTGTTTTTATACCATTAGAGACTACTGTCCCGGAAAAAAGTGCACATTGAGTAAGAATTCGTGAAAGGTAACAGGCAAAATGCAAATTTTTCTTTTTATGCTGAATTGTTACTTAATCGATAGATTCTGATGCCCTTATTAAGTGTGTAAAATATTTTTTTAAAAAATTCATAATTACTTAAGTTATAAACAATTCAGTATTTATGCATCTTTTAGTTGCAAAATAAATATCTCACAACAGAGTTGATATAATTTAATGCTTCCAACGGCAACTTGAAGGAAAAAGTATATATTTTAAGATACACAATATTAATTTTTAAAACTTATTAACAATCCCTTTTTTTATTGCAAAATAAAATGTAAAATGAAAAAAATCCGTGTTCTGCGCTTTTTAAAAATATTTAAAAAAAACATTCCAAGAGGGAATTTAATATAGATTCAGAATCCGTTAAAAAAAGTTAGCAAACATTAATACATAAAAAGTAATTAATATTTTTATCGAGCGGCGCACGGTCGCGCCTTAGCTTGTCGGTACGAACGAGTCGCAGCACGCTTTTGTTTTACAACAATTGTTTTCGCTTAAGAAACCATTCTTATTGTTTCTAATTTCTACGCAAAAAGGTAAGCGTAATTAACATTGCATATGACTTCGTTTTTTATTTTGCAAATTTATAAACAATAATTGTGTATTGTTATTAAATAATCTCGATTAAAAGCGTTAAAATGTTCAATATTACTGACTTTATCAATATTATTAATAACAATAACTGATTTTTCTAATCATTTACATTATTTATTATTTCATATTGTCAGTTCTCATAGTTTTATGTTTTTTATTATTTTAAACAGATTATATAAAATGCCTACCCCGAAGAAATGTTGCAACCCACTTAAAAAATCCAAACACAATCGTGTCTACAAAAATTTGAAGCTGATAACGACGCAGTGGAATCGTATCTTTTCTAATTTAACTGGAAAATATATCTGTGATTCATGCAGAACGTCAATTTATAGTCAAAAAGTTACTGTCTCTTCCGTCGAAAAGGAAATCATTATTGATACTACCGAAGAAGAATCTTCACGGGATGAAAACTACGTGGACAACGAAAAAAATGACCCTACATACAAGGAAGAAACAGCTGAAAATGATATGCTTGGACGTGCAACAAAGCGACAGAAATTGCCCGATGCAGACAATTCTTTGATAGACGAGACTTTGATTCGAGATGTGAACAATGCGTTGTCGAAAGCTATTTTCCGAAGTGAAAAAATCGAAATACTTACAACGCTTCCTGTTTGCATTAGTATAAGGAAAATGCGTGAGTTGTTTGGCGTTTCGCATAAAATGGCATCAAGGGCGAAGAAATTAAGGAAAGAAAATGGCTATAAGTCGCGTCCACCAAAGAAAGTTGGTCGAAAAATAAGTGAGGAAATTATTCAGAAAGTAACAGAATTTTATTTGAGTGATGATACTAGTAGAATGATGCCAGGAAAAAAAGATTGTGTTTCTATAAAAACCGATGTAGGTAGAGAAAATGTGCAAAAGCGTTTACTTTTGTGCAATTTGAAGGAAGCACATAAACGTTTTCAGGAAAAATTTCCTCAGTTTATCATTAGTTGTTCTAAATTTTCAAAACTGCGACCAAAACAGTGCATCTCTGTTAACAAAGCTAGTTGCCACAACGTATGTGTTTGTAAAACACACCAGAACATGAGATTAAAGTTTTTTGCTCTAAAATCCGAATTTCAGAAGAAAAATCACACCTTCACCTTATCATACCATAAGGCATTAAGAGAAATTATTTGCAAAGAAGCTCTTCCATCTTGTCATCTCAGAAATTGCAAAAATTGTCCTGGTGTTACTGCTTTTTGCGAGAAGTTGCATGCATTATTTACAGAATATTCCGTGAAGGAAGTAAAGTACAGGGAATGGATAAGCACTGATAGGTACATATAATTACATTTCAATTTTTTAATTTAATGATAACTTAATATATTGCCTAAATTATGCATAACATGAAAAAATCTATTTTAAACTTTCAATTAATTTTACAAATCAATTTTTTAAAATTAATTTTCTGAGTGCCTGGCAACGATTTGTCAAATTTCAGAAATTTCTTTTGCTATACAATTTTAAATTTAAATTGGAAATTTGATTTTTTATAATACCTTACTGTAACTCTATTAATTTTTGTATAAATAATTTCACAAATAACTTTTTTGCTTATTAGATTTTTTTATCGGGAACGGCTGTGGGAAGATTGACTATCGGTCCTTCCTCATACCAATTACTTTTGCTTATTAGATGTTTTAATATATTTTTCTAGAACTGAATTCGTTGAACAAACAGATTCCATAGAAGCATTTTTAGAGAAGATAAGAAAAGATTTGCCTGAACTACTGACGCATGATTTTATAACAAAAGAACAAAGTACTTACTTTAGTGCAAAAAAGGACAGCTTAAAGGAAGGTGAATTTTTGGTAACGCTGGATTTTTCAGAAAATTATACATTTCAAATACAAGATGCAATACAGGCGCATCACTGGTCAAATACCCAGGCTACAATTCATCCATACGTCATGTATACGCGAAAAGACGGCAAGATAGTTTCGGATAATTTTGTTATTATTTCTGAAATCGAAAAGCACGATACTGTTAGCGTTCACCTATACAATACAAAACTGATTCAGTATTTGAAAGACAAGTATGCGTGGATTGAACGAATTATTTATTTTTCGGACGGAGCTGCGAGTCAGTACAAAAATAAAAGTAACTTCCTGAATTTGATTCAACATGAAAATGAATTTCGTATTAATGCAGAGTGGCACTTTTTTGCCACTTCTCATGGCAAAAGTGCATGTGACGGTGTTGGCGGGACAATCAAAAGGAATGCTTGGAAAACAAGTATGCAAAGAACGAGATTAGATGAACCATTAACAAACGCAAAGATGTTGTTCGTTTGGGCAAAAAATTGTTTTCACAGGTCAATGTCTTTCGCGTATTGCACCAAAGAGGAATATGAAAATGAAGCAAAACTTTTAAAACCAAGATTTTCAAAATGTAAAGTAATCAAAAACACCCGACAGTTTCATTGCTTTTTACCGAACGATTCTAAGTCACTTAAATGTAAGCGATATTCGTCAGCGTCTGATTACGAAGCTCATAACGTTCTGTAAATAAATTTAATTATTAATAATAATTAATGTGGTTATGTAAATAAAAAATTGTTTTAAGCGAAAATTGGTACTAAAATTACTAAATTTTAAATTAAAAAAATATTTGCGTTAATATTGAGAGTAAAATCGCAGAAACACAGTATGGTGCATCAAAACCTCCAAGCTACGGTACGCGTCTCGTGGCGCGACCGTGCGCCGCTCGATAAAAATATTAATTACTTTTTATGTATTAATGTTTGCTAACTTTTTTTAACGGATTCTGAATCTATATTAAATTCCCTCTTAGAATGTTTTTTTAAAATATTTTTAAAAAGCGCAGAACACGGATTTTTTTCATTTTACATTTTATTTTGCAATAAAAAAAGGGATTGTTAATAAGTTTTAAAAATTAATATTGTGTATCTTAAAATATATACTTTTTCCTTCAAGTTGCCGTTGGAAGCATTAAATTATATCAACTCTGTTGTGAGATATTTATTTTGCAACTAAAAGATGCATAAATACTGAATTGTTTATAACTTAAGTAATTATGAATTTTTTAAAAAAATATTTTACACACTTAATAAGGGCATCAGAATCTATCGATTAAGTAACAATTCAACATAAAAAGAAAAATTTGCATTTTGCCTGTTACCTTTCACGAATTCTTACTCCATTATTTTATTGTATTGTTCTAATTTTATTCTATTTCTATTTGTATCAAATATTGTTAACAAATGCTGACAATTGCCGTATTTCCTTTGGGTTTTTGATGAGTTTCCCTTGATACATAGAGAAAATGCCAAGGTATTCCATTGTCTTTCTTGTGGGGAATTAAATCTTTATTATTAAATCTCCTAAATACCAAAATACAGAATAGTATTGTTTTTTATACAAATAAAATAATTAGGTCTGCACTAAGTCTTAGTTACTCTGTCTTTCGGTAAGCAAATTTCATCATCCCAAAGGCAAAAAAGTGTCTTGTCGCTCTATGGCATTCTGTCTTCCGCTATCCTCTTCTTCTCTGCATAGTTTTTACATCGTCAAATACTCTTCATCTCTGCATAGTCAAATGACTACATGTGTGTACGATCTAAGAAAATTCTATAAAACTATGAAAATTATTGCTGTAAATTCCACTGTATTGTTTATTGGATAAATGATACAGCACTCAAATGATCAATTAGATTTATAAATATATTGGCCTAACACTGTCGGAAATTTTAAAAATAATACAGAAATATGAAAATCAGAAGCAGTATCAAAACGTAACCAATGCAGGGTTTACTTTGGACCGTGCAGTTATACTGTTTAATTTATGTAGCAATCAAATCGATTTAATAATATATTTTATTATCGACGAAAACTTGAATTTAGTTGTCATATTTTCCGGTTATAATCATTAAGTTCACATTTATCTGCGACAAACACATGAACCTGAATCCGTCTTATTAAATAGTATGTCTGTTTAGGGGCCATTCAAAATATACGTTTGAAGTCAGGGCAAGGGACGGGGGTGTCACAACTGTGACAAAACTGTTAATTTTTTTTTACACTTCGTAAAATAATTACAAGAGACCTACGTAGTCGTAAAGTCTAATCGTGCCACATAATAACTGTGATATATGTATGTAGTTATTATAATTTGGGTATGTGGAATATTTTAATACCTATATGTGGTTTATGAAGTGAGATTTTCACGAAACTGATGCCTGTGGTATTCACGCGCCCTGAGGTGTTTTTAATTACTTTTTAGAGATGTATCAAAATCTCTGGATGGCTTCCTGTCACTTTGGACCTTAGCTTTGTGGTAAATAAAGCGTTATGAAGTCATTCTTAGCAATTACAAAAGGTAATAATTTGTAAAAAATTAATCAAAACATTTAAGCAAACTTTTCTCTATTATAACGTATGTTCTTGAAATGAAATGGACGTAAATATAAATTGTCATTGTATCCTATAAATGTATCTTTGCAATACTGAATATATAAAAGGATTAATTTACTTGTAACTGTTTTATCACAAAGTTCACTTTATATTGTGAAATGGTTTGTTACCACACAAATAAACATTTCTTAATCAATAATTGTCCTTGTTATTTATTTAAATGTTTGTTACAAGAAAGTGCTTAGTGGGATAGTTCTTGAGATTAGGCCCAATCCAACAAATTATACACATTAAAAGAACGACTTTTTGGGCAATCGAATAGTAGATAAAATTGGGAAAAAGTCAGATGACTTGAAATGTACTCAGTGCTTACACTGTGGTAGACATTGTTTTACAATTTTACTTTTAGCACATTATATAATGTTAATTTGCACATTGTTCGAGAGTAAACAATTATATAACAATGGCGTTGTGCAAGTACTTACCTTGTGGTTAAGGTAGGGAAGAAGGTAAGTAGTAAATAAGAGGCAACATTTTTTACAGCAGAATGTGCGCATCCATGCAAATTGATTTGGTAAGATTTTTGTGATAATAAATGTCCACATGCGAGAGAATTTGAAAATAAAACGACATTTTATTTTACTGAGAAATTCCATTCACATCTTTCTTTTACTAATTCACTTTCCAAATTCATGAACTAATACAAAACCCATTGAAATTCACCAAACAGCATTGTGAACAACAGTACTAATTTTTTGGTCGCTTTAGGAAACGTTGCGAGACAAATGTAACTAGTTATGTAGTACCACTTCTTGTAGTTTAAGTCAAGACTTAGAATTTTAGATTGCGCGGTTACACTGATTGTCGCGCGGGATATTACAAAACAACATTGCACACACAATGAAAGTTACAATGCTTCGCACAAATTTCATTACTATCTCACAGAAATTCTACACCAATTCACAAACTAGCTGGCCAGCACTGATGTTATGACTTGTCTCCATCGGCATGCTCTTCCATTTCCGCATCATCAACACAGTTTTCGGGAAGAACTTCCTCTGGGTTACTAGGATCAGAGTCTAGCGATCCAACCTCCGCATACGCCCCAGATGGTCCTTCAGGATTCCCCATAGAGGAGGACCCTGTTCCTCCGGATGGGCATACGTCAGCCATAACGTGTGCTGCGTGGAGTGCTCGCAGTTTGTCAGCGCAAGTTTAACGCGTCAGCGGTGTTGTGACGCGCGAGATGCAGCGGCTCTGCTTCCGATTCGTTTGCGAATGCGGTTGACGACGCACTCGCGCCAGACGGGTTCCGCGAGCGGCGGCGTCCGCCCGGCTCGGCCTCGCGGCGCTGGGCGGGTGGTGGGGGGCGGGGGTCACAAACGAGTCCCCGGGGACGGAGCGGGAAGTGGTCTCCAGAGAAGAAAGTTGCCGAATCCGGTGAAATTAGCATGCGGAAAACACTCCTTTATTAATCGCACATTTACATTTGCGTTTATTGACGATGGGGACGACTGTTTTAGACGGATGTATCCCGGTTCTGATCATAGCCATCTGCCGACATCCGAGCGATTTTTAATTCGTCGGTGGGCCGTATCATGCGCGGCTGCGCTGGTAAGTGAAGTGATAACTGAAGAGGACCTATTGATCTAGTAGCTGCGAGACCAATGTTATTTAATGTGATATTTAATGTTTAGTGGATGGAATTAGAGAATATTAGATGGATTCTTAATTGCGGTATTTAATTGTATGACACATATTCAATAATTACATAGATTATGCGTAGCTGCAAAGATGTCGGAAGTATTTTCAGTTGGAGTACGGGGAAGAAAATTTATCAAAAATAGGGCGAGCTTTTGAAATGCGACACCATCGTAAACCATACTACTAAACTTTTTACTAAATATTTTTCTTTCTTTTGCATTTCACAAAAATAGTAAATTTTCAAAAAGCACAGTCAGCAAGAAATGAACTAATATTTTTTTCTTTATTTTCTTATGCAGTTTTTACATTATATTGTTTAAAAACATTATAATGTATTTATTTAACTTAAAATACTATTGTATTTTTTGAGCTAGCAATACATTTCTTCCTTGAATTCGCAGGACAAGTTCCTTGATCACGTCGTTTACACCAATTTGCATATATGTTACGTGTATTACAAGGGCGGGCGACGCCCCTTCTTTATAAATGAGATGAAAATTTCCGCTTCATGACTCGTACTTCAGACATCCCTGAATAACTAGAATTAAATACGTTACTTTTTGAAATAAATATTCCTTGATATTCACATTATAATAATTTTTCCTGTAATGTTAACCTGTAATATTATTAATTATACCTGAAATAATATTAATTATAATTATAATAATATCCTGTAACATTACTCTAATGTTAACTTGGTATCCATTATCTCCATCCAAATTGAACGCTAGCAGTTTTTCAAGTATCTGTGATTATAACTGGTTGATACTTGGTAAGTGGTAAATGGTAAGCATTCTGGTAAGTGATCGTTACATACGTTTAAATTCTTTAGTTAACTATTTCCGCGCATTCTGAATCAGTGTGCATGCATTAATATATTGTCCATGCTTTTTGGTTTACATTGATGTTGATAAAATGTTCAGCTGTATTCAATATTCCTTCGCAATTTCATTCTTATTAATCTTTCTCCACTTCCTTTAACACACCAACTTTCTTCCCCGACGTTAAGTCCGGCTCAGGTGACTCAGGGCATCAATTAACGTCATTGTAAAGCCCCTGACGAGGGGTCGGGTTTCGAGTCACGACGGTGACAGGAATTCAGTCACTAGCTACGTGGCTAAGCCGAATTGAGTCGATGCCTGAAGGAGAATTCTAGCAGTCGATTGCTCTGACAAATATTTTACCCTGGTTTCCCTGATAAACACCAGGCGAATGCCGGAGCAGTACCATAACAAACGGGCAACGGACCGCGCGCGTACTTATGTACACTAATTACACTCATATTCCCTGTTCTACCACACATGTCACGAGAGCAGTCCAGAGCCTAGAACTTGTTCTTGCTGGGACGGTGCCCCTCTGGTGGGAGACACCTGGTTGGGGAGAATTCCGCAAGTCGGCGGCTAGGTCGGCACCAGATCTCACCATCCCGCGGCGAAGATGACCGATATCTGCAGCGATTAAACATGCACTATAATTACGGGACTAATGACCTGAGCAGTTGAGGCGCCAGAAATTATTAATCAGTCAGTTCAGTATTGAGCAATTATAATTTCTCACGTACGTGTTCTGAAGAACTCTGAAATCTACTCTGATACTAGTGGCAGCTTCTTCCTTGGTACTTCCTTCATTACAACCTTGAATAAATGCAACTGCGGAGTCTTTTATAACTTTTCCTCGAGCCGCCCGCATGATGATCGGGGAGGAGGAGGGGAGAAAGGCACACTTCTAGGAACAGAAGCAGCAGATAATCAACCATTACCTGTGCAGATCCTTTCATCATGCCTTCCGAACTCCTAACCGATCTTCCAATTATCCAAATGTAGACTTCGAAATTTCGAATTGCACAGACACTTTTTCAAGGCGTTTTTTAGGACAGATGCAAGGTGAACACACTTTTCTTAGAATTATCCACTGTCGAATAAAAGTGTGATCACTGTCTATAGAAATGAATGCATGCATATGTGTGTATATTCCACAAAAACTACCGGGAGAGCTGGATCAGTGCATCAACTGATGTCACTGCAGTGCCTCTGATCGGGAGGTCCTAGGCTCGAGTCCCGACAGTGGCAAGATTTTCGACACTAGCTTGTCAGCTAGGTCGAATTCAGTCGCTGTCTGGAGAAGAATTCTAGCGGTCGGCTGCTTTGATGCGTGGTTTCTCCGATCAATACCAGACGAATGCCATAGTAGTACCCTAACAACAGGGCCACGGACCGCACACGATCTTTCCGTCCTTTTTTTTTCTTGTCCTATCCTCACTTACTCACCTTACTTACACACACTCACAGTAACATCCACTACACTACCACACTTGTCGGAAGACCAGTCGGGAGCTTGGAGCTTGTCCCGGCTGGGGAGGTGCCTAGCTGGTGGAAGATTCCTGGTTGGCGGAAAGCTCGCTAGCCGACGGTAGGTCCCCGCTTGATCTCGCCGTCCTGAGGGAGAAGATCATTACCACCTCCCACGGAAAAAAAAATCACTACACTTACGGGTCTAATGAAATCTGTCAGTGACGTGCCCGAAATCACTAACAACCAACCAACTATCCACAAAAACTTTAGAACTTCTGGGATTCTTGCTCTCATATCTTAAACAAACGCTTTTGAGGTACAAAAAAATTAGTGGTGCAGAAAACAGGCCATATTCTGTAAATTTTCAATTTTAGGAAATTTGAGAGATCAATGAAAATGACATCAATAACACCAGTGCCATTCTTATAAGCATCCATTTTTCTTTTCGTGGAAATCATTTACAGAAAAAAATGAACAAAGATGGCTATCAGCCCAAAGGGTTGAAATATAGGAGGCATTGGAAGTAGCGATAAGCGCCGAACCTGCAAAAATACAGTTAAATATCCAAACATATCGCACCCTTAGATTACGGTGCGAAAAACGTTTCGATGGCCTCAAAATTTTAGTTTTTAAGGCCTTACAACACTTCGTTTAGCATTTATTTAATCACATAGATTTTGACAAAACTCTCGAGCGTTGCGAGTTGCATTTGATATGAAAATTTAGATACATTTTTTTATCAAATCCTTCACATTTTAAAAGTCAAAATTCCATTCGTCACGTCTCCGGGAAATTCTCTTTCTTTAGAGAATACTGATTGTACAACAACAAAACAACGACTATAATTATATTGTTTGGAATGCCAACTACAAATACCGGTAAACCAATTATCACTGAAGTTTAATAATGATTGTACACGTTTTACGATTGCTTTTAGATTTTCATTGTGGACTATGTGGCAACAAGGAAAATATATATTAATAACATAATTTTATCGTTACCTTTACTGTTACTAATGACTGCCCAATGGTTTCGCCAACTGTTTTCAGTGGTTAGAGGTGTTCACAAAGAGAAAATGTTGGAAGTCGCTGTATTACACAATAGGTTTTGTAAATATTGTATTGACATATCTCCACTCGTGTAGCTAAATTGAAAACAATGGAGATATCATTCAAAATATTCAATTGTTTTTTTATCTCGATGGACTGGAGAGGAGAGGAGAGTTTAAGTCCCAAACACGCTGTTTGAATTATTGATATGAAGTTAATCTATTTATTGACATTCGGGAAATGATACCACTATCCTCTAAACATACGCAGATCATGTTTTTAAATGTCCGTTTCACTATCTCGCGAATGTAAACGCGACATGAGAGTATATATTTGATGTGTGTAATGGAAAGTTTCAAATCAATTACTATGGATATCAACGTAAGATTCGTTAATGTAATAATAATAATAATAATAATAATAATAATAATAATAATAATAATAATAATAATAATAATAATAATAATAATAATAATAATAATAAAAGGGTGGAAAGGCATTACAGTACTTATCGTATCTGCACTTTTGCGAATGATCAGTGTTCAACTCTCATAATTTACTGGTACTCTGGAATACTGAAACAGCTTGACCTACTCTCTTACACTGAAAGATTTCCGTTTTTAACTCAACAGTTTGGGATGATATCACCTACTCGGAAGTTTACTTGACGGTCGACTTGGTCAAGGAGGTTCGTCCAAAAGGTTGCTTTTATATTACGTACACTTTAAAGTTAGGAGTTAAGGGAGAGAAGGTCCCGCTTTTTGTCTCCTAAGACTGGTCTCAGCAATCATCGAGAGTAAGTAGCATTACTAGAAGCAAAATATTCAAAAATCGTCGAGCGTAGACGTTTTGAAGATTGTTACAATCACTAATTCAGCACTATAAGTATTTTTTTAAATTTAATAAAAGAGGTTAATAACTGCTCCCAAGTTACCTCAAGTATAAGACACATAAGTTATTTTTTCTCTCTGGTTTTCTCTCTGGCGAGGCCAGCTACGTAGTTCAGTTACGTTTGCATGGTTTTCGCATTTCTATCACTGCGCAAAGCGTTCAGTCATCAATGTATTCGTCGAAGATTATGACAAATTATGGCAAATAAATTATTATTATTATTATTATGATAACTAAAGTGTAAGCAATTACTTTGACTTTTTATTGCGTAATAATAAGACTTTTATGATGAATGATCTTTATGATGAATATGACTTTTTTTGCGTTTTAATAAACCTGTTTGTTATTTCTTTAAAAAATATATGAAGAGTATTAATGTATTAAATGAGAAAATTCGAATTAATCACGAAAAATTATTTGGTGGATTAAAAAATATATTCTCAATTGTCAATACTGCAACACCCACCCCCTTTTTCGTCTTAGGAAAACCCCAAACGCCCCCGGCTGGCCCGTGGGGTGTGGAGCATCAATCACCAAATATTCCCCTGATTGAGTGCAGGTGATTGTAAAAACAATTGGTTAACCGAGCAATTTGCAATGAATCTGCCCCAATTGGTTATAACTTTTATAACTTTTATTCACTAATTTTTCCACTATTGGGATCTCAGAGTTTGGTAGGACGTAGTAGAATAATTGGAAATTGAACAAATTCGAAATGTTCTTAAAACAACACATATATTCAAAAAAACAAGATACACATAATTACAACAAACCCTGAAATAACACAAAAACTCTGTAAATCCTGTACAACACAATAACATGATAAATAATGAGCAATTTCTTTTACAACATTACAACATTCAGTCTTTAAAATTCAGTAGAATTGTTAACTTGTTGCAAAATTACATTTGTCCTAAAAACTAAGTTAAATTCCTCTTTCTTGCAAGAATTCACAAATCTATTGCTTTGCTGAATTTCAAAGAATTGTCGTTACCTTTGCAGAAGTTTTTAATAAAATCGCACTATAAACCAGGGAGATATAGATGCTAAAATGTACAGCGTTTCTAACGGTTTTCTCTCAACACGAATTACTCAATAGTTACTCATATAAATCTAGCTACTTTACATGGCTTTAAAGAAAGTAATTCTGTTCTAGTTCCTTCATATTATTAAGATTGATAACAACAACCTTGTTCTGGAAGCGACGTCTGTTTCTGCTCGCAACCTTGCGAGAACGTGAAGTAAACGGTTTCCCGCGCTGGAAACTTTCCGTGCTGCCCAACGCTTCTGAATCGCCGCTAAAATGGACGAAACGCCTCATTGGCCCCAGGAACGCATTTGGTAACGCCCATACACGAAAAGAGCTTCGCAAATCCAATTGTGCTTATCAGCGTCAAATTTGTACAGCATTAGAATTTTCTTCGCAAATTTTTGTTTAAATAAATTTTATTTAAACCTTAGTGAGCCCTTTCTAAACCTCTTTCGTACGTCTTGCTTCGAATTCCAGTTCGCTAGCTTATATCACGCACAGCATTACTTCTTGCGAGGTGTACACCGCCGCGCAAAAAGAAATGAGAACGGGGAAGTCATTACGAGGTACTTTCTACCCCTCCGTTCGCCAACGTTACCCCTTCGTCACTCCCCTTCACGTCAAGGTTGATGAGTACCCCTCCAAGCCACGTGTCGTCGCTCGGCCGCGATGCGAACTCCAGGAGTATGGGAGTATCTGTGTAAACGAGAAGTATAGCGTTCTTTGAAATGTGTTGCTACAGCCGACTCTGGCTGAGTGGTCACAATACTTCGTTACACCCTTACCAACAGGGATGACAACACTATCTTCTATTTTTACTTTATTGCACTTACTAACGTAAGAAGAGAAAGTATTGTAATTGTGCGCCGGGAAAAAGCGAATTTTCAATCCAAAAACTTTTATTACGTGGACATTGTATGAAAACGGCCATCACATTATTTCAAGCACAAGTTTTTAGTGGTAGTAATTTTATTTTTGCTTGATTGACTTTAGTTTGTATATGATTTTTCCAGTTACGTTTCGTGTCTATGTTGAGTCCAAGATATTTAATTGTGCACCTTTTGTGGGTGCCAGATTATTGGTTCATTATATAATGCCAAGGGAGTAAGAGGAGAGTAAAGTCTGAGGGTGAATATTTTGGCAGCGGCTTTTGATGGGCGAAGTTGAATTTTTCGTTTAGCGGACCAGCTATCGATTAGATATGCGATTAAGATACAGTTGCATTGTGTTACGTATTTTGTGAAAATCAAGTCCTGAGGATAATATAGGCGTGTTGACAGCAATTTGGGCGAATTTTAAGGAATTTTGTGTTGGTAAATCTGCTACTTATATATTAAAGAGTGTGAAGGATAACCGTGATCCTTAGGGGATGCCTGTATTAATTTGCCTGGGGTTTGAGTGATAGTTATTAACATAAACTGAAAATGTTCTGTTGGCTAGAAAACTGCGGATAATTGAGGTGATGTAATGAGAAGTTCCTATTTTTTTTATTTTGTACAGGAGCGCCTGATGCCATGTTTTTTCGAAAGCCTGGGTTGTGTCAAATTACCACGCCGTTCCTTCCCGACCGAACACATCCGCAGCGACGGGACGAAGAGGGCGCGTCGTTTTGTTCCCACGAGATATTTCGCTTTCTTGTACGCGAACACTTCGCAGACCCCGGTCGTCTGGGTGGGGGAGGTGTAGAAATAACACTGTTCTCACGTTTACGTACAGATCTTGCTTCTCCGTCTGCTTTTTCTTGTACTAACAAATCCCTAACGGAATGGGGACTGCGAAATAGAGAAAATTCAGAGAGCTACGAAGTTGACGTCTGATAATTCTTGGAGTGAAGTGGCCTGATCTTGAATTTTGAATTCCTGATGGAAATTTTGAATCTAAATAATTTCAATAGTTACATGGAATATCATGCATTGTACAAACATTGGATGATGTATTATATCTATCATTTAATACATTTGATATCATTATATACGCTTTCCTTTTTTCGATCCAATGACAGTGTTTAAATTTGTCTTGCTAAACTTGCCTTTTTGCTACCTGTATGAATTGCATTCTTTCCTTTTAAGATTTTATCTCTTGTGTCGCATATTCGTTTATTTTCGTAGTAAGTAAAAATTGCCAGATTTATTTCATGTATTAAAGAGGTTCGTTTTTCGTTTCATTCTTGTTTTATTTGTTTTTTCGCGTTACCCTATTTCTTTCCGAATTTGGTTTTGTACTCGTATATGTAGTGAAATCCTCCCCTTAAAATTCTGATTTCTGTAAAGATAATACACTTGATATTATATATATTATATTAAATTTGCTCATCAATCTGGGAACATCAGAACAGTAGACCATGTTCTCCTCTTGCTCAAAGTACATATAAATTCATTTTCTCGATTTCTATACCAATAAAAAGAGCCTCGGCCAACATTTTTTTCTTTTGATCTGGAGTCCAAGAATTCAGATGCCGCTTTCAAAAGGCACATATCTCTAGTCAGATTGTTAATTTCAACCTGCGAGAAGAGTGAATCGCCTCCAAAGAGCTTGTATTCGGTGCCGGAGACTTGGACTTCTGGCTGTTCCGAGCCTGAAGACTCTGAAGAAATGCCTGGCAATTCATTTGTAAGCAAAGGCACTGGCACATCAGATCCCTGAGGAACGGGGCACGGGATACGGCCGATGAAATGTTATGAGGGTAAGAGGTTTGCTTTTGATTTTTACGATCATACCCACGGTCATGACAGGAACGGAAGTAATAATCATCAGGGTAATTTATCGGCTATCTCCATGTCATAGGAATTACAAATAAGAAATCATTATTTTGATACAGAAGCATAGATCATTGAGGTACTGCACACAAACTCTATGAGGACCCTACGATTTGTCCTGATTTCCACGTTTCATGCCAAAATACGTAAGATAAAGTTGTTTTACATTGTCTGTAATGCATCTCATGCGATTTTTAATAAGTATTCGCCACATATGTAACAAACGTCATTGGTAAGTTTTCACGACTCAAACTCGAACTCATGTTTCACGAAACCTGTTATGCAGTAGCCACTTGTCATCATGTCAGTGCACACTGACGCTACATATGAAAAAAGTAGCTCTACAGAATGGCATAGACTTTCTCGTACTATTTAGTTTTCTAATTTCTTTGGTCTTGGTTGGCCGTATAGTCTTGCTCTGTCCACTTGCCAGCTGCCAACTATCGCCGTCCAAAATACATTTTTTAAGTTTTCTCAATTTTTCGGTTTCCCTATTCAAAACATTACTTACAGAATAGTAATGAAAAATAAAACCGATGGAAATTTCCTATACGGAAATTTTTGTTGAAAAATCTAGAACCGTTTTTAAGCAAAACTCGTTTAAGCACTAGTGTAAATATGAAATTTGAAGCTCTTTTCCACAGGAATCTTTTGAGTTTTCGAACACTTCATTTGAAATCAATGGAAGCACTTCTACTCACAAATGCAATATTCTTCTTCTTCTTCTTCTTCTTCTTCTTCTTCTTTTTCTTCTTCTTCTTCTTCTTCTTCTTCTTCTTCTTCTTCTTCTTCTTCTTTCATTTAGTGCCTTTCAGCGTCGATATTTTCTATAAGTTACTCTGAATCCTCTTATAAGTATGGGTGGGTGATTAGCCCATACTTGGGTTGTGTGAAGTAGATATTGTAGTCAATTTACTATATTTTATATAAAGTATTTATCATAAATTTGTATATCCTTGTACATTCTCTACTCATGGAAGATGTCTATGTTCTTCCCATTAAAATAGAAGATTTGGCTACAGATCCATTAAGATTCAAGTGTTTTAAAATGAACCTAGCGTCCCAAATGCCCGAGATACTACACTTGATCGACTTCCTGAAGATCCTTTCTTGATCGATGTGCGCTGGAATCCTTCACTTGATCTAGGGACGGAGGTCTGCTATTTGATCGACACCCGCGGATGCTCTTCATTTAATTGACATGCCCGGTGATTCTCCAACTGATCAACTTACTTGAGATCCTGTATTTGATCGACATGCTTGATGTATTTCATTTGGTCGAATAACATGTGATCCTCCACTTGCTCAAGTTTTTCAGATTCTCCATTTAATCGATGAGCTTCAGATGCTCCGCTTGATCGTCTTGAGAGGAGACCCTCGACTTCAGCAGATATTTTCCACTTAAAGCCGAAGATTCTCGAATTGATCGACTTTCTTTAGATCAAGAAAATATTTAATACAATTTTGTTTTTAATATTTTTCAGTGAGACCATTGAAGAGTTTTTCTTATCTCTACATGAATAGAAGACTTCGTTATATAACGTCAGATAATAATAGGTTTTATGAAGATGATGATATTGCAAAAATTTGCATATGTTTATCTATATTAAATTTTATAATAAATAAGGAAAACATTTATTACGATTCTTCAAATAAACCGATAACCAGGGTATTTTCTTCGAATTCCTACGTCAATGGAGGGAGACGTACTTCTCAGTAGGATGGAAACAAAAGTTTCGGTTTGCATGTTTGTACAGCAAGAGTGGTTTAACAATAAAGAACACCTCAAAGTAAATGTTTGATAACCCCTTCCCTTACAGTCAATAATAAAATAATGATTATAGTCATCGAGTATGACAAATTTGTGAGCGCTCCCGATGATGTTGCACTATTTAATTTCACTTAACTGACCATTTCTAATATTTTAAATCTTACTAAAACAAATGGAATAGAATAAAATGTAATATTTAACACGACGACGAAGATATTTTAAATACTCGACAAAGATTTCGCACTCGTTCTTTCATTGCGCTTGAGTCAAATCTTCAATATCGTAGATAAAATATCTCTTTGTCGTCTTGTACAATAAAATATGACCTAACCTTTACAAGAGCCACGAGATATGTTGAAGCATCATTACACTCCGATTTAAACATAGTGACACTCGAAGATCGCAGCTGGAAGGAGAAGGAGACTTAGTCATCCACTCGGAAGCTTCAATACCAAGAATTTAAGACGAATTTTAACGAAACTACCGATAACAACAACAACAATAATAATAATAATAATAATAATAATAATAATAATAATAATAATAATAATAAATTAACTGCTTTGGGAAAGATCCCGGTGGCAGCTTTCCATAAGTACATCAAGTAATACATTTAAATTTCATGTAAGTTATACGTTAAATTAAGTACATTAAAAACCCATTTTTTACAAATTTTGACTAAGACTAGAGCATTCAAATTTTGTATTCATTTAGTATAACATATGTACAATTATTATTATTTTTAACTTGTTTTTTAATTTATTTTTGAATTTTGCCACACTCTGAGGTAAAGTCTCTACCAGTACTGCAGGTAATTCGTTCCTGTTTTTTATTATCCGGTTAACGAAAGAAATTTTTTCAATATCTGCTTTTTGCCTTCTCCCCATACTTTTGCAATTGTGGCCCTGACGACTATTGTATAATGATTTTAAGAGTCGCTTCTGAATATCCTTCCAAGCTGGTTCTCCTTTGTAGGCTCTGAAGTGAACACAGATATTTCCCGACGTTTCTGCAAGGATTTTCACATGGGACTATTTGAATTTATTTTCTCTCGTAATACAAATTTTTCCGCAATTTTTAGCCGCCATTTCCGCCATTTTAGATGACAGCGTCCCACCCTCCGTCTAGCTCGTGACCTGGAAGTGCCACTGAGTTAAATCGCAGAATAGTTAAAATTTGTGCACTGGCAATGTTGTCCTCGTGCATAGACGGCGGCATTGTATTTCTTTCATGCGCGGAGTGTCCTCCGCCTAACTCGAACCCCCGCGTTGGCCTCGAAATGTACGAGTGCATCGTTGGAATGTCGCCCGCTCATCAACAACCCACTCTTCTAACTGCCCCGCCCATCGCGTCTGTCTGTTAGACCACACCCGTCGCGAGCGGAACCTCAGCATCGGTACATCGCAAAAGAGCTATCAGTATGCGGAGGGACACGCCTTCCTTTTACTGTCGAGCCAACACTGCCCACTTGCGTCTATAATGAGCTCGTCGCTGCTGTGGTCTGCTTTCATTTACCTCATACGAGCATTGATTTATTCCGCTCGTGTCGGCTTCTTTGTGAGATACGATTCATTATCTTGCATATTGTAATTTCATAACTGTCATTGTAATGCAATGCAACACGAGATATTTGAGCTCAAGATATTTTACCATATCTCGTCATCACAAACAGAGTTGTCTTGGTAAAACTCTGGAATACAGTTTATTTGCCAGTTGTTCTACGAAACTCGATTTAAATTTTAAAGCGCTGAGTTGGTTTGAATAACAAAAGAATATTTCTACTCAAGACACAGAGGCAAAACTATGAGTGCCGAAGTGTTGACAAACGACGAAGAAAAAGAAGAGATGCAAGAAATGCAAAAAAAGAAGAAGAATTTCTACGCAGATCTTCGGCATTGGCCTCTTTGTGTCGTGTTCCTTATTCAAGGTAGTTATTGAGCGCGATACAAGATTAAGGGTTTTATTTTTGTTATGTATCCGATTTGTCCTTTAATTTTAAGCGATTTTTCTCCAAAACAGATGTTATATGACTTTTTACACTATTATTAACGAAAATGGATGCGCATGTGGTTGCGTTGTCGCAAATTAAGCCCGCTGTTTTGGTAGGAATCGCGGTGGTATGGATACCAGATAACGAGCAAATCGGATGGCACTAACAAACCCATTATCTGATAGGAGCTCTGAAGGCCTTGACTGATCGTCTCCGATTATGAATTCCTTTCTGAAAGCTGTGGTGTAATAGGAATAAAACTATGGTTTAAAGTCGAATTTTCAAAAGTTGGAAAATTAAAAAAATCCTCTTAAGTAGTCATTAGAATGTAGCAGCCTATTAGGAATTAAAGTTGTGTTTTTGTGGTTTTAAAACATTCATGCCGTATGAGGATTTCGAACCCACAGCCTTAAGTTCACGTTCATGTGCTCACTTGTTCCAAGCGTGACCCAGCCGTGTCGCTTGACCGTACTTTTTATGTGAGTGGTTTAGTTATATAACAATAATTTAATAAAACGCGTAAAATAACTTAAACTGACCATTTAATGCATACTCGGGTTTGAATGTTTGTTGATTTACTGCGTGTAAAAGATCCTCAAGCCTAAAAGAAGCCTCTGAGCTAAATTTAAATCGCCTGTTTCGTCGCCTGAGTGATACCTCCTTTCTAGCTAGTGCTTGGGAAATTTCTGTGGTCAGACGGAAGAGCGGGCCTGATGACCCGAATCTCGCGACGTAAAATAAGGCATTAATCCAATTCAATGTGGTTTGCAGCAGTGGTGTGACCAGTGGTGTGACACTAGATAGGGCACATCCGGTCCTTATTCAAATTCCATACGGTAGCCAATCAGAGTTCAGAGCGACGCCATATACATCTGTACAACACCAACTCGCTCAAGCGGAGAATATGTGAACTACTTATTCATTTTGAAATTGTTTCGCAAACGAGTCGGTTGGTTACCGTTGGATTCCTTCCTCGTCGACCTATCGTTGTATATTCACATGCTGTTCGTAGGGCTGTTAACGCCATATCGCAGTCAGTGAATTAGAGAAATGAAGTGGTTTACTGCTGTTTGACGCCCGAAGCGTGCATTTTGGCTTCGAGAAGATGATGAGTGCGTAACAATTTTTTTTAATGTTCATGTTCAGTTGCAGATCCCTTGTTTGCACCAAGCGAGGTGACACCCATTATAGCTATGGGCAAAGAGTATATATGGCTATGGGTGTAATTGGTAAGACTTTTTTAATAGAATATTACTAGAATATAGTTTTAATAGAATATATTTTTATAGTTTTAGTAGAATATATAGTTTGATGGGAGGCTATGATACCAGCATTTTTTAATTTTCAGATCCTTGTACACAGGCAGCTTTTCAAACTGAAAATAGTAAGTCTCTTGTATGTTTGTAAAATGCAAAAAGAAACATGCTATTGAAAGCATAATGTACTGGCAATAATTTGTTGTTGATTCATACAGGTTCTAGTGCTGTTGAATATGCTGCTACAGCAAGTGCAGCAGATGCTTATTCTAGCCTTGTGAAAGGTAAATATTTGCTATAATCTTTAAGAATCTCAATTATTACTTTGTTGTATTTATTGAAGATGGGATAGATTTCAAGTTTGTCTCCATTTTCAGATCTTTTTCACCCATGTGAGGTGTCACCTCAAGTTTTTATGGACGTTTCTCATGGTATGTTCCTTTCAATATACAGTTATTAGTGCCAATTGAGGGCAAATTATAGTAAATAAAAAAACTTTTTTTGGTGATTATTGATCCTTGTACTTCTGGACAGGTGCAAGAAGCCATTCTGGGAGATGAATCTGGGCCTTCGGTGTGTGGTAAGTGCAAGATATTCCTGTGCTTTCTAATTTCGTAATTCTAGATGGTGAATTAAAAGAAACATCTTTCTTTTTGATACAGATTTGTTTGCAGATATAGTATTCATTTGAGGACATAGTATCTTTCTTAACGGCATTTTTTGCTTTTTAGATCCTCTTCCAGAGATGGCTTCTGAAGCATACATATTAGACCCTACGAGTTTGACCCTAAGTGGCTTTAAATTAATGTTCACTTTGAGGAGTCAGAACTCAGAGAGATAATTTTAAAGAATTATTGTTATATGCAGTGAATAACTTGCTTCGTTGTGCACAAAGTTTCTGAACATATTTCTTTTACGCTGACAGTTTACAAAGGTATGAACAACGAGAGTTTTAAAATCAGTGTGTATTCTGTCATTGGGTACAGATCCATTATATAAACTATATTTCCCACATCTGATTTGGAAAGTTCTAATTAAATAAAATTTAAAGATAAAATTAATTCTGTAAAGCATGATCATTTTCTGAATTTTGGAATGCCTCTTGCTATGTTAAGACACTTTATTTGAATATTATGAATACAAAGGTTTTGACTTTCTGTTTCAGAGGCTATTTTCATGCAATTTTAGAATTTCTTTAATGTCTATTATCTAGTCTGCAATTTGTTTCTTTCTTATTAGTATTAATTTTTATTATTAGTATTGATATAAGTTCTTATGTATTGTTATACTGTTGTGACAATAATAGTTTCTCATGACAAACACAATCTTGATTCAATTTATATTCTAGTATATGTGTATCATTGTGTTTTGTTCATCGTCATACCAATTACATTCTGGATTTGAATGCTGATCCTTATTAGATTGTGAATTGTTGTGAGTCGTGAATGCAATGCTTGATTCTATAGCTCAGTTATTAGGACATCTGCCCAGTTATCAGAAGGTCCCAGGCTTGGCTCCTGGTGCAATCAAATATTTGCACTTTGACAATCCATTTTCAGAATTAAATTGTAGTGCATAAGCATTGATGGAATTCCACTATTTGTTAATCAGTTTTAAAGGTGAATGTACTTTCTCAGTGGATCCCATTATAAAAAGCCAGGCTCTGAACTGTGCATGTGTGAGATTAGCATGGGTAAATAAAATAATTTTGTCAAATATTTATTGACTAATGAAAAAGATTTTTAGGTTGCAACTAGTAAAAGCGGTTCTTTCAAGGCATGCAGAGCATGCTAAAAGCTCAATTTTTTGCACTACTCCTAAAAGTGGGACAATGCTCAAATGTTCTGATAAAACTTTGAAAGCAACAAAGAAAACAAAATACGTTTATGTGACCTAATCAGATAATATTGATCTTAATGTAACAGTACATAATTATGTAATTCGTGTTCTTAATGGCTTAAGTAATTCGCAAAATAAAATGGCACTTTTACCCCTTGTATCATAACTATTTCTTTTACCTGGGCAAATGTGCGGTAGTATATTTCTTTTCAATTCTGTTCTTATTGTTTATTCATAATGCTTGTAATAATGTAGTATTCCATAGTATTAATTTGGCATATCTACAAGCAAATACTAAAGTTGCAATTATGCAGGTGTACTGTTTATTACTTTCTGTAATTCAAAATTGTTATTACTAATGAAATTACGAAATTGTATAATATCAATATTCTCAATAAATACTACATTTTACTACCCTAATTTGACTGTTTTTCTTCCATAAAATCCTTATAATTATTATTGTGAATTTTGTAATAAATTAAGGCGTGGAAAGTATGGGAGTGAAATTTTAAAGTTCCCGAGTCGCTGGTTTACTTCAAATTTACCGGTTACTTCTTCGCTATTGGCTGTCCGTTTACCCAATAGAAATTATACAGAACAATGTGGCGTCACCGGAAGTTGGGCAAATAAGGCTTTTCCTTTTAACATTGAGTGTCGTCTCTGATATATACTCTTTGGTTTGCAGCATTGAATTCATATATTTCGTTTTTCAGAATCTTTTTTTTTAATTATAGAGTTTCACTGGATGATATCTCAGCTGATGTTTAAATATCATGAAATAGTCATTGCTCACAAGTTTTGGTATTTTATGAGGCATACTTATCGATTGTTTTATTTAAAACAAAGAAAAATCACACAATTTTTACTACGAATAATTGAAAATGAACATAAAATATGTACCGTGAAATTAGTACCGTGAAGCTGTAACGATATATTACATATTTCTCAACCACTTATTACTTAGGATTTTCTTTTTAGAACATGTAAATGCTTAGGTATGAGACACAATGGAATAGTTCGTATTACAGTTAAAATCATATCACGTACTCATTTGATAATTATAAAATGATTCTAACTAATACATTTGAAATTCAGCCGCTACTTAAGTAATAAATTTTTGTTTTATTTTTTAATTTTAATGTATTTATCATATTCTGTGTAAACCATTTGAAGAAAAACTGCGTAACCCAGTGAATCTTCTCTAGTCTTCTCTTGGAATTACATATTACACAATTCTTTAGTAATTTCCGATAAATTTTTACTTTTTGAAAATAAAATATAAAATCCCCCTGTCGTACGGGAAGACATAGGTTGACCATATTTGCATGCGTTCTTACTTTGCAAGAAATGACGCATGCCATGCATTTGCATGCGTTTAAAACACACTTGTATGAAATTGTACGAAACAAGGCATCATGTAACTTGTTAAAAGAGTTGTTGTGCTGCTGTTGATGAAGATTAATAACATACATTTGCCGAGCTGCTTCTACCCGTTGGGCGCCCCCTGCCGACTGCCCGATGACTGCCAAAGCGCCTGTCTGCCGTCTTTGGGCCACGCGAAGCCGTCCTTCGCTGCGGGGGTCGCTCGCGCGAACACCTGCTCCGTCTGCAAGCGCCGTGCAAGATTCGTGATTCCGCGCTAACACCTGCTCCGCCTGCAAGCGCCGTGCGGTTGCCGTTTTGAAAGTGTGGCCACTGGGTGCAGCTTTTCCACCCTGATGGTTACTCTACATTGATTAATTCCTGATACTGGGTGCGTCAACTGCTAAAGCATTTGTCAGATGTCGTGGAGGTGAAGGTGATCTTCACGTGCAGATGGTGAGATTCGGCGCCGACCTTCGTTGGCTTGCGGGGATCTCTCGGCAATATTGTGATAGTGTAGTAAATGTAAGAGTATGTGAGTGTAAGAGGTGAGGATAGGACAAGGGAGAGGAAGGAAAGGTAGCGCGCGATCCGTGGCCCGTTTGTAAGGATACTGCTCCAGCATTTACCTGAAGTTGATCGCAGCACCCACGGAAAACTAGCGATCAGAGCAGCCGGTCTCCAGAAAGCGGCTGAACGCATCTAGCTATTTAGCAAGTCGAAAGTCTTGCCGCCGTCGAGACTCGACCTCTAGGACTCTCTAGTCAGAGGCACTTCAGCCGCTGTCGTTCAGAAACTGCGACTGGGTACAGTTTTGCGCCCTGATTATTAGAGACCCCACAAACAATGCGCATTCTTTTGCAGTTTACACATCCAGATGTTAGGGGAGTTTGATTGATTGATTAGTAATTTCGAGCACGACATTAGTCCTGGAAGTGTAGTGGATATGTTTTCATCTAGAAGTTTGAGTGATCTCAGGACGGTGAGATCCGGCGTCCACCTACACGTCGGCTATCGGTTGTTTTTTCCAAACGAGATATCTCCCCCACTAGCGTGGTACCGCCCCATCCAGGTAAAGCTCTAAGCTTCCAACTGATCTCCGGCCAAGTATGGTAGTGTACTGTGTGTGTGTAAGCAAGGGGTGAGGATAGGGCAAGGAAGGTCACACGCGGTCCGTGACCCATTTGGTAGGGTACTGTTCGGCATTTGTCTGGTGTTGATCCGAGAAACTACGGAAAACTACTCATCAGAGTAGCCGGCCGCTAGAATTCTCCTCCAGACAGCAGCTGCTGAACTCGACCTTGCTATCTAGCTAGTGTGGAAAATCCTACTGTCATCAGCACTGCCGCTGTCATTCAGGAAGTTCGGCGACGGGTGCAGCTTTCTCACCCTGTCGATTAGAGCCCATACTATATATATATATATATATATATATATATATATATATATATATATATATATGTAGCGCATTCTTTAGCGCCACCGGTTCCTACATTAAGACCAGTTGTCAGGCGTGTTCGATCTGTGCGGTAATGTGTGTTGGCACCACCAATCTTCCTAAACCACCCACTCGCAGGTCTCCATATTGCCTTGAAATGTCATCAGTCAAATTCTGTATGATACCCGGCGGGGCTCTTGATTGAGAGCATATTAAACAGCTGCGGCGCGAGTTCCTTTTGTACGACTCTCTGTAGCACGGGTGTCCAACTTGCAAGGTCTCAAGGGCCACAACTGAAACCTTTAATATGGTTGCGGGCCGTATTTCCATTACTGAAACGATCCACTCGTGACCTCGTATTGTTGATCTCGGCATTTTGCCAGGATGCTCTGAAACAGAGAATGGGGGTGGAGAGGTGGAACCATGCATGATATCAGGCTCGACCATGCATAGTATGCATTGCATATTGCAGTGAAAAACATTGGGATGATATTGTATTTCTGAATTCACTGGAAAAAATCCCTAAATATATCTCGTATTTCCCGTATACCTACGAATACACGAAGTAATATGCGTAGTAAAGGGAAATTTACGTAAATCTGCGGAAAATCGATTTCGAGATTTCAACGGAAATTCACGTTTTGGGGTCACCTGATACCGAAAAAGTGTTGTTTTTTTTTTCAAAACGTCTGTCCGTCTGTCGTTCTGTGAATAGCACTAGCGCCTAAATCACACTCGGGAGTTTTTCCAAAATGGGTATATCCTGGTCGATCTGGCTCGACCCAAGGCACTGCGAAAAATAACAGAAACAAGATTTTCTCAAAAGAGGTTCCAAATGTTTTCTTTAAACTTGTGATAGGGATAGTGTTAAATGTACTCTACGAGATGTGATAAACGTTAATTTGCTCTAAGTTTTGTTTTTTCAAAAATTAGAAAAATGTAAGTTTTAAAAACTTGTCTCTCACGTCGTTAATATTAACATTAATATTATATTATCATTAGCGGCGATTTGTTCACATTATATTTATGAGTACATGTGCTTTAAATAATGTTATATAAAGTTTATAGAAAACATGCCCGTTTTCTATGCAAACTAGCTCGAAATTTCGCATTTTTAGAAACGCTCAAACGCAAACGCTTTTCTCAATAATGGCTCAATTTATGTTTTAAACTTTTCGAACGGATAGTGCTAATTGCAGCCTTTAATATGACGTAAAGTTCATTTTGGTGTTTGTTTTTTTCAAAAATTACACAAATGTAATGTTTTTGAAGATCTCTCACGCCGTTAATAGATTTATTTCCAGACATTTGTAAACACTCTGAGTTAAAATGCATCAAATGGCTTCTAATGTAGTTTTTCGAGAACTTAACAATTTTCTGAAGAAAAAAAAAGCTTCAATTTCGAATGCTTCACCGCCATTTTCTTAAAAACGGCTCCAAATGTTTCAAAGAAAATTGCCATTTAGGACGACTTTTTACTGTTCGTAATTTACTTCAAATAATGTTTCCATTCTACTATTAGGAAACCGAAAAATTAGGAAATTTCCGAAAATGTACTTATTTGCAATATTCGCGGAATATTGTCACCCGACATGGGGAGCTCCGCTGGTCGCCAATTGGACAGCCCTGCTCTATAGGGACCCTGGTGGTGATGAGATGAAGTTAAGACTCAGTTCCGCTGCGCGATGGGTCGCAGTCCACATCCTGCTGCACGAGATGTAGCGCAGACTTTTATGCCTTCCGAATGTTGACGCTCTTGGACAACTCGTACTCGAATGAGTACGGTCTTATTTCTCTCAGCCTGAAATTGTGGGTAACAATACGACACCCGTGCATGTAAGTAAACCGACCTCAGAAGGACTAACGCGTTTTTGACACATCGTAGCGCCAAGTACTTCGAATCAGGGTTTATTTACGAAAACTGCTTCCCTTCATACCCTTCTTGTGCGTTGCACACCTATCTAAAACACTCTACCAGAGTGTTAGACCCAATTTACACGCTAACTTTTCACGAACGATTCCAGAAGTTGAAGCAAAGGCATGGCGGGGAGGGGCGCGGCGGGGCCGAGGGAGCGGAGCGCGAGGGGGCGGAGCGCGGCGGGGAGCGTGGTGCGGGGCGGGGGGGGGCGGGGCGGGGCTGGGCGGGACGGAGCCGGGCAAGGCAGTGCCGTGCGGTGCTGGGCTGGTCTGGGCGGGGTTAGTCGGTGCCGTGTGAGGAAAGGTTAGTCGGAGAGGGGAATGGCGGGGTGGGGTGAGGTGAGGCGAGGCAGATGTCGCGCGGGCGCCGCATTCCTCTTCCTTGCAATTCCTGGAGCGCATTCCCCCCACTCTTCTTGGCTGACGCCTCGGCTCTCCTCCCCCCCCCCCCCCCGCGCTCGCGCCCTTGACGTCAGCTTGGTGACTGAGCGAGTAAGTATTTAGTTTCAACTACTTCGGCTGTGATTTCCATGAGGTTATAAAGTGGGCAGCGATGGGATAGCCGCTCCCTCACTGGACATCAGCCAACGTTCTAAACGTCTTTTTGTCGGTTTCTCCTCCAGGTATCTCCTCAATGAAACGTCATTACGTCGGGAACATGCTATAAGATTACGCCTGATTTCCTGACATGTGAGGTAATGCACAGCATGTAAGTGTAACAATGCGTATGTGTAGAGGGAGAGGAGGGGACGAGAATGAAGAAGGGAAAATTGCGCGTAGTCCGTGGCCCATTTGCTGGGGTACGTCTCCGGCATTCCCCTCGGACGGTTTGGAGAAACCACGGAAAACTATCGATCAGAGTGGTCGCTAGAATTCTCTTTTAGACGGTGGTTGATTCGACCCATATATCTCTCCATACTCGAAAATCCGCAGCCATCAAAACTCGAACCCTGGGACGATTCAGTCTCTGGTAATGAACTGGTAATGAATGACGTCACTGACGTCACACTCAGTAAGCACGTACATTGTCGTTCGCTCGGCAACATTTTTAATTTCTTTTTTTATTTGCATTCCATCGGATTATTTTCCTCATTCTCTAGAACTTCCCCCCATTCACTCAGCTTTCGCGTGGCTTTCGCGTACTCGCAGTTCTGCGGAAGAGTTTTCTAGATTGGCGGGGTGAAGGTTCTGCCCGCCGCATAACCATCGGGTGGGTAGAGGATCGCGCGCGGATTCTTATGCTACTGTCACGTCAACTCTCCGGGCTATAAAACTTCAATTCTCAACTTGACTTCGCATGTGTGAAGAGACACCTATTCGGAACAATCTTGTTTTAAAATAGAAAAAATACCTAGTTGATTACCATTCTTTGTAGAAATACTAAAGAAAATGATAAACAATGCTCTTCTGAATGGCCATTTTGTTTCGCTTCGTTTGTCTAAGTGTGTTCAGGGACTTATCTCTCATTGAAATCGACATATTTTAGAAGAACGCTGCAATATTAAGGGGATTAGTTTTTTTTCAGTTAGTAAACTATCCTTGTCTGTATGATTCTTGTTTACGGACTTCTGAAGTGAACTCTTTTCAGAATCTGCATGAAGCTCCGCACTTTTACGTTCTAATTATTTCAAAGTAGGATTTATCAAGCCATGTATTAAGATTTAAAATTATTTTCTTTGGGAAATTTTAGATTTAAATGCTAAAATGAAAAAAAACATAATATTGATTACTATGTTTTCACTCTTCTACATTGTCTTCCTGTGAAGTATTCATTAATGGGGTTTACAAGACACTGTATAAAGAAATACTTAGATTTGCAGGAATAAACCGTTGTTTTATTCATGATAAAATCCACTTGAAAGCGGAAAACTGAGCTGTATCATGCAGATTAGTTAGGACTTGAAGGATTTTATTACTAAAATAATAAGTTATAAAAATTAAGTACATTCAATTTCAACAACTATACCAATGTTAAAATAATATATTCACTATGCAACTTTCAATACAATTTCTTTACTTCCTAAACGTCAATAAACGTGTTTTTAGGTTCTGCGGTACCTAATGTCTGGTGGTTTGGTGGTCTGGCGGAAACATGCCGAGCTCGGGAACTCATTTCATTGCTGAACGCTGTGGATATATTCTTATGTTATTCTTAGGAGAAATCAGTTTCTGTTACATTTTAGGCAACACATTCATTGTGGTGCTTTCATTTTTTTTCATTTTGATTTTTCTTTGACAGTTGATACCGAAACACAAAACCTTTAGTGATTGTGAAAAATTACATCATTATTTCAATTCATCATAAAATGTTCATATACAATAAGATATTTTGCTTCATGAGCCAGAAAAAAAGGTTTTATTCCCTAATCCATCATAATACAAATTCGCTCTTGTTTATTTCTAAGGAATTTACGTACGTTTATGGACTACTGGATAACTGAATTTTGCAAAAATAATATTAGTATCAGAATTGATTGAAACCAAGTATGTAGCCCTTATTAATTATAGTTCTACCTATTTGATCTTTCGGATGACAAGATAGATATGTGACTGCCCTCCCATGCCAGAGGCCCACGTGTTGGATATCACTCTCGGAGAAACGGAGGGCTATTTCGGGAGGCCGCGGCTCCAGCAACTGGCAGCATCCCCGTTAAAATTACTCCACATGTTCTTCGCTCTAACGGAGAGAAGCCAGGAATTCGTCCTTGGTGCAACTGTTACGGCATAAAAACTCATAACAACCCACCAGATGGTAATGCTCTTAATTGCTCAATAAATGTTTGTGTCTCAAGGAAAATATTTATTCAGCAAGACATTCTTTGCGGTCATTAAGCGAGAATATATGTGTATTGTCACTTCGTTCTTACGAAGGAAAAATAAATTAGTCAAGATTTTATTGGTTAATCTATAGTCAATTCTTATTAGCTACTTTTAGGTATTTGTTAGCTTCCATTAATGTTAAGCATTAATGTAAATAAATAAAATAACTTAAGTATTAAAAATATTTTTATTATTATATTTTGTACAGTGAAATATAATAATAACTTGCAATCTTGATGATTGTGAATGTTCGTGAATTCTTTCACAGTTTTCCGCGATGTTTATAAAGCAGCTTCCATTGCATTTTCTTTGTCTCAAAATACCCAAGGCCAGTATTATTTTCGAAGTTGAGTAGGAAACGGGTATCATTTCAAAAGAAGATTTTGATATATTTTTGTATTAACAAGGCAATGTGTTTGAATTTTTTAGACGATTTTCAAGAACCGTATTTTAGATCAAAAATACAGATGAGCCTTTGCTATTTCCGAGCGACATTGAAGCAAGGCGTTAATATCTGGAATACATGAACGTCAGCACAAAACAGCCTTGCTCTTACAATATTTTGGAAGGTGAGAATCAATCTGAAGTTCTTAAGACTGAGGTCATCCCTGTTCATGAGTAACTCTTACGACAAATAAAGAGAGAACATCCAATTCAGCTTACAATGACAAAGGTTAGTGCAAATCTGTCGAACCGACACGTCCCTGGGACAGGCTGGGACTCGTAGTATGTACGATCATAACACGTGATAACAAGTATCTATTCTGTGATCATAATGTACGTATTATTTGGTTTTAATACTATACTTTCTTATTTATTTTCGCTAAGAGAAGACGAACTTTGTTTTGAATTATTATTATTATTATTATTATTATTATTATTATTATTATTATTATTATTTATTTGCGAATCTGCCACTCTTCACGCTTACCGTCTGCAACTATGGGGCTCAGCTTTTCAGCTGTATCCCTCGGTGAGACGAGGTTGTTTCGCCTTGAATTGTGAATTATGAGGTGATAGGATGATGATAAGGCATAAAAGGAGAATCACAAATACGATCATGCCTAAGCAGGACTCGAACTTTCAGCCTCCTAGGAACACACGACGGCTGCCGCAACCTCCTGAGCCACGGGACCAGCCTTTCGAGAATCGGCCATCATGGGGCTCCGCGATACGTGCTTGTCACCGGGAATGAAATTGTGATGATGATAAATGATGAAATAGACACTCAGACAAACAGAGACACACGTAACACAACCATGGCTAAGGCCGGACTCGATCCCGCGATCTTCTGGTCCGAGACCGCTGCGGCGAGCAGTCACACCGCTACACAATAGCCCTTTGGGTAGGGTGTTGTGATGTTATTTTGCTGGAAGTTGTCAGAAAAACTAAGGATATTATCGATCAGTCGATTTACGAACTACAAACGATCTGTAAACTCGTCTGTCTTTAACCTGTCGAGTAAAGTACTTGTTGGAGAGTGAATCAGTCATCTTCCAGTGCCTCCCAGGTTCTCCCCTTCGTCACAGTCCGTATCAATGGTTTGTAGCGGATGTTAATTAACATTGAAAATAAACTCTCGTGTATAACTCTTTAATAGACGAGAGGTATGGACGAATTCACATTAGTTTTTACTTCTCGACTAATGAAATTGTTTTTCATGCCCTGGATTCATATTTTGAAATATATTGCGACTGATGCAGTAATGGTTGCAGGTTTAGAAGGAAGTTTGTTTTATGCATTACCTGATGCGACCGCTAGAAACACGTGTTTAGAAATAATAGGGGGCATTAACATGATCAATGAGCATGTTTTAAAAACGGGTTGAACTATAAATGAAGAATAGGGTAATTGTAATTTTTGCAGTGTTCGGCAATTTCTTTGGTCCCCATTTCTACGGGCCCATCTCAAAGCTTGTACTTTTCACGGTATAGGGAGCCATTTCCTCAGACTGCACAAGGACACACCAATTATCATCAATGCCATTAGATTTGGAAATGATTGCTACTCAGAAGCGAATTAGTGGGGCACTCAAAACTTTGTGTTGTATAATGTCAATCAGGTATAGACGTATGAGCCCTTAAGTACTCTTCTTCTCTGCTAGATATTTCTATCGCTAACGGAAGATATTCATTAAATACTGTTAGGCAACAAGTAAATTATTGCTACAATGACAAAATGATGCATTAGATTAATTATTTTATTCATTATAATAAAATCTTTACACACCAAGGATGGTAAATTTATTGTTTGTTTCAAAATAATGACTGTTAGCTTTAATATGAAATCCTTGTAACTTTAGATATCGTTCACGTATGAATAAAGTGTTTCGTCAACAAAATGAAAATCTTTACTACTCATGTATGTATGCGCTGTGAGTACGTGTTTTACACCGTCACTTTTTCATCATTTTCGTCGGTATAGAAAAGTGACGGACCAGACTGGATGTAATTTGTACAAAAAATGACGCATTCTTAATTTTTCGGGACAGATTTAATCCAGTTTGACTATTGCGCACCTGGCATCACTTTTTGGAACTTTATCTGGTTTGCTATGCCTGTGGTGCGATTTGTTCTTCATCTACAGTTTCTAAAGCGTTTTAATATGTTGAATTGTAATGTGAAGTGATTATGTAATGAGAAATAAAACATGTACTGTGTTCTAATATCGACTCGTTCCGTGCTCAGACCTAATATAACCAAACTAAATTTATTACCATACGTGCTACTGTTGAAGTGTTCAAACTTCAGCGCTGTTTGCTGCGTCCAAAGGAAATATTTTCATCTCGACTGCTTGCAGATAACTAAATAACCGGATAAAACGCTCGTTCTTTTTCATCCAGAATTGATACCGAAACAGTAGTGCAGACCTGGAGTCATAGAAGAAATACCTTGAAAGCAAGAAGTACTTGACCCTCATCGGTCGAATACAGACAGCTTTAACAGTTTTTTGTCATAAAATAAAGAAAAAAACAAAAAGCAGATAATTAACGTTGACAAGCTAGTAATTATGTCAACTTGTATTTAACAAGTCAACTGGCAATAAAAGAGAGAGTTGGGCACCCGTTTTGTTAAAATCATTTGCTTGATGCCACCACAGCCGTATTTATCGTAACCACTATGACGAGCCCCTACCTCAATGGAAAACAGTTAAATGCAAAAAGCAGTGTATCTTCGATAGGATTTTCTGGGATCAACTATTATAAACGTTGATCGAATATATCAATTCACATGGAAAAGTAAAGTAAGAGCAATAATTATTTTAAACTATGTACTATGTAACACAATTTAAAAATACTGCTTTTTCGAAGTTTTAGTCACACCTAGCGAGAATATGTCTCCTGATTTCCTGATCTGGTGATAAGCTAAATGATGAAGCGGAGAAAATAGAGAATTTCTAATAAAACTCAAAAAAAAGTGGGTAGGTATATAAGAATTTATCTTTCTATTTTTTAACACCAGCGCGTAAAGAGTACTGAAATGGATATCCTCCTATTCGCAATTTCGTCAAAATTTGCCCCAAATTGTTTCTGTGAAATTTTCGCTCGAATAGAATAGAGATCGCTTATAAAAATGGCTCAGGTTCTATTTTCATTTCTTCTGAATTTTCAGAAATTAAGTTAAAAATGTTTGGACATCTTCCTATAAATATATTATGGAGGATACATATTTGTTTTTAACAAAATATGTTCTTCAAATTTATATCTTCAGGTAATGTCTTGTGTATCTCTTTTATAATATTCTTAGGTTTCGTATAATTTCATTGAAATCTCGACAATTTAAATATTTACGTAGTATTTCAATTTAGCTCTTGAAGCGAAGAAAACAATACAATCGAAATAACGGCTGCCTTCATATTTGTCGCCATTTTCACAACGTTCGACTTTTCCAGAAAACCTGCTGTTCAGCCCTTCGCCTATTTCGCATTCTCCTCAAAATCATCTTTCAAAACCGGATCTCTGTTTTAGATTCTCCCAGCGGCAGTTTCTATTTGAAGTGCAAAGAAGCCTGAGAAACGACTTCGGAAGAAAATCATTGATGCAAAACTGACTTCAAAGCCTGCTACTGTACCACACGTCGAAGTTCTAATCCGGTGAGCAGCGCAAAGATAAACAAATTCTTGAGGAGTCGTTCTCTTAGTTTACCCGTCCTCTCCGTGCTAACTACGTCAGCGCACCTGATACTTATGCAGGAGCCTTTCCAGATGCGCCTTCTCAAACGGCAGCGCCAAACTGTAATGCACGCGCACGCTCCAAACATCTATTTTCAGCACCTAAATGAGGCAGCCAAAATTCATAAACAAGAGGTATGTTAATCGCAAAACGTCACTTTTCCGGCGCGAATTAGTGGAGACCGTGAGTACTTGTGAGTTTGGAATTCCCCCGTAGACTTGGAAGCTTGCCCCTTGTCTTTCGCTTGTTGTTAGTCTCAGATCGTCTCCAGTTGTTCCCGTCAGCTAGGAATCGTGTCCCCGTCAGAATCTTTCGTCGCGAATCCTCGTCATGTAAGGGATGTTCCAATAAAAATTGATTTGGGGAATATCTCGATAAGTACGCATCGTATGAAGAAAAATGGGTAATAAAAGTTGTTTACGTCGACTAGGGCCATCGAATGGTACTAGACTCGATCCCCTACCATCACGGTCGGGGGTGGGGAAAAATAAAAAAGTTAAAAAGGAATCCTCTTTTAATTGTAGATTATGGTTCTCCGAAAAAAATCCTTACTTTTGTATTTAACAGTTCCTTTCTTTCGAGATAGATCGAGGTGTAATCGACAAAAAACGTTACAAATGAGTTTTCCTCGACAATTACACAGCTAGTCGATAAAATAAAAAAACACGTGTTTAATAATTTGTAAGCAGCTACTCCATGATAACAAACGTTGCAGTGTTGTCATTTTTTGTTTAAAATCTACATTTAGCGTGACCCAGAAACAACGACGTTGAAATAGTAGTTCTGTTCCCTCGGGGTGCTTGTTTTACGTGATTCTCCTCTCCTCTCACCAACGGGGTGCGTTTTTTATGTAGGTCCTCTCGCCTCTCCCCAACTTGTACGTATACCACTTGAATCCCCTCACCTCTCACACATGGAGGTGCGTTTTTAGATGAGTCCCTTTGCTTTTCACACGACGACTCTGCGGCGTTTGGTATTATTGTGTTAACTTCTTGCAAATTCTTGAACACTAATTTTTAATTTCATATTATTCAAATTATCGAACATATTTTTTTTCGATTTGATGTGAAATTGTCGAGATATACTCACTTATTTTTAACGTTTTCTGTTGCTAATTTTTATTTTTGTTGATTGCTACACCATCTATCACGAAACGAAAAAAATACAAATTGAAATGTGGCCTAGAGAGTCCGTGAATCTGAATCTGCTATAAAAATGGAGATTCCTATTTAACTTTTTTGTTTTCCCCACCCGCGGAGGTAGGGGTGGGGGATCGAGTCTGGTACCATTAGATGACCCCCGTCGATTCAAACAACATCCATTACTCACGTTTCTTGATCCGATGCGCACTTTTTGAGATATTTCCAAAAGCAATTTTAAATGGAACACCTGCATTGTTGCCCACTTCAGTTTCTATGACACGTCGCTCAAGAGGTGTGAGTTAATCTTGAATATTTCGAAAACTATGGGGAAATTTACAAAAAATGAATAAATATTTTCTGAAAGTTCGTATAATTTTCTATTAATTGTATTTTGGTTTATATCGATAGCGCAATTAGATTTGGAGTAATTGAATGTCTTATTGTTGCTAGGATTTTATTTTTCAATTCTTTATCCTTTCTGATCAACATTAATGTTTTACAGGGAGTTTTAATATAATATTTTATAACATTTTGGAACGAACCTGAAGTAATCCGGCAGGCTGGTAATCTTCATTCACGAGGTGTAACTAATTAAATGAACTACTGGAAATGTGAAATTTGCAGTACGCAACAATACACATTATAGCTATCCATAGCAACGATGTACGTAGGAAACATTATGGCTGGGAAGGCGGCGCGGTGGGCGGCGTGGGCAGGCGGAGAGGAAGAGACGGGGCAGGAGAGGGGGAAGTAGGAATAGGTTATGTATAGGAATTCCTTCCTTATCCTATCTAACAGATGCTTGTAATCCAATACCAGGGCAACGTAGGGTACTTGAGCTAGTAAGTTACGTATAAAAACTCAGGTACCCAAATTTTACCCCATTTTTTAAGCACATGAACACATCACTTTAAATGTTTTGCGTACATTTTTCTTGTAACGAGAATACTGTCGTTGACATAAGTGTCAATGACGTGACTCATGAGTCGCCTTTGATTTGTTTTCCACCGTGTAGAGAGACTAGAATGTATCTTCTTAAATTATTTGACTATCAAATATTTATGAGTAAAGTGTTACGCCTTGTTTCTTTGAATTATTTCGTAAATATGCATATACCATATGATAATTAAAGAAAAATGTATAAATTACATCAATGTATCATGAACGACTACAAAATAGCACGTCAGTTTACTAAAGAAGAAAAGACTTAACACATTTCCAAATGAAATTACAGACTTCCATTCGATCACTGTCAACATTGCTTCAAAATATTAGGAATACTTGTTAAATTTATTATCTAACTATAATGAACATTTAAATGCGATCTTAATACCAGAATAAATTCTTAAACAACATTTTTCGTAGTTATTTCACAGTAACATTAAAAGTCGTCTGAGTTGGTAGCAAAATTATTTATTAGCTATTTGAACTTCAAATTAGCTACAGAATGTCGAGAATTTGACCATTATCAACTTGTTTGAAACGCCATACGTAATAATAATGTGAGATTATGTGTCAGTTAGCAACATTCCTACAGCTTCTTTAAAAATGCACAGTGATAAATTCCTGTCATAAACAGGAAATGAATAATTAAAATCAACATCATCTTCTACCGTATGTATAATGAAAGTAGGCGATCAAGTACTGATACTTACCTTTTCGGATTCTTTGGAAATGCTGAACGGTGATTTGAATGATTATATGTAAAACGTAGAAGACCTTTTTCTTTGCCTTACACCTCACATTCACTATCTGGAAAAACCCACGCCTTACACGAGATTTGAACTCACATACTTACTCGCCGTATCCTCCTGCGGCTCAAATCCACTCACTTAGGTAAAAGACAAAAGTAAAATGCACGTGTCCTTATTGTCTAGTCCTCAAATTCATTGCAATGCCCCATTTTTGCATTGACCATTTTCCAATAAATCTCACTTCCTACTTTGGAAGTCTCACGTGAGGATACGCACGAGATCTTTCACAAAGCAACCAACAATGCACTTGCCTGGATTCGACCCCCGATACTTGGGACTGAGATGTACACACGGAACGTGCCCTACTCCCTCGTCAATGCTGGTGGGTTGGGATGACTGTTGCTACCTGACCTTTTAATACGTTTAAAATTGTACTTCCTTTAGTATTTCTAAGAACATGTATCAAAAAATAAATAAATAGGGTTTGTCATACTCGTAAAGTTACAAAGGTAAATAATAAAAATTGTATAGATCGTCGTTATATGACTTTCCGCGTTTCTATATATTTCTTTTCTATTCAAATTGTAAAATAATGGAAAGTATTGCCCCAATGGGTTAGAATAAAAAGGAAAATGAAGTTATAAGCAATAAATTAATCGTAATGGGAATATTATCATCGTATGTTCTCCTCCTGATCTTTAGAAGAAAACGCTCTGGGCAAGAATAAAATAAAACCAACACTTTGTTAAACTAAACACATATCTATTGACTGAAACCTTCACGACCGAATAAAAAATCTGATGGTTCCAAGGACAAGGCTCGGCTTTATGTTGATTCCAATGTAAAATGACTGTCTCCTAGATAAATACTCTGGAGAGGTCCGATAAATCGCCTGAATTAAGAACAAAGGGATTACACTGAAATATAATCTGCCGAAATTGAATTGAGACGATAGCTGTGAATTGCGTGATTATGTTCTCAACGAATCAGGAATGAACGATAATGGGTCCAACATTAATCTTTTTATCAATAGTTACGAAATTGTAGTTCCTAAGAGGCTAGGTAACATAATGATTCTTTACTCTTCTGGTGTCACATCAGTTACTCATCAGATGTCAGAATTGCGTAAATGTATTCATTATTAACTGTCGATGAAGTTCTTCTACTTTATCTTAAGGATACACGTATGGTTACTGCTTATTTCCATATTTGCATTTTCCTGACTATTAAACAAATAAAATGTAACAGTTGTAGACATGAGATATGATCAAGCTTGACATTTTCAATTTATAGATACTTTCAATTTAGTTTTGGAAGTTTCAGAGAATTGCATTTTTTTTGTTGCTAATACAAAGCTTTACATTTTGAAAATAATTGAGAAGCATTTGGACATTACTGTGAATGAAATTCGTAAAAGGATATTATTTGACTTAAATATAAATAAATGAAACAATTTAAGCAATGGCGGATAAAAAGGGCGACAAAGAATTGCAGCAATGAGGTAATATTAAAGACAGAATATGTATGGTTGAAATATGATATCTAACAATTTTATTTATCAATTATTTTATACATAAGTATGTATTTTTGTTTTATGCAGCACTTTAAATTGTGATTATAATACTTTTATGAAGTTGTTTTGGTAAACCAGGAAAGAACATTTTACGCATGTGCATTACTTTTAAGCTTTAGAATAACATAAGTTATAAATGAAGACATTGATCAAAGCGTATTGACAACATAGATACATAAAACACGAATGAACTAATAAAGCTCGTGCAATACAATGTATTTTTCTAAATTCTCAGACACGTAGCATGTGTTTAGTTACATGACACAATACTTAAAAGTCTCTAAAGGCGATATAAAATACTGATTCTTTCATCACAACAAAAAATATACCACGAATTTATGTATTACTATACGTGGTGTTTCATGCGCAAGAAATGACTGAAATGTTGACTTACATTTTTGTTCAACTAAATGACGTAAATATCACAATTATTCACAATCGTCTTCCTCGCAGTCATCGTGAGGTTCATCGTCTTCCTTGGAATCATTTTCACAATCACAATCGCCACAGTCCATGTCATCGCATTCTAATTGCTGATCTTCACTTCCCAAGCCATCTTCATCCGGCACATCTCTGTCCCACCCGGGACAATTACCATCCACACCCGGCATACATTCTTCATTCGCATTCCTCACAGCTACGAATTCGGTTTCGTCCGTCATTTTTAGTCTCTCTTGAACTTCCGCTGCCTTCAGTCACAGTGAAGTTTCCGAAAAATTATAAATTAATAGGCGTCGCTTCCAGGGATTCAATAGTGAATCACACAGCCGTTTTCTTCTTATTACAGTCTGTTACACCAAGAGGCGACTTGCAGGACTCAGCAGATAGTAAGTTGTGCAATGGGAAGAAGCCAATAAACTGCAGAGAGTGACTACAATCCGCAGAAACCATTCAACGATGACCGCTGAAATATCGTAATGTGTTTTCGGGTAATACTGTAGATCGTCCCTCGTTAATGTGAGCGACGGCAGGTTCACGCGTGTGTATTTTCTCACGTGCTGCGCTGGAAGCTCTCTCCGAATCGTAGGGCTAGTGGCGGCGGCGGCAGCTGTGTCGTCGAAACTGCGTGAACAGCGGCGTCGGCGGCACGCGCGGTGCGGCGCAGGCGGCGGCGGTGGCGGCGGCGGCGCCTGTCCGCGTCGATGCAGCCCAAACAAGCGAGTCGCGCGCCGCGCTTCGCGACGCCTCGTTTGCGGTCGGCGCGCGGGAGATGGGCAGGCGAGCAGGGCCACAAGGTCGCTCGAGCGCGGGAGCAGAAGCGGCGTGACGCGGCGGGCGCTGGGCGTTGGGCGACTGAATGAGCGCGTGGCGCTGGCGCTCGGCCTGGGCGGGCGGGCGAGTGGGCGAGTGGGCGGGCAGTGGGCAAGCGGTCCACTCCGCTCCGCTCCGCCCCGCCGCCCGCGCGCCTGCGCCGTGGCGCCCGCCGCGGGGCCTCGGTTTCCGCTTCGCCGCGTCCACGCCCCCGCCCTCGCCCCCGACCCCGTCCCCGCCCCGTTTGAAATGACGCAGCCGGTTCTGGAGTTGCCTGGAGGGAGAGCGTGACAACTGACTTTAAAATGCACCGAAAACAGAATTGAATCATATCTAATACACGGTACTAAGCATCGTGGGTTCGAGCATGGTTGTATCGCGGTCCCACTTCGGGCATGGTTGTATTTGTTTATCCTTTCACTGCCTATCATCACCATTTCATGTCAGTTGCCATACCGTTAAATCCAATTGTGGTCGATAATGAGCTAGATGTTGATGCGACCTTAAATAACAAAAAGAAAATACACGGAATTCTATTTGCACAAGAGAGTTCGAAATAATTTGGAAACGCGTTTTAGAAAAGGAAAAATGAGCTTCTTTTAAGAGTTAAAAGAATTGATAAACACACACACACACACACACACACACACACACACACACACACACACACACGTAGATTACGAGGCATCAAGCTGAAGCAAACCGACAGAATAATTTCAATGTGAATGGCAAGTATAAAACATTGGTTTCGATCCGAGTGATGTTTATTGTTGGCGCAGAGTTTATTGTATCATCAGCGCGGACAGGCGTATCCAAAAAAAATTGTGATAACTGGGTACCTAAAGATTATATTTCCATACAAATGCATACAACTAGGAAACTAAAAATATATGATATACGCTAATCTTAAATTAGGCAACGCACAAAAGGGAATTGTACCTTCCTAATGTGAATAGATTATTACAAAGATATTAGTCGCAAATACTTGTTTCTTTTTTTCTGAAGCGAGTACTCCTGTAAAAAACGCCCCTGCCGGGTATATCACGCCCCCAGTTTCCTCGTCATCCGCGGTGTCGCTTGCCCCATGACCCGCTGAGTGCCACTCCCCCTCTCGGCCGCCGCCTCCGCCCACGACGCCTCCGGTCGATGGGGCGTTGCGTCGCGCCGGGTTCGGGTCTCTTCGCGCTGCTCCAAGTGTGGCCTGATTGATAGAATGAAACGGGATTCGTTTTGTGCCGGACCATCACTTTACGCAACGCAAACGTCATGGGCGGAGGTCCTACGTTCGTGACCCGACGGCGGCAGGATTTTCGAAACCAGCTAAGTAGCCGGACCGCTACGTGGGGGAGAATTCTTGAGATCGGCTGCTCTGAACGGTCGTTTTCGTGATTTCCTTCTATCATGTCCTGGCTAATGACGGATTACTTCCTTTAACAACGGGCTTTGAACCGCGTCCGGTCGTCCTTTCGCTATCAAGTCTCACTTCCATTTGATGGACGAACGAAAGATGATCTTCATCCTTGTATTCTATGTTTATTCTACATTGCAAATACAATATTAATTCGTGGATAATATGACTAAATGACAAAGACACCATGAAGATTGGAATTCGAAAGAAATTCATTTAACACTAAAAGTACCTCAAGATAGTAGTTGTTTTCTAGCTAATAGATTCACTATTCCAGAAGTTTTAAAAACAATTGAAAAAATACAATAAAATCAGTTGTTTGATTCTCAGTTATAGAGGAGACGCTAGAGAGGAAAATGCTTCGGAGATGTGAAATTGCACACTGATTTAAATATTCCGTTAAACAATTTTGTTTTTATCATTTTGAATGGAAACAAGTCCAAAGGTTTAGTGGCCTACGGTTATCTTTTAATCTAAGAAAACCTAAACCACTGTTATTTTTCTCTCTGAAGCAATCGAACATATTTTGCCACAGTCAATCTAGTACCAAGGTCTCATCGAATTCGGTCGCATTTTCTTAGTTGCAGAATTGGCCGGAAGCCAGAACTGATAATCGTGAACTTGGTGTACTGACCTCTGAAATGATCGGAAAAATAGATGCAATTGATTCAGGAAATGAGGTCCATATCAGGTTTATTCATTGACGGGCCGAAAGACAGTCGGAATTTCCAAAAAGCCTTCTGAAAAAATAGTAGAATAAACTCAAAACATACTCGTACATTTTATTTATTTATTTAATTATTTAACGTCAAAATCACTAAAACACTGTTTGACGTACTACGGCGAGAAGTGCAATCTTTGCACGGTTTCTTCAACTCTACGATCTTTGCCCTAACTCATTTACACAGTATTAAGTGGAATTTTGAATACAGGTAGCAACGAGCGTTTTTGGCAAGAACTGGTATGAAAACATTCGCTTCCGTGTAACAAAAACTACTTGCAAAAGGCAAAGGCATGGTGTGCGTTAGAACTAGTTGGTTGTGCTGAATACTCATAAGTAAAATACACATTAACCCACTAAGTCTTACCTGTTATTGATGAAGTTATTTTCATATGTGGGTAATTAAATATTACTATTATTACCATTATTTAATCGTTCACAGTTCACTGAAACAAAGAGAAGTCACACAGATATCTATCAAAGCATGCAATTTTTTAAAATAACTTATAAATTAGTTCAATATTAATAAACAGAATTAATAGTTATCTTAGAGACCCGTATTCTTTTATGTGTACAATGCAGATGTAATATTAATAATAATATATTATTATTATTATTATTTCATTTATTCACTCCAAGACAATTATGGGAGATGATACTCATGAAAATTCTCCATATGATTTCTTATTTCCTAGGTATACTTTCTCGTGAGTTACCAACTTCTTCTGATATCTTCAATCACGATGGTGAATTTAAAACTAATGCTTTTTGTATTCGATTGTATTACTTCTCCCTTCTGGCTAATCATAAGCTGCGACACACTGGTATTAGGAGATGATGCGGTTAGCAATAGTAGACGCGTGTAACGAGATAGAACACAGGAAGTTGGATGGATTGCATTAATAGAATTACGAAGTCTAAGTGATGCATTCTGGAACTCTTTCGGGCTTAATTTCATTCGCGAAGTAGTCCTATTAAGTACCATTTGTGCATTGACCCGGTAAATTAGGTCGTCGATTCGCAACTCGAGAAACGGCATAGCAAAATTTCCATCGCACTCCTAACATTACCTGGTAAGTATGTATGTGGTATTGTCTATGTAGGGACACCTTAATGACTGAATCAGAGCGCAAAAAAATGTTTTCTTCATTAGATGAATTTAGTATATGAGCAATTGCTGCATCACATATTGTGTATCCTTATGTTACGAAAGATCGGTTGTCTTTAGAATTGTCGATCACACATTCGTTATACAATGCATGCTAACTACTTACATCAGCGTTTTGTGCACTCCCACAAACGAAAATGCGTTAAATTCTGAAAAGTTGTTTTTCGAACAACTGCTAAATGGTTCACAAAAGATATAGCTTGCGTAACGAAAAAAGTTACAACGAAGTCAAAAAAAGGCTCCGCTATTTTGAACATGCAATGCAGATCTTGCTTTCGTTTATCTTTACAATGTCCTCTATTAAAAATAGTTTATTCAAACAAAAATGATTTCACATATTTTGGTCAGTGAAGAACAGTACCTATAAAAATATCAAATGCAAGACGCTAACTGCAAAACGTGTGCAGGTGCCCAGATCGTCCACAAATAAAAACTCCAAATAAAATACGTGCAAGGGAAAAATGTTTCTATACATAAAAGAGGACAATTGAAGCGAACGTTTATCCAATTACAAGTGGACTCAAAGACGCAAATGAGCTAACTCCCTCAAGATATCCAATTTAGTTCAATGTTTGGTATTTTTCATTAAAATTTTATTTTAGTGTCTTTCGATATCGATAACGGTTGTAGAATCGGAGGAATAGAGTGAAGTCACCTTCTGTGTCTTTACGGAATAGCGCACAAGAGCAGAAAATGTTCAAAGTATGTATGCCCTCCTCATGGGGTTGCAATACATCCTGAAAAAGTGGAATATGTCCTGAATATCGACATGTATCCAGTTGGCCCGACAGATTTTTCTTTGTTTCTGCCAAATGCCCTGATTTTTATACTCTGTTACTTGCAGAACCCGGCAGACGTTGTAGTGCCCTTCATCTCCCTCTTTCTCCTTCCCTCTCCCTTTCTCTCTCCGTCTCTCTCACCGTTTCTCTTTCCGTCCCTATTTCTTCGTCTTTCTCTCTCCGTTTCTCTCTCCGCCTCTCTTACTCCGCCTCACTGTCCTTTTTTCTCTCTCTGTTTGTCTGTCTGTCTCTGTCTCACACTGTCCCTCTGATTCACGTTTAGTTGCAGATTCTGCACGTCTCTGAGCAGATGGGGTAATATCAAGAAGCGTCGGTGTAGCAAAAATGTAATGGAAAGTTCAAGAATATCTCAATCTCTCTACCAATATCCTGTGGAGTACGGTATTATAAACGTTTCCTTGATGCCTTAGGCCTCAATATTTTAGTTTTTAATGCCCTAGAACGCTTCGTTTAGGAGTTATTTAGCGATAAAGATTCAAAAAGTTTGCTGAATGTTGCGGTTTGTATTTCATATGAATATTTAGTTTTGTTCTACAGCCCTATCTAGTGAAGTTGCAACACAATTAACAGCACATTAACCTTCTGGGTGAAAATATACGTATATGTGCTAACTTTCGTGAAGATCAGATAGGTAGAGAAGTTAAGAAAAAGATGCCACACAGAGCTACAAAAGCCCTGCGTTTGGGGACTTCATCACAGTTATATGCAAGATGCTAATTCATTTATTCAGCAATTTCTGTAATTTTTGTCTTTTTACAGTGCAATCTGAGAGCTAAACTAGTGGTGCTACAGAATGGCACAGATTTCCAGAATTGGTTTTCTATTTCCTTTGGTCTCGGCTAGCTATACGAACTTGCCACGTACTCGTGCCAGCTGCCATCTGTTGCCGCCCAAAATACTTTTTTTTTATTTTAATATTTTTTCGGTTTTCTAATAATAGAATGGAAATATTAATTTAAAAGTATGAAAGAACAGTAAAACCTCGTCTTAAATTGCAATTTTCTTTGAAACACTTCGAACCGTTGTTAAGAAATTCGCGTTTAAGCGCTAATGTAAATTAGAAATTTGAAACTCTTTCGCACAGAAAATTTTTGAGTTTTCGAAAGACATCACTTGAAATAATTTGAAATCATTAAAATTATTTTAACTCTCAAATACTATAGTGTTTACAAATAGCTGGAAATGTACATATTGACGGCGTGATAAATCTTTCAAAAAATTAAATTTGTGTAATTTTGAAGAAAAGAAAAGTATCACACAATGAACTCTACGTCACATTAAAGAGTGCAATTAGCACAATCGGTTAGAAAAGTTTTAAGAAACAATTTGGAGCCAGTTTTTGAGAAAATGGCATTTGAGCGTTTCTGAAAATGCGGAATGTTGAGTTACTTTTCACAGAAAACGGTTCAGTTTTGGACATTATAAGTTATAAGACATTATTTAAAGCACATGTACTCATTAATATAATAATGTAAAAAAATTGCCTATAATATAAATATTAACGACGTGAGAGACAAGACAAAAAAATTCATTTTTGTAATTTTTGAAAAAAATAAAAGAATATGGCTTTTATATCATCATATATCATGTCGCAATATCCCTACCAAAAGTTTGAAGAAAGAAATTGGAGCCGTTTGTGAGAAAATTTCGAAAATGTCCGGAGGGCATCATGTAAAGTACCTTGTAAAAATGTTTTTCAACATCCCAAAGCTTCGACTCTTGCTAGATGAACAAGGGTTTCTTCAATTGGGAAAAAATACTAAGCATGGTTTAGGCGCTAGTGGTGTTCACAGGCGGACAAAGGGACGTTTTACCGCCAATTGATTTTTCGGTATCACTTTCCCACATAAAAGGGATTCTGGCTACACCACGTGTTATGTTTCCTATTTAGCTACAGGATTTATTCCCTTTTTCGTTATCAGGGCCCGGCAATGAATTTTTGTCTGCCGAAAATAAGCCTTTTTTTTGCGCGGCATTACATAACTTTCTCTATACTACGTACATTACTCCTTATATTCTGGTGCATTCAGGAAAGTAAAAATAGGTAAATAAAAATACCGTGTGTTTTGAATCGAAGTTCATCTGTTTCTCACACAATGTGTTAGTGCAAGGAAATCTGAAATACAAAGGGGAAAAGGGCTCAGTCAAAAACAGTGTTTTAATATCGACCAAAGTTACGCTTTATTTAATATTTTATTTAAATACCCTGAAATACTTCACAAATTTTCTTGTGTAATAATAAGAAAATGACCTGTATATCCTGGAAAAGTCAGGGAAATTTGTCCTAGAAATAGAGTAGTCACCCTCCTATTCTTGACAGTGTACAATCTAACTTTTTCCTACTATTTAGTTGTTTACGTGACATACTATTTCCTTGCTATAATAATTACTTGTATTGTTTTATAAAAATAAACAATTTGATCTAAAATTCATTTTGGATGCTCTGAATTCCATTGCTATCCTATGGAAACCCTATTTTCTCATATCTAAAAAACATGCCGAAAATGATTGTAATTGTGTAATATTGCTAATGCACGTATTATTAGTTCTTAAACATAAAATTTTCCTTCAATTCTATTGCAATTTATTCTGGGGTCGAAGTGAGGAATGTCCTACATGTCCAAATCTAGTTTGTGTTATGTATTAATATACGAACCTCATAAGTGCCCACGAGCTTGGCTCGCATTCAAAGAGAGTAGTTTTGTTTCTATTATTCACTTCAATGCCTTTCTTTATTTTAATGCACTTTTTTACGTAAGATCTATAGTAGGGTACGCAATGGGTGAGCACGGTCCAAAAATGTTTTCCTCTACGAATACAAACTTCCCTAATGTTCAACATCAACAGCAAATTGAAATAAAGAAGTAGTGAATAAATCTTTGTTAACTGTTATTGCATTATTCTCTTGTTTATGCTTTGATATACATGTGATCACAGCGAACTAGCTGAAAACGTTATTGACTCTTTATTTGTTCTGAAAGCACATTTTGTTCTTTATACCCCTTACAACTCGTTGAAAGCGAAACAAAACGATGCAGACCAATATGACAAATTTGCAGCTACCTTTGCTGCCTCTTATTACTTAACCCAGTTTATTCTGCATCTTCTCTCTTGCTTTATCAGCTAAAACTCAAAAACGTTTGCGCATTTTTTTACATAAAAATATCTTTATCCCATTTCCAAACGCTCTACACAGTAATAATTTATGATAAGAATGGCAAAGAAGCCGTCTCTATGGTGATATGTGAAGGAGGTGTAAAGAAAGTTATCATAATAGAGATACCGCTAATTCTGGCAAATATGTGACTAGGGACACTCCTTCAGCAGCTGGGTTCTCAAGCGATTAGAATGATGTGGGAAGCTTCTGGAAGATGTAAGAAACACGGCATTATTACCAATTGTTGGAGGTTTCTGCTCTAAAGATTTCTTGGCTTCTTACCTCCGGATGTTTTTCTGTTAGCCAATAGTTTGTCTTTTTCCTATTAGTCAATAGTGCAGAATGAATTTCAATATTGATTTACCAAAACGCGAGTGGGTGAAGTATGTTAACATTATTCGACACTGAGAGAGGATCGGGAAGAATACCAGCCTGACTAGTTATATAACCATGGAATTTTATTAATATCAAGACGTAAAATTCCGGAATCGCTATAACATACCCTTACCGGGAAAGGCTAATCATCGCATCCTTCAAGAAAGTAATAAAATGTCATCTCTTACATAGGGGAAAGAATTCCCGTAGACAGCGCAAGTACATTAGTATCAAGGAGATACAAATAAGTGGTGTTTTTACTTGAGAAAGCATGCCCGTGCTACAGCCCCTGCATTTTAATGGTGTTTTTGAGTTAGATTGCGATACGCACATCGTTATTTAGTCATTAACATTTACACCTACATTGTGTACGTACATGCCTTTTCGTCTGAAATGATCTCAGCCGTTTCAATTCATCAACCCGTTCTCCTCGGCAGATGCCGACGACTTTCGCTTTTTAAGAGCCAATTGATGTCTGATTCTGCAGCAGATCTAAGAGACGTTTTTTACGACAGACACTTTTTCTTCTATGTAGAGCTTTGCAAAATATAAATTGCTTCTTGTCTCTTAAAATAAGAATTTACTGTAGCTCCCAGATTCATAGACTTCCTCTTTCACTCGTGTTCTAGAGACACCCGTGTTTTGTGGTGAAATAAGCCTCAGATTTTAGACTACGGACCAGAGCAGAGAGGAATTCCCACAATAAAGGATGGTCATTGTGTATCATTATACAATGGGTGTATTATTATGATAAACATTCTTACCGCAAAGAAAGCTGATGATATCTATAAATCCAATATAGCACAATTTGCTGATGACACAGCAATATACTGTTCAAGCACAACTCTAAACACATGGAGGCACACAATTGCAGGGCTCCCTATATACCAAATTCTACTGGAAAGGCTATACACTAAATATGAAATCACGAAAAAGGTACTAATACAGTTAAAACCCCTAACAAAAAATAAACTAAATTAACAATTGAAACTATTAAATGCATACACAATAATGATTAGAGCCATAGTTTCTTATTCCTGTCCTATGTAGATCAATACAGCTAGCTATAATATCCACAAAATACAAGGAATACAGAACAAATTTCTTTAAAAAAACTAATGAGAGATACATTAATTCAGACGGAAATTTCGGTAAAAATTATATACGGAACTGTTACTAATGGCGATAAAATATGAGCTGTTTTTGCACCACTAGATAGTTCTCGGCCATTTTCAGCTTGAGAACTACGATATATGATCGAAATTAGCAAACTTCTAAGATTTCTTCATGATAATTAGTTATCGGTAACACTTTTTCAAACAAATTCTATCATTCTGCTTTTAATAACAAATACATCACACTTTCAATTATTTTTAATAAAATATATTGAAAGAAGAATGTGGAAGAAATGATAAGATAAGATGTTATTCAAAATGAAGACGTAGTGCTGTTCATCAATCTTAAATAAAAATTAATGGAGTAGGTGTTTAGCTTCATAAACACAACCATCGCATAGAAATGAAAATGTTATTGGAGACCAAAGCAATTATGCCTCTCATTAGCAAAAGAAAAAGATTATCCACTGCCCTTGCCTACAATCTTGGTTGTAATTTATTGTTAGTAATTGTAATTGTAATTTTATGTAAGCATAAAATTTAATTATCTTGTCATCTTCACTTCACATCACCCGAACCCACTTCCAATTAGGGAAACAAAAACCAAACAAAGCACACATCCGGAGGAAACTACCCAGAAACTTTTTTGACCCACCCTAAACCTATCGCACAGATAACACCTCGAAATAATTCTAAAGCAGTAATGGATTCAAAATATAACTCAACTCTGTGTAAAATATGACTCAAATCTGTATCCAATATATTCAAACCAGTAGCGAAAGAGGTTGTACACCTGAAGGCAAATACATTTTTTTATTATAGAAAAGCAACTCACATTGCATTTTATTTTCAAGTAATATTAATATTGTGTATTTCATTCAGTATTAATGTGAGAGTTTAATTTCGTCCCAAGAAGTTTGTGATTGTATTCGAGTTAAGTTTTAAACAATAACGAGCTGTGGTAATGCCCCAGACATAAATACTATTCCACAAGACCTGAAGTTCCTGTATCTGTAAAATGTATCTAGACATTATAAATTTTCAAATAGTATTGCGAAGTCGCGATCTGTCAATGAACTAAGTTTCTAGTAGTATGTACCCTTTCCGAGTTCGTTTCGAGTAATCATGTGTTACTGACAACCACAATATAGTTATTTAATTAATGTTTCAAACAGAATGGCGTCAATTAAGACTTGTATTTCAAATTAATACCAAGTGAAATAAGTCCGCCTTCGTCTATATGGGAACTCTATCATATCTGTCAGATGCATTTCCGTGCACTGTTCACTTGTTCTTTCGCGGATACTGCCTTGTTCAACAGCTGTACTGATTTTTTGGTAAAACGTGAATTTGAGCTTTTTGTGTCTGTTCTTCAAACGAGACACTTGTTTTTGTATATTTGCACCCTTTTCAATGGACCTTTGCCTATCGCCAACTCCTACATATCATTGCGCAACATAGTGGCAAACTCCTACCCCTCTCAATAGCGAGTACGTATTTATTAAACGACCTCAAAGGAACTAAAGATAAAATAACTGTGTTGCCTGAATTCTGCTGTACATCTGCAGACCAAATCTGTGTATCCGTGTCTTTTGAGAATTTCGAGCGACTTAAAAAATGCACTTGACATTTTGATCAGATGAAAAACGCGGTGACTCATTTACGTGATTCTATATGCGCATATCACTAGACTAGGAAATGATGTCCCCGTATTGTGACGTTCACGCCCTCCCCACATCATTCCCCTACAAACACATCATTTCCCTACAAAAGTAAGTTATCTGAACACGTCAGTCCGCTTCCGGACGCCGTGTCTGAGCAAACCGCATTGCACTTCAACGAAATGAACTTTCAGTTCCTTGTTTTGTCTAAAAATATAACTAGGTATTCACTTAATCACTCAACCGGAAAAAATAATTGCTTATGTGCAAATTATTCAATTCAAATGATGTGCGACAAAAGTAACAAGTAGACATAGAACCAAAATGTTATTGGTTCGGTTCAGGCGTTTCTTAAGTGCTGTAAATGAGCCGTAGGTGTGCAACGAGAAAATGAAAAACAAGAGGAGCTACAACAGCACATACTTTCTCGTATAATAGAACATTTTATATAATTATAATATTATATTAAATTATAATATTTAAATATTGTAATTTTTGCCATACTAAAAACTGAAAAAGCCTAATTCAAAGGAATCGCCTTTCGTGCTTATCTGTATTTATTTCCTATATCAGGAAGAGTAGTAATTTCTTACTGTTGGTAATGAAACGAACATGAATAAATTTAAATTTTACAATATTTACAGAAAAGCAAGAAAAAGTTCACATAAGCCTACCTTGATTACATTTGTAGTGAGCTTCCATTTTTTAATACAACAATCAGCGATTAAAACTTCTTATAGTATAGAAGTGTGTTTGTTAGTTCTAAGTTAAAGTTTATTACCTTCCTTCAATCTATTTCCTCTCTTAATATTATCTACATCATAAATGACTGACAATAATGATATGGATTTCAAGAATCCTCTGTGAAATCGTCAGACATATGTCGCACTTCCAGTACAAAAGGCGGAGAGAGTTTTAAAGGTTTAAAACTAAATTATCAAATCAAGTTAATGAAGTAGGAGAATATGTTTTTTTTAAATACGATTGATTATATTTATATGTGAAAAAATGTATTTAATTTTTTAACATTTTTTTAGAAAAAATAGTTTTTCAAACACACGAAAGTGGGGAAATTGCAAAAAGTGACTTCAGAATACAACGCATTTACACTTACGACAGTTTTCTACAGAAATTGAACGAAATTGCCTGAATGTTACAATGTCATTTTTTGCTGTATAGTAAACTCCTAATTATCGACGTAATAAGGTGGCATAGCAATCGCGGGTAATCGAGTACCGCTGAAAAGCCGCAAATTGAAAGAAAATTATACAAATCTACACGATATTGCACATACACATGAAATAACGAAACATTTTTAGGTGGAAACTCACAAATTGAGATTTCGTGTTGACCTTGATGATTTTCAGAAGAATGAACACTTTTCTTAGCCAGGTGTACTAAATATTTCACTCATGAATAAATTCCATTCATTTTACTGCACAGCATACAAGAAACGACTCTGTCTAACACTGCTTAAAAAGATCAGGAATGAACGAGCCGTCCGTCTGGCCGTCCGTCTGGCCGCCCGTGTGGTCGTCCGTCTATCCGTCCGTCGGTCTAGTGTCTGTAAACATTACTATCGCCTGAACCATGCATCGGTAATTTTACATTGATATGCGTAAAATCTGTTCAAAATTTATGCATATAACTAATCACAAATATTATTTCACAAATAGAATGCGAACCTTTGCAAATCCTCATTTCTCTAAATTGAAATGTATGTGCCTTGGGGTCCTACAAACCCAAATTTTTACATTGTGTTAACATTCAATTTAGATTATCTGTTACTTTTCCTAACGATGGAGCTCATGATTAGATGAATTGAAAGTCACTGGTCAAGTCGCAAGTGAAAGTAAAAATTTCTACAATGTTCATGTTCAGCAGTCTGTATGAGTGTAAATATGGTAGTTTATCTGGTGCATTCGTACGTAGTAGTTGCGTATGAGTCGTATTCAATTGCAGTTTCTTGAAGACGATCCACAGACCTCCCGCCACCTTCCTTCTCAACCTTCCTCACTCCCATCCTTACGATCAGCTGGGTGCTGAACTGAACTCCACCTCCAGCGTAAAGAAGTCTCTGGCAGAGCTGCTAATATGGTCACTACTGCTATTGCTTTATTCGGATATCATACCTAGGCGGTAAACTCGCTTCCGGCCGTCGGACGATAATTTTGACAGTAAAGTAGTTTAGCATCACCGAAAACTGCATCACTCAAAAAGTTTTCTACCGCGCGCCAGCCAGATGAAGCTGATGATGGTACAAGAGAACTCGCCACAGTTCGACACTCTTAAAATAATTTACATTTTTAATAAGTACTTTTAACACTTCTAAAACAGGATAAATGATATTGCATATTAATTTATTTCAAGAAATTCCTTATTTTAGTTTGCAAAGGTTTAAGGCAACATTCTATTCAGGCTATGTAGTTGAAGCCAATTTCATCGAATGAATTCCATAGTATTCTGAGTCAGACGAACAAAAACGGGGAGTTATCTTAATAGGCGTGTTGTGCTGTTGGTGGCCAACGCGCTCAAAATAGCTGCAGTTCGCAGAGCTAGGGCCGTCGCGGGCCCCCGTAGGCGAGAGTGCAGGCGCACCCACGCGACGGCGATGGCCGTCTCCCCTTTACCCCAGTTTCTCGCCTGCACTCTCTTTACCTAAACTGCACCGCCAGTAAACTGCCGCATGCCCCTCTCTCTCCCTCTCTCTCCCTCTCTCTCCCCCTCTCTCCCTCTCTTTCCCTCTCTCCCTCTCTCTTCCTCTCTCTCTCCTTCTCTCTCCCTCTCTCCCCTCTCTCCCTCTCGCTCTCCCTCTCTCTCCCCCTCTCTCCCTCTCTCTCCCTCTCTCTCTCTCTCCCTCTTCTGCCCTCTCTCTCCTCTCTCTTTCTCTCTCCCTCTCATGCCGATATAAATTCTCGGACGCGGTCGGTACAAGTAAAAAATATTCGCATCATTTCACGAACATGTTATTTTTCCGACAACTAGAGAATGGCCGTACATTGCGTTAATCTTTTTTATATATTTCTAAAAGAGAAGGGAATGTGGAATATACCTCATATGTATATAATGACGGTACAAAAATTGGTGCTGGCCCCATTTTCTGCAAACTCTCTGTATTTTCGAGAATTGCATAATATTTTTAGGTATACAGCAAGGAACGCTTAAAAGAATGGCGCATGTCTAATTTTCGTTGAACTCTCACTTTTAGAAAATTACAAAATTGCTGATGGATCTCCCCTAGTTTAGATTACTTTGCGGCCCTTTTAAATAAACTACAATTAACAAATAAGCAGCTTTAATAAAACATTTTGTCAAACTATAGGAGATATGAAATACTGACATAAAAAGACTGAGATGTAGAAATGCTACTTACAGATTTCAAGAGTTGTCCACTTTTTTGATATCAGAGACGCAAAAAATGATTTTCTGTCAAAAAATCACTGTGTTTTGCAGCTATATTACAATTATTTCCCCATTATATGTGAGTTGTTTGCGAGAGATTAAAAATAAAATCACTTATCTGAAACGTAATAGACTCTTCACAAAACGTGAATCGATTCTGCCGGATTCCGGGAATGCAATGTGCCTAAACGACTATAACAAATATCAAGGAACTGCACTGGGTTTCTCCATAGGATGTGTCAATCAATTGCAAAGTGCCGAAAAGTGGAAACAATTGCAAAGTGCCGAAAATTTCGCCTTTTAGACGTTTAGGGTCTCAGTAAAATCGCTTCAGTGTCTTCTGAGTTAGAAAACCTATCACTGATTAGAGAAGATTTTTGAAAATGGAAACAAACTTAAATTAAGTATTAAAAAAATTAAATTGTATTCTACTATTCATCACGCCGTAAAACTCTTACTTGTTTATAAATTGTGTTGTCTTTGTACCTTATCTCAGTTTTTCTTTTCGTTATAAACTGCACCCGAACACATTTATTTGCTCATTCTAGTGCACCAACAAGTATAGCACATGTGTATTAAGTTGCACGAAAATGAATAAAATGTATTATTATTATTATTATTATTATTATTATTATTATTATTATTAAAAAGGGTTTTTGGTTCCATCCCGTCATTTGTCAAAAATACAGCACATGTACTGTATAAAATAAATAAAATAAATTAATATTAAAATAATTTGTGAATAAGGGTTTTTGGCTTCATCCCGGCACTTTTGACGCGTTACCTTTAGTTATATATACAAAATAAAGAAACTTGAAACTTTAGCGCAATCTGTTATGGTCAGAACTGACCCTTAGCTTGGATATTGTACTTGCCTTTTAGTTATATTTAGAAGTGCCGGTATAATAATACTTTTCGGTTTGGCAATCACTGATGCTGCGTCATGTTGTTGTGGCAGAATAGGCCTTGCGTTTTGTCGCAAGGTGCAAGGCTGTGAGGTAGGGCAGTGTATCCGGCGTATGTGCCAAGCGTTGTTAACAGAAGTTAGAGCAGAGTTGTACTACAGAATTGTACTATAGCATTGTACAGTGTGATATTAGTTTGTTTGTTTTTATTTTACAGTAGCTTTTTAGATGCCATTACTTATCATAGACTCAGAGAGTACAGAATGGACCTTGAGTGGCGTACTACCCCACACATAGTTAACGTTTACCGGGAGGATAAATCCCCGGAGTAGACACCTTGGATTATTTGCGTTTATTCGCACTCCTTCCGGCCGACACGCTTGTTTTGGCTGTTGGTATTGGGATCCCGCCGAAACGCAGTTATCCCTTTTGGAAACCTCTCCGTACGACCCCTGGGTCGGGCCGTCCTACCAGCTGAGAGCTACTGGCTTTCCAGGCCAGTCCCGGAGCCGAAACGATGCGCCACCCACAATGCGCGGGACAAGGCCCTCCTCTGCGCCCAGAGTATCGCGCCACTGCCACCACGAAGCCAGGTGTCCAACTGGGGGCGTGGCTTCGTCAAAGAAGAGGCTGCGTCTGAACTTTCTATTTATTAGTGTTATATATACTTTTATTTCTGCAAGTAATGTATTCAAACACTAGTGGTATAAAACTACATTCCGATCTTCTGACGATCAGAATAATTTACACTGCATTATCTTTTCCATTCCCATTCCCGAATTACGTGATGTAGTATGTAGGCAATGTTTTTCATGAATAATCGATATAAACATTTAGGGCGTATTGAGGTTTTAATTGGATCATTCATTTTCAATGAACGTGTTGAAGAAAATTTCATTTAACTAAGTTACATTCGAGACATTTCCCCGTATTGTTAGGTAACTCGTGTTGCACTACTCTCCAGTAGACAAAATTTCAGCAGTGTCAGAATGTGATTTGCCAAACACAAGTGCATAATGCGTTGCCTCCCAATCAGGGGCAAACACCACATGTGTAACTTCGATATATGAAACTTTCCGTCATATGTTCACTGTCGAAAAGGTATGATCTTCGACCATTCTACATGAAAAAGAAATTTGTAACATATATTTTGAGCCGTTCTGTACATATAACGTTAATTCCAAATCTTTGTAATCTTAGTCAGTTGTCATAAATATTCAGGTTTCAATTCAGGTTATTGTTGTTACAAGTAAGGTAGTCCAGACAATCTTTCCTAATACAGTGACACACTACATGACAAGCAGATGTAAACATACGCTATTGATTTATATTTAATCATATTTCTTCATTAATCATCAGTAACTGTAATAAATAGCACAAAGGAAAGGATGCCGATGGTGTGCCATAAGTAATTTCAACAGAAGCCCAAGCAACTTTTAAAAGAATCAAACTGATCACATCCGTAATTAGGAAGCGAGTTAATTAACAGAAATGTGATAACAATGCCAAGAGACACAATCAATTGCTAATATAAGCATGCAAACATGAACTACCAATTTGACAAATATTCATAATGCATGGTAAAAAAGACAAAATATGCACAATATAATTTTTGCTAATTATTTTTCCTACTGAGACGGTGAACAATTAATATTATAAAAAAGATTATCCTTTGTCAATTCATCCTTTTTTTAGAAAAAAATATTTCTATAAAAAATGACGTTTCTACTCTCAAGACATAATTTGAACATATTTAACAATAGAAACTTAAGTTAATATGAACTCAAATTCTCCATTTACTAATTTTTCATTCAAATAATGTTTTTTTTACATTTAGGAGAATTTTCCGATCAAATTTTGAATTTAACACTTTATATAATTTCTCTTTAATAGCCATACCCAAATTTGCACCTCTTATTCCAGAGAAATTTTAATTTCTTCAATAATTTAAATGACTTTAACAGAAGTAGACCTGCCATTCTCAATTTCTGAATTGCTAAAGGCAATTTTAGAATTTTGATTTAATATATATCGTCGTGTTTCACTTTTTGTTTTGAAATGCTTTGTGATATTCCTTAATACACGATGCGCTATTTTCATCCACAATTTCGACAACCTAAAACCACAAAATGCGTAATTAGTAGAGGTAATTTACTTAAAAATGTAACCTTTATTAGGACATGTACCGGAGGGTTAAAATGTAAACTACAATATAATGTACTTTATAACAATAAGCAGCAAAGATCACTGCTTGCTGTCAGGAGCTAAGAATAAAATTATTGTTATACTGTATTATAATATTCACATATTTTAAAATTAACAAATTATGCAAAAACCTAATAAATAGTATTTAATATTGTAGTTAGCAGACTAAATATGCAGTGTTAAATAAAAAACTTTTAATAATGCATTATGCTTGAGTTTCTTACAAAAACTTCCATAACATGCAAACATCCATGAAAAAATAATGCATTTTTTAACATGAATGTACAATGAAAAACATATTTAGTTTGAAAAGTTTGGAAGCTCTACAAAGTTTAAATAACAACATGAATTTGCATGGAAATCTTGGCTTTAATAATCACTGTTTGAACCGCAGCTTTTTACAATCCGACCCGGATTAACGATCATCCGTGAATATTTCTGTCGAGTGGAATTCCCTCTTCGGACCTTTCTTCTGCTGCTTGCTCTTGGAATCGTTTTAATTGCTAGACTTTCAAGTTTGGTAAAAATCCATTTTGGGACCACATTTATTTGCAAAGTAAATTATTGCGGCTTGCAAAAGAGAAAGGATCTTTTGCCACAAGTCCCGAGGAGGTTTCAATGAAAAGGGTATTTGGTTTGTTACTACATTAATCGATTTCAATTGCAAACATGACTCAATGTGAATTACAAATTATAAGAACTTACACAGTAGAAAGAGGATGATTGACAGGTTTCGGCTTTTGCACTGTACTGAGGCAATAAATTGCGATCAGTTAAAACATCGTCGTCTACGCAGTTCTAGCCATCTGGCGGCGCTGTGTTATTTGCTTATTTTGTTTGCAAAACAAGAAAGAGCTGTGCTAAAATAGGCATATATTAGTGTGGTCACATATCAATATTTTATATAACGTTCTTCATTAATTGATGCCAGTGTCTTCGTTATCATTTTGGAGTTGATTTACGAACTGCGGGTCAGCCTACAAAACCTTAGCATTGATAATTAAAAAGAGAAAGAGTGCATTCAATGAGAAAAAGAGAATGGTCTTGTCACCCTTGAAATGTATGATGAGAAAGTGTATATATGTGTTTCGTAATTAGCATTTCTGTATCTGTCAGCTCTACGAATTGTAATATTGTTTCGGCAAAACGTAAAGGTTTGCTACACCGACATTAATGTATATGTGACACTTTAAGGAAGAAGGCATTTTGATCTTAATGTCAAATGAATTTTACAGTTCAAAGCTATCGCTGTGATGTCTTTATTATATTTAATCGCTTAATTGGGATCCTTTGCCAATTTGAAAAGTTGGCATCGCGGGCTTGACAGAGAGCCAAAACCAATATCAGGGTCCGTTGCGTGCAAATAAACAATGCTTGCAGTTCTGGCTTGATTTGCCATTAGACATTTCAAATGAACTTAGAATTAGAGAAGTGTACATATTTTATATACTTTTAAGGCAACAATCAGAAATTTTCTACTAATAACTTTAAATATCAGTATTACATTTTTTAATCATAAGTAACTTCCATTGTGGGCTTTCTGAAATTTAGTGCAGAATATTTAACGTTTCACGAACGAAGACATCTTCTGCATACTAATGAGTTAACTAAAGAAATAGTTAACTCCATAACAGTAACCTATATACAGCCAAGTAAAACTGTCAATAATGTAATTTATCATCCGAGTTATGGTTTGATTTTCGCATATGTGAGTTATTTGTTTCTTATAGAAGTTAGAGCTTTTTTTAGTTTCGCAGGCCTGACATTTTTAGGTTTATAAAAACATTATTTCAATTATTTGGAATTTATATTTACTTCGAGTGCAGATTTCATAACTGAGCTCAGTTTTATTCAATAACGTACAATTTTTTCACAACACTGAATGATATTTCCAGCTATTCGAAATTTGCATTATGAAGTTATTAAGAATATCTGAAAAAACAAAACATGTTTTTTGGAAAATAATGCTCTTAATTTTCCCTACACAAACAATTATACATAATATTCATATATAAAAACTTCAATCAAATGTTTTGTCATGAATCTGTGACTATTGCTTTTCATGGGTGCTAACAATGTCAATTTGGAGGGAAAAAGAAGTGCGAGTTGGAGCATTTTTATTCACATTGTCGATTTCAGATGACAATAATACAAAAGAGACTTTTCTGTTGTCTGATGTCAAGCACGTTTTTCTCTGCTAACACGATGGTGTGTATCAATTTTGTTTTTTAGCTACAATAGCGTTTTATTTTACTTAACATTCTTTGATTGGATACCTTCTAAATGTGAAGTGAGAAAAAATTACTTCTCAATTCATCAACATTATTACCAATTAATTTTTTCAGGCGGTTTTCCCTAGTTTTAACTTCGCCGTGTTTGTCTTGAGTGGTAAGTCCTTTCAACATTCATTTTAATCGCAGTTGCTGCAGCACTATACATAGCGAGATGAACTTCAGATAGATTTGGTTGTACACGCAGGTGCTCTTTTAAGCCGTCATTGACTAGTGAAAAACTGTTTTTTATTTTGTATAAACACTATAATTAACGTCTGTATACTGTAGTATGAAACTCCGATATAAAGACTAATTTAAATACAGATTTATAATTTTAAAAAGAGATTAAAATATTGAATATGTATTATGTACTCAGCATGTACGTATGCAGATATTATGTAAATTATTTATATTTATTGTGGTTTATTTTATATTTGACTAGTCTGGTTTGTTTCAAGTATCGTCTTGGCTGTAAAACGCGAGAAGACTGATGATTTTTTTTATTCACTTTGATTTTTCCTCTGGATCTACGTGACGTTCGGTACTTAGCCACGTTTCATTGATTTCCTTTTGTTCATTACAGTATTGACAGTACAATGCGTTTGCGACTCCCGAATTCAGTACTTATTCATTGCTTTCTGTTTATTTATTTCGAGAGATAGTCACGATGAATTTTTGACTTCCTGAGGTACGTTATAGACTGTCGTACGTACGATATTGATTGTTAGTGATTATGGGCGCGTCAACTACTAGGGTCATTACTCCCGTAAGTTTAGTGCATGTTTTGCTCGGAAAGTGGCGGTGGACTTCGCCCGTAATGGCGAGATCTGGCGCTTACCTACCGTCAGCTACCGGGTTTTCCCCAACCAAGTATCTTCCACCAGCGGGGCACTGCCCCAGCCGGGAGAATTTTAACGGCCGGCTACTCTGGCCAGACGTTTTCCGTGGTTTCTTCTATCAACACCAGGTGAATGCCGGTGAAGGCCTAACAAACAGGTCACGAACCGCACGCAATCTTATAGCTTCCATTCCTGTATCCTATCCTCTTCCCTTAGAATTACACGCACTTACCTTGTATTTACTACATCCAGTCCTCTTCCCTTACCCGTACACGCACACACTACCATTCATGTTGGGAGATCGGTTGGGAACCAAGAGATTATCCCGACTAAGGCGGTGCCCTGCTAGGGGAGAGACCTGTAGAAGGGAAATTGCCCGCAAGTCGACCTTTAGGATCAGCGGAGAATCAATCACTGCCACCTTCGGGGATGAAACATTCGCTTCATAAAAGAGACGAGACCACAGCAGTTAACGTAGTTGTAAACATCAATCATGCAATAAATTCTATTGTCGCCTCGTACGTCAACATTTCATTCGTACTAATTACGTAAATATTTATTATTATGCTTCATTTACACTAATTACGTAAATAAAATATCCTTAATATGAAAGTGATATGGAAATGAGGTCGGGTTTCCATAAGAGAGTTCTCGCACGGACACGTAATTACTTTTGCTCAACCATAAAATGGAGCCCTCTCCCCCTCAGAAATTCAGTGTTTGAATTCCCCCCCCCCCCGATTTCACAAACGCAGTGAATGTGATGCACATTGAAACATATACGTGGCTTCCACTCGACTCCTTTCATCTGGGTCGTCGGGTGCGTGTTCCGTGAGAGCGAACTACCAGCTGAGGAAACCGAACACCATCCTTTGTGCGTGGCGCCAGTCTGTCCCATTCTTCTGTCACGCAAACCCCGTTTTTGTGCACTTCCGCACATGGCTTGTTGACATTTCCACCGAAAGACCTTGTCTTTCAGTCATGGGGCTTTGAAGGGCTGGTGCATCTCGCGAGTTGCAGTCGTCTGGTGTCACAAGCTGCAATAAAAAGAGAGAGTGGCGCCAGAGGACTTTTTCCACAGTCGTCCAACAGAAATCTCGCGCCGCCGGCCCCTCTGGGTGCCATGCCCGACACTTTTGCGCGGCACGGATACTTGGCCGACACTGGGGGGGAGGGGGTTTAGGCACACAACAGAGTGAAATGAGAGAAATATTACAAGGAATGTGGAAAATAGAAACAAGAGACTCTTATCGACTCCCACACACTTGAAAGAGTTGCCTCTTCCTTGATGAAAAAGTACCTCGACGGTTCGGTCGGCCGTATACCAACACTGCATCCCGCGGTCAACTTTCCCCAGGCCTTTTACCTAATTCCCCCAAAAGGTATGCCCCAACTGCACCCCGTTGTTTTCCTCCTTAGTACGAAGATTGATTGCTACGTTTCCCGTGCTCTGCTTAGAATCACATTGGTCGATTAGTATTTATCCACTTTTGTCAATTTTCAAGAAACATATGCATGTCCTTTTGGAGCACTGTCAACATTAAAGATCTCCGCTTTTTTAAGCATATGGATTAGTTTAAGGGTATGGAAACAAATCATGAAACCACTTATCATGAGTATCTTCTTACCCAGCTGACTTATACACAATTCCGAAGATTCTGCCATGTTCACCGGTGTTCGAGGTTTTACCTGGACTGGTGGGAGAACATCTGTATGCGTTACTTATGAATGCAAACAACTAACATTTTTACATCTTTCGCAACATCGAATGGCGAAACGGAATGGAGGCGAGCTATGCCTTTGCAGGCAACGAAAAGTGAAAGGGGATTAGGTGGGAAGCGAGGGTAAGAGAAAACTGACTGCGGGATGCAGTCGGGCTATTCCCTCGGCGGGAAGTGGGCCAGGAGCAGACACGTCACGGCTCTCTATTGTGAACCATAGTAGACACAACGTACATAGTGAGTCCCCCCGCACAGCTTATTTCCCTAGGGGGAATGATGTTCGGACTCCCGGAATGGATCTCTAGCCTTGTCCTCGCCTTTCGCAGTCACACAAGAACGTCTTTGGACTGATATCCGGATACATCTGTATGCATTACTTATGAATGCAAACTTAACTGAAATGTTTACTCCTTCCGAAACACCGGAAGAACGAAACGGGATGGAGTTGGGTTACGCCTTCTCAAATAACGAAAGGGGATTAGCTGGGGAGCGCGGGCGATGAGGAAAAAACTAACCGAGAGATGCATTTGGGCGATTCCCGTTCGGTCTGTGAACGAGTTTCCTCGCACATTTCAACTCCTCCGTTTGTTTTCTAAAATTTAGGCGATGAGGAAAAAGCAAAATCGAGAGATGCAGTTGGGCGATTCCCGTTCGGTCTGTGAACGAGTTTCCTCGCACATTTCAACTCCTCCGTTTGTTTTCTAAAATTTAGGCGATGAGGAAAAAACAAAATCGAGAGATGCAGTTGGGCGATTCCCGTTCGGTCTATGAACGAGTTTCCTCGCACATTTCAACTCCTCCGTTTGTTTTCTAAAATTTAGGCGATGAGGAAAAAACAAAATCGAGAGATGCAGTTGGGCGATTCCCGTTCGGTCTGTGAACGAGTTTCCTCGCACATTTCAACTCCTCCGTTTGTTTTCTAAAATTTAGGCGATGAGGAAAAAACAAAATCGAGAGATGCAGTTGGGCGATTCCCGTTCGGTCTGTGAACGAGTTTCCTCGCACATTTCAACTCCTCCGTTTGTTTTTTAAAATTTAGGCGATGAGGAAAAAACAAAATCGAGAGATGCAGTTGGGCGATTCCCGTTCGGTCTGTGAACGAGTTTCCTCGCACATTTCAACTCCTCCGTTTGTTTTCTAAAATTTAGGCGATGAGGAAAAAACAAAATCGAGAGATGCAGTTGGACGATTCCCGTTCGGTCTGTGAACGAGTTTCCTCGCACATTTCAACTCCTCCGTTTGTTTTCTAAAATTTAGGCGATGAGGAAAAAGCAAAATCGAGAGATGCAGTTGGGCGATTCCCGTTCGGTCTGTGAACGAGTTTCCTCGCACATTTCAACTCCTCCGTTTGTTTTCTAAAATTTAGGCGATGAGGAAAAAACAAAATCGAGAGATGCAGTTGGGCGATTCCCGTTCGGTCTATGAACGAGTTTCCTCGCACATTTCAACTCCTCCGTTTGTTTTCTAAAATTTAGGCGATGAGGAAAAAACAAAATCGAGAGATGCAGTTGGGCGATTCCCGTTCGGTCTGTGAACGAGTTTCCTCGCACATTTCAACTCCTCCGTTTGTTTTCTAAAATTTAGGCGATGAGGAAAAAACAAAATCGAGAGATGCAGTTGGGCGATTCCCGTTCGGTCTGTGAACGAGTTTCCTCGCACATTTCAACTCCTCCGTTTGTTTTCTAAAATTTAGGCGATGAGGAAAAAGCAAAATCGAGAGATGCAGTTGGGCGATTCCCGTTCGGTCTGTGAACGAGTTTCCTCGCACATTTCAACTCCTCCGTTTGTTTTCTAAAATTTAGGCGATGAGGAAAAAACAAAATCGAGAGATGCAGTTGGGCGATTCCCGTTCGGTCTATGAACGAGTTTCCTCGCACATTTCAACTCCTCCGTTTGTTTTCTAAAATTTAGGCGATGAGGAAAAAACAAAATCGAGAGATGCAGTTGGGCGATTCCCGTTCGGTCTGTGAACGAGTTTCCTCGCACATTTCAACTCCTCCGTTTGTTTTCTAAAATTTAGGCGATGAGGAAAAAACAAAATCGAGAGATGCAGTTGGGCGATTCCCGTTCGGTCTGTGAACGAGTTTCCTCGCACATTTCAACTCCTCCGTTTGTTTTCTAAAATTTAGGCGATGAGGAAAAAACAAAATCGAGAGATGCAGTTGGGCGATTCCCGTTCGGTCTGTGAACGAGTTTCCTCGCACATTTCAACTCCTCCGTTTGTTTTCTGAAATTTAGGCGAGCGCTGCAGCATTTAAATAGTAACCGGCGCGATAGATCTGAGTGAGGTAATGATATTCAGCAGTGAACAATGTGATAACCATCCAGGTCTTTTTTTGTCGTATGGAATGGAAGTAGACGGGGATAACTTTGTGTTCGAAATTACTCTTAGCTATATGAAACTAGAACACAAGGAACAACATGAAAATAAAAATTTTAAGGAAGAAATTTGGGGATGTTTTTCAAAATAAATAAAATTCTTATAATTTATTATTTATCATAATTCTTATTTATTGTTTGTGAATGAATTTATTATTCCTGGAGTTTATTATAAACTATTTCATAAATCACCATTTAATAATAATTCAAGTATTGTAAAAGAATACAGGTAGAGATTCCAGAACTGAATAAAATGTATATAGATTTTCCGAGTACTTCTCTCCCATACCCCTTAATAAAGCGTTTAAAGACGTGGTTTTCGCAGATTAAAATTGCGCAAAATAATTTAATTGACTAACGAATAGGACTCGCTTCTGATCTTGTAGCCAGCTTTGAAGACAAGACCCTCAGCTTGTGGCAGGTAAAGCCAATTCGAGACATTGAATGACCTGCCATATTTCTAGGGCGAGGACACAGCTTCGCCAGCATTGTTCCACATTTTCCCCACATTTCTCGGTATCCGTATTCTGTGACGTCTGTTGCGGGCCTTACGGGCGAAGGCGGACCACAGGCGCCCAGTTTGCCGCCCACCTCATTGGCCGGCCCCCTCCCCCTCCCGGTGTCACGGCATTGCGATGAGAAATAAACATGTGACATCCGATCTCACTTCCTGCAAAACGGATCATCGCTACCTGATATGCCCTCATTAAATAATTTTCGAACCATTGAGATATCGAAACGCGGATTTTCGTATGCGATAAGTGACGAAGGAGCGCGTACGATAAAGTACTTGATTGCTTTCCATCACCTTCGCTGCCGACGTATTCTAAGGAAATTTGTCTTTTTCAAATAGGACAGATTTTTTTACGTGATGAAGCGTATAGCCCGGTAGAGATAGCTAAAACGGGGTTTGAGTCGGAAACACAGTTTTTTGATTTTCAGGTGTGCTGTAAGATTTGAATTCCTCGAGAAAAATCCAGTTTTTTACCTCTCTATCCTGGTTTGTTTCCATCATCTTGAAAAATGCAAAGATTTTTTTTCGTTTTTGTATAACTTTGCTTCCAAAGCGTTTTAGGAGGAATATTGTTACCAGTTTATTTATTTATTTATTTATTTACGTCAAAAACAGATAAAAACTGTGTGTGACATGCTATGGGGAGAAGTTAATTTGAAGTTACATTTATGTCCAGAAGCAAAACAAGGGGGCATCTCAGCAATTGCTTGAGGATCAGGGAAACTGGACGAAAACCTGATCGAGATGGCGGTCATTGGCCCAGAGGCTGAAGTACAATACTTGTTATGGGTTCTTTACAATTATACAATCAAAATGGTATATAATACATTAAATGTCATTGTTAAAATTAATATTACTTTCCTTTTGGATACTAGGTAAAGTCTCTAATTGTATAGAAACAGTTGTGCAGCAGAAAAGATTTTACTTAGGACTTAAACTTTTGTATCAAATTCAATCATTTAATGTCATTTCGCAAGGTGTTGTAAAATAATGTACATGTATTACATGTGAATTTTTTGAAGTGAGCTGTTGATACTGTCATCTGATGAATATGATTACTGCGTTAAGTGTTGTAGTTACAGACAACGGCGTTTGCTGAAAATATATTCCCGCCCTTAAGTCGTTTTTGACAAAAACCACCGTTTCAAACATGAAGAGACAAGGTAATGGTAAAATAGATTAATAAAGAGAGGCTTACAAGAATCACGTGAGTGGGATTTGCTTATTATTCGTACAATTCTTTTTTGTAATCTAAAAGTCTGAGAGCTATAAAATGTATTTCCCCAGAATATAATGCCATATCTCAGGCAGGAATGAACGTTCGCGAAATATACACAACGAGCAGTGTGTAGGCTGACTGAATTTGAAAGAATTCTGAAAGCGTAGCATAAAGATCTTAATTTAGTATTCAATTCATTTAAATGGACATTCCATTTAAGGTTTAACTGAATTGAAAAACCTAAAAATTTTGTTACCTTGACATCAGTCAATGGCACACCGTTTATTCTCAGTGAAGTGCAGAGCTGTTTATTTGAAATGGAAAACTGCATTGAAACAGTTTTCTTTTCATTAACTATTATTTTGTCATTACGAAAACAATTTTAAATATCTGATATTGTACTATTTACGGTTTCTTTATTGCAAAGAATATTTGTATAATTCGCAAAGAGAACTGTTCTTTCGTTTCTAATCGTCGAGGGCATATTGTTTACAGGAAGAAAATAGGACCTAAAATCGATCCCTGCGGGACTCCACATGCAATTGGCAAAGAATCAGAAAGGTGTGTGCATTATGTTCCATTATTCCAGTAAGGTATTTTTACTCTCTGAGGTCGTTATTTAAGGTACCAACATAATCAATCTAGAGCAACACCACAAATTCCATACGAAGGTAATTTGGAAGGTAAAATGTTACGACCAATGACGTCAAAAACGTTTGAAAGATCTAAAAATATTCCAATAGGTGCTTCGTCCATGGATGAGGCGACATCTTTAAGAAAAGAAAATATGGCTGTTTCCGTAGATTTTGATTTTCGAAACCCCTATTGGCAATCTGAAAACGCATCGTGTTTTCTAAGAAATGTTTGAAATGAAAGGTTTTAAGGAGCACTAAATTCCCAGACAGTTTAATATATAGTTATTTCGAAAAATGTGCACAGGTACAGACATACAATGTCATGAAAATAATAATAATAATAATAATAATACATATAAGATTTTATTAATTCAAACCAAAATACACTTATTATTCTTACATCCCGTTTAATTATTTAATTAAAGGATAATTTTTTGAATGAATATATTTTTGTCAGAATATTCTAACAATATATTGGAAATTTCCGAGCAAGATCATGCCTGTCCAGTAAATATTCACTGTAATACTTGCTGAGAATAGTTAGCGAAAACACAAAGAATGAAAAAATACTGACAACTACGATTATCGTGAAAACGTATTTAGGGAGTATTCTGTCTGTTTATGTAATAGATGTCGATATACTGCCGGTACAAACGTACTCAATATCGACGTTATTAATAATTTTCGAACACATTTCGTTAATTAATAATGTTAAGTAATAGTTAATTAAAATTCTGCTAATTTTCCAGCATTTCAATTATTTTTCTCCGTTCTTTTCGCCGTCCCCGGAACTTCGTTGAAAATTCACTGAAAACGGCGGGAATTCCGCCGATCTGATAATACTAATCGGTATCTGCGAACTGTATGGTCACATGACGCGTAACAGATCGACGCGGCATCTCTGAATACAGAGATTAACGGACTAATTTTAAAACACCGAAAAGGAGGACATGTAGGAGGCCACTTTTCAAGGAAGGTCAGAACCTACAAAAGGAGGACGATTGGTCACCTTAGTTGTTGGTTTCCCCGGAATAACTTTCTTAATGGGCGATTGCGCGCGAAATACCCAAACACAAATATTGTAGAAAATTATATTTCAAATAATATACAGACAAATTATTTGTAATAACTTCGACTACATGCCGAGAAGTACTGAAATAATTTTAATGAATGTTTGTTGGAAACTGCAAATATCGCAGTTAGTTCAAATTATTATTCATGAATATGACATCCTCTTTAATACATTAATATACTGTGCCGTTATGGGATTATACACCCCCATAACACCACCGTTTCGTCGGCATGAACGTTCACAGGCAGCGAGAAGAGCAGCCGAAAACCAGAGTAGCAAAACGCGCAGCCTGGTATCCGTTGCTCGTACTAGTCGCCACGAACTATCAAGTCACGTTTTACTGGTGAAGGGTTGAAGGAGGAGAAGTTACCCCCGCCACAGAGAATTTCCCCAGGCAACGCCAATAAATGGGCGGACGCGCAAGCGGAAGATCTCTTTTCCTAACCATCACGCCTCGAGTCAACATCTCTCTTCTGCCAGCACGCGTCGGGTCAGCAGTTCTTCTAGTAAGTCACCGCTCGGCAAGTAAGCAGATTTTCATCAGCGCTCGTCAGATTAGGTAGCAATTGCCGCCGCAACGACTGTTTAGATAGGAGTTTCCGGCGTTGCAAAGACGTCTAGCTAGTCGTCCGCGAAGTAGTGAGGAATTAGTGAAGTATTCTTCTATTAACTAATACGGGAAGTAAAAGTTGCCCGTTGTGAGGAAAGCTCTGAAAGTTCTTGATTAACAGAATAAAAGTTAGGAACGAGCGAGGTACTTGCACTAGCAGTCAGGGAAGTGCAAGGGACATTTTTCTACAAATTGGGCGTAATCGAAGGCGGTAGCAGCCGTGGGAGGAGAAGAGGCCGATTAGCGAGACGGAAGAATACGCGAGTCGACCGGGGAGAAGACGCCGTTCAGGAAGAAAGAAAAAGACGCAAGAGGACAGCGCAGGCGACGCAGAACTTCGGAATCGAGCAACGCGGTGCGGAACGCAGCACGCGACTTCAAGGTTGGAAAGTGGACGGTTTCGAGGTAACCTGTAGAACTGTGAAATTAGGTCAAGTTCACGTCGGCAGGGAAAAGACTAGATTCAGAAGCGTTAGAAAACTGAGGACACGGGTGGTAATAATTTGCAGCTTCGTAGTGGGAGATTTTGGATGCGTTATTGCTTGCCTTAAACCATTCTATTGAAGCAATCATTATCCTGTGATTAGCAGTCATAATTAAGAGATAAGTTGAGAGTAGTGCGCTTGCCCACATATTATTTATTGTATGTAATATTTTAAAGAAAGGCAAGAGATTGTAAATTAAGTTTAATTTCACGTGCAATTGTAACTAGAATAACTTAAATTTAGACGTATTGAATTTTCAAAGGGAATTCCCAGTACTGGTTAGAGAAATTGCTTCAGAAAATCAGTTCTGAACAAAATTAAGTGTTCATTTATTGAATAGGCTGTAAAGGTTGCTTATTTGTATTTATTTGATCATTTTTTGAAAGTGTAATTCTATTTTTGATTTGTTTTTCGTTGTCAACTCATGCCAGAATTTTGGGTGAATTATATGCTCGTTTATGTGTGATTTGTGACTTTTATTGTGTCAAGGGTTCAGACCTTTCTCGTACCCCAAAGATCCTGCTTCCTGAGATTCTAAGCTCGCTTCACGAGCATAATATCTTAACAACCCGCTTACAGTGCACGAGGTGTGTGTAGAAGGTATACAGTTCGTGTGTGGATAAAAGGGGTGTTAGAATACGTAATTGAAAAAACACATTGTTGCTCATAATAAATGAATTTGCATGTAATTCGTTTCAAATTTTTTCCAGCCCACTTACATTTTACGCTCTATTGCACATAGAAAAAAATTCAGGTGAAACTAAAGACATATCGAACATGTTACCGGTGTTTCTAATTTTGGCGGATATAAACTGCTTGTATCTCAGTACCTGTTCAACATTTCCAAACTTGTTATTTAATAAAGTGGCAGGCAATGCCCTTGAAAATCGACAATAGTGCATTTTTACATAAATGCACTGGAGGTAGGTTATTGGAGAAAAAAGTGCATTTTCTTCGTGGTTTTGCTAAGATAACGTAAAACACGCAAGGAGGGAGATAAAAATTTGCATTTTTCACGAGTTGGTCAATTCATACAGCATACCTGAAAATCAAAATTACACCGCCTTTCGGTATTAAAAATGATATATTTTCGAGAAAGTAATCTACCGCGTTAGAGCGCTTGAACCTTCTTGTTCAGCTGACACGCATACATTTGAATTAATTCTCAGTATATTGTAGAGGAGTTACTCTACGAAGGGACCATTTTGACAGGTCGGGAAACAAATGAATGTCGTACAGGGCAATAATATCGCAAGAGCTAGAGATGAAGTCATATTCAAATGAGCTAACTGTCAACGAACGTACTTGCAAAATGAGCACGTGGGCATAATCTGCAATTACGTTGGCAGCAAAGCCAAGAAGTAGCTTTTCTTATATACTCTCTCTACAAAACGATTCCCACAAAGTAACAAAGATGATTCAAAAAGTGCCCCAAGTTGGACAAGATCGATTCATATACATTTTGGAGTAAAGCCTGAGAGCAAGTCTATACTTCGATTTTTCAACAAATTACGTAACGCGTCCAAAAATTATGTAACGCAAATTTGGAATATTTTGAATACCCCCTCTCCCCCCTGTAATGCACACGTAACGCGCGCTTGATCCCCCCCCCAAATATGTATGTAACGCTTGCAACAACCCCCCCTCTGTAAATACAAGAAATGAAAATAAATTATAGCACGGTGAAAACCATTTGTATTTATTTTATTTGTTATTTATTAAAATCTTTGATAATTAAAGCTAGAATTAGTTGGCGATGCTGACTGCTCCTAAAAATAAGAAGGGGCAAGCTTTGAGTGAAGGAAGGTAACATTGGCGAGAGTCTACTGGGCCAATGTAATTGGATTCTAAACAGATCAGTTTGAATATTTTCTTCGTAATCTTACAGATTCAATAAAAAAATGATAAAATAATTGTAATTATATCAACTTTTAATAACTTTAAATTAAGTTTTTAAAACAAATTAATTAGTTAATATTTTAATGTTTTAGTATTAGACTCAGAAAAGGAAGTATTTCAATAAATGTTGAAATATGTATAAAAAAGTGTTACATAACACAAAGCGAATATTCAATAATTCACTATGTAACGTAGCGTAACAACCCCCCCTCCTTCTTTAGTATTACATAAATAAACGATCGATGTATTATAAGTGGTCGATTACATTAGGTCATTCTTACACCTCCTGCATTATAAAATGAATATTTTTAACAGTGGTTATCACATTTCTGAGGCTACGAAGTCTATTGGGAAGGACGTTCACGAATTAATTAAAAGTTTTATTTTAAAACATAAAGGAATAACCTAATGTGATCCGCCTGGACCTTATAGAAAAATCGAAGTATAGCCGCAAGTATTGTTCACGGTCGGAGGGACGAACGAACGGAGACTTATTGAACAATGCACTTTTTCGATATCAGAGATTCCCCAAAACGTGGCCATACTACGTAAACGAGGAAGTTATATACATGTAAAACGAATTTCAATTGAAATTGGAGGGTGACCATCAAAATAATGAAATTACCTTCCCTCATATAATTTGAATAATGGGAAGGGGGGGGATTGCTAACTTGGAAAAATTGAAACGGATTTTAAAAATCCTAAAAACTGACCACAGCTGTGACAGAGAAACATTAAGGGAGGTTACTATCCAACTATGGAGAACCAGTAAGAATTTATAAATTATTATTTATCTTTGTAATGTTGCCTAAACTTTACAAGGGTGTGGAAGAATGATGATTATGGTGAGTAAATTGGTCAAAACTTAAATACACAAAATGTGTCACAATATATGCAAATCACATGCAATACAAAAATATTTGGATCAGAAGAAAGACAACATATCATGAGGACAATTGCAGCTTTCCTAATTACAACCCTTTCCAGTACATAAATGCATAAAGTTTAGTAGGTCATTTTGTTTACTTCTCCCAAAATCATGAGATTTAATGAGTTTTATCTTTCTCCATTATTAAAGCTAGCAAAAGAGAAACACAGTTACAATTGTTATGAACTATTCACTATGTGAGCGGAAAATTATCTTTAATATATACAGCATTTCAGCACTGAATTTTAACTTGCAGGTTTCTTAGGGTTTATGTAATATTGTATGTACAAATATCACTACGATTGCAACTTTCTCATAACATCTAAAATATGAATTGTGTTAAAAATCAGACCTCACACCACTTGTTTGTTGAAACATGAGTTATCCTGCCTGGAAGATTCATCTTTATTAGGGATGAACAAAATTATCAACTCTCAATGTGGTCACTAAAAATATTGGTAAAATATTTCAATGTGGCCACTAAAAATATTTTAATGATTGAAAAAATAAAACCAATAAAAATAAATTTGTTTTAAGTATGATAAAATTAACTGGAACAATCCTTAAACATATACAGAAACGCATTTTACCTTTGACTCAATTCTAATGGAATACCAGAGGTTAGCAGTCGTTTTTAGCATTAAGCTAAGACTCTGGTAATTATTTTTGTGAAGGAAAAACAGGGGTTCACCTTCACCTTTCTCATTAAAATCGCAGTATTAACGTCCAAGCAATACTATGTGAATCATAAAATAAAAAGTCAATGTTTACTTTAATCTTTTATAAATTAAGATAACATTTCTAACCGGAGTTCCAGTTACAAGTTCATGAATTTAATGTATATTTTGGGACAACTAGTAAGTGTATTAATTTTGACATAAGCCTTTCAGGATCAGGAAGTAAGGTGTTTTTGAAATACAAAATGCAAGTACTGTAAGAAATGTTTGGCCGAGCAATGAATGGAGTGGTTTGAAAGACACACGTAAGTAAAGTACATCCATTTGTTTCTCTTCACTTTCTTAGTATCACTAAAAAAGTTATTTAAAAACCTGACAAAGTTTCTGATGAACATCAATCTCAGGATTCATGGAACAATAGAAGTGGAATAAAAATTCATCACAAACATATGAGTTAAGTTACAAAATTAAATAACTTTTATTTAATGAACATGCACTTAGCAACCAACCATTTAAGGAAGGCTTTAGGAGTGTGTCCAATGCAACAGCCAATAAAATGCTCGAGTCTATTCAATATATTTTAGCGGACTCTCGGGTATAGACTTCATCAGCACTCACAAATCTTGGGATATATATGTCGTTGACACAAACAATTTTTGGGAATAAACATAAACAATTGTCACAGGAATATGTATCCGATATACTTTCCTTTGCCTTGTAAATTGTTCACAGCCAAATTTACAACTTCTTGTCTATAGCAAGCACCAAATACTCCACAATCAAGAATGACTTTCAAAAGCAAGTTTATGCCGTCAGCCTCTTGCAAGAACTTAGTTGTTTTGTTAAAAGTTCTAATTTTTTAGGCTTGTAAACTTTATTTTTTTTTTTTAAATCAATAACTTTACATTATCTATACTCAAATAAATTTTAAATAATTAGTCTTCAGAATTTACTATTATATTTTGAATGATATGGAATGAATAACTTTGATGTATCCACAGGTGTTCTTATGTATTTTTATACATTTTTTTAGCATACTAAACAATGACCAGAGACTAGCTGGTTTTTGGATATATTGGAATATTTTGGATTGCTCATTCAAAAATGATACTCATACTCTCTTTGCTAATGCCTCGAACATTCCTTTTAGTTTGCCTATCAGAATATAAATAATAAGGTATCTCATAAGTGGCTAAATATTTAGAAGACATTAAACTAGAGCTTGCAGCTTCTGCCTCCTCCAGAATATCATGTGGCACGAAAATATCTGCTGATATTTCGAAATTCCCAGACATTTGTTTTCTCAATCAGCTTGCATTAGCAGAAAAAGCATTCAACAGTTATCACAAACCAAGCATCCAGTACCACCAACTATTACCACCATTAAGGTCTCAGCCGGAAGGTTAACTTCGCTCTGCTTTGCAGATAGCCTTCTGACTTCATCCTTCAAAACGAACTAATTTAAAGGACTTGTCACAAAAATAACTATTAGCATCCTCAAAAACTTTAAAGCCCCATAGGGAACAGGTTCAAGAAAGAAAATAATAAACCAATTAATATGTAATGTTTTAATGTAATTTTGATTGTAATCACACTATACACATATATACAAAATATTGTCCTGTTATGTGTTATTACAGCTATTTGATGGGATATTTCTGGAAAGGTTTCAATTACAAAATGTATCCTTACAATTACATTTATTGCAAAACCTTATTTGCAGCAACTTATCATTGCAGACAAGTTCTTTTATAAGGGCAGCAGCCTCAGGGCATTTCCTTCATATCAGTATCCAAAACCTCAACATCTCGACACTTAGCATGTTGTAATTCACGCTGCACCTCAGGTGAAATGAGATAATGATGATGACGCTTCAGCAGACCAAGTAACGCTTCTCGTTGCTCACTGCTCACATCATTCTTGTAACGTTGAACAAATGTTAGTAGAGACTGGTGCCAAAGGACAGGAAGTTCACGGTTGTCACGCTCAAACTTCAAAAAGTGAAATACAGCAGCATCAATAACTCTGTAAGGTAATGCATATTTTTTGTCAAAAAATATTCTCAAGAATATTGAATTAGCACCACTATAATCCATTTCTGCTATTTTAAGCATAGCAGCAGCAGAGTGAAGCACAGGTATTGAATTACGGGTAATGACTGACCCAATAATTATAGCTTCTCTCAAAGTACATGTACCACTTTCACACAATGGTAAAAGAAACCCTTTCATAAAACCTCCAGGCTTGAAAAGAGCTTTGCGTACAGCTTGATAAAGATGAAAATTCAGCCGTTTGTACTCTGCAATGTCATCTCTGACTCGAGGAAGCAAAACAAGATTGAAAAATCGCTGTGCCATCTTTTCCTTTAGATTGGAGGCAAATATTCTAGTAGCTTGATACATAGCTGCAGCACTCCACCGATGAGGCTCCATGACATACAAAATTTGTTCCCAATTCCGCAGGGATGGAACAACTTTGAATGCTTTGGGTAACTTTCCACTACGGTACTTAATGAGAACATCTCTAACACCTTCATAAAGTTTTTTAATTCTGGGATCTAATTCTTCAATTTGAAGAGTTCCCGCATCAGAAAACTGGGTATGAAGTTCTGTTTGTTTCTCAGTAATTTTCTCCATAATGATGTCAGCAAGAGTTCTTTGGCGAGGTCCATCTTTATTCATAAACAGTTCTAATGCTTTTTCATCTTCTTCATTTACCTCTATATTTTCGTAGTAAGCTCCATCCAGGTCATTGTCTGAATCTTGTTCCTCTTTTTCTTCGTCTTGGTCGTTTGTGGGACCCAATTTCGGAGCTGTCAATTTTACTCTCTCTGAAGGAGGCATCTCGTCCTCAAGTTCTTGCTGCTGTTTACGAGCTTCATTTATAATTTTTTCAGATAACTTGGCATCAACATACTCCTCGTCTTCGTTCTTCTTTGGTCGTATTTTAATCCGACCCTTTGACTGTACAGCATTTTCGTTTTCTATCTGTTGATCAAGCGGAACTTTAGGTTGCCGCCGCCCCATTTTGAGCCGTTTTGTCTTTCCCATTGTTACTAATAACTACAAATCACAAAAGAGACCCTTGCACTTTTAACCCAAAATACCACACAGCACAAAAGTCGGGACACTTCAGAAACTCTCAATTATCAACACGTGGATTACGTATAAGCAGACACAGAGATGCCCACAAGGGTACCGAACTACGTGTTAATTTTCGCGACTAGCGTTAGTGCTGCGCTCGAACGGGCGGAATCCCAATTAAACTAAGTGGTGGTGGGGGACCGTACCTTGGTGGGGGTAATATTTCCACCAATTAGATGCACAGTATTTTCTTTGTACATTTCTTTTGGCGTAATTTACAATTAATTCTTAGGATTCAGAAGGAAATGTAGGATATACTGGCATAGAAGTGACTCAGGATAACAAACAACTCAATAATGAAATGAAATGACAGATTTATTAAAATTAAATCGAAAAAACAATGGTAAATTTTCTAGAAGAGATATAATAATTCTCCGAGTAATACAATTTGATAAATATTGATTTTGGAAATAATAGCAAAACATCATAAATTCACAACAATCATGTAGTTACTTCAATAAATCAACATAACATCTATTATGAAAATACTTGATCTCAAAGTGCCTCTGGAGAAAAATCTTTCATCAATCAATATTGAAGTGATTACAAATCCACTTGCTATTACGAACTACTGAGGGGAATGAAAACTGCTTCATGATATCAAAAATTTATAGTATTGATATTCCAATTATGTTTAACTGTATTGTGTTTCCAAGCATTGCAAAGATATTACTTATGAAATTGCAATAAAATAACCAGTTGAACATGACAATAATGATTTCCAAAAATTAATAATATATCATTTAATTACTATCATCCGACAAACTTTACTGTCAATGACATTAAAAGCAAGCAAAAAGGCAGCTCTCTGAGTCCAAGAAACTAATAATGACATTGAACTAAATTTTGAAAACATTTTTAAACTACTGTGTTCTTCTCTTCTTTATTCCAACATTCCATTTCCTAGCAAATCTCAAAGAGAATGCCAAGTTGTAATTTGCATCCAGACAATAAGTGGAGCTGAAGTAATTGTGCTTATCATTAAATGCAATTTATACAATATATCAATAAATTATAATCAAATGGCAGCAGTAAGTAAATTATCAACAAAAGTTAATATTGAGTTATTACTGCAAAGTGATAAGCCTCTCATTGTTTTGCATCCTACAAAAGGATGAAAAATAACATCCATTTTATGTGCAGTGTTTTAAAGTGCAACTATCACTAGAATGCAACCTTACATCCAGGGCTTGTGCTACCACTTCCATATCGAAACAATACACAAAAAAAACAAAACAAATGAAACCGACACACCAGACAAATTTTGAAACAACACTAAATTGTTTCAGAAGGGGGGAAATTTGTCAAGTTCGTCAGCAAATATATTAAAAATTACCCTGGAGCCATTAAATATGTATTTCTCAATACAAGCATTTTTCTCTTAAAATCTGATAGAAACTAGCTATCTCAAGCAACAGAACACAACAAAGTGAAACCTAGTGTACTTGTATTTCTGTTGCAAATGTAACATGTGTCTGCATTTTTACAAAAATGAAGCAACATTTCTCTGATAAAACCAGCATAAATACCATGGTGTACAAGTTATAACTAAAGAACAAATAAATTAGGCTCCAGAGTAAAACATATTCTTAGTAAAGCAATTAATTTAAAAGAAGTAGGTTTCAAAATAAACTGTTCTTAAAACTAAAACTATTAAATATAACAAGATAACTACCTAACTAATTCACTGAAACCTACTTCTTTTCAAAGAAGTTGTGACCCTCGCACAGAACTCATTTACCGCATACTTGCTCAGCAACAGTTTTATTAAATTTTGGATCTCAGAGCAATGCTCTTTACAGCCAAAAAATTGAAAATCTGAATTTTGACAATAATTTTCAAGTTCCTCAAGAAGTTTTGGTGTATGCCCTTTGATTTCTAAAAATTTGAAAATTTTCAAAGATATCTCCCAGAATGATTTAACAACAATATCCTTTGGTTTGGAACATACACACACAACATTACTTCCCTCACGGGGAGGAGTATGGCGGCAATAGAAAAAGGACACAAAACAAGAATAGCAGGACTTCAGATTGGGAATTTTGTTGAGAATTTTACTTGTTTTGCTTGTTGCCTCATCAGCTATTAGAGGATCATCTATGGGATCTGAAGGCATTGTGGCGATCCAGGCACATGTTGTCTTCACTTCCTCTCCCCCCTTCAAGAAAGGTGAATTGTCAACAACATCACAGACATGAGTGTCTGTTGCTCCTACATTCCCAATCTTGCTCACAAATTCACGCAAATTAGATAAAACATCTGCATCATCTTTCTCGCAGTTAAATTTACCATTGGCACCAATCATCCCATTCAAAATACATGATTTCAAAGCCGAATCAAACTGCAGACTCGTAGGGTTGTTGTTGCGAATACCACGCTGCCTCACAACACCGAAGAGATTCTCAAGTGGATCTTGGTTGAGACGTCGAGTTGCCAACGATGTCACTCCCAAGTCTCCGAGCATTCTCCACAATGAGGAAACAGCGTCAATATTTCGACACCATGCCTCCTTCAGAGCGAGTAGACTTGCCATCTGCATCAACAAACTGCCATGAATCCAGTTTCCTTTTCATACTCTGCCAAAATTCTAAATGCTGAGATGTGTTACTCAGTGGTCTTCTATAAAAGTGAGTGTCATCCAATTTCAAACCGTTAAAAGAATCAAAGAGACGAGTGATGTCATTAATAAATTCAGCCAAATACTTGGCCCCTTCCACACCGCATTTATATAGTGCATTAGCAATAGTTACACTCAAAACCTGAGCAGCGAACTTCACTTTCATTTTCCTTTTTGGATAAATATGTTCATTTGTGATATTCCCCATGTTCTTATTAAATGATTTTTTTTCCAATTCAAAAAGGTCCACTAAAAATTGCCAGCTAGTTTCTTTAACTTCTCCACTATCTGTTTTAAAAATAATTTTGTTGTCTAAAAGAGCATTTTTTGTTGCTTTGAGAACATGAGGAGGATCAGCAATTACAACAATTTTACAATTATTAATTTTTAAAATTGGTCTATCCCAATTGCAGGTTTTTAAGGCCAAAGTTTTCAAGCAGCGAACGTTAGTTGGTGCCCGGTCACTCACAATTGCCACAATATTAAAACCAATTCTTTGTAAAGCACATGTGACATCCACAATTATCTTTTCTAAATCTGTGGTCGAAATTGTACCATGAGACAAATAGTATGCTACAGGTTGCTTCCAATTGTCAATGAGACCACGAACCATAAAAACCAAAGCATGGTCTGCGTACTGACACCTATGTTGGGAACCTATATCTTCATAGCCAAATATATAATTTCTGGACGGACTAAATGTTAAATTCTTCTGAATTGACATTTCATCAAAAATGAGAGAACAAATTTTTGAATTTGGAGTCATAAATTTTAATTGATCCTCTAAATGCTGAAGCAAAACATCATCGAGGCCAACATGAAAAGGAATTTTATTGGAAAGTTGGAGAAGAGTATCAGGAGAAGGAAGTAACATGAACTTCCTGAGGAGTTTATATGCCTGAAGACTACGGTTGCGAAGGGCTAAGCAAATTAGCTTCACTTCTGTAGACCATCTATGACCAAAAGGAGATTTTGATTTGTTGCTGAGCTGAGCCTTCAGGAGTTCATAAAACAGGGGCGAAATATGTTCCCCAATTTCATCTGCAAGGCCGTTCCATTCCTTCGTTCTCCTGCGCGTAGACAGTACTTTGTTCTGAAGGAACTTCACACACTCTTGCAGATGTTTGATTTTCGATTTGCGCTCCTGAAGGTCACGATACATCAGACGCTTATGAGGGGTGAGATTCTTCACACGAGTTGCACCAATGGATTTAAGAATCCCACCACTTTGTAAGCGAGACTGAGAGCTTGGGATTGATGGTTCTGTCTGAGGATCACGCACTTGCCATTTCCCAGATGGCGTTGTGACTTCAGGTGAGGGAGAAGTAGCCCATTTCCCTGATGTACTGGATGCTACAATCTCTTCCTCACCTTCCGAGACAGGCACAGGCGGATCAGCAAGAGCTGTTGCACAGTGAGAATAAAAATTAATTTTTATTTTAAAAACATATACAAAACATATATCTCACTTCAAATAAGGTTACCTGATATTTGTGGGACTGATGAAATGGATTCCATTGCTGTAGCCAATCTTGCAGAATTTCCTATAAAATAAATCAACATTTTAATATTATCTCAGTGAAAGAATTCAAACCAAATGTTGATGTGGTTCAAAAGCACGAATATGATTGGCAGCGATTTGGAGTACATCCAAAAGACTACAATTTTTTTCATTTCGTAACCTGTGATTATCTGTATTTTTAAAAGGTTAAATGAAAATATACTCACGTAAACACGGAACTGCACCACATCGCAGTCTCCTTTTGGGGGCAACAGCAATGAAATCCTCAGCCCTGAAATGCGCACTGCATATGCGCCTGTCACGGATCCATTCGCCATCTGGGATTCCTGCAAATTCCCTCCATTTTTGCAGGACAAAGGGCCTTCTATTTTCGGAAGGGAATCTGTGGAACGAGATTCCTTCCAATCGTTTTTCTAACGATTTAAATGTCACGTGACACACGCAACAGGTAGACATCTGGAAACCAACACAAGACATCTTGCTTACATTATATAATAAATTGACAAATTTTCGTATGAATTAGGCTTTAATAATGATTTAATAACATAAATAATGTAATAATAACATTAATGATTTAATAACAACACTGAAGTCTTACCTCTTACAAAAAAATTGATTTGAAAAAGTGTTCGCCGAGGTCAGAGTTCGTCAAGGACACAACCGGACACAAGAGCAAACAGCAAAGTAAGAAACCCGTTGTCCTTCAAAACATCTTTGTCCTCCGCGGACATCGATGTCTTCGGTAACACTCGTTTCTTCTCGGTCGCAATCGTGTCATTCGAATTCTCTTTCTCTGTTTAATATTCGCTTTCTCTCTCTAACACTGCGACTGCAGGGCCCTCTCACTTACGGAATCCCAACTAATCTTTACGGAAAACGCATGCCAGGCCCAGCCCTATGAAGCTAGGAACCCCTGGATGCCCAGCCACAGGCTGGATGCTCTTTGCTCTTGCAGCTCTTTGGAATACGCACAGAGGTTATAGGTCACGGATGAAAATAAAAGCTAATGATCAGGTCACTTTTCGTAAACACTTGTACATTCTGAGTTTTTAGAATAAAAGCCGTAAAATTCACAGACACGAACTCGGAATACATAGGTAGTATATAATGTTTATACAATTAGGTTTATATACTTGAGATCACTGGGTATCACCTGTTTGCGTCAGCGATTGGTGACAATCATGGAGAAACCTGTGTCAATCATATTCTCTTGAAAACCAATCTATTTACATCAATAAAGCAGAGGATTTATTCTAGATGATCATGTAATACAATAACTACATATTGTATATCATAATATAATATAATAGATTTATAATAATTCCCAATATATAAATTCCTTGGACTGAACAAACGAAAATCGATGACGGTGATGTTTCTTTGACTGCAGAGTTCTGCTGAGCGAGATCGAGCTAGACTTTCTCTGGTGTGTGCTAGGTTCGGTGTTGTAACGTTGTTCCATATTTTTTTAGAGGTAAAGTATGTTTCATTAGAATCATCAAAGTTGTAAAGATTTATCGTCAATAATTTAAGTTCACAAATTTTAAAATTTTCAGAAAATGGAGAACGATGCTGGTGAATTTGTGGACATGTACTGTCCGAGAAAATGGTAAGAACCACCACGTGTTTTATTTTCATTTAGTTCAATTCGTTTTGTGCAGTGCTTAAAATTCTCTCCCAAATATTATTTTTATGACATGTCCTTACATCAAATTTTATTTTTTAAACATGCGTGGTGAATATGAGATTGCTACGAGAATTTGGCCTGCACAGACATCGAGAAATGTGGAAAATCACACAAAGTACACTCTTCGACCTCCACACTTGTTTTCTCGTTCGCTTCTGCAGAGGCGAAGGAGTACCTCGCTCGAATATGTCAGCGAGCGAGTTCTCTCAGACACATTTCTACGTAATTGTAATGACATTCAAGAGCATTCGCAGAGCTGAGTGAGGTTATAATATTTACATGTGATAAACATCCAGATTTTTAATTGCGTACTTGAATTCTCTCTTTCAACAAAAACGAACAAGAAAAAACTTATATGGAATATATTCTTACTTGTATGAAATGTTCATAATGAGCAGTTCATAATGAGCAATATAAAAGAAAAAGAAATTGAAGCAGAAAACTTGAAGAGGGCACTTTAAAAGAATTAATTCATTGTTTTTCCTAATTCGTGTTTATTATTTATGAATTTAATAGTTGTAATTTTGTTATGAATTATTTGTTCATTCACCATTTATTCATAATTTAACCAACAAACTTAGTGAACCAGAAGGGGTAGAGATTTTGGTCCTGCACAGATTTTACTTCTTCCCTATAATGTCACAAGAGTTGTTTTTTGCATTCATTTGTATGCAATGAAGTAATGTATTTTCTCTTTGGGCAATTCAAACTCATTAAACGGATATTTACAATTATGTTAACAAGGCAAGGAATTCCCAGGTTAAAATTACACAAGAACATTTATAAAAACAAGAAATGGGTCTTGCAGAGATCTCATAGCTAACTGCTGTTACTACTATCGACTTGTGGCACATAAAGGTATTTCGAGATGTCGAATAACCTATTTCAAATATGTGAACATTGCTTCACTGACCTCTTTCCTCGTTTCACATTACTCAGTGTAATTTGTAATATTTACTGCTGTCTCCTACATTGTGGAATTTGCATGATATGTAGGTTAGTATGTTTGATGAAGTTATGTAGTAACTAAACTAAGGAAACTTCTGTTGGTCTTTGTAGCTCGGCAAGTAATCGTATCATTCATGCTAAGGATCATGCTTCCATCCAGATAGCCATTGCTGATATAGATCCTGCAACTGGACGCATGACTGAGACATCAAAGATGTATGCTATCTGTGGACCCATTAGAAGGATGGTATGTAATGCTTTCAGCCTTCAATCCAATTTTGTTGTTTCTTATTCAGGTATTTTCAATTTCTATTACTAATTTTACATTTCTAGGGTGAATCCGATGACTGCATCAACAGGCTGGCAAAGAAAGATGGACTCTTAGCCAAGTGAGTTTGTATTAAAATAAGAAACTTATTCTGAAGGGGTGTAACATATTTAAGATTGACTTGTTAAAATTAAAGTAATTGAAGAAACATGAGATTGAACCTGGATTTTGTCAGTGTTCACGAAACAATTAGTATTTGAATGTAGTTAAAAAAATTAATCAATGATTGTCTTTTGAATATTATATAATGTTAATGGTATCCACGAAAGTTAAATGCTATCAAATTAGGTGGCTTCGAGTCCTTATATAAAAATAGTTTTGCGGCATTTCACATGCCTTGTGTCCTTACATGCCATACATCCTTTGCTAGACTAAAATATATAATAGATCAGAAAAGTAGAGCTATTGAAATAGTGAGGATGCTTTAAAAAACTAAAGATAGGTGTCAACCTTCCTCTGCGGGTTGGTTGTATCAGGGGAAGGAGCATTCCCCAGCACAGTGGTCTCCTGGTAACACTATAATAATTTCTGTGGAAGTTCTAATACTTGGTCCTGGTAATGGTAATAATTGACTTAAAATTGTATGATAGTAAATACACCAGTCTACTTTGATTATATTTTAAGTTAAGCTAAACAAAGATTTTCATAATAATCTGTGTTTGTAGTTCCTAATATTAAGGTTCTATTAAGCATCTTATATCTGAGAAACCAGTGTTTTGGTTTTTGCCATTGAATTAATTGTGGGGGTTTGCTTGCTAGATGGTGCGTCAATACATAATGAAAGATCACATGATGTTCCCAAAACAATATTTAATGCATCAGGGGAAGAAATTATGTTTTGAGAGCATCGTTTTCCACAGCTGGAGTCAGTATGTACTTGGCTGACCAGGGCACACTGTGTCCAAGTACCTTGGACGTGGTGTCACCCTGGCAGGCAAATACTTACATAGTGTATTTCCAAATGGCTACTGGGCCAAAGAAAAGAAAAGCGTCTATAGATGTGCAAGATGTACTCTTTTGCCCTAGAGAAGACTGTTTCCCTTTGTATACTGTATCATAGTAAGTTTTAAAGATTGTCTGATACATTTCTTGATACCATTTTACTAAATGATTGTAGTTTGTTAAAAGTCACTGTGTTAATTTATAAGAGCAAACCTTCAAAGTGATGGGTGTGGTTTTTCTTGCAAATGCGTTGGCCTCTGTTAAAAATATTTTAATTCTAATATTTTTATTTAGACTAGATCAATTTTTTCTTCATAACAAATTTGTATCAGTGTATTATTTGTGCACTCTGAGCCATGTACTGTAATATTTACAAAATAATTTCTCTTGTTCCAGGAACTTCTAATGATATACTTTAAAGAATAAACGTTTTTCTTCAAATATGTATTTTTATTTTCCCTTTTATTTTTCCTTACATGAAACCTTAACCAAGAATATGCGAGGTGCATTTGGAAAGTGATTTCCCTAGGTCAACAAAAAGAAATCAATTTTGTGGAAATCAACTCGAAGTTAGCCACTAAAGCTCAGTTCACTAATTTGGATCAATTGAGTAGTATATTTCAAAAACTCATCAAATGCCAAAATCTAAAACTTGCATTAGTGGCAGACCATTGCTCCAAGAGGATAGATACAGCGTTTAGTGCATATTCATATGAAAAATATTCATTTATCAACTGCTTTAATCAAAAACAAATTATTTGAATTCAGAAAAATTGGGCAACTTTTTGCCAGTTTACTAGAAGTTAGGAATGTGTTTGACAGGTTTTTAAATAAACGATTCAATCAAGTTTGAAGAGGTTTGGCCATTCACCCTATAGTCCAGATTTCAGCCTGCAGCAATTTGTTCTTCCTTTACACCTCAAGAAATTCTATCCGGTCAATATTACACACTGTAGTGACAGTTGCAGTTGGCTGCCAAACACGTACCCTTTGATATAGGGATACAAAAACTGTTGCCACAGTATGACAAGTCAATTTAGATGATTATGTGGGAAATAACGCAACATGTTGTATCTGCTACGATAAATTGTTCACATGAAATTTTCTTTTTGTGATCCTTTTCTGAATGCCCTATTTCATGTATCCACTTCATATGCCTGTTGAATTTTACTGATTTTATTGTGCAATATCACTTTTGAAAGCTAGTAGTGGCGGATTTGTTTCTAAATTTACTTCATTGACTTCCTGTTTTAGCTATTTGGTGGACCATTTCAAATTTTTGGAGAGTTTATTTAGATAAACTATGTAACGTATGAGGGAGAAGACCATCAGCACTTGTTTTCTTGTGTTCCAGAATCTCTTCCATCCAACTTATAAATAGTTGAAAAATGAGTAAAAGTTAAAGATAAATAAAAGTAAATTTTAAAAAAGGACGAGATTAGCAATATTTTGAAAAACTTAGACATTTTTGTTTCTGAGTTACAGAAAACGTATTTGCAGCGGAAAATTAAATGCAAATTTTATTTTCTGCATTGCTGACAAAATAGTAACTAGCCTTTATCTCTACTCTACCGCTTCAAGCAAAAGGAGAGTTTAACAAAACATGCGAATAGTGAAGCTACATTTGTGTCCGGAAACAAAACAAGGGGCCATCTCAGCATTTGGCCATTATGTATTAAATGGACAAAACAATGGAAACAGGACAAAAACCTGATCGAGATGGGGCACAGTTCTCTTAATCAGAAGGAGAAACTGGAGGATGGGTGAATTTGGAAGTTTTTATTGATTCTTAAACATTTAACTTTATATTTTTTACTGATAAACGTGTACTTTTCTAATAGAGGTGAGAATAACATTTTTATGGAAGGTGTTATATCTGTGTGAAACCTAATATTTTCTTCTGATGGCGATCTATGAGCAATGTTTCGTTGTTCATTACATTAACAGATTTTTTGACTAATGGCATCCATTGCTGCTGAACAAAAACCCCGATTTTCCTAACTGAAAAAATATTTTAACATTCTTCATAACTTCATTATAATGTAATGTATATTATACACAGAATATTGTTTACATTAGAAGAACATCAGTAAAGTTGTTCAAAAAATAAATTATTTTTATAAAATGACCATATAATAACTTTAATTAGGTAAAGATTGTACAATGTGCTCATGAACAAACTGAATGTTGTATGTTAGGTTTGTCCCAACAAACAATCCCGGACCAAAGAGTATATTATGTCCCGTCTGCGCATGAGCGAGTGCAAACTACTCAGAAACTAGTCCCGGATTGGGATCTGCTGAAACAAGTAGGTACAAAAATCAGTCTATAGGTGCCGCTGCTTTCGTTTCATCGGTAGTTGCAGAATTGTCCGCCAGATATAATTTTCGTATCGCATGTAAAAATCAAAGCGACCTGACCTTGGTTATTCCTGTGGTATTCACTTGCGCTTTACGTTTCTCCATAATTGCTCGCTCATTTTCTTGACCTTGCTATCAATTACAGATTTTGAACCTGGTAAACTGTGACTTGATTATTCATTTGGATTTCGGTTGTTTGTATTTTTCTTAAAAATGAGAACGCTGAGTGAGAAAATGAGAGAACGCTGCCAGCCAATACAGAACGGTAAATAAGTATATATATATATATATATATATATATATATATATATATATATATATATATATATATATATATATATATATATATATATATATATATATATATATAGTAAGTCACGGTACAAGGAACTTCCTTAAAATTACTTACCTTCCATTTCCCAAAAAAAGAAACAAATATCAAGTCCAAGAATCTAGATTTAGATTGATTTAGTAAAAAAAAATGTATATGTGACGTATGGGGGAGAAGAGATTAGTAATATTTGAAAAAAAAAACTAGAAAATCAACGAAACGTAAAATAAAGCAGTGTCAAATTCCAATATCCACGAGAAAAATCCGAAAGAAAGCGAAATCACCAAAAACCAGTAATCAATAAAATGTAAAATAAATCAGGGTCAAAATATATAGAGCAGAATGTAAAACAACTATGCAGAAACCTGATGGAAACGTAAATGGCGCGTCGTCGAAGTTTGGCGTTGGCGGGAATTTGGGGATCGAAGTACGCATGCGCGGATTTCTAGTTTGAGGCAGAGTGCACGAACTGATTTGGACTGTTTCGGACTGGTTTCAAACTAATCAGCAACCCTGCAGGAACGCCCAACTCCCAGTCACAATCCCTGACGACTGCTGCTGGAACGCCCAATACTAGGATGCGCATGCGCGGACTAGTTCGGGACAGTTTCGGACTGCTGCTGGAACAAACCTGTTATTTAGTGTGAATGTGATTTTGTATTGTGTAATTGATTATAAAGATGATTACATGTAATCATATAGGTTGAATGCGACGCTGTTACGAGAAAAAAATTGGCGTGATGATTTGTTGCATTTCAGAATTTTTTCTGAATGCTCATTATTATTTTTAGTAATATAGAGTATGTGAGCGAGCCGTAGTAAATAGAGTGGAGGAAAGAGAAGGGATGGTTTCAGTATACGAGTATTCGGGATGCGCCTCCGCGCGGGTATTAATTGGTGGTATTCTTTGAGACTACTACGTTTTCAGGTGGTTTCAGGATTCATCTTTTAAATGTTGGGATTAGCTGTTAAATTTGCGTTGGGTACCAAATTGATGTAACACTCGGAGATGTTCAAGGCAGAGAATTGGCAATTTTGTCCACAAGGGAACGTTCAAAATTCCCGGGAATTCAAATCAAACTCGGCGAGTGGATTTTGCGTTCGCAGCGAAGTCTGGATGATCCTAAGACTGCTCATTAAAGGGATGTCCTTCCGAATTTCTTTGATTGAAACACTTCAAAGTGAAAATCATAAATACGGATTAATTATGTCTTCAGCAGGAATAAATTAATACTTTTCAAACCGGGAGCACCAGTCTCCCAAGAGAGTAAAGCATTCCTTCAATCAGTTCGCACCTTGGAGACGTTCATTACACGATGTGTGTTACTTCTATTCATACGTTTATCAATTTCATTTGATACAGAGTGAGAAACCTCCTCCAGTCCTGAAAAATCTCCTGGTCAATATTTTTTACTTGCTGAATTCTTTATATTTAATTATTTAATAACTAATCAGGAGCCGTTTAACAAAATAATTTTCTATCGTAGGAGCCTTTTCTTTCCTTCAGAAAAACAAGCCATTTATTAATCAGAATATGAATTACAAACTGTATGTACACATTTAGATATTGTTATATCATTGATTCCTTCCACAAAAGTCCATAATTCGCTAAAGATACACACAGGTTTTGGATGATTTATAAGAAACCATCGACGCAAAGTTTGTTACTGCTGCTCGAACGACTTACAATCGTTACCCACGTTACAATCGTTCATAACTCGGAAACAATGCATTCAAGGTCCTTAAAACTAGGATTCCGCGTCCATTACCGAACAGGAGTTGCAAAACCTCTGTGTGTGTGTGTGTGTGTGTGTGTGTATGTATATATATATATATATATATATATATATATATATATATATATATATATATATATATATATATATATATATATTAGTAAGTTGTAGTGTCATTGCCAAATGAAACGGATCATTTTAATTACAAATAATCTTTCTCTTGCATAAAGTTGAAAAATAATTTGAAATTGGCGGGCAAATGTTGGTTTATAGCATGGTGGAAATGGTCTATAGTATAGGGGTAGAGATTTTTATGCGTAGCGCGTCACTTGTGTTGGTTTCGAACACTCCAATTTAAATGTAGAGTCCCTTTAAGGTTTCGAGAAGGATGGGGAAGAGCGGTAATATTTTCCAATCGGGAGATTTATGACAAAATTTCGATTGGACATCAGTGTCACCGTAATGGGACACTTACGTTTAACTCGGATTATGCAAGTACTTTGAGTACGTGCCTCGTGCCTGACGTGCTTGCACGTGTTCCGATTGGGGGTTGAAGTTGGGCATTTACTTAATCGCTATAGAGGTTATGTGATTTTATTATATGGTGTTAATTCCTTGGCGGTGATGACTTCGGGGACAAGTTGTTCTAATCTGTAAGCTGACTCAAAGAAGTATGTAAATTGAATGCCGAACATCGAATTTTCTTTTTCTTCTTATAGACAATTTGTCGTTGTGGAGCACATGCGTATTAGAGTCACAGGTGTCATCAATTTGTCCAGCACTTCATAACCATAATCATGGATGAAGAATTGGAGACGCCTAGAATTTTAACCCGGTTTAAATCAGAAACTGGTGAAGTTACTGGTAGTTTATTGGATTTGCCTATCAACATAACAGTAGACAAACTTCAGCTTATATGTAATGCGCTTTTGGAACAGGTGCGTACAAACAATTCTACTTGATGACGGTTTTTGTGCTTTTCTTTACTAATAATGTAATATTTTTGTCCTTAGGATGAGAACACTCCTTATGTTTTCTTCGTAAATGACAATGAAATCAAGGGCACTTTAGGAAGTGTTATAGATGGTGAGAAAGGAGGGACTGAACAAGTTGTTGATATTGTTTACCAACAACAGGCTGTGTTTAAAGTACGAGCTGTAACAAGATGCACTAGGTATAGATGTTTTGTTATTTTTTTCCATAAAAACATGGTGAGTTTTTTAAATGTTTGTGAGATTAATGCAACTTCAATCTGTAATTTTTCAAATGTTTCAGTTCCATACCTGGCCATGCTGAAGCAGTAATATCTGTGAGTTTTAGTCCTAATGGTAGACATTTAGCAAGTGGCTCTGGGGATACTACTGTTCGATTTTGGGATGTAGATACTCAAACACCACACCATACTTGTAAAGGTAAGTTGCACCTTTTTTTACGAGGTTTCAACAGAAACTGGACTCCTTCAGTCCATGCAGTTCTTGTCCAATATTCATAGTTTTTCCTTCAATACAAATTGTTAAAATAAATAATTATTTTGTAATTTCAATGAAATGTATTCAGAAATGCAGACTTTAAAAATATGGATATGACGGTATAAATTTTATTCAGATCATTGTGACTTCCAAAAAAATTAAAATTTCATTTTCATCAGAATTATTTCATTTTTCATTTTAAAACTAGAAATAATGTGCCCCAACCTTGCACACTTCATGCGGTTTCAGAAAGGTACTCTTTATCTTCAGCGTTTGACAGTGTATGTCCCTTCAACATACCTTTATTTCTTCAGCAAGCCCCATCCACTAATCGCTGCTTTGACAAGTTTGAATCATAGAGTGTAAATTAAGCTTAAATTTTTTTTTATAACGAACGCCTACCATTTGGAGAATACAAAGCATTTGTTATTTTTGTAGAGTAAAACTATGCAAGTGTTCTTGGATTATGTGAACCTTTTGTAAAACATGTAGGATAAAACATATGAGAATTTTGTGAGTTTCTAATCCTAAGAGTTTATATTAAATCTTAAGCCCCAACTTGAATTTCTGCAAGTTGAATACTCTACCAATTTAGGTCTTCATTAATCTTGTCATGTAATTTAAAGGTCATAAAAATTGGGTCCTTTGTATTGCGTGGTCTCCAAATGGTGCTCGCCTTGCATCTGGTTGCAAAAGTGGAGAAATCTTGATTTGGGATCCTGATACTGGAAAACAGTGTGGTCAAGCCCTGAGAGGGCACAGGCAGTGGATTACATCTCTCTGTTGGGAACCATTTCACAGGCAAGTGGATGTGCCTTGTAAAGGTTTCAATTTTAAAATTTCTTATGAATGACTCCCAAGAGTGATAACTTTTTGCTGAATGAAGATTTTATTCAGTATACCTCTAAGGTGAGATATTGCATGGTGGAAGATGAAGTAATAAAAAAGGGCAGAAAGAAGCATGGTTCAATTAGAATAATTATTATTCAGAACGTCTTTGCTGTGTGTTCTCTGGTGTATGCCAATGTACGGAAGGTGCATTGGCACTAGAGTACAGAAAGAATGGAACCAAACATCCAAGTTACATTTAAAAACTCACTTTGCTCTGGGGATAGTACTGTTAAATTTTCGGATGTAGATGCTGAAACACTACATCGTACATGCAATGGTATGTTTTATCTTTTGTTACGAGATTTGGGCTTTAGTACTGGCAGACCAGAGGAGAGAGGAATGCAGCCAGAGCATCGCTCCAGGGCCTGTGAATTACAAGAGGACCAATGAAGCCCAATGCATGCCATCATTTTGTTTTCAAATTGAACATGTACTTAGTTTTTTTTGTTTTTTAACATTCCTAATCTTTTTCAATTTTGAAAGTTAAGATGTATTTTCAAAATTTTAAGTCACACACAGGTCATAGTGAATTCAGGAAAGTGGACTAAGCCATTGTGAATAGTCAGGTGCTGAAGGATATATTTTAATGCTCAGTGTTATCTAAAATATATCAATATAATAATTTATAAGTTATTGTAATGTAGACACATACATGTCTGTAGAATATTTTTTGTAGGGGCCGTCATTTTGTATTGGGACCTGGACAGCCTATCATTCAGAATTCATGGTACAGCTAGTGGTGGTTTAATTGTGCAATTGTGATTGCTCCTCATTCTTGTGGGCTCATTTGTTTTGCATGGTGGGGTATGGTAGGTGTTGATGACTCAGATAGGTGAGACAACTTGAGTAACTAGCAAGTCTGATGCAGTAATTTGATCCAGCATTTGGTACACTGGGCAAGTTGAAGATGGCATGATAGTGGGAGATGATGTTACGTAATGCCTGAATAATGGTGTCTGCATTCTGTGGACAAACATTAGTTTGAGACACGATCTGCTAGGGCTGTTGGGAGGCTCCTGGTGCATGCTGATGGGACAGTCCCATCTTCCTTCTTTACATTCATAGGCCACCTTGCAATTGTGCCCAAGGATGATCTGCACTGCTCAAGCCGCGTGTGCACTCCCATTGAGACTGACTTGTTTCATTGTGATCACCAGGGGAGGCCTTTGGACAGGATATTCGCACTGGTCGCCAATTGTCTGAGGATGCCAAAATTTGTAAAATTATTCTCATTTATATATTCTTATTAACAATTTGTATGTACTTGATAATAAATATTGTATACTTTTAAATATTCAAAATAATTAAACATTTTCTTTTAGTGAGCATGTTGAGCAAAGTATCATTTTTCATTAAAGAGAATTCTCACTTTTGTAAAGCTGTTTTTTCTTGGAGGGGGAGGAGTCAAATTATATTTTGCTTTGGGCACTAAAAGGCCAAGTTCGCTATGATCAAGGGCACAATAAAGATTTGGCACCCCATCTTGCTGCTCCAGTCTCTTCACTTCATTTGTGGATGCTATGTGTCAGATGCATGAGTCAGGTCACTTAACACTGACCAGGGGGTTCTAGAGATCTAGTATCAAGTATGTTTTTTCACACTAGCTTCATAGCTGTGTGGAATTCAACTGGTGTCGAGAGAATTTTGGGGCTGGCTGCTCTGATCAGTAGTTTTTGTGGCTTCTCCGATTAATACCAGACATATGCTGGAGCAGTTCTTAAATAAATGGGCTGCATGTGATCTTTCCTTCCTCATACTTGTCCCCTCCTCTCCCCATATACACACATTTTGACTATTTATGTAGTACAGTTTGTGTGTTAAAGAAATGTTATTAATTCCATTACAATTTCATTTTTGTAGAAACCCAGAATGCAGACGTTTGGCAAGTTCCTCAAAAGATGGAGATATAAGAATATGGGACGCAGTTCTTGGCCAGTCCCTTTTTATCTTGACAAGTCACACTAAATGCGTCACCTGCATTCGTTGGGGTGGTTCTGGTTTGCTGTATAGTAGTTCCCAAGATCGTACCATTAAAGTGTGGAGAACAAGTGATGTGAGTATCAATGTATTTAATTTTATTTGCATTGTAATGGTACAGTTAACTCTGGTTATAGTGAACTACTGAAGATTAACATTTTTGTTTCACTATATCCGGTTATAAAATTAAATAGAATTTCTCCACAATGATTGATTTTATTAAGATAGAGGAAAAATACATTTACAATAGGAACTGAAAAGTTCAGTGTCTTAATTTGTTCTAAAAATGAATTATTTTCAATTGTTTGCTTCATATATGTTACATAGTAATTTCTCTAGATCGTCCAGAGTTCATGATCTCTCATTACTTGATTCTGCAGTGTCCACTGTCTACAGTTCTGTCACATGAGAGCGCCTTAGTTTTCGCATTGAAACTGAGTGGCATGAGGTCATCAGTCCCTGATTCCGGGTCTGTTACCATCACCTCAGGAGAGATTTCTTTGATTGTGACCTTTGAGCGATATTTTTTTCAAGCTGCCTAATACTGGAATTTGTGGCACTGAGATAATATATTTTCCAGGAGGGAATTAATTTCCAGGTCGTTGGATTTCCTAAGACCAAGGACCAAGTTCAGTTTCAATATAATCGAATCCTTTTAAGCCTATTTGTAATGTTAGTGACACAGTACCAGTGACCAGTTCACTATAACAGTAGTTGGCTGTATATGTAATCTGATGTTTTGAAAGTTCAGATAATAAGGAAACTGAAAATCATCTTCATAAAATAATGTTCTTTTTCAGGGAGTTATGTGTCGTACATTAGAAGGACATGCTCATTGGGTAAACACATTAGCATTGAGCACTGATTATGTGTTACGCATAGGTTCTTGTGACCCAATTCAAATGAATACCTCTGGTACGTATTTCTGTATTTTAGATACCAATGAAAATAAATATATCAGTAACTAAGGTAACATATGGCCCAGATTATCCTGATTATCTTTAAAATTGAAAGCTCTGAACATATGAATTTTGTTAATATTTGTGTGGTGGTGACATTTATAATAAGTGACGGGTGGCAGCAAAATTGCTGCTGAACAAAATTACACGAAACAGTTTTCTTAAAAGTAACACATCCTGTTCAAGAACAACTAATAAAATGCTCCTTTCTAGAATTGCACTAAATTAAATATTTTAATAAAATTGGTCTTCACAAACCCTGTTATAACATACTGTAGTATCTATACATTATAAAAATTCTTTAAATACCAAGATTATCAAAACATTAATGTTCCATCACCCAGTATTTGAATAGCAAATATTTAATGAAATGGCAACCTTACTGTTGCATGATGTTAGCTGTGTCTTGAGCAGTGACACACTGAATATGAGAATTTTGAAAGTACACAATATGAGAGTATACGAAATGCGACGTTAGCTCCTCAAGGCAAGGAAGTTGAACCTCTAATAGAGGGAACCTTCCCCTCTGCCACTTTTCACGCATGCGCTGTCAGGGGAATTTTTCTAAGTGGTTAAGCTATAATATATTTTACGATATTAAAGTATTTTATCATATTGTTTCCACATTGTAAATTTCACTTATGAACATTAAATAAATAAAATATAAGTTCAGTGAGTTACCCCATTTAAACACTATCTGAGTATTCAAAAAAATTAATTACAGGCATTGACATAATTAATTATATTCCCTATGAGAGAAATAATGGAATCAACAAAAATATCTTCACATTACTATTAGCCAGAAAATTATTAGTTAACTCCATTAATTTGAACAATTTACATTTATGCATGTACTTATTACTGGACACAGGATTGTAAAAGATTTAAATAAACAAGAGATCTGCCACCTTTGACAAGTCTCAAGCGACTTAATTATACAAGTTCTGTCATACGACCAAACAACAACCATTGCATATTCTAGTATTGATCTAACAATTGAAAATTGGTGTGTTTGCAATTCCGTTATAGTCTCGTAGGTTCCTGCAGTTTTCATAAGATATCTAAGTGCTTCATATGCTCTGGTACTTACATGCTCAGTATGAGGCCTGAATGTAAGTTGTCGATCAACCGTTGGCCCAAATCTCTGTTAAGAGTGTCCCGCTCTAAAGTAGTGCCAGATATGTTAAAATTATACTGTATACATGATGTTTTTAGAAAAGGACATAATCTGACACTTGCTAGGACACAGTACACACTTTAAAGTGAGCTTATCCCGGGTACACCATTTGATAAAACTATAAAGTCGACTTCAAATGTATCACAATCAATAAATTGATTTAGATACTAGAAGTCTAGATTGATTGACTAGAAAAAGTTTGGTTGTAACCAAATTTCAGTTAGAAAATTATATCCAAATTACTGACATCAAAAAGAAAACACGGCAAGAGTCTATTTACTACAAGTCTAACATTCTGATAATAATGTATAATACTTATAGTCTCTGATATAATTTAACTTTTTGTACTTATTAATCTAATTCAACATTAAATATGGTTTTATGCAATAAATTTTCATTTTTCATCAGTATCTATAATTTATTGCAACTATTTATTTTGTTATTGAATGAACAATTGTTACTTTGTTGGCTCACTCAGTGTGCGATGTGAGGACTTACATGTCAGAAAGGAAGGACAAGTAGAGAAACGTTAAAAGAAATTAAAGGAAATTGGCAAATTATTTCATTTTCAGGAAAGCTGTCACCAAGCGAAGTTTTGGAAAGATACAATGAATTACATCCTTCCAGTGAAGAGAGATTGGTGTCGGGATCAGATGATTTTACTCTGTTTTTGTGGCAACCTGAAAGTAGCAAAAAGCCTATAGGTGAGTGTTGCAAAAGAACAAAAGTGAATGTTTGTGATTCTGCTGTACTTTGTAATATTTCTGAAGTACAGTATATCAGAAAAGGAAACTTGAGATTTTTTGAATACTTTATAATGCTTTTGATCGTTCATTGAACTTGATAACCCTCTTAATCATTATCTGATACTTTCAGTACAATGAAAACAATTTTTGTAATTTCTCTCTTCTAATGATGTTGATTGGGATTTGGAATTCATTTAATATTCCATTCAGCTATAATATTTTTAATAATTTGTTTACACTTTCAATTGAGAGATTCCCGGTTGCAGATTTTGTACACAATATACCAAGTGGATAGGGTTGAACTTGTCTTGTGAATTAAGAGATTTCTGAACTTCTGTTGTGTTTTTGTTTACTAAAGAAAAGCTGAAAGATGTAAGAATTGTGCTATTTTCTTGAGTTTAATTTTGAAAAATGTGTTTTTTCTCTTTAGCTCGTATGACTGGGCATCAGCAGCTTGTGAATGATGTTAAATTTTCACCTGATACCCGAATCATTGCTTCTGCTTCATTTGATAAATCCATCAAACTATGGGATGGACGAACTGGAAAGTATGTTTTGTGTTTTGAATTGTAAATTGAAATATCACTTTTTTTCAAAGATTTTTTTCTAATATATGTTGCATTTTAGATTTCTTGCAGCACTAAGAGGGCATGTACAAGCTGTATATCAAATAGCATGGTCTGCAGATTCTCGGTTATTAGTCAGTGGTAGTGCAGATTCTACACTCAAAGGTTTGCTTCTCCCATTTTATTAATTCTTAATAAATTATATATATATATATATATATATATATATATATATATATATATATATATATATATATATATATATATATATATATATATATATATATATATGATAGACTGAGAAAAGAATAAATTATTTACTTGATACCTTCTTGAAAAAAATCAACTCATTTGCCCACTCTGGTACAACTAATTTTACTCTTTAGTTTCTTACTTTTTAAACAAATTGTTTTATTATGTAATACAACACTTTATTATCAATGCTGGTGTTAATAAATAAAACTTAAGATTAATATTTTAACATTTGATTATTCGATAATGTCACATTTCTGATATGAGCATTTGGGCTTCCATGCTGTTTTTGAGAATTCTGCTTTAATCGTATTCCTTTTGTTTCTCAAATCAGTTCCATGAAATCCTGGATCAGAAAAATGGTACATTTGTTTTCTTTGAATGTTTTAATAGGGAACTTAATGTAGAAACCTAACATTCCCCTTCAAAAAATCATGAATCACTATCCTAATGAAATTTCAGGAAACCCAAACAATCCTGATGCCATGTGTGTCCTTGGTTTCATGTTTCATGAGCTTTTATTTCACTTAGTATATTTTATCAATTATCTCCTTATACTTCATTCTGCTAGAAAAAGAAACTTGCAGTATCACATTTAGATGATAATAAGATGGACCCCTAAATACTATAAAGAGGCTCTCAGAGAATATTTTAAATGTTTAATTTATTCTTATTATTTAGACCAAATAAAATTGCAAATTGTCTAACAAAAACTGTCTTGCTGATGAAAATGTTAAAACTTAATGCCTGAGCTGTAATAGCACCTGTGCAATTACTATTCAACTGTGCAATTAAAATTCGATGCCTACTAATCAGAATTCAGAAAATGACATAAATCATGTAATTAAGAAACTGTAATACCAACTATAGCCAAGGTATTTCGAGTGGGCCATGAAACAGGAAAAAATTTACATCACATATCACGTACCTACATTTATGTATAAACAATGAATGAATAAAACTAAATTCCTGAAGTAAATGTTAAGCTAGCTGACTAATGGAACAAAATAAAATATTCAACATGAATAAATTAAATGTTTTACATGTGAAACATTTCAGGGTTTGTATGAACTTGGAAAACATGGAAAAACTGGAAATACCATTCAAAAAAAAAATTATGATTGTTCAATTTTACATATTTTATAAGAAATTTTTATATATAGAAAGACAAATAATGACTTTTTAATTGTGTTTAAAATCATTTTATTATGAATTCTTCATATTAAATATGTGAATTCAACGTGATGCCATCTAATCAATTTGTATATTATGATACAGTACTCAAATGTGACATCTTTCTAAAACTGTGAAACACAATGAAACAAAGATAAATAATAATTAGTAGTTTATTTTGTTAATATTCACAATAGAACCAGTTGTGTTATTAATTCTTTCAGCGCATTTAGTTATTCAAATTTATAATTCAAAAATTTTAGTTATAAAAATTGCTTTTGAATGACAAACAATTTAAACCACATAAGTGCATCCTTTATCTGTAGGAATTAGTGTTTGAAACCATTGGTGTTTTCCAAAATTAATATTGTTATTGTAATAATAGTAAATAAATTTAATATTATGTATTGAAAAAGGATGGTCAATTCAGTCAACATAAGTGTGACTGTTCTCAATACAAAAATATTCTTAAAGTGATGTCAAAAGTCTAGGTTCCCAGAGTTAGTGTCTTTTTAAGTAACAATTATGTATTTATTTATTTTTACAAATAATGACCAGAGCGCCATTCCTTGGTTATGGGTGAATGTATTTAGTAAAAATTACTTAGGTTTCAACTGAAATTATGACTTTGTAATGGGTCTTTTTTCCATTTCTCAACTTTAAAAATTAGAACTCATTAAAAAATTACAAATCAACATTATTTAAGACAATTTTTTATTAAAAACACATAAAAGTGCAAAAAAATGTCGCTATCATCATAAATTGTGTCTAACGAGTGTTTTGTAAAATCTGTATGTCGGTAATAGTGTGTTCAACACAGCGTTAATGTTGGAACATGGCACTTATATAATACGCCATTTGTAAGGCCATGGACACCAGATCCTCTTATCAGCTTTGGGGGCCCTTGGCGTCCATTAATTTCAGGGCCCTTAAAATATTCTTACTTTCACAGATATTCACCCTCCAATTTAAAGACAATTTTTTATAAAAATAACGTTCTCATCACCAAGTGACATTCTTGCATCAGTCAGCAATATTCCATATTATATATATTATCCAATGATGCACTACACATCACTTCATTATAACAATTTTTTGCATATAGTTTAATCATACATCACTTTTTTATGTTTTTTTTATTTATGTTTTTAAAAAATTTAGTAATAATTTTTTAAGAACTATTGGGGCTCTGGGCCCGAGGCCTTCGGTGTTTTGGGTGCCGTTCCTGTATACTGAGTTAACAGTGCTGATGTCATAAGTTATGCGTCATTTCATTAGAGAAGGGACACTGAATAATTCTTCATCAGTTGCAGAATTAATGTTTTCAAGAAAGAAAATTTGCTCTGTGTAAAACGTGTAAACATTGGTGACCGAACTTGTGCTAAGATTTGTTGTGCAGGAAACATTAAAGTAAAAACAGTTTTACAGTTCAGACAAATGCTTTGCAACAAATGCAAATGCAACAAATATTTTGCAAAAAAAAATTAAGGAGAAATCCCAGTTGTCTTTTAAATCTGCAAAGAATGTTAGGTTCTGTGGTCCACATGTGATATCAACATCACTACAGTTGCTAACAAACCGCTATCGCCACTCCTTGCAGATTATAATTTGGCGACAACTGGGACGCTTTCTCATAATCTATAAGAGCTATGTGGGTCTCTAAATTGAACTCTTTTAGTTAGTCTCTTTTCAATTATTTGATTTATGGTAAACACATTGTCTATACATGATCTTCCTTGCCTGAAGTCACTTTGTTCTTTCAATAGCAGTGTATCTGAGACATTTATTTATTATTTTTGTGTAAACTTTATAAGTGTTGATCAACAGGCTTATACTTCTGTAATTCTGTGGCTGGCTTCTATTACCTTTCAGAAAAAGAGAGATGACTTTTGCCTTTTGCTTTCTTCCATGCATCAAGTATTTGGCATTTTCTTCAACAGTTATTGACTAGTTCAAGAAGTCTGTTCTTCACCTCCATGTTTTAGTAGTTCTGCATTGATACCATCTCCTCCAGGAGCTTTTCTATTTTTCATCCTTGACAGTGCATATTCCATTTCATGTTAGCTCAAAGAGTTGTATTGTGATTTATCTTCAACGATTACAGTTGGGTCATATAGGAGATCTTTATAATATTTTATCCAGTCTTCTCTCTTTATTACATTTAGTTCTGCTCTGTCCTTTTCCTCTGATTTTAAATGTTTTATTATCTTGTAAGCTATATTCTGTGTTCCATGGACATAATTTTCAATTATGCTGATGGAATGTTCTTCATGAGCTTTTTTCACTAGTTGCTTTGCATGGTTCCTTTTTCATATGTAGTCCACTCCACTATATATTAATGTGTAGTGTCCCTCTACCCTACTTTTTGTTTTCAGAAATAACTGCAATATTTACATTCCTTGCTTTTAGCCCTCTCTCCAATTCTGCTTCTTTATTATTTAATCCTCTCACATTCCGTTTTCCTAAAATTAGTGTATCTGTTATTCCCAATCGTTTTTCCTTATTCTTACTAGAGTTGTTATAGTGGCAGTCATGTAGTTTCACTTGCAGCTTTCGGGTAAGAGATTTTACCGGCAAGGTTACCAGCCTTTTGCAGAATTATGATCTGACGGGACCTGACTGATCTGACTGTCTTATGGCTTGATCACAAATCACCATGTGTACTCCACCACATTACACCACATGGGTGGCTGCTCCTTCTGCCCTTTTCTGGCTATTGAAGACTGTGTCCTTGTTACCCCAGACACGAGTTACAGCTGTTTGTGCGTAGGTCTTCTTCGAGAGGACTGCCGTTGAGGTTCTGGAGCTGTAGAAGCACAAGACTAAATTTATTAAGATGATGCTTTTTTATCTCACAGTCAGGCTGGTGCCAAAAGGGCAATTTCAACAACGAATGCCTCATTGATAACCTGGTAGAAAAGTTTTTAATCACCCAAAGACAAGGTTGGGTTACAAAAGCAGGAGGAGTTACACAGATCAAGATAACTAAAAGTATGATTCATTATGCCAGAAACACTTGAACTGTCTATCATGAAGAATTAGAAACAAAGAAGACAAAAGAGTAGGGAGAATAGAAAATGGAAGCTGAGAACAGAAAAGCTAAACAAAAGATATGTGAACTGAAGGAACTGGTCAAATGGCACATAGTGATGAAGAGATTGGTTCACTGATTTCGTTGAGGTTGAAGTAGGTTGACCTAGATTCTTCTGTTTTTAAAATACTTTTTTATTTTATTTTTTTATTTTTATAACCTATAATTACATATTGTTAAGAACATTAATTATTATAATACAGTTTATTTATAAAATTCACTTGTAATTTTTCATTTTATCACTTTTACCTGTTTTCATCATCGTCTATAACGAAAATAATTTATAAAGAATGACTGGATTTCTTTATTGTGACTGAAAAACCTGTAAAAGGCAGGGAATTTGAAAATCTAGAAAGCATATGGCCCTGCATTTAGTCCTAAGATTACGGATGTAAAAAAGGTAAACGTCAGTTGGATTTACCCGTTCTAAAAATTTTGCTATAGAAAAACTGTGGCAGAAGTAACTAATTTTTTTATTTCCCAATTTATACAGTGTATTTATTTTATCATTCGCCGAAGATTCAGGCCACGTCGCCAGGGCAGTCGAGGACTGATTTGCCCACTGACCCAACTCCATGCTGACAAATGTGAACTATCGCTGCGCTGTTTAACTTACCTTAACCTTAAAGGTGCTGAAAGCGATGTCCTCCTTGAATGTTCTAGTGGAGCTAGAATGCATTATTGGCATCTCTGAACATATTCTGATTTACACCTTCAAGTAAGTCTCGAGGAATTGCTGTCATTTTCTCTTCAATAGAGCGCTGGAGCTCTTCCTCCAAATGTGGGGTTTCTGCATACACCTGATCTTTCAAGTACCTCCAAAGGAAAAAATCACAAGGAGTCAGATCTTATGATCTAGGAGGCTATAACCTACAACTAATTATTCGGTCCACACTATAAGTTCATGGATCGAACAGCAGCAGTTGCCAAATGCTGTTGAAGGTAACAATAGACCACTCAAAGATTTTCTTAGAGATTGTTGTGACCTGGCAGACTTTTTTTTTCGTCTTCTCTTCTGTCAGGACATTGTGCTTTCAAGTTTCATCTGTTAATTAAAATTCCATGGGTGCGAAGTTTCTTCACAAGCTTAAAAATTGTCGACCGATGTGGAATATTCATGCCCGTAAATTTCATTATAAACCTCTTGCAACACTTACTGGCAGACTAAGTCGAACAAAAGTGACATAAAGGAATGTTCTCTGCTTGAAAGAAAATTTCATGATGCATAGTTTAACTCTGTAGAGACATATGGCGGGTCGTGCCGAATGACGAATGCGCAGGATGAATGGAGCCCTTATTGTCAAGTTCCCAGGTAAACAAGGGCTCGATTGCTGAGGCAAGTGGTCCGCCATCTTCTGTGAAAGATAAAATAAGACACCCAGTACATATTGTATTCTATCTGATACTTGCCTTTATGTTTCATTCGAAGCAATGATTTCATAGCTTAGCCAGCTTCGTCTAATATTTTAGCTGCAATCTGTTCAGTACCTTCCATATGCAAATACTTTTTGCAGACTAAGACAATGCAACCACCACTAAAATAGATATTTTTCAGAAACAATGTGATGTCATCAAATATATGCCTCCAATGGTAAAGATATGCATGAATTTCTCAAAATTTAAATTATTCTTTAATAGAAACGGAAATATATTGAACGTGACATGTGGATAAAGTGGTATGATTTGCATTTGTTCCAATTGTCACTCGTTTTCTTGAACATTCCACTCATGCAATTATACCCTGTTCATCCACTTGTTTGTTAATTAATATTTTCTCCTACAATATTAATTTTAAAATTAATTATTTTCTTTCATTTTAGTCCTCACCCGATTCTGCATTGTCCTCTGATTTTTTAGGTTCCCCTGAAAGTTTTGTTCTGTGAATTTGTGTTTGACTTTCATCTGATACCACTTCGACATTATTCCTTTCCGAATCACCAGATGTTTTCCTATCATGCTCTTGTTCACGGCTTCTTAATTCTTTAACAATTCATTTGCATTCTTTAACGGAAGATACTAGAAATTCATATTGTTTAATGTTTGTGTGATAGATCTAGCCTGTGCGTTTGTAAATAACTTGGGAGAGAGTGGCTAGTTATCAAGTTTTGGAAGCTTTTGCTACACAAGTGTCTGTGCGGCCTTGTCAATCAACTCGTGTGACCTCATTGGTAAAGTGCACAGTGTACATTTACTCTTTTTTTTATTTATGTTTTCCATATTTTTTTAATCAACCCCTTTCAAAAATCTGGTTTAGTTTTTTATGGTTTAGTTCACCAAATTCGCAATGGAATATGCTTGCAAAAATAATTATGTTATATTAATTATAAATACCCGAAATATTATGCCTTTTCAAGTAATTGTTATGTCAGCACTCAAATTTCTTAATGTAGATAAGCAGTGTAAATTTAAATTGTAACCAACTAGACTTCATCTGCAAATATAAGACAACCATGCATATTTCAAATAAGTTATCTAGAAAAAATAATTCGCTTTATATTGGGTTAATAAGGGAGACCTTTTTTTTTTTTTCTTCAGACATTTCAATAATTGTTTATTTCCAAATGATTCTATGGCCACATTGTGAAAATTTTCTTGTTTCTTGTATTTATTGTTAATGCTCAAGTGAATTTCTGAGGAGTTACAAATTTGTTTTAATAAAACCAAAATTGTTACAAGAAAAGATTCCTCAAAGCTTTCTGTCTATATTCACATTTTGTGTGGCACGTTAATGCAAATCTTATTGGTGATTAGAATTAACCTCAATGTAGTCTAAAGTGAAAGGGCAGAATTTATTGTATTCTTGAGATTGTTATGCTATCTACTTGGAGTTGAATTAAAATTGATAAAATTGTAAACCTCCACCAGATATTTGAAATATCAGTTATCATTCTAATTATATGTGATGTTAAAAATAATATGAGAAAGTCTGCTAATCATAATCACTAATTGAGGTGTTGGATGGATGAAGAGTGTATTTCAGAAAAAACAGTTTTGAGGTAATCAAGAAAAACTGTGTACAAGCTGTTTCTCACATAAACTAAAAAATACGTACATATTGCGTGAAAAATCATACTAGTAACTGATTAAGTCCACAAAATGTATTAAATTGCTCAAATATGATTTACATTAATTTGAAAATGTTGAATTGTGTCCTTAATCCGTAGAATAAGCTAAATTAAGGTTAATTAAAGTACATTACCTTCATCTGAAGACTTGAACTCGGAATTACGAAAGCCTCTCAAAAGTAATCTATTAGGGTTAGCACAGTACCACCTGGAGTGGGGATAGAAAGTCACATAAGGACCGTTTTGAAACGTTTTACATATAATCTCCAGAATTCAAGTTATGCCCTTCTTCAATCCAATCCCTCAATTATGACATTTAATACTGTTTCTTACATACATTTCTACACAAATATATTGAACGAGCTAATACATGCGAAATTTCAATTTTCCTAATTTTTGTAATTGGATTTTATGAATTATGAATGTGTAATGGTTGTCTAAAGAGAGCACATTGAAGGCAAAAGAAGTTGCTGAATGAAAGCTTGTGTCCTAATAATATTTAAATAAATTAAATGAATATTTATTCCTAGTTTTTTATTACTTTTAAACATCAAATTTTCAGTTTTGTGTGCTTAGTTTAATATATACTGAATCATTTACTAGATTAAATTATATAGAAGTGGAGATCTTATTAATTTTAGGGTATGTAATTGCATTTGATTTTAGTGTGGAACATGGAAACCAAGAAAATAGAAGTTGACTTGCCGGGGCATGCTGATGAAGTTTATGCTGTTGATTGGTCAGCAGATGGTCAGCGTGTTGCTAGTGGAGGAAAAGACAAAGTTTTGAAATTGTAAGTTGTTATTTTGAGGTACTCTTAATTGATGTGTTGTAATGATAGCAATTTGTAATGCAGTAGTGTAAGAATAGTTTTTTATATGATACAAAATTTATACATGCCCAAATTTGAAATTTGTTTCAGATGGCAGAACTGAAGTTGAACTTAAATGTTTTCTGCTCAGAATGATTGACAAGAATTCCTTGGTTAATTTGAAGTTGTATTGTTCAGAAGGCTAAAATGTGGTGATAGCAGCAATGATGTACAAATTTAAAATGCAATGATATAAATTTGTATTTATCAAAATATTCACAGAGCAAAAATTAAGACACGTCCAGAGATAAATTACATCAATACAAATGCAGTGCAGCATATTTTAAAAAAATGGCAATATCCAAATAGATCATGTTGTGTTGTTGAAGAAACATTGAATTTATATCATTTGAGTAAGGACTGTGTATTTCATTTGTAGTGAGTTTCTGAATTATTGTGTATTCAGAAAATTTTTATTTTATTTTTATAAAATAACTGTGACAGTTTCTTATGTTATATTTGATGTATATGTAACTGACTGTAAATATTTTTACAGTATACTATATTCTATAAGAGTTTTTATGTTGTTATTTTTAATTATTTATTGCTACTCTTGTCTTTTCTGTAGTTTGTTGCACAGAAGCACGCATGCATGCACACTCTTACTCTGTTTTAATTAGGTTCTGACAATTCACAGAATCTTCAGGGCAATTCCATTGTTTCAGCCATGACTCATTCACACGTTCAAAATTTAAAATCTGGCAAAATGCAATTAACTTAATTTATACTCTTCTTGTTGTAATAAAGGAAAGAAAGACTCCAGTCCTAATTCAAAATAATTTTTAAAATCTTTGCAGAACATTTATGACGGCAAATAGTTTCATTTTTATTGTAAGTTTCAGCAACCAAAAGTGTTGTTAACTCAACATTGAGGTCACGAAAATGATCCAATGATTTAAATTGATATTTATGTTAATTAAAGAATGTGAAAATAAGTGTGGTGTGGCTTAAATGTTATATAAAAATTAACAAAGTAAGTTTTTTTGGTTTGGCAGAACGTTGTGGTAATTAGGGGTAGTTCAGAAATTACAATAATTTTTTTCAATTTAAAATATGTTTTAAGTGCAGGAATATTAAATTAAAAAATTTTATAATGCTTTCAAAGAGTTTTTTTTTTTACTTCATTGAAGTATTCACATGACATACAAGAGGGATATGCTCCCTTCCTCTCCAACAATTTAATCTATAATTTTGAGTTAATCTTTAACGTTCAACTTCACTACTAAATTGTTTGCCCTCAAGAGACATAAACTTTTAAATGAAGCTTATATGCAAATTTTAAATTCCAGATGTTGCAATTGCTAAAGCATTGTATGCTCTTGGTGAGGGCAAATTTATGACAGGTTTATTACAATCTTCTAAAACCATTCTTAACTGGTATATGCCTGTGGGTAAATGGAAGGGAGAAACTTCAATGAGCTTGTTAAACTTTCTGCACTATACAAAAACTAACACTAACTTAATTCTTTTTTTAAATTGTACATGACCTTTTAGAAGACATTTATCATTAGTATTGTACTTCTGCAATGTCAATTTTCAGCTATTTACGAAATTACAGAAAGTTTGTCAAAAATGGAACCACACTTATCTTTATCATTCTTTGCTACATAAGACAAAAACATTAAATATAAATTTTAAGCCAGTTTCAAGAACATAATTGTTGAAAAATTGATCATGATCTTACATGAAGATTTATTTTTGATGAACATGTTTCATTAAGGAACAAAATGTCTATATTCTGAATCGTAGCAGTAGAAAGATGCTGAAAAAAGTTTGAACATTTCAGGCTTTGTGTAAAGTATTCCAAAAATAAAAATGACTGTTTCAAACTCGCAAGGTCTTGAGTTTGTCAAGATTAATCTGGGAATATGTTTTGGAGAATATTATCTGAATGATTTAGACGCTAGTATTGAACACAGAGGGAGGGACTGACAGACATTTTGGCAATTGATTTTTGTGTTAAGGACGCACAAAACATGGATTTTGACTACATGATAGAGGAAGTCATTTACCTCATATACGAATAAGTTTTATTTTTGTGGTTACAAGGGTGTGGCAATAGGTTTTCCTTTGTAAACTCGCCTTTTCCCCCCCACAACTTTAAAATACTTTCTTTATAAGTGATTCTCAGGAATAACTGGATTCGGCAATTGCAAGAAGGGTAATATCTAGCAGCACATACATTTGTGACCATTCTCCTCCCATTATGAATCTGAAGAAATTCTCGAGGATACCTCTGATAATATGTTACGGGCAATCATGGAATTAGTATGTATCTTGTTAAATAGAATCCAAAGTGCTTAATATTTTATATCATGTAAAAGAATAAATATTGTTCGTTTATTCGATATTAGAAATATATAATGAACTCTTGTCATAAATTAGATGAGAAAATAATCACGATTTTTTGAAGAATCCTTTTTAGCTTCGAGTGATCCATCTTATTCAATTAAACATATTTAATAAAAAATAGTTTCTTGCTGTCATCATTAAAACAATAACAATTCTATCATAGTTTTGTGTTTGGCAAAACACTATATTTGTGATTGCTACGTAGCAAAGATAATTACATTTTCAGCCCTAATAGCAATTATAATATTTGGTGTCCAAATTATATATTGAAATGAATCAATAAGTTCTCCTTCACTTTTAATAATTTCCGTTAAACTATTTTTTTATATTTTTACTGCCTCGTATTGGGCCCGCCAATGAAGTAAATCTTAATTCCTTTGATAATATTTACAATTTTACAGTATTTTTCATTTAATGGAGTGGCTAGCTCTGGTTTTAATTTAATTTTTGGGCGTCAGCATACTGGCGCTTCTCAGGGTACTATACTCGTCCGCTCGTATGAGTATTCGGGTGGTAAACAATTTAATTATCGTTAGGAAATGTTTGCCACTACTGTTCCTGATAAATTAAACAATTTACAAATTTTGTTTATGAATTGCCACTGACAGTGAGTGTCGGCTGCCACAATTTTTTATTTCAAGTTTCTTTCTGTTTAATTTTACCTTTTAACAATTTATATTTCTCCACTGTGTCTATTTGATGGCCGTCGAATTTCTACAAAGAAAACACACTAAGAATTCTTTCTCAATTGTAATGTTAACTTAATACCTAAACATAACTAGGCCTTGCTGTAATATTTTCATTAATGTCATTCTGTCACTTATTGCCTAAACTTCCTTTTGAAGAATTTACAGCAATCTTGGCGTTGACAGTGATGTCAGCAACGTGACATCTTTCCACCTGGAGCTCTTCTTACGTCCACACTGAATTTGAAGTAATAAATTTGAACTTTTCTTCGCGACCTAATTATCTCACAAATACTGTTCTCTTTTCTCGGATAAATCGCATATAAATTACTTCCCTATTCTCCCATTTCACGTGGACCACATGTCCTTTTTCTATCTCCTCGGGCTAATAACAAAAATTATGCCCTGACGTCCATCGATGCTTTCCCTACCAAATCCAGCATAGTTCTGACTAATCACGAAATATTTCTACACTATGCCTTGACGACCATCGACCCTCGTCTTACCAAATCTGACATCATTCTGACAAATTGTTCGCTTACACCGTATATCAGACCTAACCGGTTCACTTAGTTCATTGTTATATTTCTTCCTCCATGCGCTCTTGTCGCGCCGTAACCAAACATCAAGGGTGTTTTGTTCCCTATCAACAATGTCTTATAATATTTATCTGCTTTTTTTAAATTCATAAATGTCCCAAAATTTACTTAATCCAATTAATATTTGGATTTTCTGACACCTCATTCTTTTCCCTTTCATTCTGACACCTCGCATTTTTATTTGCGTCATTGTGCAACTCCTTTTATTTCGCCAGCTTTTTGACTTTAAACTTTTGCTTATAGATGCCAAACATTCCTTTAGATATTTTGCCTTGCGTCGATATAATTCGTTGTAGTTTCCTATTCCACATTCTCATATGTCGACCAGAAACATTTCCAAAATAATTCAAATGGCAATGTTATTTGAACTGTGTGTGACCGTCATTTTCTCGTCGACTGCTCTTTCAATTTACGCGGTATGGTTCGAATTGCGCATTCTAATTGGTGGTCCCCACTCCTAGAATTTGCCTCATCCCCACCCTTCAAATTTCTCCGCATTTGCATTCAAGTGCCTCGCGGGCGGTTCTCCAGGTCAGACAGTGCAAAATGCTGTGCAGGCCTGACGTACGTTAACTACGGCGCGGGAGCAGAAACATGCCCGGATGCGGGAGAAATATCGTGCGGAAAAAGCTGCTGCCTACCGGCCCGCCACTTTCCAGGACACTGTGCCCTTGCCGAAAGCGACTGGTCAACCCCCCTGCCAGCCACTGTATATATATAATCTCTCCGGAGCTAGTTGTCCATTACGACGAGGTCGCGGGGTTCCTGGCTCCGGTGGAGGCGGATAGGTACCTGGAGAACGTGATGTCTCTCACAACCCTGCAAGTGATGTAGGACATGGAGTGGTGGGGATGGATGCCCCCCTGCACTTAGAGAACGCAATATCAGGCCTGGAAAGACTGCCAAAGACGCAGAGCTACCACAAAAAGTCCAATGTGGTTAAGCGACCCGGCTCCTATTGCTGCAGCAGTAGGCAACCCACAGTACGAATGTGTATTGCGAAATGCTGATCCAGGCTTCGCCCAGGCGCCGACCGGTGCTCCTGCATCTGCCACTGGCGGCGAGAGCGAGAACTCTGTCGGGCGGGTTGCAATGTCCGCGGCCCGGCAGGCGCCAACGCCGCACGCGCTGCGCGGACCTGAATGTCCGCTAGCGCATAGACAAAGTGTGTGCTGCCCCAGTCCAGTTGGAAACCCAGAGGGACAAAGATAACGAACCAGCACCAGCACCCTCAACCGAAACGCGCCGCAGAGCGGAGTACGGAAGGCCGGGGACGGGATGCAGGGTGGGGCAAACGCCGGGCGATATCAGTTTGCCGCAGACAGTGATCCGATCCAAGGTGTGTCCTCCTCCGTGATGGGGCTCCCCCCCCCCCCACTGCGGGAAACCCTCGCAAGCAGAGGGTCATCATCTGGTACGTGAACTTGACGGCAACGCTGATGAAGCTGATTCATCCCTTGAACCAATCAGACTTTTGTAGATATTGTTCCAAAAGCACTGTAAAAGATGACATAAACGCCTGTTTTCTGTATTCTTTTGTTGTTGTTGTTGTTTTTTTCCAGAAATTACAAAAACTTTTTTTAAATTTCCTCGCATATTGATTATTAATGCATTTAGAGTATTTATGAGTAACAATTCCTTAAAAATGTATTTTGTTCGGATTGTTCTGAACAAACTAAATAACATACAATTTATTATTATTATTATTATTATTATTATTATTATTATTATTATTATTATTATTATTATTATTATTATTATTCAAAACGTCCGTTCATCTTTTTGTCCGTCTGGGAACAACACCACTGCTGTAGTTACTCGTAGGAATTTTGCGAAATGTATATTCCACGGTCAATCTGAACTAGCTAGAAGCCCTTTTGAAAAATAATATTTTGAATTTGAAAAAATCTTTAAAGGTTGGGGTTACTTCAAATAAATCTCCTAGCATATATTTCAAAGTTTTCTCAAAAATGGATTCCAAATTTTTTTAGTAAATGTCTTGTAAGAATAGAGTGAAATTTTAACCATTAGTTTGCGGCATACTAGCATCTGCCATATGCCACCCAGAGGCGACAGTGCTACCCTCAGAAGCTCTAAAACGTTACGTAATTTGGACATCTCAATAATGATGACATAGATTCGATTTTCACGGGCACCAGTAAATTTTTGAAAATTGCCAAAGTTTGAATTTTTTTCGGCGTCTTCCTACAACTACAACATTGAAGATGGAGAACTTTCCTTGATAAATAAATGTCATGTGCGATATATTTGAAATATTAGTAATTTTTGCGCAAGTTTGAGTGAAATATGAGCAATATTAGAAAACATCAAAAGCAAGAATTTCTTAATAACGCTCCAAATTTTTGCATTCAACTTTCTGAACAGATAGCGCTAAATTCACTGAATAAAATAATGTAAATGTAGCTACACTATGCGCACGTTTTGTTGAACTCTCCTTTTGCTTGTAGTGGTAGGAGTAGAGGTAAGGGCGAGTTACTATTTTGTTAGTAATGCAGAAAAAAAATCTGCAGTTCGTTTATCGCTGCAAATACATTTTTTTTCTATAACTATAACTCGGGAACAAAAATGTCTAGTTTTTCAAATGTCGCTACTGCCGCGCTTTTTTTAAAAAATATTGTTATTATAGTTATAAATTTGTTTTTACTTTTATTCATTTTTTTAACTATAGTTAAAACAATGGGAAAGAATTCTGGAACTCAAAAAAACGTGCGCAGATTATATTCTTCCCCATACGTCATATACAGTTTTTTTTACTGTTTTTTTTGACTAAATAAATCCAAAGTGACCCCAACACCAATAAATATTATTTTGCTTTATTTAAAAATTACACAAATATAATTTATTTACATATCTATCAGCCAATTAATATTTACATTACGTTTATTTTTAATACATTATATTATTTTGAGCATAAGTGCTTCAATTGATTTCTAATACAGTTGTTCGAAAATTCTGGTGGTGTTTTTTTTATTTTTTTATTTTTTTTATTTTTTATTTATTTTTTTTTTAACAAAAATGTACTCGACATTGCGCAAATTCATAAACGCCCAAAGCTCGGTTTTTCAAAAATATCGCAAACTGTTTCAATGAAAATTTATATATAAAAACAGGTTTCCCTCATAAATGATGTTCTTAAAGTTATTTTTCAATTTAATTGTTAGACGAGTGAAAAATTACGAAAATATGATAAAAATGTATTTTAGGCGCCGATATGTAACAGCTGGGTAGTGGATGGAGGATAAGCGAAAAGCTAGCCCAGATTAAACAGGCAATTAACTGTTGTGAGATTTCTGGGCCATTTGTATTAGAATTAGCATGCTGCATTAATGCACATGGTATTCATCCATGGTAGCACCACGAGAGCAAGAAAAACCAAACGAATGCATACCAACAACGACCAGCGAATAATACCGTTTATTGTTGGGTTTCCATGTGAAAAGCCGGTAAGTCAATGCAGTCCACTTTGTGTCATTTCCACCGCAAAATAAATACATGCTAATGTAAAAATGATAGAATATTTTTACATTGCAGCTACTCTGTACGCATTCTCACGGTTTCTGTTGCAAGAATTTAAATGAAGGTGATTCGAATATTAAACAATGGTACTTTTTTTATTTACTATTGGCCAACTTGTTAACACAAATATATCAGAGAGTGTGAAATATATAACATTTATAATCTCTGAGAAACTGTAAGTGTATACTGTGTATACTCTGTGGTATATGTAAGCTGGTGGAAGCAGGGTGAGAGGCGGGAACCCAGAAAAGTTGCTGACAGTAGTTGCTGAGTAGTTGTCTCAACTTGTTGACAGTAATTGGAGAGGAAATCGGTTTTTGTGAGTTTTGATTTTCGTGAGTTTATTGTTTTGATTTTAAAATGACAGTAGATAAGGACGGAGATAAACAGCAAAGGCAGAATTTACCATGGTTAGTTCCATTTTTTTTATTTTTTATTTTTGTATATAAATAACTATATATTTTACTGCATAACTAAATTAATTCTCAGGGTTGAAAAGTATCGACCTAATAAGCTAGAAGATCTTATTTCACATGAAGACATTATCAAAACTAGTAAGTAAAACCTCCTATGGTCTTGTATGAGATGAGTTCTCAACAGAAATGTCTGCAAGTGGGAATTGTTATACAAATGGTTGGTTATAGGATAATTGCAATTTATTTTGTGATTTAAGTTAACAGATTTATTAAAGAAGACCAACTTCCTCACTTGCTCTTCTATGGACCTCCTGGTACAGGAAAAACTAGTACCATTCTAGCATGTGCCAAGCAGCTGTACCAGCCAAAACAATTTGGATCAATGGTAAATGTTTCTAAATTAATTTTTTATTTTGATTTTTTTTTTTTTAAATTTATAAGTTGTCCAATTTTGTGTGCAGAGATCAAACTTAAACAATAATTGAAATAATTTTTTGTATTGAATGTTCTTTATGCTGGCTGATGTACAAATGAATTGTACCGTTACACTTGAATGATAATTATAGAAGGAATATGATAAGAAGTAATGAGGTTTCAGCTAGAGGGACAAATATTGTAGATGAATTAATTTTTTAAGAGCAAAATTCTCTGATATATCTGAAATGATGTCAATAATGATACATTACAAACAATTTTTTCTTCATATAGTATGAAAAGGTCGTTGACATCTGGGACAAAATCTGTCAATGCTAATTATATCATTACACTTTTTTTGTGGTCACTGTTTTTATGTTTTGCATTTGAAAAATATATTTTTTTTAAATAAATGGATATAAGTTAATTCTGTGCAATGAATGAGTGTTGTGGATTTTTCCCGTAGGTATTGGAGTTAAATGCATCAGATGATCGAGGTATCGGAATTGTCAGAGGCCAGATTTTGAGTTTTGCTAGCACAAAGACAATTTTTCATTCTGGTTTTAAACTCATTATTCTTGATGAAGCTGATGCTATGACTAATGATGCTCAAAATGCTCTTAGAAGAAGTGAGTAGAACTCTTTAAACATCAACAAAATAAGCTTAAAAGTGAATTGGTAATTATGCAGTGGGTAGACACAAGGACGTTTATAGTGAACGTGAGGGTCAAAGGCCCGAGCATCACTATGACTCGGATCAGAGTGAGCGAAGCAAGAAAAGTTGCCTTTGAAAGTAAATTGACTTTATAGTGCGGCAGGGACAAAGTGTATGAAGGGTGAGCCATGAAAATTGCCTATCCGTAAGTTTTAATCATTTCTATCAGAGCTTGTAGTGTAATTTAAGGGGGGGGGGGGCTTAAAGGGAACCCCTCCCTGCTGCCACGCGTCTCTCAGAGTGTATTGTGTACCCTACTTTAACTGCTTTTAAATCATTTAGGAAACATTGTTTATGGTATTTTGGTTTAAACAGCACATTATAGTTCATATTTTATACATTTTACTTGGCGTACTCAAGATTTTTGGGTTTTTGTTGTTGATGTGCGAGATTTTTGAAGTTCAAATGCCAACAGTTTTGATGTGAAAATTAAAAAAATTAATGTGTTTCACTTAGAAATTATTCATCTCAATGTTTTGGTAAATAATTCTTGACCTACAAGTGCTGAAATATTCAAAACAGTGCATTCATGAGGATTAAATATTTTCTCTGTAGTTAGTTATGTTTTAATAGTGTTAGAAATTCTTGTATTTAAAGAATAGAATGTTCAGTTTTCTAAACTTTTCTTTGTGGTTTCCAGTTATTGAGAAATTTACAGAAAATGTGCGATTTTGTATTATTTGCAATTATCTTAGTAAAATAATTCCTGCCTTGCAATCAAGATGCACTCGATTTCGATTTGGACCTCTAGCTCCAGAACAAATATTGCCAAGGCTAGAGTATGTTGTGAAGGAAGAAAAGTAAGTATTCTGAATGTTCATTTTTTGTTCAAAAATTTTTTCAACATATATATGAATGTAATAATTTCCTGAATTGTTGATAATGTGAATGTTTGCACTTAATATAAGGGAAAGAATCATCTTCTATGATTTAGTAGAAAATTGTTAAGTTTTGAAAAACACTTCTTGTCTTGATTGAATGTGTTGGATACAGTAGTTAGTACAGATAGACTGTTAGAATGTGTGCACTTACATTGTTACAAATACAATTGTATGGTAAGTTCATTATACATCTTCAATTATTTTAATTAAGTGGTTTATTTTATTTTATTTTCATTAAATGGTTGGTCAGTTAGAGACGTACATTGTACAATTAAGTATTTTGTAAAATCATAATATTTTCAACGTTTGCTATATTGAATGATCTTGTGTAGAGCACAGCTTGTGTTAATTAATGTGCACAAAGCTTTAGTTCAAATTTTATTCATAGGCTGTGATAATAACTAATTTTTGCAGTGTATCCATTACAGAAGATGGCAAGAAAGCACTTCTTGCACTCTCAGGTGGAGATATGAGGAAAGTTTTGAACATTCTGCAAAGCACAGCTATGGCCTACAAGGAAGTGACTGAAGACAATGTTTATACCTGTGTTGGACATCCCCTGAGAAATGATATAGCTAATATTGTTATGTGGCTGTTGAATGATGAGTTCACTACAACTTACTCAAGTATCCTTTTCATGCATTAAATACAATTTTTTGTTTGAAAAATTTGCATCTGCGTATGTAATCATTCTCTTGCACTTGTGCATGATTATCCCCAAAATTTAGAATATGAAGAGAGATATAAGAAAATTTATTTCTTAACACACTTCAGAAATTCAAGAACTTAAGTCTGCAAAAGGTTTAGCTCTTTCTGATATTTTGACAGAAGTTCATGGTTATGTGCATAAAAGTAAGTTGGAAAAGTATGTATTTCTGTGAAAAAGTATTTAACTGCACTATCTAAAGCTTAGTTTATTTTGCAGTTGAACTACCACCCCTTGCAGCTGTAACTCTTTTGATTAAAATGGCTGATATAGAGCACCGCCTTGCATCCGGAACAGATGAGAATATTCAGTTGAGTTCACTGATATCTGCATTTCACATAGCTCGTGATTTAGTTCCTATTAATTCTGAGCAATCATTCTGAATATGATTTGAATATTTTTGGAGTGTGTGTTTGTAAAAAAAAAAAAAAAGTGACAAACTGGAAATAAAGTACATTAATGCAAGTAATGTTTTATTGTGTTCAAACAATTCATTAAGATATTTAAAACCCCACATCAAACAAAGTGAACTTACATTGGAAACAGGGCCGGATTTAACTTGGTGGGTGCCCATGTGCTGATTTTTTGTGGAGCCCCCCCCCCCATATATATTATATGCAGTTGGCGGCTGACAAAATAAAATCTATGTGTCAAATACGTTTAATTAAAAAAAATATTTTTGCAAATAATTTTTGCGTACAATATTTTATTTATAAACCGAATATTTACAACACATTACAACTTAATTATAATAACTAAACCACAGGAACTTTTCTTGCTTTTCTGTAAGCAAACTCTTCAATTACATCGTCGAAAGATAATTCTTTTAGAATATCAAAATTGATGTTCAAAATAGGAAGATAATGAAGTCGTTCTTCTGTCATACTAGTTCTCAATCTATTTTTTAGAAGTTTTAATTTTGAAAATTATCTTTCCGTTGTACAATTTGTTATCATTAACACAAGATAAATTCTTAAAATAATTTCTACATTTGAATACATACTAAATAACTTTGAATACATACATAACTTTGAATACATACTAAATAAGTAGATATTCTTGAGACTAAAAATGCATCATGAAATCTAAATTTAAAAAAATACAAATTTCTACATAACAATGAAATTAAAAAGTTTTTGCAGAAAAATAGACCAAAATAAAAAAAAATTAATTTTTTATTTGGTGGAGGCCCCTTTTTGGTGGAGTGCCCTGTGCTGCAGCACTTTCAGCACATGCATAAATCCGGCCCTGATTGGAAATGCTTTCTGATTATATATTTCATCAACACTCGCAGCAAACATATTTCAGTCTAGGAATTAAACATACTTTGAGAACAGTCACACACACTTCCACAATCAGATTATCTATATCTCATCGAAATATGGTAGAATTCATAGGATGGGCCTGGCCAATTTAAAAACCATATTTTCTCTTAAAAGGCTCCGTTTTTTTTGGTACAGGTACTAAGTGTACTGTTATTTACATGTATGGATAGTTATAAGTACACATGTAAACATAATTCTGGTGTTTTTCGAAAAATTTCATAAATGTAATTTTTTTTAAGTATCTCATGTTATTTACCTTACAAACTTTTTATTATTTTATTTCTCTTTTATTTAGGTACATTAATGCATTTGAGTACAGGCACTTCATATACTTACTCAAAAGTAAAATTGAACTCAAAATTGCATGTTTTCAGAAATTTTCAAAAGACTTGGAATCAGCTCCAAATTTTTCAATGAATATTTGCATTCAGGACCTGGTTTTACTCTTCTGCAATATTCTTCTTCCATTAGCACTTCAACCCTTTGTGGGTCTTGACTTTCACAACTAAATCGTTCCACATTTCCTGTCATTCACTATCACTCTCCATTCTCCCTTGTGCAGCACCTGAAGTTCTTGACACATGTCCATCCACAGAGTTCTTGGTCTTCCTTAAAGTAATATTCAGTTGTCTTAATAATTTCTTAACTACTATGAAGAGTTGTCGACTTCCGTGAAGTTAAGCAACTCCATACACCACTGATTCATGGACGGGTGACTGTCTGAAATTATTAGGGGGCGGAAAATGTATTTTAGGCGCTGAAAGATAGCAGCTGAGAAGAGGGTTTGGCAAAACCGATAATTAGCACACACAAGAAAATTAACTGGTACATGAAAGTCGTAGTATGTGCCAGCTTGCAGGACCCGTAGTAAGCAACTCCAGACATCACGGATTCCTAGACGGGTGACAGTCTGAAAAGTTAACGGAGGATTACTTCAGATACATATGTGTTCAATGCCCAAAAGTGCAAACTGGTGTGTTCCAACAAAATAAAAATTAATTTTTAGTAAAGAAGTATTGTAATGCTGTTGCGGAAATCGGCGACAAAAAATCGACAGCAAAACTCGTACTGCCGGGCCCTGGTAACGAATACGTGGGTAAATCTTGTTCCTATATGTAGTATATTACTTCCTCTGAAGTGGTGTACTCAAAATCCCCGTTTTGATCATTGATACCGAAATTTCTATTGACGGCAAAACGTTTGCCCGTCCGACTGGTCTACGCTAGCACCTATCTACGAGTATACCGTTCAGATAATTTTCTTTCATCGATCTGAACGAACTCGAGGCTCTGCGAGTTTCCAACGGATATTTTGATTTTCAGGGGTACTTTACGCAAAACCTTAACTTTTTGGAAGTTGACCAGAGATGGGTCAAGAACTTGTTGCTGGTCCCATTTTCGGCAAACTATTCTCGAAAGCAGCAAAATATTAACATTGCAAAAGAACTATTAAAAGTCATAATTTGGCGAAAAAATTAATAGTTTTCACGCAATTTCTGCCCGAGGTTAAGTCAATTAATTTAAAAAAATTTCAAAAACAACTCCGATTTTTTTTTTGTCCTCTGAATTTTCGAAAATTCTAAAAGTTAGAAATAATGCGAGAAAGTATGTGTGCTGTAGAACCATTAGTTTTAAGTTTGCTCCCCATGAACCTCACGAATGGTACTCCAGTTAAAAGGTTTTTCGTTTTCCTCTGATAGTCACCAACTAGTTACAGTAATTTAATGGTATTGGGATTTGAACGTACAATAAACAATGAAGGGTGTAACTCATACCTTTGTCCAAAAATAACATGAGCACAAACCGTTTAGAGGAATTTTTCGGAAATTGTTCTTCTCCAACCAATCTGGCCCAACTCTGGACATGGTCCCCCCATGGACTTGGCTCTGCTTTCAACCATTACAGTTCGTACTTTGTACAGTTTGTACGAATAATACACATTCTTAATATACACGGGGTAAAAGTTTAAATATTCGAAGTTTAGTCAATTAGGCGTGATTAATGTGTGGTATCTTCGCTGTTGAAACGCATCTGACAAAGTACCTTTTTCCCTCCTACCTATTCATCATCATCAAAGCAAAAACACAGCAATCATTAGAAAAAGAAACTCACAAAACTTTGCAAGCACTAGTAAAATGGTTTCAAGACAACAAACTCATCATAAACACCAGCAAGACAGTCTCTCTAAATTTCATGAATCCTCGATGTAAAGACAAACTCTCACAGCATTTGCTCATAAACAATAACCCTGTAACAATATCTCATGAAACTACCTTCCTCGGACTAACAATTCAAGAAAACCTAAAATGGAATACTCACGTATCAAATCTTAACAAGAAGCTTAGCAAATCTTGCTATGCCCTATACACCCTCAGGTCAAGCTCCAACATTGAGACACTTCGAACAATGTATTTTGCAAATGTGCACTCACACCTAAAATATGGAATAATATTCTGGGGAAATGCCCCTGAAAGCACTCGCACATTTATTATCCAAAAAAGAATACTGCGAACAATGACCAGCACTCATAAGCTGGAGTCTTGCAAACCCTTGTTTAATAAACTAAGGATTCTTCCTCTACCATGCATGTACATATTTGAAATAGTGGTCTTCACAAAGAAAATTCTCATGGAAAACAAAGACACTTTTACTTTAAATTCTGATGTACATAACTACAACACCCGTCAAAAGGATAACCTACACGTTCCCCACTCTGAAACTACATTTTATCAAAAAAGTACCCTAATAGAGGGCATTACACTTTACAACAAACTAGGCAATGATATCAAAGACATAAACACAATTCATACATTTAAAAGTAAATTGAAAGCTTTCCTGCTTAACAACATGTTCTACAGTGTAAAGGAATTTTCAAATTACAACATTTCCCTTAAAAAATATAAATAAATAAGAATTTCTTATTCCATTAGACTTTCTGTTTCATATGAACTGTTTCAAGCTGAAAATGATCCTGATCCTGTGAAATAGAAGGAGAATAGAAGAAGAAAAAAACTGGTCAAAACTTGCCTCCTCACCATTTCAAGTTATAAATATAGAATGTACTACTATTGTAAAATTTGATGTAGTTGCAAACATAATTGATATGTATTATTAATGTAATTATTATTATTGTTAATGTAATTATTATTGCTAATGTAATTATTATTGTTAATGCAATTATTATTATTAATGTTAATTATTAGCAGATAATTTATCTACTGTGTAATATCTTAATCTAACTGTAACAAGTATTGTATTTCTAGGCCAATGACCCCATCTCGATCAGGTTTTGTTCAGTTTCCCTGGTCCTTTGAGCAAATGCTGAGATGGTCCCTTGTTTGCTCCTGAACAGTAATATAACTTCGCTCTCTCCACCCAAGGCATCATATTGACTCGTCATACACGATTGTAATTGTATATGTGACTCAATAAATATTATTATTATTATTATTATTATTAGTTTTATGTAAGTCTTTTTACATTCTCGCAAACTTCTTACGTAGTATAGAGAAAGTATTGTAATGCTACGGCGACCAGGGGCGGATCCAACCGATCATTTTGGGGGAGGCCATCGTAGATTTTTGTTAAATAAACATTTGATATTTTTTATGTGCTATAGATATGATACTATACAATTGTAAATGCAGAAGTCGAACATAAAAAATATTTAAATTAATTTCTTCAAATAAATGAAGGTAAATGAAAACTCTGGGCCGCGGGAGGGGGGTGCTTGCCTCTCCGGATCCGCCAGTGGCGGCAACAATAGTTACTGTTCGACAAAAAAAGAAAAAAAGAGATAATTTAGTGATTTTCGGTGTGTTTGGCCAGTGTGTTGCACCAAGTATGTATACATTCAATGTATATATGAATTTAGATAGAAAGATATAGATCATTGAAATCTGAAAAATCTATGGAACATTCGGGCCCTGGGAAAAAGTGGATAAATCTTGTTCCTATATGTAGTAAATTACTTCCTCTAACACGTTCTCTACTCAGAATCTGCATTTGTGGGTCCTTCATACCGAAACATTGGCTCACGGGAAACGTCCGCCCGTATGTGCAACGCTAGTGCATAAACAGTTCAGACGATTTTTTTCCAAAATTGATATTTCCCCATCGATCCAGCCGAACTTAAGGCCCTGCGAAATTGAAAGGTATATGTTTGAGGGGATATTTTACTTCAACACTTAAAAGCATTTTTGAAAATTTATCAAAATGACATTTTTTAAAATTAAACTACCTCGAATACAGCAAAAAAAAAAAAGGCTTAAAAATGGGTGCATTCGCATTTTCGTTAAACTTCCTCCCTCGCTCCAAAATTTAAAAAAACAAATCGTCGTTCACGTTATTGAAGAAAGGAATTCTATCTCTTTATGAAATTTATTCTATATTCTATTCCTCATAGACGAAGTAACTTACCTGTAAATAAGATCCTCTACAATTTATCGAAAATATGAGTAGTTTTTGCGTGATGTGTTGGCAATTTTTCAAAAATTATTTTCTCAAAAAAAGCCGCAAATTTTTTCATTATGTTTCTCGAATAGAGCACAACATGATTATAAAAATTGCACATGTCCCATTTCCGGTGAACTCTACATTTTCAAAAATTGCAAACAATTAACGTCGCAAAACTACAATATCGATGACATTTTTACTTTCTCGTAAACGTACGTATATATGGAGTAATATACGCAGTATAGGAACAGTTATTTAATGCTGCGGAAAATCGATTTTGAGATTTCAACGGAAATACACGTTTTGGAGTCTTCTAAAACCGAAAAAGTGTTTCTTTTCAAAACGTGCGTCTGTGCGTCCTCCCCTTTATGAACATCACTAGTGCCTAAACCACGAGTAAGATTTTTTTTTCAAAATGCAGAAACCCCTGTCCATCTGGCTCGAGTCTAAGATTTGAAATTTTCTAAAACTTTCTTTAAAGTTTGTGGGTACTTTACATTAAGTCCCCCTCCCCGACATTTTCAAATTTTTCTCAAAAACGGCTCCAATTTTTTTCTTGTGAGGATAGAGTAATGTACACCTATAAAGGTGGCGTAGGTCCGATTTTCACGGTTAACTCTGAATTTTCGAAAATTTATAAAATCTTAATTTTTTCGGCAACTTCCTACAACTTCTAAATTAATGATAGAGATTTTTCCTTCAAATGAAATATGTTGTCCATAATTAGTTATTTCATTAATGGCATGCGCATTTTTTATTGTTAATAATTTTCGCGCAATATTGCGAGCAATATGTACATTTAAAAAAAATTACAAACTCAAGATTTTCTCAACTTTTTTCTTTCGACTTTTGGTAGTGATAGTGCTAAATGCACTCTATAAACGCTATATTTCTCAATTCTTTTGTTTTTTCAAAAAATACAAATAGATCGTGTTTTTAACTTGTCTCTCGTCGTTAATATTGACATTAGCTGATATTTGCTGATATTAATTTATTTCTGTGCTTAAAAAAGTCACATACATTTTCTCGAAAACTCAACTGTTTTCTGTGAAAAGCAGCTCAAATTTCTGCATTTTCAGAAACGTTCAAACGCCATTTTTTCAAAAGGACAGCAAATTTTTCCATTAAACTTCTGGAATGGATAGTGCTTATTGCATTCTTTAATATTATGTAAAGTTCATTTCGGGGTATTATTTGTTTTTTTGAAAAATTACACAAATGTAATTTTTTTTAAATATCTCTCACGCCTTCAATGTTCACATTTCCAGCGATTTGTAACACATTTGTGAGTTAATGTGTTTTAAATGTTTTCTAATGAAGTTTTTGGAAACTCAAAAATTTTCTGTGGAAAAGAGCTTCAAATTCGAACTTACAGGGGCGTGTAAATGCCATTTTCTTAAAAACAGCTCAAAATTTTTCAAAGGAAATTGCCATTTAGGATGAAGTTTTACTGTTCTTTAATATTCTTAAAGTAATATTTCGGTTCTACTGTAAGGAAATCGAAAAATTAAGAATATTTCAAAAAAAAAATGTACTTTAGGGCGGCAATAGATGGAAGCTGGCAAGAAGATATGGCAAGTTCGTATAGCAAGCCGAGACTAAAGAAATATAAAACTAATACGGGAAAGTATGTGTCACTATGTAGCACCACTAGTTTGATTAATGAATTCTGTTCTTTAAAATTAGAAATTTAAGTAACGCTGTTAAATTTTTCCTGAAAATATTTAGCGTAATTTTTACGTCTTCGACGTTGCAAATTCGGCAGATTTAAATTCTCAGAATTCCTTCTCATTTTTGGGCGATGTTTCTGGCAGTTTTTGATTGTCGAACTTGTGTCGATTTTTTGCTTAGAAAAATTGTTTGCGCATCTAATGCGTTACGATTGGTAATGAGTTGTACAAGTGATGTCTGAGATGCGAATATATTCAGACACTACTGATTATAATTAATTAACTATCATTCAAGTATTAAAACGCCGAAAAATTGGTTTACGGCAAAACGTCTGCCCGTCTATGAACAACGCTAATGCTAAACCTCAGGCAGGATTTTCACCGATATTGATATTTTCAGATCGATCTGGCTGATAACGCGGTCCACTCATCAAACGGATATTTTGATTTCGGGGTTACTTTGCATAGGTCCCCCAAAGATGAGGGTTGCAGCTACTTCCAAGTATAATGATGGAAATATAATCGTTCCTTCTAATCCTAACTGCAGTGGGTTTATGTGAGTTTCGAAAGCTTCACGTTTCTTCGATCTTTCTTTTGAGCGGTTCGAATTCTTTTAACATAATGGACTAAATTATACTCTAAAGCCATCTTCGATCATGTGTTGTCAATGCTCTGAAAAATTATTCTGTGGTACTACACCGAAAAAACAAAACATCTGCCTTTGAATCACACCCACATTTCCACCCTCGGTTAGTATAAAAAGCGCGGTCAGTCAGTGTGTTACAATTTTAATAGTTCAGACGCGTGACGTCACACTTCGGTGCACTATCTGACTCGCAATTAGATTTAAAAAGCATTTGCGGACGGCTTTTGATTTCATACGTTGGTTTGGAGCAATATTTTGATTATTGAATGACATTAAACTGAGAAAAAAATATTCCCAACATACGATAAGCCTTTAGGTTTACCTTGAGGTAGTACAGCCTCAGCCGCCATTGCTTTATTCGTTGCCTCAACATTTTCTCAAAAACCTGCCTTAATTTTGGTACTCAGGTAGAGCAAAGTAAGCTTAAAAAATTTTACAGGTTCCCATTTCTTTAACTCTCTGAATTCTCGAAAGTTGCAAAATTTTAAATTTCAGCCACTTTCCACCCTGAAGATGTCCTTCACAATTAGATCTTTAAATGATCATGTGTAGTATTCTTTCTTTTTTTATTAGTAATTTTACATGAAATAGAGGAGCACCTAAAATTTTTCCAATACACTAATAAAAATGGTACAGGTTAGATTTTCTTTGAACTATCATTTTCAAAAATAGCAATGTTACAAATAATGTGCGAAAGTAGCGCAATTGTAACGCCACTAGTTTGAATACTCATGCCCTATAGTTTTTTTTTGGCATTTTTATTAGTTTGTTTTGAAGGGGTTTTGAACAAGTATCCTACTCGTAACTCATTTGTAGTAATTTATGGAATGTCCAGAAACAGGTTTAGGAAAACCACTTGCTGTCTTTACCTAAATTTCAACAATACTTTTTACACTTGGAAGTAATCTTGCAAAAAAAATATAATAGTTGAAGGGAAGGAATGGAACTCAAAAATCAAATTTCATTTGTCAACTTTGTTTTATTCCAACCTAACATGAATGTTCAAAACCTCAAGTTGGTAACAAACAATACATTTCAAAAACTCAAAATGAAGGGCTGACACTTAATACGGGCATTGTCGGTGTATTTGAACTGTAACCATTCAAAAAGTCATCATCTTCATCATGTTTAGAACCAACAGAACACATCCTTTCTTCTGAAAATGGAGCTTTTAGTTCGTTATAATTGGGAGATATAAATTTGCTGGACCTGAAAATGATACGTATCAGTGTGAAAAATACATCATTTAAGCATATAATTGGACCAGATTATTACACCTTCACTAAAGACTACAATTTTTTAAAATTTAAATTCAAAAATTAAAAAAAATCTTAAAGAGCAATTACCTTTTCAGTACATATGGGTCGAATGGAAAGAAAGTATCAAGCATGTCCTTCATTGTTGTTTCATGAGTAACTCCTTGATCATTCAAATGTACCACTGGCAGGTGTGTCCGAGAATTGTGTTCAATGATGGTAAAGCAGTAAGCTAATTGAAAATTTCTAGTAATAGTTGCAAAGCTATGAACAATCTCCGGCTGACATACTTTCAGTGGATTGAGATCGCAGGTAACAATTTTCGTTAAATTGAGTCCTTGTAAAAATAGTAATCCTAAGACAAAATGAATGTAATTATTTACAAGCTTACATTTTCATGAATTTTAACACATCAGATATTAATTTAAACATACCTTTCTTTGTATGTACAAAATCGCTGTATCTACATGATATAACATAAAATATGGCTTGACAAACTGAATAAAATACTGGATGTACTCTTATATCTACACGACTGCCTTCAGCTCCATCTTGTTTTGAAATGTAATTATGTACCCACTCTGTCATTTCTGCAATTCTGTTCATTAATATTCTAGAAAGAGAAAACCGCTAATTTTAATAGAAATACCATATGACTGTTTGTATAACATTGCTATAATTATCAAATGCTGAAGTATCATAAGATTATTGAATACCATTGTACAGGGGAATTACCAAAATTTCAGATATCAAAGTTGCATTAAGTAATATCCATTAATGAAATTTACCTTATGGTTATGGTATCATTTCTTGCCAAAAAGCTACTGAAGTATGCAACAGCTGTTTGTCTTATCACGTTTGCCACACGAGTGGATGTGACTTTTTGCCATAAATATGTTAAAAACATATCCGCTAGCTGAACTTTAAAGGTACACATATAAAACACAATAAACTGTACATGATGTGTTCCATGAGTGGGAAGAATAAGTGAATCAAACACACTAAGAATTTCCTGAAATATTTGCTTAGTTTCTTCCAATTTTAGCTCTGCTGGCTTAACACTTGTATCATAACAAGTAACATATAAATATTGAAACACTATATTCAAACAACAATCAAAAGTATCAGCAATTGAATGTGTCATATTTGAATCTTTTCTTTCGCCAAGTTCCATTTGAAACTGCTCATCCTCTGGCACATCATAAGAATCCATAATTTCATGTTTGGGAGCATTCACATCTAAGATTATTAATCTGGAAAAGACATTTCAGAGTTAAAAATAAAAGTGTAAAACATCACTCATCTTCAGTACTTGCAAGAAATTAACAACAGTAATAAACAGTTTATAATCATAAAGGACTATATACATACCTATCAATCAGCAAAAATAAGAAGTCTGTTCTCAACACTGGCTGATAGTGAAGAATTTTAAGCATGTTATAAATATAACTTTGATGTTCGTGCACATTACGACGTAAGTAAGGAAAATGAGCTTCGATAACTTCTTTTAAGAGATCAAGGGACCTGTGAAATGAAGACTTGATTATTTATTTCAT